>CAWUFW010000407.1:3600000-4200000 GCA_963921515.1 Calotriton arnoldi
AAGTATCAGCTAATGAGCACCCTGAATTCAAAGGAGATGCCATCAAGCCAATGACCTTTCCAACAGTCTGCTGCTGAGTCCTTGGGAAAAGTATCTAACATTGTTAGGTTATTGGGATTTTACGGGTACTTTTTTCACTTTTTGTGTGAAAAACTGCTGACATGATTTACAGTAGCGGCTGGCATCTACGGGAAGGGGGGTTTCGAGGACAAAAAAAAAGGAAAAATTTATATATATATATATATATATATATATATATATATATATATATACACATACATACGCATGAATGCGACGTCCTCCGCTTCATACATCCACAGGAACTGGAGCCTGGAACTCCCTTGACCAATAAGGGTGCTGCTCTCATGCTATGAGAGCAGCGCCCTGATTGGAGTGAGCGGCCTTACTCGGCGCTCCACAGCGCCCTGGAGGCCTGCACTGATTCTAACCCAGCTGTCTTAAGACAGCTGGGTTAGAGATGTTTAAAGTGCGCATGTGTGGCTGGCCGTCTCAAAACGGCCGGCCAAAAAGACATGCATACTAGAAAGCCCACCCTTCTCCTTGCTGCGGTCACTCAGCAGCGATCCCGCCTTCGTCCTGATGCTTGGGTCAAGACAGGGATGAAAAATAAAATGGTAATAAATTACCATTTTATTTTTTATGGGGCTTTTAAGGGGGTGCGACGCTCCTCCACTGCAACGTAGGAGCCGCCCCTGATAATTTACCACTGTATATTAATGTAACAATAAAGACCGAGCTCTGGAGCATGTTTTAGAGAGTCTGGTAGGCGAATTGCTTGAGTCAAAGTTTAATACAAGTTACTTTGGTAACTTAAGCGTATTGGGCCTTCTTTGATTTCCAATTTGTGAATCCACCCATGTAGCTACAGAACTTTTTTGAACAGTTTGTTTTTTAAAGAGTAGGTAATGAGAACGCACGCGTTCCACCTACTGGTGAAGATCCTGCATTGCTCTTATTTTGTGGAGGCCTTCCCACCCAGCTGTTAGAAGAAAAGCTGCGAAAGGATGTGGTAATTAGAAAAAGGCTTATGGAAGAGGTGTACGTGATACATGGGTAAGCCCTTTTTGTTTTCGCCATCACCCAAGTTGCTTAATCCCAAATTTTATAAAGTGATTACAAAGAAGAAATGCCTGGCGAGTGGTGGCAATTTAGACTTAAATTAGTCGTGGAAGCCCTTTGGCTGCAATTGGAAGTCTCTGGTGTTGGCAACCAATCTCCTTCTATAGAATATGTAGAATATGCAGTGCACCACAAATGTCTATGACCACCTAGGGGTAAATGCATGATTACTTTGCAAAATCTGGATGCCCACAATGAGCTGTTGGACGATATAAGGGGCCAGGTTCACCCAGATTTTCCTATGCCTTACTTTTTTAACACTCAAGGCTGACCCCTGAATTACAAGAGTAAGCCAGAAGTACTACAAGAGCAAGTTTCAACTTCACATAACACAATCTTTATGAGTTGAGCACAAAAAGATCAAAAGCACATTAACCTGCATTCGGAAGGTGCCCTTATAGATATGTATAGGAAGCTTGAATTTAACAAGCATACTTTTCTTTTTTAGTTTGGGTTTAATTTTTTACGTTGTAGTTTTATCAAATATGAGAGTTTTAATAACAAAAACGTGCATCCTCTGAGTTAATATTTAGTTTGACTAAAAGGAGGAATCACAACGCCCTCGAAATAAAGGAACATAAAAGGTCACTGTGTTCTTTAGCATAATATACACAGTCTGGTTGCATATTAAAAGTAATGTGTTACCTGCAACCAAAGCCTGTCTCCAGATGTTGTTTTTCCATTCGCAGTGCATTGAAAAGTGGCGAACTGCCCCGCGTTGACATCCACATTCTGAACGCGCAGGAAATGAGGGGTTTTTGCTGAATAAAAGATAAACAAAAATAACATTTATTTATGATTTACATATAAAATCAATCTGTACTTGGACGGCTGTGGATGTATTCATCATTTTTCTACAGTGATTATCTTTTCGAAAAAATTGTTTGAAAATCATTACTACTCCGCACGCCAGAAAAAGGAACCATTGTTTCAGAAAATACTGGCAATAGACTGTTAAGCTGCTCTCTAAAATAGCTTCTATAGGATCAATCATGATACTCTATCTCACATAACTGAGGTAATACAATAAAACATAAAAGTATATGTCGCGTCTCGCGGCTTGCAGAACACCAAGGACGCGGCAGGGTGAGCAGCATCAACTCTTTATTGTCATGTACATAGACATCTGCATTCGGGCGCTGCGCTCCCCCGGATCTGACCTCTCGCCTCGAGGTCCTGCAGGCGAGTGTCCTCATCCCCCCGCCCCTGACCGGATGTAGTGTCCGGTGTCCCCTGTTCCCCCTTGACCCCCAGGGTCTTAGTGCCATCCTGTGGGCACGACATCTCCCCCTTTGTTGCAAACAAAAGTTTCTTGCCACTTGTCCTGTCGACTCGTGATGGTGATGAGAGAGAGAGAGAGAGAGAGAGAGAGAGAGAGAGAGAGAGAGAGAGAGAGAGAGAGAGAGAGAGAGAGAGAGAGAGAGAGAGAGAGAGAGAGAGAGAGAGAGACACACACACATCTCTGTGAACTGGTGGTCTCTTCACATCTCTTCGATTAGTCTCTTGGTCTTTTTACACTCCCTCTTTGGTCGCTGTTCTCCGACAACTGGTGATGTATCTTCCTGCCAAATCTCTCTGGTCAGTTCCTTCTTTGGCATGTCTCCTTCTTCTTCCGTTTTCACCTCCTTGAAGTGGGAGCTGTTTCTTGTGACCTGGTGCTGGCCGGCGGTAGCTGTAATCATGGGCCCGTTCACTTTCACCACCTTCAGCGGATCCTTTGCGAACGCGCTGTCTGACTTCCTCACCTGCCGTTGTTTTACGAGCACCATGTCTCCTTCCTCTAGCTCGTGAGGCGTTGCACGTCTTCTTTGATCAGCGTATTCTTTCATTTTTGCTTTCTGTCCCTTATCTCTGATGACGACGTCCTCCTGGTCTGTTTTTTTTTTTTCTTTTGTCTGCGGCAGTCTTGTCCTGCTCACTCGCCCTAGTACCAGTTCAGCGGGGCATCTCCCCGTGGAGCTGTGTGGTGTGTTCCGATAGTCCCTCAGTACCTGGCACAGGGCTTGTCCGATCGATACTTGTGTTAGCTTTGCTCTTTGCACCGCCTTTTGATGGTCCCCATGAACCGCTCAGCCATCCCATTTGCTTGTGGCCACAGTGGCGTTATTCGTCTGTGATTTATGCCTAGGTACGCCATGAACCTTTTGAATTCCTCCCTGAGAATGGTGGTCCATTGTCTGTTTTCAATGTCTGTGGCGAGCCCCATGCAGCAAAAATGTCGTCCAACACTGGTAGCGTAGCGTTTGCCGACGTTGATGACACTGGCGTTACTAAGGGGAATCTTGAGTATTCGTCTATCACGACCAGAAAATAGCTTCCTGTTTCTAATGGCCCGTAGAAATCTGCTGCCAGCTCGGTCCACACCGCCTGTGGTAGCGGGGACATTTGCAATGGTTCTGGTTTGGACGGTGGTCCTATTATTTGACATACGTGGCACTTTGTCACCATCTTTTCCACCATGCTGTCAAGTCCCGGGAACCACACTTTTTCTCGCAGCATCTTTTTGTCGCTACCATGCCCCGGTGTGACTCGTGTGCCAACTCCACTGTTCTCAGTCTTAACGTTTGGGGCATCACTATTCTTGTGCCCCTCATTATTGTTCCGTTTTCGCATTCTGACAGTTCCTCATTTATTCTTTTCAGTGCCAGCAGTTCTTCTTTGTCTATTCCTCTTCCTACGTGCATGTTGTTGTTTACATGCCTCCATCGTTGCGCCCTGTTGATCCTCATTGCCTCCTGCATGGTGGCGTCCTGTTTCGTTTCTTTATTTAGTTCACTCTCTGTTATTGTTGCCGGTGTGCTTAGTTTCAGTGCGAAGTTCAGGTACTCTTCTGCCATTGTGGTTGCTTGAGAGTTTTGTGGCAGGGGGTGCCTTGACACATAGTCTGCTGGGTTTTGCTCTTTTCCTGGCTTGTGAATGATTTTGAAATTGTAGTCCATCAGTCTGATTCCCCACCTTTCTATTCTTGGCGGTATCTTTGCATTCGGGTTGCCATATATTGTTATCAGGGCCTGATGGTCAGTCACGATTGTGAATGGTTTCCCGTATACGAACATGTGGTAATGTTCACAGGCCCATACTACTGCCAGACTCTCCTTTTCTGGTTGTGAATATCCTTTCTCGACGTCTGTCAAGCTCTTGCTCCCATACGCAACGATGTGTCTTGGGGAATCTCTCCCCGGTTGATGTTGTGCTAGAATTGCTCCCAAGCCCACGGGGCTTGCATCCACTGTCAGCTCTGTGCATAATTCCGGGTCAAAGTAGGCCAGATGATCCACTGCTGTCACTGCCTTTCTTATCTCTTCAAACCCTTTGTCACACTCACTGGTCCATTGAAACTTGTGTCCTTGTTTCGTCAGCTCTCTCAGTGGCGCGCTGACAGTGGCGAAATCCTTAATGTAGCGTGCGCAGTAACTTGCCAACCCCAGAAATGACCTCACTTCTGCCACATCAGTCGGTTTCTTTGCTTTTTCCAGTGTTTCTACCTTGCTGCGGTCTGGCCGCATTCCTTTTTTGGAAAAGATGTGACCGAAAAACACTAGCTCATTCCGCCCCAGTTCGCACTTTTCTTCATTTAACGTTAGACCTGCTTATTCTAGATGTGAACATACCTCTCTTAACGCCGTGTCATGTTCTTCGTCCGACTTGCCGAACACCAGGATATCGTCACTGTAATTTAGGCTGTTCTTGACCGGTCTGATGACTTGACGAATTGTCTCCTGAAATATTTCTGCGGCCGATGAGATCCCGAAGCTCAAACGTTTGTACCTAAATAGTCCGAGGTGGGTGGAGAACGTCGTGATGTATCGGGACTGTGGGTCTAGTTCAAGTTGGTGGTACCCCTTGCAGAGATCCAGTTTTGAGAATCTTCTCGTGCCTGTGAGACAGCTGATCATGTCGTCTAGATGTGGGCCTGGGTGTCGCTCACGTTCAATCGCCTTGTTTGGGATCCTCATGTCCACACATATTCTTATCTTTGATTTGTCCTTTTTGGGACGGCCACAATGGGTGACACCCATGGTGTCGGCCCATCTGCTCGTTCTATGATGTCCTGTCTCATCAGGGCCTCTAGTTCTTCCTCAACTTGTGGCTGTAGGTGTATGGGTACCCTTCTGTGATGTTGCGCAACTGGTCTTATAGTTTCGTCTATGTGTAACGTGATCTGCCGTCCTTTCAGCTTCCCTAATCCTTCTATCAGTTTGGGGTATTCTTTTAGAATGTTTTTCTCTTCTGACATCTGATACGTCATTTCCATCAGCCCCATCACTTGTGCCGTGACGTTGCTCAACAAGCATGGCACTGGGATGTCTCCTTTGAGCACATGTATCTGTTCCGTTAGCCTTTGATCTTTGTATCGTAATTCCTCTTTGAATTTCCCCAAGTTGATCACTGGTCGCTTTGCCCCCCATGTGAATACTTTCACTCTGGATGGCTTTAGAGTCGGCTTCACTTTCATTTTCTCATATTCAGAGACGCACATGATATTGCACGTTGCGCCACTGTCCAACACAAACGTGGTATCGTGTGGCCCCACTTTTATTGTTACGGACTCCGTTCTCTTTATCTTCTTCTTGTCCACCAGGCATATTGTTTCATCTCGCTCTTCTTCATCTTCTTCTGAGTCTGTGTTGACCTCTGTCATGAGGTATAACCGCCCCGTTTTTTCTTCTTCACCCTCTTCCCCTGATTCTGCGGACGAATTCCTCACTCCTGTCTCGACATGCCTGATGTGTCTGTGTGTCGGCATCCTCCCTCTGCTTGTTCTTCCGCTGTCATTTCTGAACTGTGCCCCTTGACATACACTTGCGTAATGGTCTCGTCCGTTGCATTTTCGGCACGTCTGGCCAAATGCTGGGCATGGCCCTCGGTGTGGGAACTCGAGTCCGCATCTGTAGCACGTTCCTTCTTGCTGCTTCTTCCCAGTCTGGCCGCCTCTGTCTTGTCTCCAGTTTCCTGTTTTGTTGTTGCTTGCCATCCGATTAATTTGTTCTCCGCCTCTTCCTTTTCCACGTTCCATTTCTTTCGCGTGTGTTGTGGCTCGTGCTTCCGCTCTTCCTAGTGCAAGGATGTTCTCCAGCGCTATCGGTTCTTTAAGTATTCTTGTTCGGAAGTCTATGTCCCGACAGCCTGCGATGATTAGTAGTCGAATGGCCTGCTCGTTGTCAAATTTATCAAATTCACAGTGAGTCACTAGTTTCCTTAGCCTTGTTGCGAAGTCATCTAGTGACTCCTCGGCCTGTTGGAAGGAAATCATGAAGCTGTACCTCTCAAAATCAGTATTTCGTTGCGGATCAAACTTATTCGTCAGGCACTTTGTTAATTTGTCGTATGTGTCAATGTCTGCAGTTGGCAGTGTCACCAATAGGTCTTCGATCTCGTCGCCCACTAGGTTTATGAACAGTCCCCGTTTTTTGGCCTCTATGACATCTGTTGCTTCAACATAATTTTCAAAACGTCTGAGCCATTTCTCCCATCTTATCCCAGTTTGTGGTTCAGATAGGCTGAACGGCAGTGGTCTCCTGTATTGCGCACTTTGTTTCTGGTCTGCCATTGCTCCTTGTCTTCCTTTGTTCTGTTGCCTTTATTTTCTTTATTTCGTTCTTTGATGTCTTTTAATCTATTTACTGTCT
Source organism: Calotriton arnoldi (assembly GCA_963921515.1). Classification (NCBI taxonomy): domain Eukaryota; kingdom Metazoa; phylum Chordata; class Amphibia; order Caudata; family Salamandridae; genus Calotriton; species Calotriton arnoldi. The sequence continues at coordinate 3,606,771 of CAWUFW010000407.1, forward strand.
GTTTCTTCGTTCTCCTTATGCCTTATCTTTGTTGTGATCTTAATTGTCTTTTCTTTGTGCCCTTTTAAGTTCTTCTCTTTTTCCTTTATTTCTGCCCCTTTTATTTCCTTTATTTCTTTCCTCTTGTCTCTTTTTCTCTTTTATTTCCTTTACTAGTGCTTGTTGTGCACTTTTGCCTCTTTTTCTTTTGAAATTCTGCCCTTTTCTGGTCAGATCGATTTTTCTGGCCTTAAAATGGCCGCCGAGTCACTCTTGCTTCCGATTGGCTTATTCGCCTGATTCTGAGATGGCCGCTGATAGTCTCGCGAGTCTTCGCGGCCAATGGAAGCCTTGCCTGACTTCAAAATGGCCGCCGAGTCTTTTCCGCTCGCTGATTTGCCCTCTCGCCTGACTGTACAATGGCCGCCGAGACTCTCGCGAGAGCTCGCGGCAAATTCTATATCTTCACGCTTTCAGTTACAGCGCTTACCGGTGCAGGCAGTCTTTCCTCGCAGCGGCCGGGGTGGGCTCCCGCGTCGCTGCGCTCCGTTTTCTTTTCTTGTGTGGGCACGACAAAACTCCTGGTCACGGTCCCTGGAGAAGATCCTTTTCACCGAGCCGTGCAGGCTCACGGAGGTCACGATCCCACCCTCGTCGCCAGTTGTCGCGTCTCGCGGCTTGCAGAACACCAAGGACGCGGCAGGGTGAGCAGCATCAACTCTTTATTGTCATGTACATAGACATCTGCATTCGGGCGCTGTGCTCCCCCGGATCTGACCTCTCGCCTCGAGGTCCTGCAGGCGAGTGTCCTCATCCCCCCGCCCCTGACCGGATGTAGTGTCCGGTGTCCCCTGTTCCCCCTTGACCCTGAGCCCCAGGGTCTTAGTGCCATCCTGTGGGCACGACAGTATAGAAAGTAAGGGGATGAAATGATAAACAAACAATATTTAGCGCACAACAATAAAAAAAGTTATCGACTTTGATTTAGACATTCTATTTTAGCTAATTATCTTGTGTTTTTTTTTAAATTAGAAATGGCTAAGCTCATATGCAAAGTTGCATACGTATGGTTCTGACATTAACGTCCTTTCAGGCACTTACTTATTGAAGGAATTTACTAGAGGCGGCTTCTAAAAAAAAAATATCTTTAAAAAAAATGTATTTAGAAAGTGCAAAACTGACAGATTGCAACTAACTGAAAGAACCGCAGACCTTACATTGATGAAACCGTCCCAAAATCTATCCACACGTGTTTTTTATCACAGTGACAAGTTTTAGAAGGTTTAACTGTCTGGTAACAATGAATGCACTTCTAATGTGCACAGCCAGACAGGACTTTCTGGGGCTTTGGCACTTCCCCAGTGGACTGCAGACAAGTGCCTGTTCCAGAGAAGGAGCAGCTGCCATCACCCGACCAAGGCCCCATGTGGGTACAGCATCCAGTGGTGTGGGGCTGGGTTGAACATTTCTGCTAGGGCTGATTTCAATTTGCCATCCGCCCCTGGTAATGTCTGTCTGTTGGGATGAGCTTTGGAAGTTTGACAGTACAGTTTACTGTATGTTTGGTTTTATTGTGGGTTTCACAAGAAAAGAAAAAGGTCTTTAAGCAGACGAAATGCTCAAGGCTTGACAAAAGGACAAAAAATGTTCACACACTTCTCGGTGTTATGAGGTTATGGGCAGGATTAATGATGTCTTCCATTTCCCTTCTCTAGGTCTTTGTTGTCTCATCATTAACGTTCCCTCAAAGGAAATGGAAAAATACCCAGGTAAGTAGAGTTCTCATACACAGGATTTCTATTTCCTTCTGATGATGGAGGGTTTATCTTATATTATTCCCTGATTTCCTTTATCCATAGTCTTTGGGTCATTATCCGGGGATATTATAGTGGCTATGAGAGGTAAAAGTGCCCGGTGATAGTGATAGGGAAGCCCCTATTCCGACTTTCCTTTTATTCTTTCTTCTTATTAATTCTCTTTTTTGTGATACCTCGATTTGTTGTTTTAAGTGAGGAACCCCCCCTCGTGGTTTTGGTGAATGTCCTTTCCACATCAAGACTGAGGCCCTCATTTTGATGTTGGGGGGACCGCCACTGACAGGCTGTCAGTCCCACTGACATCCAGGCCTTCGGTCCGACCACCGCATTACGATGCGGACGGTTGGACCTCAGCAGTCTGGGGTACACCGCTGCCTCCGACAGGCTCAAGGAACTGTCGGGGTGGCAGTCGGACACTAATCCCTACAATGGAGGTGGTGCCTGTGCAGGCACCGCCGTAGGAATTAGGATGTCCATTTCCCACAGCCTTTTCATGGCGGTTCCACTGCCATGAAAAGGCTGTCGGAAGGGGACTTTGGGGGCACGAAGCAGGGCCCCCGTCCCCCGTGGGCCACTGCTAAGTGGCCGGGGGGGGCCACATGTGGTGGTCCCCAAACATCCATGGACCATGTGCCAGGCACCACATGGTGCCTGGCACATGGTGCCTGGATGTTTGAAAACATGACTTTTTCTGCTGCGTCTTGTGCTGCGGCTCTTTTGCGGGCTGCAGCACAAGACGCAGTAGAAAAATGCATGTTTCCGACCGCCTACACGGTGGTCTTATCAAAATATGGTGGTGGGACCACCGACTACTTGTCGGGCTGTCTCAATTCCGCTGCGATGGCAGTCAGACGCTTGTCCAACCGCCATTGTAATGAGGCCCTAAGCTTCACCTTGTGCAAGAAGAACAAAGGAATAGAGGAAAAGACAACCTAATGGTGTTGGAAGGCTTCGTTTCTAAATAATGTTCTTCACCAAGTACGTTCTTGTCTCCACCTCCCCTGCTTCCTGTTGTGGGTTCTCTTTCTGTTTTTAACTGGTCCTTCTTCTATTTTTAGGACATCTTCAGGCTCGGCGGAAGAAATCGTGGGATCTTCAGCGTCTTCCGCAGGTAAGTTTCTTTCTCTTTCTCCTGTTCGGTCGTCCCTCACAGTCTTTTATCAGTATTTCTACTTTAGTTGGATACTGGATTTGATCTGATTTAGAAAAATACTTTACAAAAGCAGAAGTAGGTTCTGAAACGCTCTTTAAGGATTATCCGTGCAGCCAACAAAATATAACTTTTTCAAGAATGGCTAAAATCAAAGGCAGGATGTGAAAGGAGTCACGAAAAGCAGTTTGGTCACCTGAAGAATTATTCTCAGATACATAAAACCCAAGAACCAGCAACAATCAAGCAATAGTAATTTGTTATTCTACTGATGTTGCTATGGAGTAGGTTACCACGCAACAATTACTGCAGGCTCTGAAAATTAAATATAATCATTAAGAAGCAAAGGCCAAACAGGTAGCCTTCATTTGTGCCAAGGATCCTGTCAATCTAGGAGAATAAAGAGGTTTGCGCAAAGTGAAATTACACAACTTCAAATGGACAATGTTTATGTCAGACAAGTAATTTAGCAATATGTTCGGCATCTAGCTTAATGATGTGTAAAAATTATATGATGGCCAACCCATTCTTCTGTGACAATGGCGCAAAAATAACCTCCAACAGCGTATTAGCAAATAAAATATATATGCATTGCAAAGGAGGGCGTTCAACGCCTCCAGGGTTCATTTTTGTAAACATTTGCTTTATTGGAGAAAATTGTTTACATGAATACATTTACATATATCAAATATGGACCTCACAGTATTTTTAGTGCATGTTTGTGCCTCAACCTCCTTATGCAATCACAAATTGTCTTATTGCGTCCGTCAATTTTTCCATTGGCCTATGGCCATTCCACCTTCAAGTTAGTATTTCCAGTATGCTCAAAATGAGATCTCGAATCAAAAACTACTGAATGGCAGTGGCGGTCCGTGCAGGTAAGCGCGGTGAGGCGGGGGTGGGGAGGGAGGGTGTGAAAGTGACATACGACGGGATAAGAAATATAAAATAAATAAATAAGAAAAAACACTTACCTTGCGCTCGCCGCATCACCGACTCGGTGATGCGGCGAGCGCAAGGTAAGTGGTTTTAATTATTCATTTATTTTATATTCCTTATATCGTCGTACGTCTCTTTCACCCCCCACCCCGCCCCGCTTCATCGTGCTTACCTTCACGGACCGCCACTGCTGAATGGAAACACATTCCTATGCTTAGTACCAAGTTTACAACTGTTCCTATTTTGGGGGAGGGTCTAGCTTTTGAATTCAAATAAAAAGACCCAAAGACATCCTCGCTCTAAAACAATCAGATTATTTGGGCCTATTATACATGGTGCACTAGGCACACAACACATTGAGTACGAACCAGATCTTCACCGTTTTGTAATACTGAATTCACCAATAGAGTAATAGTGCAAGAACATCAAGCTGCAGACCCCTCATTTAACCAGCTATGGCTTTAGCCAAGACCTTCTGATTTTATTACAATTATAAGTATAATATACATATACTAGCTTTCAGCCAGACTTCTTCATATATGTGTCTGTCACTGTGTCATTTACATTTTTCTTCCACCCACTACAATACACATCATGAAGCAATGGCTCAGCTCACTTCAGTCGATGTCTAATTTCAATGTGATTTACTTCACTCTGCTCTTTCTCAAGGATCACACCCACACACAAAGCAGCTCCCTTAAGTGCCAGGGTGTATGCTTTTTTGGAACAAAATATTTGTACTTTTAGACATTTTTTTTTTTTTTTTTACGTTTAGGAGGACTCAGCAGCTTCTTTATTTATTTATTTAACAAAGTTTTGCAAAAGCGCTGAAAATACAAAACCAGCATTGAGAAAGCCAAAAGTCTGGTGGCCAGTGCCAGACCTACTGAATGCGCCTATGCTTGTTTACATCTGGCGTTGGCCAAGACCACTTGACTTTACTAAAATTAAATGTATAATTTACTTACAGATAGGGGGGGGGGGTTCAGCCAGCCCTCTTCATTAAATGGTTTATTATTGTGTCATTCACATTTTTCTTCCACCCACTACCGCAAATAGTATGGGGAAAAGGGTCAGCCCACCACAGCCACTGGCTAACTTCACGGTGAGTGATGGCATTCTTCACTTTCACAAGGAGCACAGCCACACACATAGTAGTTCCTTTATAGACTAAGGAATACTATGGTAATGTGTGCATGAATATTTTTGCTTCTGTTTAGATTGATGAGGGCCCGGCAGCTTCTCAAACAATGACATTTTGTAAAAACCATGGCAAAACAAGCAATGACAAAGACAAAAGGCTGGCAGTGAATAGTAGACCTATTGACTTTGCCAATGCTTGTTTTAATTGCAGCCGGTTAAAAGTGCAAATGGAGGAAACACTCTTTGGAACATGTGCAGGCAAACTACTTATCTAGAGAATTGGAGGGACATAATTTGATCCCTGATCGCTGGTCGTTCAGCAAAAGCTAAAAGCGTCCCATGGCCCTTCCGGGTTCTGCTTCCATTAGTGCATGCTGCTGGTGTAGCTGAACACTCGCTAACTTGAAGATGGGCATTTGTGGCTGTCATGTGGCACTAAACACACCCTCGTGGGTACCGGCACGGGCCCATAGGGGCCGGTCTTCAGGACAGACTGTCGAGTGATGCACAAAATGCAATGTACCCACTAATTGTACCTCTCTGAGGAGCTACATACTTTTTTTATTTAATTTTTTTAAACAATAGTACTTTTGTTATCTGTACTGACTCCCCACAACACCATGTTTTCAGTGGGAGATACCTTATTGATTACTCTTTTCATTATAAATAATAAAAATGTGATTTTTCATTCAAAAAGGCGCACGTTTTTGTGAAATGACTTGACAAGAAAGGACATAACAGACGGTCTCATCTACTGGGTGAGGGTTATGAACTGCCTAATTTTTGAGTTTTATTGTGATCACGGAGGTAAAACAATTTCAAACATTTCATTCTATAAAGCAAGCTTTACTGTAAGATGTGGCAGAACAGGAGTCTCTGAAGCCCTCCCTATTCCAACCTCAAACATCAAAGGCCCTCTTTGAAAACAGAAAGGCAGAGAATAGAGCTCTTACCCAGCTCTCTCCCTGGAGTGCCTGTGCTTAAGAGAGGCTCGTCTTCTTTATTTCAAATAATTAAGGCACGGATAAAGCTCAAGTTGTACTTCTCTTTTACAAGTGACTTCTGCTTGTCACTTTAACAAACGGTGTATTACAGCCGTTCTGCATCTGTTATACATGCATATATTCCTAAATAATTAATTAAAAATAAATTCATAAACAAAATGGAAGCGGGTGCGGGAGAAGTGATTCCCGAAAACGGAAACCAAGCTTTATCAACTCATGCACCAAATAAAAGTATAAAACTATAAAACAAGCTCGCACAACTCAGGGCTCAAATGTATTTGTTCAGGCAGCATTCAAACGAGTAACGTGGCCACATAAGTCCTTGTACGAACACTGTACTCAGCCTTTTTAGGTCAGGACTACAGACAGTTTTAGCGGTCTCACCAGCTTCCTGTAATCAACAACATTCATAATAAAAACATATATATATATATATAAAAATCACGAAAAGGTTGCCCTCAGTGGAAACGCCGCACCCGGGGAGTTAAACCTCCTTTGTGAGGACAGCAGTTGAGCCAGCCTCGACCTCCATTCAAATTCATACGCCAAACATGTTTCGGACATCATCGTCCTTGATCACTGGCAACAGAAGGAAGAACAACAGCTTTTTAGTGGAAACACCTGCCTGTTTTATTATTGAAATTCCGCCCCAGTGGGCGTTGAAGTCCCGTCTGGTAGGCGTGTGCAGCGTTGCACTCTGGTACTCGCAGTTCCACTAATAGTTATCCCCAGTGGGTGCTGTTGGGCGCCTCCAATTAAAACAATGTCATACCCCAGTGGGTTGATGAAAGGTGTAGGTACATGGATACACTGCTGATTCAGATATCGCTCACAGTTGGGCCCCCCAGTCCAGCCGTATCTCCTTATTCAGATGACCCTGGATCCGCTGTATTCACGGTGGGGCGTTTCTGCGACCGAGCCGGCCGCTAAACATAAATCACGAAAAGGTTGCCCTCAGTGGAAACGCCGCACCCGGGGAGTTAAACCTCCTTTGTGAGGACAGCAGTTGATCCAGCCTCGACCTCCATTCAAATTCATACGCCAAACATGTTTCGGACATCATCGTCCTTGATCACTGGCAACAGAAGGAAGAACAACAGCTTTTTAGTGGAAACACCTGCCTGTTTTATTATTGAAAACCCGCCCCAGTGGGCGTTGAAGTATTATATTTTGTACATTATGGCACAAATATACGAGGACAATGCCGAGTTACAGTGGACGTTGACGGGCACTTTCGATGAACAAAAGCATAATGTCCTGCAGGATAAATTGTTTGCAAAAAGAAGTAGGCAGTTGATGTTTGATTCCCTTAGAACATGACAAAAGGAAGCTAAACAGAGACGAATGAAGGCAGAGAAGGAGGCCCGGAAGGGGAGAATGCAGACAGTGACTCAGAAAGCTGTAGCATACGATAGAGAGAAAATAGAGAAAGGGATAGAGTGTGCCGATAGGAAGTTCCGACTGCAATGTGAAAAGTCTTATGTTGCTCGAGATGAAAACGATACATTTGTGGAGGAGTTGTTAGATGCACGACCTCCGCCCCCATACGCCCCGCAGAAAATATATCCTGCCATCCCACAGCCTCAACAGCCCGTTTCCGCTGCTTCTGCTGTCTCCGTTTCGTCTGTCCTTGATTCAGCTGTTTTGGCCACCGCACCTTCTGCCCTTTCTTTGGCTTCGCCTTCAGCGCCTGCGATGACCGCAAGTCTTCCTGCTACGCCCATTGTTTCGGCATCTCTCTCTCCAGCTCTTAAACCTACAACTCAGCCATTGGTGCCCGTTTTCTCTGTTACTACTCCTTCCCCATTCCTTCATTCCCCGAGGGTGCTGAGTAGCGGGACGCCTGTCCGTGGATCAGTGGACGGGGACTGGGCGACTGCTAGAGAGCGGATGGGGCGGATATTGATACGATCTGATGTGGGCGATGAAGAGAAAAGGATGGTAGTCAATCAGGCCGCTCAGTGGGCTCGTAACCCCATCTATAGTACGGAAGATGTGTGGAGTGTGATGAGAGATTATGAGCCGTTTGTGCAGCAGCATGCTCTCAAGCACATGTCGGCTACTTTGATTGGATTGCGGGGACAGTGTTTCAATGATGTGGCTCCTCAGATTATTTATGATATTAGAGACAATGTATATGCTGCTGGCATGGCGCCTGGTGAGGTTCTTGGTAATGTCGTGACGTTAGTAGCTTACCGAAGTAGGCTGCTTGAGAAGAGCCCGAAGACAGTGTCCCAATTCCCGATGAGGGAAGTCCACCCTATATATCACCCTGAGCTACCAGAGCTACGAGACCAGCATGACGTTGTTACTAGACCCCGGGTAGAGGCCCGGTTCCAGGAACAATGAGTTTATACTCCATGAAAGAGGAGTGAGGTTCTGTCCCTTAAGACTCAGCCCTAGGAAAAATCCTACTGCGTATTATAAGGAATTGACAGAGGCCGCTTCATCAACAGTGATGACGCTTGCGGATATTGAAATGTTCTTTGGTTTACTGGTACCCGTTGACATTTGGCGGCAGGTACACACACACAGGACCACGTTGCAGAGTTGGGTGGTACCTGGGATCAGATTAAAGTATGGGACCAGGAGAGGGAGCCTGGTGAGAAGCCTAAGGCCGAGATACTAGCTTTGCCTGGTCGAATTATTACCTATATCCATTCACTTATTCCACCAAGACGGGTAGATTGGGATAAGTTAACGGCATGTCGTCAGAAGAAAGATGAAAGTGTGTCTGATTTTTTCACTCGGTTTGAGGGTGTGTTTCTAGACTTTAGAGGGCAGGATTTGTTGGTGGAGGGAGGTGTCCGATTGTTCGTTAACAGGTTTGTCACAAACTTGCTCCCAGAGATTGCAGCTCGGTTGCAGGCTTCGGAGAGCACTTGGACGACCTCCTCCCCTTCTGTAATATTGAGTATGGCACAGTATTATGAACACAGGGAAAATGAGGAGAAGGAGAAGGTGGAGAAAAAGCACAAGGAACTGAAGACAAATGTGTTGTTACAGCAGGCTTCACTGGGAAATGGTAGAGGACTTGGTGGTACCGCCTGCCAGCTGCCTCGGACCAGCCGTAATACTATGCCCGTAGGGCGAAATCATTGTGCATATTGTAAGGAGGAGGGACACTGGCGTAGCGAGTGTCCCGGGAGGTTGCAGAAAGTTGCGGCCCCTAGAGGACGAGGTTCTAGTGGACGAGGTCGTGGAGCTGGTGGACAGGACAGAGCCCAGAATGCTGCTACATCGCAGGATCGTTCAGATAATAATTACTTTGATGGCAACAAGGGTGGCCAGTATTACCACGATGACTATGATCTGGATGAAGTGACAGGAATGTCTCACAGCTAGGACAGCCAGGGACCAGTCCAGATACCTGTAGATCAGCGCGGTCCGTATGTTACTGCAGATTTGCACGGCTCAGCTAAGGAATTCTTGGTGGATACAGGTGCAATGAATAGCTCTGTTTCTCGTTCACTGGTCCCTGGGGCAGCTCTGTCTGGCCATTATAACGTTTCGGTAGGATTTTCTGGTGTACCGGTTGTCAGCCCCATTTCCAAACCTCTTACATTGACTATAGATCCTTTTTCTGTGGATTCACCATTCCTGTTGACATCGAACTGTGGGGAAAATCTAATGGTCCTAGATTTATTAAAGAAGTTGCATGCGACCATTTATTACTCCCCGGATGGTGTTCACATGACAATGGGCCCGAATGTGGTCAGATTTAAGCAGTGTCTGTACAAAGATGCGCCCCTTCCTGCTGAGTTTAAGGATGTGCCGCCCACATTGTGGGCGACAGGTGATACGGATGTAGGGCTATTGCAAATTCCCCCGGTTTCCATTAAAGTTAAAGACAATGCCATTTTGCCCCGTATTCCCCAGTACAAAATACCTCAAGCAGGGGAGCGCGCTTTGTTGCGAATTATACAGGATCTGATTGAGACAGGAGTGGTTGAAGAGACAACTGCAAATGGGTGTAATAGCCCTATTCTTCCCATTCTAAAAAAGGCATCTTCAGACTCCCCCGATGATCACTCAGATGTTTACCGTTTTGTGGTTGATTTGCGCACAGTTAATAAAATAGTGGTCCCTCAGTTCCCGGTGGTCCCTGACATTACTGCTCTCTTGACAATGATTCCTTCCTCTGCTAAATTCTTTTCTGTCATTGACTTGAAAAATGCATTCTTTAGTATCCCAATCCATCCCGACAGCAGACATTTGTTTAGTTTTACCCTAGCTGGCAGAAGCTTTAGATTCTGTCGAGCTCCTCAGGGCTATACTGAGAGCCCTAGTATATATAGCCAAGCCTTGAAAGCCCAATTGGACTCCCTCACGCTTCCCGCAGGTAATGTATTGCTTCAATATGTGGATGATATACTAATAGCTTCTGACACTGAACAGGGATGCAAAGACAGTACGGATAAGTTGTTGCTACACTTGGCTCACCATGGACATAAAGTGTCCCTTTCTAAATTTCAATATTGTCGACAGGAGGTCACCTATTTAGGTCACCTAATGTCGAAGGAGGGTAGAAGATTGACCCCTGAGCGCATAAGCACTATTGAGAAAAGGCAGATCCCTAAAACTCAGAGGGATGTGCACGCTTTTATTGGTATCACTTCCTACTGTCGTCAGTGGATCCCTAACTATTCCTTACTAACAAAACCCCTGCTTACCCTTACCACTAAAGATGTGCATGAACCCCTGCCTTGGACTCCTGAATGTCAGCAGTCTTTTGAGCAACTAAAAGTCGCGCTTTGCTCTGCACCTGTGCTTGGTACACCTAACTATATGAAGCCGTTTGTGCTGTACGTACACGAGTCGGCCGGTTGTGCGCTTTCTGTCTTAACACAGGCCTTTGGAGGGAAGCAACGGCCGTGTGCTTATTTTTCTGCTCTTCTTGACCCTGTCGCAAGAGCCCTCCCGAGCTGTCTAAGAGCGGTTGCAGCAGTGGCCATCTCTATACAACAATCGGCTGGGCTCGTACTTGATACCGACCTCACAGTTATGGTACCCTATGCTGTGGACACACTTTTGAAAAAACAAAGACGCAGCACCTTACCAGTGCGCATCTGACTGGTTATGAATTGACCCTTTTTGCACCGCATGTTACAATTAAAAGATGTGCCACTATGAACCCAGCCACGTTGCTACCCCTCCCTTCTGAGAGTGAGAAAATTGATATACATGATTGCATTTTTCGTCAGAGGAATTAACGAAGGGACGGGTAGACCTGACTGAAGTTCCATTATCTGACCACCAAGGGGAACTATATGTCGATGGCTCTTGTTTTAAGCTCTTAAACAACAAAGGCCTGGCTTCTAAAGGGGCAATCTTAAATTTTTATAAAGGAAAGGCGTTTCAAGTGAGGATATCTACCTCCATCCAGCAGCTGGCAATTTGTCCAGTTCTCGGCCAGTCCCAGAAACCCCAAATTTTCTAATTTCAAAAAATGAATGTTACCAAGACAATCCGCAAACATATACCCTTAACCACAATATGCAAGTATAGGACACTTCAAAAATAAGTGGAAGAGTGAGAGAGCACCTCACGTACGCAACACCAGGGAGGCTACCAGCAGGTTCTCACCGGCAAGCCCACGTATATCATCATCGGTTGCTTACTCACTGAAAAAACAGAATTTTGTGTCCAGTAAGAAGACAAAGAGTGAAGGAGTAAAAGTGTGCATCTCCAAACAGAAAAAACCCCGTGAAGAATTCAGGACAATGTGTCCCACAATTAAAATTGAGATAAGACTCACAGTTAGCTTTGCCCTCTTTATTCACATCTGTGAGCTTACTCAAATTAAAAGCGCAGCATGTTGCAAACCTTTTCAAAGTAGGCCAACATGTTTCATTGCCTATGCTTCGTCGTGGCAATTTCATCAGGGCGCGAGGTTTGATAGCCGCCTCACTGGACAAATCACTTTGTTATGAGGATTGGCTGATAAACAAACACACAAACAGAACAACGGTTCCAAATTAAAAAGACCAACCAGATACACTATCCACTGCTACAGTAAATTACAGTCCTGTTCGTAATAGATCTGTATTTACCGATTGGGTGCCGAGGGCACACGTACCAGCTTCCACCTTGCCAACAGGGTCTGTGTTTATCACAGATACCCCTACTTCAAAGCACTTCAGTTACTTTTATAATACCTGTGGAGACATGTTTAACTTTTAATGATATCATCGCTACTTTATTTCACGATAACCAATCTGTAAGAAACTCTCCTATAACTATTCTCGATATATATGCTAATCTTGTGGCATATAACCCTTGCCTATTTTGTGAGATATGTATCCCATTTCTACTCAAGGTGCTAGTCCATGTCGCCATCATACACATATCCCAACCGTCTGATGCACTTTGGCTATCCGTATTCCAATATTTACACCCTCGGCACTCACGGAACATTTTACTATAACCTAACCGCATTCCATGTTATAATCTTACAATGGTGGTATCGAGACCACCACCCAGCTTCCGTGTGCCGTAACTCTAGTCAATATGACAACACGCTCAGCGTTTCAACTCAGGAGCAAGTCCAGGTAACTCCAAAAGCCATCGGGTTACTGCCACAACTTCCTGGCACATGCAACCCCGGATCCATACTCTTACCGCAATCGGGCGTCTCACGAGCGTTAACTCATCCCGGCATCAAAATGGAACCAGCGCCAGGAGATTAAAAAGAAACTGCTAGTATACATGATTGCATTTTTCGGACAGAGGAAGAAACGAAGGGACGGGTAGACCTGACTGATGTTCCATTATCTGACCCCCAAGGGGAAATATATGTCGATGGCTCTTGTTTTAAGCTCTTAAACAACAAAGGCCTGGTTTCTAAAGGGGCAATCTTAAATTTTTATAAAGGAAAGGCGTTTCTAGTGAGGATATCTACCTCCATCCAGCAGCTGGCAATTTGGTTTTAAGCTACCAGGTGGCACTACAACAGCAGCCTACGCTATCACAACACTGCACACGATAGTTGAGACATCACGAGTTCCCTATAAATCGGCCAAGCTGCGGAACTCGTTGCCCTTATACGAGCTTGCGAGTTGAGTGAGGGACTGGTTGTCAATATTTATACTGACAGCCAGTATGCGTTCGGAGTCGCCCATAATCTTGGACGGCTTTGGGCAGAGAGAGGGTTTCTCACTTCCCAAGGAATGAGGATCCAGAATGGCCCTTTGATAGATAGGCTTTTGTCGGCTTTGACACTCCCCAAGAAATTAGCAGTGGTGAAGTGCAGCACCCACAGGGCAATCACTGACAACGTGGGGAGGGTAATGCATTTGCAGATCAGACAGCTAAGGAGACAGCTCGAACGAAGATGAAAAAGTTGTTTGTGGCAGGTCCCGCTAGGTGGGTGCCTGAGGTTACCATGTTTGAGGACACGTTGGAAAATGTTAGAGATCCAGAGCGAGGCAACGATTGAGGAGTTAGCAGTATGGCAGGAAAGCACAGCACGTTTGGATGAGGATGGGTGTTGGAAGGATAAGTCAGGGAAACAGAGGTGGATGTTACCAGATGCATACGTTCTCCCTGTAATCACTATGGCGCACGGGCCAGCCCATATTAGTGCAAAAGGCATTTGTAAATTGTTAGACCCTGTATGGCAGAATGACAATATCCCAAAGACGGCTGCCCACCTGGTCAAATACTGTATGGCATGCATGATGTATAATCCTGGGAAAGGTACCCCTACACCCCCTGGTAATTTTGCACCTCCCACTTTTCCTTTTGAGGTCCTTCAGATGGACTTCATTGAAATGGAGCGAGTCAACAATTTTAAATATGTGTTAGTGGTTGTTTGTGCATTCAGTAAATGGGTTGAGGCTTACCCCACTAAAGAAAACACAGCCGTGGCAAATGTGAAGGCACTCCTAAAGGAGTTCTTCCCTCGTTTCGGTTTGCCCCGCTTGATTTGGAGTGATAACGGCAGCCATTTTAATTCGAAGGTCATCCAGTTAGTGTGAGAAGGTCTACATATCAAACAGAAATTTCAAGCCGCACATCACCCCCAGTCAGCAGGCTTAGTTGAGAAGTACAATGGTACTCAAACTAAAATTGGCAAAGATTCAGGAGAGCACAGGGTTGCAGTGGCCACATGCTTTACCATTAGCCCTTTTATCTACAAGAGCCACGGCACACTCTAGGACAGGACTGTCACCTTACAAGGTCGTGTTTGGGCGCAAAGCGAATGTGTGGGGCGTCCCGCGACCTCGTAAATTTTCAGAAATTGAATATCCTTTGTTGGTAGACTACCTGTATGAGTTAACGAAACGTCTGCGATCTATTCACCAACAGATCCAAGACGCTCTTCCGCCAACACCTGAGGGGCTAGGACACGGCATTCGGCCTGGCGATTATGTCTTGGTGAGACATTTTCAGAGGCAAGGAAGTCTGGAGCCGAGGTGGAAGGGGCCAGTACAGGTGCTCCTTGACCACCCGCACTGCTGTGAAGGTCACCGGCCGAAAGAACTGGTTCATACCCAGCATTGCCGCAGAGTGCCTTTGCCTCTGCCCTACGATCAATGGGCCCTTGATGGCATCGGGGATTCAAAGGGGGAACAGGTGCCCCGATTTGTCCCCTTCTCAGATGCCCAGCTGACGTGGACCTAAACGGAGGAGGACAATGATGCAGTGTTGAATGCGGCAGTGCCCCCTGAAGTCAGGCCCTCCAAGAGCCCCATTCTGTTGGCCCCACTGTGTCTGATTCCCCTGAGCCTTTTTGCTGACCCCTCTGTGCCTGGAGTAGCTAGGTACAATGTGCGCCCTCGACGGAGGAACAGTGCACCAAAAGAAAAGTCAGATTAGCAGGGATGGACTCGATAAGTCAGGCAACAGTAGCATAGGGACAGACGGAATTGGTGCATTGTTCAGACATTGGATTGGATAAATTGAACGTGCTCCCTAGGAGGGGTCACCTTATCCTGATCGAAGTGGAATTTCCTCAAAGAGCTGGGATCGCCTAGCTCCACCGCCGGTGCTCAATAACGCCAACGTTGATGAACAATAGGAGTCTACCAGCGAGGCTCTGACGGAAACTGGGAACATTTGCCCCCTTTGTTTTTTTGCCACTGGTGTTATTACATTTCCTTTCATCTGATTAAAATGTACCCATTTGGTCGGCCCGTTAGTGAGGAAGAGCGGCCGTCTGCAGCACCGCATTTAGAGCGGTATGGGTCTGGTTGGTCTAGTTGGTCCACAAAGAGGAAGATAGTTTTTGTCAAGATTGTTGTAATTTCCCTAATAATAGTACATGGTATAGCATGGTTCCTGGAGGAGAAATACCCAGTGCATTCCCTGGTTGGTACAACGCCTGATCCCCCCTGAGCACACGTTTGTTACTTTGGCCCCCCATAAAGGAGAACATCGTAAAACATATGTAGACAATGTATTTGTGCAAATGCTTCACCAAGTCCTTGATATGTCTAATGTTACTAATTGCTGGATCTGTGGTCTGCTCCCCTCGGTTACACATAAGAGTGACGTTCTGCTGTCGATGCCAATGTCTTATCTGGGGAGCTGCGAGGGATGGTTTGAATTGTTTACCATGGTATACATCCATTATAATTCTTCTACTATGAATATGACGTCTGCTGATTATCACTTAGTGTTAGAATATATACGTGTCCACCTAGGGTTTACCCCAGGAGCAGAAGGGACTCCCGATACATTGTCCCCGACAGCCTGTATGAATATATATGAGAAAGAGAAAAATGTAACATGGCTTCGAAATGAAATGCTGGATTTCCAAGGGTTTAATGTCACTGAATATTTTCGTTCCTTTCAACTGCGCAATATTACTCAGGATGAGGCAATGCCGGTATCGGTAGTCAACACAACAGCTGGTTTCTGTGTTCGAGGACTTGGGAGGGTGAAAGTGGGGGAGAGTCATTGCAACTATACATACACATTGAGCATGACCAGTAGCCCGCATTTGCTCCCACTGCATAATGTCTACTTTGTTTGTGGGTCTCAAGCTTATGTCTGGCTCCCTAGGGGATGGTCAGGTATATGTTACCTCTGTTTCCTCCTTCCACCAGTGTACATAGCACCGCCCAACTACCATAAGGACCATCGATTGCAGCGTAGGAGTGCCCATCAGACCCGATTTAGACGGGTTATTCATACCGAAGACATAGATCAGACAGATACCACTGTGCAGCAGTTCACAGATGCTATGAAGGGTATTGTACCCTTTTGGGGCCCTATGTCCAATATCCTAAACATTCGTCGGCTCACCAGGGTTGTAGAAGGGGTCATTAATACCACAGCAGGAATTTTGACCAATATCACAGCTGAGCTCCAAGCTACGAGGCTTGTTGCTCTACAAAACAGGATGGTGTTAGACGTCATCCTGACTGATCAGGGAGGGGCCTGTTGTGTCATCGGCAGCAGCTGCTGCGTTTACATTTCAGATCACGCCCCTAATGTATACGCAGCTATACAGAAGTTGCATAAGCACATCCACCAAGAGAATGGTACCTGGACTCTTTCTGGTTGGTTCTGGGGTCTACTAGCAACATGGGGTTGGAAGATCCTTATCTTCCTAGTAGCAATTGCTGGTATAATTCTCACTTGTTGCCTGTGCATACATTGCCTCCCTGCTTGCTGTGCTTACTGTATAACACTGACACCCAGACCCAAGGTTCCAGTGCATGACCAGAAGGCCACGGCCATGATAATGCTGGGTATTTAAGATTTGATGTCTATAGATGAAGGGATTTTTGAATATTGATAATGTGTGTATTAATATGAAATAGTAGTCTTTCTAATATGCCAAATGTTATTTGCTTCCTAACACTAGACAAAATTGTTAGCAAATGCTAAAAGGAGGGTCTGTTGGACTGGAAAATGCTTTCAGTCGACTCCTTCTAGCATTGTGCGATTTAAGTTGCCATTTGCGTCACCATTTTGTATTTAGCCGCCATTTTGTACCATGATCGAAACTTAGCTTCTGTCCCATTCTGTTTGCCTCAACAGAAAGCAGCCTCAATGTTCTTTTTCTATTTCTCCAAGGTTGAGCTTCGCTGTACTAATGAATAGACTTTTATTGTTGCATACCTTACCCGTTAGATAGGCCCTCTCCCACCCTTAGAGTGGAAGGTACGGGCAGAATAACCTTGGAACTGAGATAGCATGTACACGGTCTTAGGATTGTAGCTCATCTTTCTGTGTCTCTTTTGTTCACCAGCTACTGACTGGAATATTCCAGTCGGGCGTGTCTTTTGGGGTACTGGAAACGCATATCATGAATCTCCATGTTGGGGGGAGTCAGTCCCTCTGCAGCAATCTAAGGAGGCTGGTCAGACCGGACTCCGCTCGAGCGCATTCTAATAAATAACTTTGGTTCATATTCTCTACTGTCTGACCGACTCTTCATTTGTATGGAAGGCTGAGAGGTGGTCGCGAGTGACCCGAGTGGCCCTAATCGGGTCACTTCCTTCACACCACAGAGCATGTGAGTTGTTTTTTTCAAAAGGTCACGTGCGACATCCCCAAAAACCCAGTACAAGTTAAGAAGTGTAATAAAATGTGTATTGGAAGGGGAATGTACTCTAGTATTGTTCATAAACTGGCTTTCACATTACCATCTCATGTGGCATATTTACACAGGATGAAGAGACCAGATGTTGTCCTTGTACTGCGTATGACGTTGAAACCAGGGAATAATAACATGTACCACCATTCTGCACTGCACCAGTCCACTGCATCTTTGAAGGTCTCTCTCCATCAGGTGCAAGCAGAGTCGCTTGTCCAGATGGAAGGAAAGGAGTAAGGTCTGACTTGAGAAGGGTGGGCAGTCTTTTGAAAGGTTGGGGATCTTACCAATAACGTGTGCGTTTCTTCTATTTGCATGTTCCGCTTATCTTATGTCTACATCAAGAACATTGACAACGTTAGGGGAACAAGAAACAAGAGAAAGAGGACTTGAAACAAACCATGTAAGCAAATTTGAGCTTAACGAAAGTAGGCAAGTTCCAAAACTAGCTTCGTTAGTGTCCCCACTGGGTGAGCATCAAGAGTACTGCTAACACAATGCACTCAAAGTAGCCCAACTGGCGACCCATATGAGATCCTTCAGAGAAACATGCTGTTGAAAATGCACAGAAGTTATCTTAGGTGTGCTGGAATGACCATGAACCCTCCACTAGAAACAAACATTTTGTAAGCTATGAAAGTGACCAATGCAATGTGTCATTCAGCAGGTGATGCATGAAGCATGCCCACCATATGAGGTGGCAAACCTGGAGTTTCTCGGGAGAAACATATTGTGGCATTTCCCTATTTAGAGGGAATGAAGGCAAGCCTAGGGTAAATAATTGATGTATTATGGTGACAGAAAATATGATTGCATTTGGCATCATCATAGAACTCTTCCTAAAGGCAACTTTGTCAACTTGAAAAGTGAGCGCCGAATTTAAGAGTATAAAATTATACATGGGCTGGAGTGTGCTAGCTTTTTATTCAGAACCATAGTAGGATTTCAAATCAGTCTACTAGAATTCCTTTACACAAGATGATTACGCAAGGGAAAGCTGTTATTATAATTTTAGTTAAAGTACATCATATGCTAAAAAAACAGACAACAGAAAGCATTTGCAACTCAGCCACAGTGACAAAATGTTAGCCATTTATTTTCACATTTAGGTCTCACTGAAATCATCTTGATGCCTATACATGTTAAATATATATTGGAATGGACATATACATAGGTCTTCCAATGATTTTTTTTAAAACTTACAGTTTTAAAACCAAAAATTCATCAGTTATACACAACTGATATCAGTATAACTCGCACTGACGCAGATTTCAGAAGGAATATGTGCAGTCATAAGCAGTGTATCATAGTGGTGTAAGATATACTGCCCCCTTGTATCTTTTTGTATTATTTTCCAGGACTCGTCAAATGCCTGTAATGGCAGCTACAACATTTTTCTTCATGTTGCAGTCACCAATCACATCTCTCGGTGACACAGGACAAACGAATCAGAAACATTTTTTCCAGTGGGACTCCTGCAGCAACAGGTATCGCTATTGTTTAAACTTTAATTTCTCTAAAATGGCTGAAGTGATCTACACCAAATCACAAAAAGCATGCTTTTTGGATAAATATCTAGGTTTCTGCCAAATTTGGTTAAAGCTGTATTTTCTCTATCATTGTCTAATTTTCCTATTGAAATTGCATGGGGAAAAAACTCTTTTGGGACCCTCCTCTCATCCCCTTTTCTCGGGCCCTGCTTGACGCTATCGACAGTCAATCAGATCATATCTTTTGATCTACAGGTCCCACAGGAGTCGAGAGATGCTAGATCTCTCTAAATTTTGAACCTTAATGTCCCAAAAACTACTGAACAAATTTACACCAGATCACAACAAGCACGGTCTCTAGGGTAAAGTTCTAGCTTTCTGTCAAACTCAGTCTAATTCCGCCTAGTCGTTTTGGCTGTAGCACTGTCGAATTTTCCCTACGGAAATTACATGGGGAAAAAGCATTTGGGAAGCCCCCTTTTTCTTGGCTCCTGCTTGATGGATCACCCTAAAACTTTCCAGGAAGGAGATGAGGTGTATAAACTTTGTTTTTGGGTATAGTACCATGAAGATTCGTCAAACGGCGCCAAAGTTATCAGCAAAACAAAAAACACTTTCCCTATGGAACTCTGACACGCATAACTACACAGTAGCTACTGCTACTTTGCAACATATATGTACTTTTCTCTCTACAGCACAACCAATGTGATACCAACGCTCGTTTCTGCACCCAGCCCCTCTTGGCATTAGTGGATAACAACTCACAATTTTCGGCCTGCAATGTTGGCAGGTCACTGTCTTTGCCACGGGCATCAGTAACTGTGCTTTCACTATTTAATACATGGCATATAGCACTCTTTTTGTCCTAGTTGGGATCCAGTACCGTGGTAAGGTGCTGAGGAGCACCTGCATAAAATGCTTTTCATTTCGTGTCCCTGGAGCACCAAACCATTTTTTTAATTCAGGGATCAGCAGACCATCAAGATGGCTGAACTTTTGTGATGCAGGCGATAACCCTATTCAGATGTATGCCCATTTTTGTAGATGATGTGGAATGAAGAAACCAGTCCAATTTAAGCTAGTGGGACTGTGGTAGCTCTTGTAATTTACAAAAGACATCAACGCAAATATGGAATTCCACGCAAAGAAGCATTGCTCTTGCAGAAGAGGGCTATTTGTAAAACGAGAGATCACGAACCAATTTGGAAGATTAAATGCCTTTCATGAAACTGCTTTGAAAACGCATTGAAACAATGAAATAATGCAATCTTGGCAATGCGCTGTAATAAAAGATCAGGGCTGCAATACTGCTCAAAAAGCTTTTTTATTTATAGAGAAATAATGCCATCCTCATTTCCCAGTCCACTGTAAGTGTTTGAACTGTTAGGATAATCTCAGCGTTATGGAGCATTGTAATATTCTAATCGTGATTTAATCTCTAATAAATTAGAAAAAGAAATATGAAAGAAGTATTAAAGGTCACTTTAGTAGATTTCCAGGATTGATCATGATATTTAAAGGCATTCCAATTTAACAGAAGTGTAGCATTTCGTATCAGAATTTTGGAACGACTTCAAGGAGAAAGGTCTCCACCGGAAAGGAACTGGCATTTTAATATGCGGCATCAGCAGTTACTCTCAGCAGCAAACAGGAGCCGTGAGCTGTAAGCCAAGCATGCTTTTGAAACAAGTTTGCTCAATACTTCCTGCTGAAAACCTAGCCAGTAATACTGTTCACCTTAATGCACTGAGAGCAATAGTCAATTTGTACGTTAGGATTGTGTCTATGACAGTGCTTAATTTGAGCCGGTGGCTTCCAGTGCTCAGCACCGGCACTTGATCATCAACACCGGCGCTTTGCATGAGCACCAGTTAAGTACACATTCATTTATGGTAGGCACGAGGAGGTTAAGTCATTTGCCCAGAATCACAGCATGTTGAGCTGAAGCCAAGACTTGAACCTGGTTCCCCAGGTCCGAAGTCGACAGCTCTGGCCATTACGCCACACCCTCTCCCCTCTTTCCTGGTTAGTAGTTGGTTCTGTTCGGCAGCGTTAACAGGAGAAATGGGCTGGTGCAAGCTGCCTTCTGAGGAGAGGCCTGGCACTTATGTTTTTACAAATGAACCACTGGTCTGTGATGATATGGCAGAGGAGCTGGTCGAACCCTCCCGTCAGGAGAGGTCGGTTACAGACAGCCTTGCAAAGGCGGTGCCTGCTACTTCGAACTTCATGCCTACCTTTCTGCACTACTTCTGGCATCAACATCTAGTGGCAGAACCTGAGATGCAGAGGCCAATACATAACTAAAGATGGCGGTATGACTGCCAGGCGCTTTAGACCTACATCGTGTAGCAATGGTGAGCAGCAAATGGTTACTTTTGAGGGGTGGAATGGAGCCGAGAGCTCAAATACAGTTAACATGAAAATAGTCTGGAACAAACATAAGGTCCAGGCAATGTTACATCTTTAATAAAAAGTGTCTTTAAACTTTTTAACTTACAAAGATTTCCCAGTGTAGGAAAAAGTCTTTCTTTTCAGCAAAATAAACTGTTTCAACACACCTATTGTGGACAATGCATCGCTCACAGGAATGCCTGATTGAACTTTCCGCACATTACACTATTTATAGTAGCAGGTTTAGTTGTGTTGCACAAGCGCTGCCTGGTCTGCTGGGCAGTTAGTTCTGTGCGGGATGATGCTTGAACAATTTTTAAGCTTTTTTTGGGGGGGAGGGGAATGTGCGTCTGCATGTTGGGTGTGTTATGCAGTTGCGTGTATTTCAAGTACACATACCCAGAATTTTCTCTTGGCAGTGGACAGGCAAAAGTATGCGACGAGGGTCTCTTCAACATTCTTGAGGTTCTTTGGAAGAGGGCATGCCACAGCTCAATGGCTTTTCCTGAAGTGGATATCTGTGAGCTGGCCTTGAGGGTGATAGTCAACCATAATTGTTTGCACAGCACTTTCCTGGAACCACATAAGGTTGTGACAAAGTGCTCAGAATGTAGATAGCAGACAACACTGAAAAGTTCTCACAAGTAGGCAGAGCACCTCAAGCAATGAATCCCTAATCTCAGCAGCACTTCATGCTTCAGTCAGTCATCCTTATAGCAGCACACAAGCAGTGTGTTCTTGGTTCTTGGGGCCAGATGTACAAAGGGTTTTTGTGTTCGCAAAAGGATCGATTCGGAGAATCGGCCTGTTGGTGAACACAAAAAGGCTTTTTGAAATGTACAAGTCCCTATTTTCTATTCAGTAACCTATTACCGAATCGCAAATTTGGTTTGTGAATCGGTGTTAGGAAAGGGCATCCCTTCCTAATACCGAATTGGAGTGGTATGTAAGAATGTTTAGCGAAAGAAATGCGGTCGTAAAACATTCGCATTTTACCACCTACTTCAAGTAGGTGGCAACCCATTTCCAAATGGGTTGCCACCTTTGGGACCCCTTCCCCTTTGTGAATATTTGTACAAATAAATATATATATATTTTTTTAATAGATGTTTTTATTGTCTTAAAGAAACATACATGTCACAATTACATTAGCAATCGTTACATCATACCACAAAGAATAAAATGAAGTACATTTCCAACAAAAGCTTCACCCAAATTCGGCCACTTATATTTGTCCGTTCCATCGCTGCTCTTTCAGCTCCATCTCACTAGTAGGAGAGGTACACAGCTCCCCCCGGTAAATGTTCCATTTGCCCCACTTTTTGTCCCACTTTTTGGGACACCCTCTGGATTTGAATACTTCTTTTTCTGCAATCATACATTTATCCAATTCTTTAGCCCATCCCCCCCCCCCCCAGGTCTGCACCTCATTTGCTCCTTAGTGCATCGCTATTGAGCGTTTCACCAATGTGTAACCCAAAGTGACCCATTGCTGTTCCACTACAGTAAGGTCCGTTGCCTCCCATATGTTTAGAAGCCCCAATCTTGGTGTCACTTTCATATCTTTGCCTATGGTCCTATGCATGTGTTGTGTAGCTCTTTCCCATAAGGCCTTTATGTGGGGGCATTCCCATATGGTATGATAAAAGGTAGCCTCCTCGTGACACTGGCAAAGACAAAGTGCATCTTTTTAAGAGTAGCCCCGGGTGAGATAGGATCTGTGTAGTATCTTTAGTTGGATGAGGCGAAGTTTAAGAGGGATGGCTGCCTCCCTTGGGGACATTGTTGCGGTTTGCCAATCTTCGTCCTCTATTGGTCCTACATCATCTTGCCACTTTTATGCGGAGGGTCTGAAGTGGATCGGGTAAATTATTGCATAGCTTTCGATATGTCAGCGATATAGCTTTTTCCGGCAGGGGTTCAGAAAGTAGTCTATCCTCTAGGGGGGATGACTCCGGTATATCCCCTTTTTCAGGGAGTGCAGCTTTAAGAGCGTGGCGGATTTGTAGATATCGGAAGACCCCCCCCTGAGCCAGATCATACTCTTTTTTTAATTCCGCAAATTGTATTATTTTCCCTTTTTTCCATAGGTGGCCTATGGTGGAGATACCTATGATGTCCCATCTGTCGAACCCCAGTTGATTACATAATGTCCCCAGTCTTTGAGCCGACCACAATGGGGTGGCCCGAGTCAGGGTATCCTGCCAGCCAAGTTTTCTGTTGGCTTGTCGCCAGATATCAACGGTTTGGGCTGTGGGGCCAAAATATCGACCTCTCTTGACCTTAGAATTAAAGCCCCTAAGTAACCCTCCATCCCCATCTGGTATTTGTCTAGGAGATAGGCTGGGTCCGACGGGGGGCGATATATCCAGTGGTTTACCACCACCAACTGTGAAGCCCAGTAATATAGGCGTGTATCGGGGAGTGCAATAACCACATCGTACCACCCTCTGGTTAATTTATGTAGGGCAATGCGGGACGCCCTCCCATCCCACAGCAAAGTCCTGACCTCACTCTCGATATTCCTGAAGTATAGTTCCGGGATTTTGTTTGGGTAGTTTTGGAGTATATATAAGAACTGGGGCAGCGCCAGCATCTTGAAGAGGGCGGCTCGACCCAGTAGGGAGAGGGGCAGAGCCCTCCAGTGTTTGACGTCGTTTTGCAACCTGCACAGGGGCACTGTCAGATTTTTGATGTAGAAAATATTGGGGTCCGGGGTTACATAGATTCCGAGATAGCAGAACACTTCCTCCGCCACCTCCACCTCACATCCCGGTGGGAGTCCTGGGATCGGCCCTTGGATAGCGAAGATCACTGACTTGGACCAGTTGATTGAGTATCCCGAATATTTACCAAAGTTTGTAAAGATATTTAAAATTCTATGTACTAATTTTGTCGGTGAAGCAAGATAAAGCAGAATATCATCGGCGTAGAGGGATATCCTATCTTCCTGTCCCTCAGCCCATTTCAGCCCTCTTAATAGTCTATCCCCTCTGACCCATGTCGCCAGTGGCTTGAGCATCAGTGAGAAAATCAATGGAGACAGAGGGCATCCCTGCCTAGTGCCCTTTTTCAATGGAAATATTCTTGTCGTGCGATTTTTAACTTTAACTTGGCCTTTGAGATCTGTATAAAGGAGCCTGATCCAGCCCAGGAACTTCGGGCCAAACCCCAAGCGCCGTAGCACCTCAAAGAGGTAGGGCCACTCGATTGAGTCAAACGCCATTTTGGCGCCCAGGGATAGCACTATTGCTTCTTCTTCTATAACTTGTTTGCGGCCCAACACGTTATGAAGGCGGTGGATATTTAGAGCCGTATTTCGGCCAAGCATAAAGCCGGACTGGTCCACATGTACCAGCGAGGTCATGATAGGGGCAAGTCAGGAAGCCAATATTTTCGCGAGGATTTTAGCTTCTGCGTTCATTAGTGAGATCGGTCTATAGGACCCACAGCTGTCCACGGGTTTCCCGGGTTTACGGATCACTACAATCAAGGCTAGTCTCTGGTCCTCTGGCAGGATCCCCTTCTCATAGCTTTCAGTATACATTTCTCTCAGATAGGGCATGATTTGTGAAACAGTTGATTTGAGGAATTCAATGGGGATCCCATTAGGTCCCATTGCCTTCCCAGATTGTATGTTACTTATTGCGATGCGGATTTCATCATCAGTGATGTCTTCCTCCATAGAGTCCCTTTCTCTGGGGGACAGGGTAGGCAGGGCTATTTCTGCCAGTAGTTGGCGAGAGTCCTCTGCAGTGGTGGTGACTGAGGATATATATATCAGCTCGAAATAGTCAGCAAAGGCATTTGCAATCTCTTGCGGGTCTGAGAGAGTCTGTGTACTATTGATACGTAATCAGGGGACCCAACGTTCGCCAGCTCCCTCCTTTACAACCATGTGAGCAATTTACCAGCCCTATCTCCCAACTCATAAAGTCTATGGCGCGTGGCCATAAGTTTGGCTCCGGCCTTCTCTCGGACCAAAGCTTTATATTCAAGTTGCTTGATTTTCAGTTTATGCCTAGTGGTCTCGCCAGGTGACCGTGTGTACTCTAATTCGAGATTTTGGAGCTCGTTTTCAAGCTGTTCTACCTGATTCTGCTGCTTTTTAATGTATCCTACCTTGAGTGCTAGTGCCTGTCCCTTCACTACCGTTTTAAATGCCTCCCACATGATCTGGGCAGAGTCCACAGAGCTGACGTTTTCTTTAAAATAATTTTCAGAGTGTAATATTAGGCTCTCTTTTATGTCTGGGATCCTGAGCAGCCAGGGGTTAATTGATATTGGGTTTCTTTGGCGCTGATTATTGTATGTGAACTCCGCCCAGACCGGGGAGTGGTCCGAAATGCCCCGCGGCAAACAGCGTGATTTCCGAAAATTACCAATGCTTGCTGAGTGGGTTAGGAGATAATCTATGCGGGAGAGGCTTTTGTGGGTGTTTAAATAATAGGTAAATTGAGTCAGGTCTGGGTGGAGGTGGCGCCATATGTCAGTGATGCCCATGGCGGTAAGAAACTCCGACATGTATGTAGTAAGCCGTGTCTAGGGGCACGCTGGCTGTCTGTCTATCTGGTCATTCATTGTCATGTTAAAGTCTCCCCCTAGGATTAGTGTTTCAATTGGGAGATCAAGCATGATCTTTCCCAAGTCAGTCAGGGCTTCTTTACCTAGGACTGGTGGGGCGTATAGTGAGATAACATTGATTGGCCTTCCCTCCCAACTTGCCTCTAGAACCGCAAATCTGCCCTGGGGGTCCGCCCACGTGCGCTGTGGAGTAAGTGCAAGATTCCTTCTAATTAAGATGCCCGTGCCTCTGGATCCCGAGGTGTAGCCAGCGTGAACCAGGAGTTTATATCCCCATCTAGTCAGAGATTTACAATTGTTCCCCACCAAATGCGTTTCCTGTAGTAGGACTATATTGGGGGCTTGTCGTTTGAGATACTGCAATACAATCCCCCTTTTTATTTTATCTCCCATCCCATTGACGTTCCACATTAGAACGGTCAATGACGTCTCCACGAGATTCGTCGCCATTGTGCCTTCATGAGGGATATATATGAGCTCTGGAGCATACTCTCCGGAGTCACAATTTCCAGAACAGGCCCTCCCCCCGCCTTTTGAGTTGTTAGGTGGTGTGTATTAGCACAAATCTTGATTGACGATAGGGACCTGCGTGATCTGTGAGTGAAGATGCATGGTGTGAACGGTTCATGCAAATTATAATGAGTGACCTGAGTACATAAAACATAACTAAAACCCCCCATCCCTTCAACCGCCCCTCCTCCCTGTCCCCCTGCCAGTGGATTTCAAACTACCCACTCCACAACAAGGCAGAGTGCCTGTCGCCCCCACCCCCAAATTGGAAAGGTGCCTGTTACGCAGTCTCTCTCTCCCCCCGCCCAACTCTGGATAATCCCAATGAATAAGATGTGAATATGGTATGGTTAGACCTCAGCCCAAAACAAGTATATTTAGCATTCGTGTGGTGCTTATGATTACCCCCCACGTGCTACAGTACTCAGACAGGATTGTCAGGGCCTTCATGGTGTCCTTTACCAGTGCAATACACCTCAATCGCCCCCAATTTACAAATATTTTTTAGAGCAGGCTGTGGTCCCAAGGACCCCTGTGTACTCTTCAAAAATGAAAAGAAAACTTTTCATTTTGAAATGCATCCCGTTTTCCTTTAAGGAAAATGGGCAGCATTAAAAAAATTTTTACTTTATTGAAAAGCAATCATAGACGTGGTGGTCTGCTGACCCCTGAAGGCCACCATCCCTGTGGATTTTTGACCAGTGGGTCGCAAACCGAGACCTACCTCATTAATACACCTTAGGTAGGTCTATTTACGAATCACTGGGAATCGCAAAATGTGTAATATATACATTTGTATATGGGCGTTTGCGATTATCAAATAGCGAATTGCAAAAATTTGCTATTTGGTAATCACAAACTATTACCTACATACATCTGGTCCTAAATGCTGTATGGCTGGTTCACAGAACACCCGGCAGTCAACTACATTCCTTTCTCCTGCATGTAAATATCCAGTATTTGTAAAGCGCGAACAATTACCAGAGGGTGTCAAGGCACTGGGGGCCGTCGGGAAGATTAAGCGAGCTATTGCCCAGAGTGTCATGGTGCTGGGCTGATCTGCCACCGGCACCGGGGATCGAACCGTGAGCCCCCGGGTTCCGGAGTCAGTTGCCCTGGCCGCTGCGCCACACCTCTTCCCTGTTGTTACCTGATTGCACAGCGCATGAATCTATCAATGTATAATTTTGTACAAAATAATACAATATCACTGAATTTGTTTAAACAATATCACCAATTTCCATTTTTAATGTGACAATTCATCCATGAAATGTGTCACTACTCAACATTCGTACATGTTAGAATATGCAGCAATTTTACTGTGCAGTAAATATGATCAAAACAACTGAAAAAAATGAAGCGGCCTATTTAACAAATGAAGGTTTCGTTTCCACACGTATGTTTGTTGCCCGATGCATTTCGGGATCTCTGTCCCTTCTTCAGGGGGCACTGTAAAAGAATATATGAATGACAATAAGGGGGAGGAAGTATCACAAAGTAGATAATTCTGTTTAGCCAAAGGAAACTGCAAAAAGCCCCGTGAAAAGGTAACTAGAATAAATATCGTGGTCAACTTCAAAAGTAATCACAAGTAAATATAATGTCACCTTCTTCTTAAATATCATTACAGATATGCCTTCTAAACAAGTTCTGAAAATGATAACCAATCGGGGCATTTTACTTAAACACAAGGGGCATGTGTACAGTGTGAGAATGGTGTATGCTCTCATTTTGATTTTACTATCTTAAATTTTACTCCATTTCTAAGCGATACTGTTACAAAACTGAACACTTTTTCCATTTCTGGGTGTGAACACATTGCTTTCCCTTGAGGCACGGGGATTACTTTTAGTACGCACGAGACTCCTCTCACAACTAAGCATGAAAACTTTTTGGAGTTTCCTTTGGCTAAACTGAATTATCTACTTTGTGATACTTCCTCCACCTTATTGTCATTCCCTCTTGGGCAACAAACATACGTGTGGAAACGAAACCTTCATTTGTTAAATAGGCCACTTCATTTTTTTGAGTTGTTGTGATCATATTTACTACACAGTAAAATTGCTGCATATTCTAACATGTACGAATGTTGAGGAGTGACACATTTCATGGATAAACTGTCACATTTAAAATGAAAATTGTTGATATTGTTTAAACAAATTCACAGTGATATTGTATTATTTTGTACAAAATTATACATTGATAGATTCATGCGCTGTGCGATCAGGTAACACGTGACCATTATCACTTGGAGTAACGAGCATTACATTCGTGTGCTAGTCAGTCACACGCTCCTGACCAGCAGGCTAAACAGGCAAACTGTTACATCATATCTTAAATTTCTTTTTAATTTACATATAATTAGGTGTGTGCAATACATATATACGTATATCTATAACAGTCTTGCCACAAGGTAGCGCTGAGAGGTTCAGGGGCTGCCTGTGCGACGTCTCTAGGTGGATGAATAATAACAAACTAAAACTGAACACAGAGAAAACTGAGGTGCTGTTCTTTGGTAAGAATTCCCCTCCACCATCGGGTCTGTGGTGGCCGGAGGAAATGGGTACTCCACCCTCTCCGTCCTCTACGGTAAAAAATCTGGGTGTAAAATGGGATGCTGAGATGACATTTGCTTCCCAAATACGTTCCATTACATCCACTTGTTTTGGAATTCTGAAGGGTTTGAGGAAATTTCTTTTTCTTCTGCCGGAGAGCTGTCGTAAACTAGTCGTTCACGCCACGGTGACTTCAAGGCTTGACTATGCCAACAGTCTGTTCCTTGGTCTCCCAGCATATTTGATAAAAAGATTGCAGATGGTGCAAAACGCAGCAGTGAGACTGATTAGAAGAGTGCCATTCAGACAACATATTTCTCCACATGTCAAACAACTTCATTGGCTGCCAGTTGTACAGCGTATAGAATTTAAGGCCTTGACAATTGCTTTCAAGGCCCAAAATGGCAGCGGTCCCAACTACATCAAAAAACGTATCCACCCTTATCAGCAAAGGCGGTTGTTACGTTCTAATTCACAGAATCTGCTGTGTGTTCCCCAATTCGCAAAGGCTCGTATTGGAGGAAGGGCTTTCTCAGTTGGAGCAACCAGATTATGGAACTCACTTCCGGTAAGACTTCGGCGTATACCGGAAGAAGGGGAGTTCAGGAAAGCTCTAAAAACATGGCTTTTTAGCCGGGACTAGCTGAACTTGCTCAGTTTGGAGATCCAATACCCTTATGCTGCTGGATCACGCTAGCGCCGGGACACCTCTGTTTGAGGTAGCTGTAGCGCTTTACAAATGCTGATGTATTGTATTGTATTTTTTTAAATTCAGAAATGAGCACAACAACTGTTATATATTAATTCAATATAAATTAAGAATGACTAATACCTGCTGCCAAAGCCATTCTTTTAACTTTAGGGTCCTGAAATTGTCAGAACTGTAACACTTGTAGGAGTGTGCCTTATTAGTTATGCTGTTACTGTAATTGACAGCGGCAATAGGCAGTGCAAGCGGAAGTGGCCTGCTGACTAGAACCCTGACACTTCTTTTTTTTTTTTTTTTTTTACAATTTAAGCAGTCCTCAGAGTCTCTCCTAACTCATGGAGGAGGACAGTCAGTCTTCTTGCCCCTAATGCAACCTTTCTCTGAGTGAACTCAGAGTTCCACAGATTTTATTGGCTCACAGGTTTGCTTATATCCTTAGAGATCAGCTCTTTGGTGGCCTAACCAAAACATGGAGAAACTGCAGCCACAGTAATTTTGCTGTAATCCAAATGGGTTAAAAAATATCTTTAACAAACCTGAGTTTGGCCGCTTAGGTTCTAACATCCTATGATGTTCTCAAAGTTTTGGCCCCATGGGCATGCGTAAAAAAAAAATATCACAAAATATCCGTATGAATAGTTCATTAAATTCACACAGTCCTTTAGCCAATCTGGCACTTGTTGCTGATGCTCAGTCCTCTTCTGAAAGAGACAGCGGACCACAAGCGGCTGGGATGGACATTCAGTACAGCTACGTTGTTCTGTATTCGCAGTGGCCTTGGCCATAGTGTTCGAGGACGTGATGATTCAGTCAAAGTCGCGGGTGGAACTGAGAGACAGACTCATGTCTGTACTAGTGAGATAAATACAAATGATATCTCCCTTTTCAATTGAGAGTTCTGTGAATCAGTACTAGAAACAAAACAACCTGAAAATGAAAGTTGGGCACAGAGGGGCGGAGAGCACATACTCAGCCAGGTCACTGCCAAAACGCACTATGTGTACTATAGATCTAGGATGGACAGAAAGTTTTTGGGGGGCAGTTTTATGTGGCTTGTTGAACAAGTAAATCTATACTCTAAATGCCAACGTTAAAAGCCTATGACACACCAGCTCTCTAACAGCGAAGCAGAGGAGATAATACTAATAAACTCCACTATACTTACCACACCACCCTTCCTCAATATGATCTCTGTGAACCAGCACAACACACGCCACCCTTTTCTTGTCTGTGTACCTGGAACACCCTTGCATTCTCCTTCCTTTGCCTGCTCCGTCTAGCTCCTTTTTACAGTGTTCTCCCACCACTCTATTAAACCCCCCCCCTAAATTCCCACACTGCTCTGTTCATCATCTGCCCCACTCCTGTTCGTGGTGAGCCGCCTCCAGACCCTGCATTCTGTACTACTTGCCAACTCATGGTCCCTTCACTCCTCGCCCTTACCATGGAGTCCCTCCCCATTTCCTGCAAAGTAGTCAATTTTTATCTCCAACTCAACTTATAACTGCAGAATTACAGAGAAAATTACATTTCATAATCATTTTGATAATTTGCTAGGAAGAGACAGTGTGCAAACAGACGGGCCGCCCGCTCAAGGGCCTTAGAGGATTTACTCTCTTTTCACTTGTAACAGCGGTGGAAGGTGCTCCTCTATTTGTTGGTGTTGTACACAGACTGCTGTTACATTTGTTGGTGGCTCCCTCTTTGTTAAACTCTGCGTGAAAGTGTTGCATTATATTTTCTATCCTCATTTTGAAATAAATGTAATATTGTAAAACTGCCAGGGTTAGAGGTCAAATAATTTAAAGCATGTCTTTAATTAATGCAGATGTTCCAAAAGAAGACCATGGTGAAGACAGGTAAATTAGCTCATGCTCTATGCTCCTCCGGCCTGCATAGGATGTTTTGGTCTTTGGTTAGCTTACAAAATGAGAGGCCATGCAAACTCCTGGAGCTACATGAAGCCCAGTAGATGAGGGCCGCTTACCCCGTGCCTGACAAGTGGTTACTGAGGTTCTTTATTGTTTTCTGAAGTGTCTCTAAAGAGTGTGCTTGAAGTAGAAGTGCAGCTCTGTAAACAATCATCTTTGGAGACACCCTCTCAAATCATAATTCTGGCATCTGATCATAAGTGGTAATGAAAGCAGTTCTCCCTTTCTGGTCAGCCTCAGAATCCATGGATATAGAACTTTCTAGTACAAGAACTGCAGTACTTGAACCCATGTAACCTTCCATTTAGAACTGAGAAAAATCCCACAAGATGTGCACACTATACCAGCTCTTCACTTTGGAATACTGTAGTGACGAAGCTGACACTCCGGGTTAAAGTGTGAAGTTTATTCGTTACTTCGACCAGACATGACAGCGAGCAGCCTTCAGGAGCAGGTACAACTGGCAACTGACTGCGGCAAGTACAAATATTCAAACATCAACACATTCTAACATAATGAGGATTCTAGGCTTCCCTCGTGGGGACACTCACGAGAACCCTCACGAGGGAAGAGAAATGGAGGAAACACTACACATCTCCTCCTTTACAAACAAAACAAAGCATCAGTTACAAATATAATCCTTTAAAATAACA
This sequence comes from Calotriton arnoldi, assembly GCA_963921515.1. Taxonomy (NCBI): domain Eukaryota; kingdom Metazoa; phylum Chordata; class Amphibia; order Caudata; family Salamandridae; genus Calotriton; species Calotriton arnoldi. The sequence goes on from CAWUFW010000407.1 coordinate 3,639,180, forward strand.
GGACGTTTGATGATCCTTTTGCCAAGGGTGCTGGAAGTGTTGGTATCTTCCTTTTGTGAAACATCATGCGAAATGACAACTTCACTTCCTTTGACAGATAGATCCTGTGGAAAATCAGAAAAGTAATCCAAAACAGACGATTTGTTAACAACAGAATCAAAAGCAATAGGAGCCTCACAGTAGGGTTGTTTACATAACGCAACTCTTTTGAGGTTCCAACATTTCCCATGATCCAAAATGACAGCGTTTTTCCTTAATTGAGCAATACGTTGAGGCTCAAAAACTTGCTTTCATTTTTTGGAACAAATCCAGGGTTCCTGATTCTGACCCACTGACCAACAGACAATTTAATTTTTTGGGTATTATGCTTTCGGTCATAGAGTTCTTTGTACTTGTCATGTTTAAGACTCAAATTATTCATAACATCAGCAGAAGACCAACTCACCTCCCTGCAACCTTTAATCCAACCAGGAAACCACTTGGCTCTGGGCTTCCTACCCCTCGTGAGCTCGAAAGGAGAGAATTTTGTAGAGTCAACAACAGAAACTCTATAAGACCAAAGTGTTTTGAACAATTGAGTCTCCCAAGGAATGTTGTTCTTAAAGGCCAACTGAATGGCACCTTTCAAAACTCTATTGTACCTTTCTACCAAACCATTTCCACTTGGATGGTACAAAGAGGTGGATTTATGTTGAAGTCAACATTTAGATAAATACTGAGTCATAACATCGGAAGTAAACTGTACCCCATTATCACTAATGATGAGAGCGGGAGTGCCCTCGCTAAGGAAAACATCATCAAAAAAGTTTATCACGGTGTCACTGTCCAATTTTTTGATCACTTTGACTACAGGCCACTTAGAAAACACATCCATCATAGAAATGACATACTTTCCAGAACTGCCAACAGGACCCATGATGTCCACAGCAACATGCTCCCAGGGAGATTCAGGGCACATAAGATCACTCATGGGAGGTCTTAAAGTTTTAAGGGTTTTATCCGCAGATGAACACAAACCGCAATCTCTCACAGCTCTCTCCACCTCAATATCTAGACCAGGCCACCAATACCTGCTTTTAACAATGCACTTGGTTTTAAAAATTCCTAAGTGTCCATCATGGCAAAAAGATATAATTTTACCTGTGAGACTAAACGGAGGGACTAATTTATCACCCCTCATAAGGTTACCGTCAAAGAGGATAACTCATCTCTGACTTCCCAGAAAGCCTTCAAGTCTTTAACTTCCATTTTGCGAGGCCAACCAGTGCATAAAAACTCCAAAATGTTCCTTAAACACTCATCTTTGGTCAGAGCTTCCATCCATTCCTCTTTTTGAAAAGAATCAACCCCGTGGTCCCATAACCAAGCAACTTGAACACCATCCATGAGGTCATCCTGGTTTTCAACCATCTGGACTGACAACCGAGAAAGAAAATCAGCGACAGCGTTCTTTTTACCAGGTAGGTATACAACTTTGTAGAGAAAATCCAACCGCCGCATGGAGATCCGTGCTAACCTGGCAGTAACATTAATCATTCCAACATTAGACAAGATCTTAACTAAAGGTTTATGATCACACTTAATGACTTCATTTCCCCAAACAAATGTACGAAAATGCTCCAAGGCCCAAGCACAAGCAAGTGCCTCACGTTCGATTACAGCGTATTAGCACTCTGCAGGAGACAAAGACCTAGAGGCATATGCAACAATGGATTCAAAACCTTTTTCGTCAACCTGTGACAAGACAGCACCAATACCAGTACCACTGGCATCAGTGGTAATAACATTTTTTCCACAAGGGTCAAAACCCTGAAGAGCGGGAGCAGAGGAAATTGCGTTTTCAATGTCGGAAAATTCCTCCTGACACGAACCAGACCACACGAATTCAGACTTGGATTTGTAAAGTTGCCTAATGTGAAAGGTTCTGCTAGAATTTTTTTTAACAAATTTAAAAAAAACTCAACGAGTCCTAAAAAGGATTTAACCTCATCCTTATTTTTGGGACTGGGGGCATCAGTAATGGCAGAAACTAATTTGGTTTTTGGATGAATGCCGACAGCACTAATTTCATGACCAAGATAACTCACACTATTGGCAGCAAACTTGCATTTAGAGAATTCTACTGTTAATCCAAATTTATTTAAGAGGGAAAGCACATGAAGGAGTTGGTTTTGTGATCGCTACTGTTTTCCCCCATGACAAGAATGTCATCTTGGAAAATGAGAACATAATCCAAATGACCAAAAATCCTGTGCATTAAACGCTGGAATACAGCAGCTGCAGAAGCCAAACCAAACGGCATTCTGGTGTATTGAAAACAGCCAATGTGAGAAATGAAAGCAGTAAGATTTTTACAATCATCAGAAAGGGGAATTTGGGGGTAAGCTTGAGACAGGTCAATAGTAGAAAAAGTTCCATGCCTTTGGTTTTAGTGAGCATTTCATTGATTTTTGGGAGTGGGAACTGGTCTATCAAAATGTTACCATTGAGATGGCGCAAGTCAATGCATAATCGAAGCTTTCCGTTGGCCTTCCTCGCGGCAACCAACTGAGAAATCCATTGAGTAGACTCTATAGGTTAGCCAACCATCATTGGCTAACCTATTTAATTCCTTATCAACTTCATCTCTAACAGAAAAAGGAATATTCCTAAGTTTGTGGACTTTTGGAGATGCATCAGGTTTGAGGTGAATGTGATGTTCAAAACCTTCCAATCTGACCAAAGTTCCAGAAAAAACATCAGGAAAATTATCACGTAGAGTCTTGCCCAAGCATTCACCTTCATCTAAAACAAGATCTTGTTCTATACCATTAGGATCAAGAATAATATTGAGTTCCCTTTGATCTTTCCACCCAAGAACAGATGGACCCTTTTTTGAAACAAAGTTTGCACAAAGCACTTCTGTTCTTGAATCTAAAGATAAGTTTCCTAAAACCAAGCAAATCAATAGATTCACCCATATAACTCTCAGGAGCAATATCGGGTTGTGGTAATTCAGAACCAAGTTTTTTAACAAATTTGTCGGACCATACAGCCTCATTCACTATAGTGAAAGGGGAACCGGAATCAGCTACAATGTGCACATTAACTCCCCCCATGGACATTAAACACATCGGCTTGTTAGAATCATTACTGTGCGAAATATTAAGGACTACATTACCATTAGAACTTGAAATAAAACAATCTTCATCATCACTGTCCTCATTAGCGGAGGATAAAAGACCCTCCTCAATGCATTTAACTTTATCTTTGTTAAGCTTTTTAGTGTGGCACACTCGGCTGAAATGGCCTATTTTTCCGCATAGTGCATCTTTGCTTGAGAGCTGGACATTTCTTATCGTTGGCAAGATGATTTTTACTGTCACATCTATAATATTTAAATTCTTTCTTGCTAGAAATTCCATATCTTTTGCTAGAGACCCTGTTCGCAGAGTTGACTCTAGATTTGTTAGAGAGGACTCTGGCGACAGTTTCTTGTTGCAAATTATCAGAATTCTCTTTCTTGAGGGCTTTTGCGCACCTACCAGACAATTCAACTTTCCTTGCAATAGCAAGAACATCTTTAAGAGAATTGTCGCCATTAACCCATAATCTATCTTGTATGGAGGGATCAAACGCATGCATGACTACTTGATCTCTTACTAACTCTTCTTCAATTACTCCAAATCTGCAATCAATAGCAAGTTTTTGAAGAGCAGTTACGAAGTCATCTATAGATTCATTCTTAAGCTGTTTCCTTTGAAAGAACTTAAAACGGGTTACACCAATACAGACCTTAGGTGAGAAGTAATTGTCTAAATGCTTAATTGCTTGGTTAAAAACGTTGTCATCACCAGACACAGTGTCCTTGTTCAATTTACCTTATATCCTTAAGCCTTCAGGACCCAAACTATGCATCAATAATGGTTTTTTTTCTTTCACCAGATAACTTATTAGCATGGTCAATAGTTAGAAGGTAATTGATAAAATACTCTTTCCATTGTAACCACGGAATAGGCGGATCACCAGGAGTGCACTCTCATAAACCCACATAAACTCTTTTGGTGGGTTGACTGTAATGTTGGTAGTAGGAGCAGCCATAATGCAAATGGATTAAAAAAGGAAATCTGAGTTAATTAGAGTTAAAATATTCTCAACCTTACAATTTCAAGAATAAAATTACACAAAGTCAGTATAAATTGTGAACTCCAGAGCTGCGCAAATACCCAAATGAGTATTATCAAGGAAACAATGACCATGAGAATGAAAGAAAAGAAAAGAAAAAATATACACAAAAAAGAGCTGTGCGAATCAGCGTGTGAAGCCTCGCAGGAAGACACTTTTGATTGCAGTGACGAAGATCAGTGTGACACAGCGTATAAAAATTACCAGAAGAATTGTCTGTAGGCACAACAGTATAGAGAAAACGTGCACAGTGTAAGAAAATACGCAAAAAAAAAAACACTATTTAACGTGTCCACACGGGAAAGGCTGTGTGAATCAGCGAAGAAACAAGTAGGAAGAATAATCTTGGGCTGCCAGAGTCGTGAAAGTAACACAAGTCTCACTCTCCCTAGACGAAGACTGGCTCCAGTCAAGAAAACACAACTCTCACCTCTTTCAGAAGAACTGGCTCCAGGACGAGCAGAAACTCACCAGCGCAGCGCCGTGCAATCACCCTTAGAATGATGAATCCCAGGAGGGTGAAGGGTGACAGCTGCGTGAAAAGGAGAGCAACGTACGTGATGATCCTTCTTTGTTTTTTGTTTTTTTTAAATGACGGTGTCCTGGAGGTGCCAATAAACGTTGTGGAATAAGTAAATATTCCAGTCACGAAGGAGGAGTCGGAGAAGCTCAAACCAATTCGAGAGGCGAGTCGGGAGGAAAACGTCACGTGATCCTGAAGAAACTGACTTCAGGAAATACGATTAAATTGCAGAAGCGTGGGCTCAGTCTGGCCAAGATCGTCGCCAAAATCCATGTAGTGACGAAGCTGACACTCCGGGTTAAAGGGTGAAGTTTATTCGTTACTTCGACCAGACATGACAGCGAGCAGCCTTCAGGAGCAGGTACAACTGGCAACTGACTGCGGCAAGTACAAATATTCAAACATCAACACATTCTAACATAATGAGGATTCTAGGCTTCCCTCGTGGGGACTCTCACGAGAACCCTCACGAGGGAAGAGAAAGGGAGGAAACACTACAAATACCCTCTCCTACTCTAGTCTTCTAGACAGGATCTCAGGGGCTCTCCCTGCCTGTAAGCTTCCACGCACCTCCCTGGATAGCTTCATCCTCGGTCATTGTCTTTTCCTTTGCTACATTTTTGGAGAGCATATGGCCAATTCGGCAAAAAATTGACTCTCTTACCCTTTTTTCACCCTCTGCTAATACATATCCCCCCTCCCTTTGTGTATCATGGTTTTACTGATTTTAGACCTTTTTTAAATTATAATGTAAGCTGAAGCACTTGCACTTTATTCAGATAGGTTGTCTATGCGACAGGGAAGGGTATGCAACCCCAGTTGTATTCCTGTATCCATACCATCTTGTTCCACATTGATAAATCCTTATGTTCTATGGGTTAAATGTAGTATGCACGCACCTACCAATGCATTTTATTGGGGTATCTACTTTTTAAAGTTTATTATTCACAGCATGACATGTATAAACTGTACTTTTACGCACGAGGGACCACAATAGGTTTTGTCAAATGTTTGTATGTCCGTTTCGTGTCCCTAGGCCAAGAGTGGATACTTCTACAAATATTTTATGCCTGGTATCTGTATATTTCCCAGCTCACATTGCATTGTGCTTCCTTTTATAATTATTTTAATTTTATTGCTTTTATGGCCATTGGCCGAAATAAAGTAACGAAAGCAAGATAGACCTGCGGTTCATTTTGTAGCATGTGACAGGATGTATGCAAATAATATTGTAATCTATTGCTTATTATTCCGTGGTGAGGCAATCTAATGAAAATATTGAGTGGAAGAAATAAAAAAAAATAAGAGCGAACATACGAGTAATTATTTATTTTTTTAAATCACTTACAGCATGGGTGTCCATGTACTTCGACTTCGTCAATTGCAATGTACCCTTGCTGCCCTGACGTCACAACTTCAAAATAGACCTAAAACAAATAAAAATAAAAAAAACATCATTTGGGTTGTTAAACAGTCATAAATTGTACACGGTAAACCAACACAAACAGGACTGATGTCAAAGCACTATGTTAGAAAGAGGGCTCCCCCCACTTCGTCGTGGATTCTTAAACTTTCTGCTTAATGTCTCGTAATAAAATCATGCTTCACTTTCATGCCTTTGTTTCAACACCAATTTACTTTTTTCCGCCTGTTACAAAGAATGCATCAAAACGGTACAGACAGCTTCACCTGTAGGTAGACGACATGCTGCATGCTCTGAAATATTTTATTTGCGACAAAATTATCTTATATTTACAGATCAAGTTCAACTAACTTCTGTGAAAACAATTGCCACTACCGCGAATTTTGAGAAAGAAGTGTTGTCTCTAAAAATAATATTGAAAAAGGGTATCCAAACACACTAAGCACACAAATGAATTTGAAAATACAGTTCAATCTGTGCTGTGCCAAGCACATTGCCAGCGACAGAGGTCATGTGCACAAGAACGGGTTAGCAACACAGCCTTCTCATGCAAAGCATTCCTACGGAAGTAGCAAATATAGTGCTTTTAATGTAAGGTTTGCTTATATGGAAGACTTTGAACACGATTTCTTATTGTTGACAGCAACAGAGAGCCCTGCCATGGAACAGAACAACATAGTCTTTCACTATCAGGACATGTAAAACACACCACTACATGTCCTACCTTTCACATAAACAGCACCCTGAACCTGTGGGTACCTTGGGCCTACCTGAGGGGTACCTTACATGTAAGAAAAGGCAAGGTTTGGGCCTGGCAAGGGGATGCACTTGCCAGGTCGACATGGCAGTAAAAACTGCACGCAGATACTGCAGAGGCTGGTCTGAGACACCTTTGAAAGGCTGCCTCTGTGGGTGGCTCAATCAGTGCTGCAGTCCCACTAGCAGCATTTTTATTTACAGGCCCTGGGCACACACAGTGCACTGTACTAGGGACTTAGTAGTAAATTAAATAAGCCAATCATGGAAACACCAATCCATAAACACAATTTACATGGCAAGCATATGCACTTTAGCACTGAATAGCAGTGGTAAAGTGCCCAGAGTCCTAAAACCAACAACAACAAGGTGAAAAACAGGAGGCCAAAAAGCATAAAGTCGGGGCGTAAACCCACTGAAAAAGCCAAGCCTAACACTTGCAAACAAACTTTCTGAAGCCGGCCAAAAGAGACCTCTTCATAGCTCAAGCAGCCTTCTCTTGAGTACGACCAAACTGAAGAAAGGAAAATCTTGCACCCTCTCTTTCTCTGGTAACACTCCCAGAATATGGTCACATAGATATCCCAGCAGGATCTATGTGACATTCAATCATTCCAAAACTTCAAGAAGAAACTTAAACTTTCACTTATCAGCAAGTACCTAAATCACCCCTAAGCTACTGGACTCTAAATGAATATGAACTTCACTACCTACTACTTCGGGGAAAACTGTACCTCCACTCCCCACCCTCACTACACTCTACCATAACTAGCTTAGAACTGCTTTGTTCACATATCCCACTGTTTATCCCATACTCTTTGTATACACTGTGGCTATGTACTTGCATCTATTTCATGTAACTGTATGTATTCCATATGTAACTTGTGTTACCTCTATTTCGTCTACTCTCTAAAGTGCTCTGATGCCTACGGGCCAAGATAGCGCTATACTTTTTGTATACACTGTGACTATGTATTTGTATTTATTTCTTGTAATTGTATTTATCTCATTTATAACTCGTGCAACCTCTATTTTGCATGCGGGTAGTCTTAGGACTAGGCCTGGGCGGTAAATTCCGTTCCACTCGCGGAATTTGGGTAATTTTGCGTTCCGCGGAGAACGCGGAATTGCCAAAAATTCCGCGATCCGCAGCTTCGCAGAGTTTTTTGCTTGTTTGCGCTTTCAAAATGCGTGTTCGCGAGATATTTCTCTCCGAGCACGCAAACAGCGTTCGCGAACAGGAAAAAAGCATCGCAAACGGGCGGAACAAGCAATTCCGCGTGTTCGCGGAACTTTTGCGTGCTCGCTGAGATTTTTTACCGTTTCGCGGAGCTTTGCGTAGCACGACTACACAAATTCCGCCCACCCCTACTTAGGACTCCCCCGCGGCCCCCAACAATTGTATGGAGGGGTGCCCTGGGTGGGCACCAGGGCACCCACCTTTAATAGTATGGGCCAAGGGAGATGAGGTCTCCGGGCCGATAATGGCTCAGGGATAAGGGCTGTGTGCAGCGTCGAGTTGGCTGCATGTGGGGGTTGGGAGCAGGGCCAAGCCAATGGCCATGCGTGGCGGGGGTTTGATTTACATAGGGTAATTAAATATTACTTTGCTGTAAAAAAAACTTAGAAATTCACTGGAAAAAACCAAAGGTTAAAGTAACGTTATAGTTAGGTGTGATAAAAATATCTGTTTTTGTTTTAAAATAAAAACCTTACAAATTCATTAAAAAAACCAAAGGTTAAAGCAACGCTATATATTGGTGAATCTGTCAGTGACAACCTTAACGTTTTGAACTAAAAAAAACAGAAATACACCAATTCTAGTTATCGGAGCCAACTAGAATTTCGCCACCGTCATGCATTGCTTATGACCTCACGTATTACATTACTCATGACATGTTCTATGACATCATTTATGACATCAATGATGGCATCACTGTTTACATCATACACATTGCGCTATAAAAGAATACGGCATTAGAGCTCTGAAAGTAAGTAAAAAATAGCTCAGAAGAATACGAGGCATCATTAATGCCATCACAGAAAACAACTCCCTTAGGTGTAGAAAACAGGGGTTATGTGCTATATTGACCCTACACCTTACACTTCACGGGCAGTGTAGTTCACATTAACAATCAACCACAAATATATATGGGAAACCCTCACTGCATACAGTGTTCAATGATTATACAATTGTACAGAAAAAGCCAAGTTCTTAAAAAATACTGAACGTCTTTCCCAAAAATAAATGCCCTACTACGGACAGCTTTTAACTGTATCAAACCCCTTACAGTCACCGAACATACACTGAAAAAATAAAGTTGATATGAGTAGAAAAGTGGGGACTGTAAACAGTATTCACTCTATGGAGAGAGTTTACCCTGTACCACACTGTTTGCAGACAGGGAAAGTCTCATGAGAAATACACTAAAGAGTATTAAAAAGTATCCACAAAGAACAGTGTACACTCTATGCAACACTTGACAAAAAATACACTATTCGCTTAAAATAAGCAACGTCTGAAGGTGATAAAGATTACACTCCCTGCAACCTTCAAACTGTGGTGAAAACTTTAATGATAGCCCATCTTTTGAAGCAAAACACGCACATGTACATAGCTTAATAACTGGTGCACACAGTCTTCTGTATTACGTAGAAATTGTCATGCTGAGACGATTCTGTGTAACAACTCAAGGCTGCTTACAATACTTATTATGTTGTATGTAGAATATCTGCCCTGTTGCAAACTTTTTCTGCAGAGCCTAAAACCTTGTGTGGAACATAATAGACACAAGTTGTTAACTGTCATCGAGCACACAGGGCTATTCCTCAATGCAAATATTTATAACGTGCTCAATACCTCTACACACCTATGATGCATTACAAGCACATGCATTTTGTAAACACTTACACCCATCAGCTGGACCCAAGTTGTACAAAATTAGGTTGAAAAGTAAACAGTAGTTATTCGCCACTTTGTAAACTATGAAAAAACTAGCACACTCATTGGATGATGCCATCAGTGATGTCATGAGCGATCATAAATGATGTCATAGAACATGTCATGAGTCATTGTAATATGTTCGGTCATAAGTAGTGCATGGCGGATGCACAAGTTATAGTTAGTTCTGCTAACTAGAACTGGTGAATTTCTGTGTTATTTTAGTTCAAAATGTTAATCTTGCCACTGACAAATTCACCTAACTATAACATTAATTTAATCTTTACTTTTTCAGTGAATATATATATATATATATATATATATATATATATATATATATATATATATATATATATCCTTTCGCTTTAGTTCACAGTTGCTGACTCCATAAGGCGATTCTCTCTCGGTGCGTGACCCTTGGTTGAACCACACCAAATTCCATTTTCCAAATCCCTTGAGGTGAAGGAAAAGGTCGCACTTCCAGATTAGGTGTTTTCACAATCTTTATTTTCATTTCATCAGATATTCAAAGCTGCACCAACGCGTTTCGTTCTCCTACGAGAACGTGATCAAGTTCTCGGAGGAGAACGAAACGCGTTGGTGCAGCTTTTGAATATCTGATGAAATGAAAATAAAGGATTGTAAAAACACCTAATCTGGAAGTGCGACTCTTTTCCTTCACCTCGAGGGATTTGGAAAAATATATATATATATATATATATATATATATATATATATATATATATATATATATATACAGAGAGAGAGAGAGAGAGAGAGAGAGAGAGAGAGAGAGAGAAAGTGAATACATAATTGGTAACCATGTAAGGGTCCCATATTACCATCAAGAGGTTCTTGTGCCATCATACATAAACCATAAAACCATACTGTACATTTTACTCATTATGTATGCTTTATATCACATGTTTATTTTGGGGTAGTTAACTTGAAAAGCTGTTTTCTGTGCAGCTAACAAGAGGCACTGATTCAGGTTTACCTTTCATGAATAAATTGTTGATAAAACAATGGACTGGTGAAGGGAAAGGGATTTATGCTACTCTACAGCTGCAGTGTTTACCATGTCATTATCGATGTAATGCATGTGCCACGTAATCTGCAGTTTTCACAAAAACGTTTTTTCTAGCTAAAATGGATTAAAATAATACTTCCAGAGAATGTGAGGCATAATTTGCATTTTGTGCTGCATAATTAAGAATATCTTGCCGCAAATATTGGCTCACAAGGCACATAATTCTAGTAGCCCAGACAAAGTTATTGCTCTGCACAGTAGTTTGAGGGCAGTCATCATGATGCTAAATTCCATATTTCAAAGGGAACCATGAAATATTTTCCACACGTCACACCTCACTATGAAATATGGATTTTTATACCACTGCATTTTGCGCAATAAAAGCACCCAAACATTGTGTGTGTGTGTAGATATATATATATAGTAGAAGGCCGAGTTTCTATAGGAAGAACGCTTTTTGTTTTACTAATAACTTTGGCATTGTTTAAAAAAAAAAGTTCATCCACCTCAGCTACTTCTTTGAATATTTCGGAGTGATCCGTAAAGTGGAGGTTGAGAAAAAGGGGAGTCCTAAAGCACTTTTCCCCATGCAAATTCCATAGGACAAATTAGGCAAACAAAAAAGACTAAACAGCTGAATAGAATAATACCAAACCCTGTGGCCAATGCCTGGTCACACACAACTGCAGGCTGTGCATGGCAGGGGTTTGGCTGCAGACGTATAGTAATTAGATTTTACTTTATGTTAAAAAAAAGCTTTTGAAAATCACAGAAAAAAACCAGGTTATAGAGGAGTTATACGTAGGTCTTCTAATATTAAAAAAAGTTTAAAAACCAACACAGATGCACAAGTTATAGATAATTACATAAGTATACCTTGCACCGCTATGATGACACTGCTTATAACAACATCACATATTACATCACTGATGACCTATGATATCTACAATGGTGCAAGTTATACTTATGCCATTTATGAATAACTGGTGAATGTTGGTGTTTTTTGGTTGTAAAACTTTTTTTTATTAATATTGGAATTACCAACTTTAACGCTGTTTTAACCACTTTAACCTTTGTTTTTCAGTGAATTTATGTGTGAGCATGACTTGTATTACAGCTTTGTGTGTATATTGATGAACTAGCTAATAGATGGGAGTGTAGGGTAGTTTTCACTGTGCCAGACCAAGAATTCACTGCTTTAACCATAAACTAATAAAGGTTTGATAACCTTACTGAGCAATGACTAGTGACACAAACCGCCCATTAGGTTCATTCACTGCAAAACTTATAATTGTTTCTGCAGCCTGAGCTGGATTGTACTATCCTTTTCCATTCCTGCTTTAGTTAATATTCTCTAGAAATAGACCAGTGCAAACAAAATGTAAATTAAAAATCTGATTAGTACTTTGGACAGCAACGTCTATATGATTCTGCATATTTTATTAACTATGATCGCACTGATTAACACCTGAAAATGGTTCTAATCAAGGTATTCAGACATGGAGTATGAGAAGTTTGTATTGCACTGGGAGCCTGTTACACATTTCTCAACTCCTTAGTCTGGGAACCTCTTTCAATAAAGAACAGGGAAGCAAGGGGCTGTCTGATGCTTTAGAGATGTATCTATCTCGCTTGAACCAATTTCTCATCAATAACTAGACTCCTCTTTCTTGGATTCAGTTCCAGAAATTGCTCTTTCTAATATATTGTTGGGACGGTAAGGTCCCTTGTATGGTAATAGACATCTACCCCTGCCATGAGTACCCCAGCTACGGTGATAGCTTGATTGTTGGAAACAATTCTGGGTCCCGAGTGTACACTGATCATGCGTGTGTGCCATGGCCTAGGGGGCCCCAGAGTGCTACCATCAAGTGGTGAAAGATTACTGCCTTCACCAGGAGTTAAGTAGTATGAGAAAGGTGGTAGCAACATACTGTGTTTTTAGTTAATGATCCATAGTGAGAACAGTTTTTTTTTACCTGTGCCATGAGAGTGGCACCTCCTGGCCGACTCTGGTAAAGTTCTGGTGCTGTGTGCTTAACTCACCCTTGGCCTGAAATGGACTGCGTGCAGCAGTGAGATATAGGTGTCCTTGTGAGAAGGTACAGTGCATCAGAAGATAGAGCCCATGGCTGCATGTGCATGCTGGGATACATGTGGGTCTGTGAACCGGGTCTGCATGTAGGTGATCGCACATGGTGTTGCGTGAGCACTGGGTTGTATGAACGCCTAATGAGGGTACAGTATATTGGAGGCTACTCGTGTGTATGTGTGCATGCAGCTGTGTTTGTGTGTTTGCATGGAAGACACTAGGTTCTATTTTGGGAGGCACAGGGCTTGCAGGACAAGCAGGGAGAGGAAGAGGTTTTCCCTAGACAGATACGGATTGCTGCATTTCTTAGAGCTGGATGGGACACACATTGGAGGAAGGAAGAGCCAAGTTCTTTGGTGCACATCAATAGAGGGTCTTTGATTCTGAAAGAAGACACTAGGCACCAGGGCCGGACTGGGAACCGAAACTGGCCCTGGCAAAATGCTCGGCCGGCCCCCTTGTGGGGGAGGAGGGGGGTGCGACCGAGCTGTTTGTTAGGGCCGGTTTCGGCCGATTTTGTTACAGGGGGCCGATATTGCGGGCCCCCGGTAACAAAAACGGCCCCCCAGGACCCTAAAACCGGCCCCCACCCTGGCGGCCCACCGGGGAAACGCCCGGTGCCCGCTACGGCCAGTCCGGCCCTGCTAGGCACATCTGAGGAAGGAGATAGCGCTGATAAGAAAATCATAAACAGTAGGGCTTGGGCCTTTTGGTAACCTTTTGATACACATCACTGAGGATGACATCCAGGAGTGAACCCCTAGTCACTCGAAAGGCCAGTGTTTGGGGCTATCAAAAATGGAAACTGCCCTGCTGGGATAGCCTGTATCTGGGGGAAGGGCACAACAAAGGAGTGGGCACTTCAAATTGGCCAACCCCCAGAACACAAACTTCAATAAGAGAGACACTAAACCACAAGTGGGCCTGGACATGGATTCTAAAAAGGGGAGCTGAAACTCCGAAATTGTCAATCTGAAGTGGTACATCAGTGTGAAGAAGCTCAGCAAGAATTCTGCCCGTTGTGACCAGAACTGGGGGTTTGCCAGTCTCCAATGCTGGGTGAGGGGACATCAACCATGAGAATCAAGAACACTCACCTGTAAGCTGGTGCACCAGGTTCTAGCTGAGCGAAGACAAGTGGGCCCTGTGAGGAAAAGGAGTCTGCCTGGAGGGAGCGAAGTCTAGTGGGCGACCTACCAAGAGGATCCCAGGAGAGGAGTTGAGATTCTGGTCCGTCGAAAACAGCGTGCTGATTGGGTCGTCTGCCTGGGTTTATTGTGTGCCCCCCAGATGCCTGGAGGAGGCCATGACTCAGAGGAAGGATTGTCACTCTGGTGACGTACTGCCACAAAGGGAGTTAGAACTTGTTAGAACTGGGACCTGAAGAGCGCCGTCACCTTATCGATGCTGTGAAGCGATTCCTATATGTTTGCAGGGGAACAAGGAGAAGACAAATCGCCTTGTGTGCACTTTGAAGAACCACTGCAGTTCAGTAGGGGTATTGAGTCCAGGAAGGAGCCATTGCCCTAGGACAACATGCAGCCGCAATCGCTACAGGTGGTAACCGGCATTCTTGGAGCCAAGTTTCGCATACCGGTCCGGGAGTCCGGGAGCACCCAAGGACCTGCCCCCAGATGAAGACTTGCTGCTGGATCAGGAAAGTGCCGCGGATGTCCGCTGCAGATTCCAGAGTCCTGCTCACTGCCAGGGAACGCCTATCCGAGGACTCCAAACCTCCAACCTAGATAGCGCGGTTAGGACGGATACCAGGTCGTCAGGTCCAAGGAGCACTTATTCTGACTGACGCGACCAGCCGTTGGGACATGTCAATGTTTGCTAAAAGCCCTCGAACAACTTCTAAGACTTGAACTCCCTAGCGGGGCCAAGCTTGGATGTTGCCACATGTGAATGGGGAATAACTATCATCCATAAATGGGACAGGAGCTGTCCCAGATAACGCTAGTGGGCCTGCCTTAGCAAGACAGTTTATTATTTGCCACGTGCTGTATTGAACTTTGTGGTAGATAAATACTCCTTTTTACATAAAATTAAGTATTTGACTGGAATTTTTTTTATTTAGGTTGCTGGATATATTCTGACTTGTGAGTTTGTGATCTCCTTACACCTACCTCCTTCCCGAGAAGACTTGGACTGCTTGACCCACACTACCACAGTCAGGTGATGAAGGGATAACTTCGCCCAGTTGTTCAGAGCCAATAGTAGGCCAAGCCATCAAGAGTAAAAGGCCTCAACCACCATGGGTGGGCCCAGTAACTTCTGGGAACCCCATAGCCCTCCGAAGAAGAGGGAGGGATGGATGGAGATATATATATATATATATATATCCGGATATAGATATCTATATATGCATATCTATATATTTATGTATGTGTGTGCATAAATATTTCCTTTCTGCTTATCACTGCTCATATAGAAAAACAGAGTAGCAGAAAGAAAAGCCAGGTTTTGTTTTTATCAAACTGCAGCTTTAAATTTGCTCTGTGACCTTTTCTAATCTTGCTGCAGTGTCTGACAGCTGGCATTGTGACGTCAGACCTCAACTGTAATAAGATATTACAGCTGAGCAACTACGTAATTTCTTTATTACCAGCTACTAGAGACGTCACAAGTAGCTTGTAAGAAGGAAAGTAGAGACAGTGTTTCATACCGGGATTGCAGGCTCCCATGAAAATAATTTCCTTAGGAGGCCGGTTTTCTTTTGCTAATAACTTCGATGCCACGTCACAAATGTTAAAAAACACATAAGAAAGAAAAAAAGTTCATCCACCTCATCTCCTTCCTGGAATGTTTTGCGGTGATCCATCAAGCAGAGGCTGAGAAAAAGGGAGGGGGGCCCAAAACACTTTTTGCATATGCAACTCCATAGGGATTTTTGAACAGCAATTCATAGAAAACTGCTGAACAGGCGTATACTACATTTGGAATAAAGCAAGATCTTTACACAGAAAGAATGCTTTTTGTGATTTGGTCTAAGTCTGTTCAGCCGTTTTTGAGGCATTAAGGTTAAAAAAAGAGATATCTGCAAGGCAGGACCTGCGGGACCACACACAAAAAAAATTAAGCATTTTGGTTGGTCACGTTGGCTTTATTCCCTTCTTTCCCCTCCATCGGCTGGTTCGGTCCTGCAAGACCGAGCGATCTCATTAGCTGGTCACAACATGAAAAAAGTTTGTGGCTGCCATTACAGGACATGGAGGTAGAAGGGAGCAAGTTAGGGGTACTCTAACCTGTGCTGGCCCTTATGGGGGTTCCTACAGGGACACTGACCTCGGGCCAAAGGCTAAAATAAAATTTTAAAAATGCAGCCTACCTATCCTGCTGGACTTTTGTGGGAGATTTTGGCAGCTCCCGCAAGAGTTCCATGGAGTCCAGCGTAGCTCCCACCCTTTTAGGAGCCAATGTGGACTCCTGTACTCCCGCCTGTGCCGCACGTAAATATAAAAAGGAAAAATGTGGGGTAGGGTCTGTGGATGGCTTGACTGCCTGTAGGGGTTGGGCACATGGCATTGTCTACAGACGTTTCATATAAAATAATTACTTCTTGAAAAAACTAAATCATAAACATACAAGTTCACTGAAAAAACATAAAGGTCAAAGTGGACTTATACATAAGTTAGGTAGTAAGATTTAAACTTGCATTAAAAAAAATACCTTAGTAATTCACTGAAAAAACATAAGTTTAAGGAATTATATGCAGATCTTCTAATAATAAAGAACTACCATTTTAAAACCAAACAAATCCCCACTGAAATTTATCAGTTATATGTCAATGACCTAAGTATAATTGCACAGCTGTGATGCTTCATTTATGCCCTCACATATTACATCACTGATGACAAATACAATCTACGCCAATGCAAGTTATTCTTAAGTTAGTTACGTATAAGTGGTGAATTTCAGTGATTTGTTTTGGTTTTAAAACAGGACTTCTCATTATTAAAAGATCTACAATTATATATATGTGTGTGTATATAAATTATATCAGAAGTAGCGCTGATCAAAAGGCTACCTGAACCTTACGTAGTTTATGTTTAAAGCAATAGATTTTGGTACTGTAGGAAAGTGCCCTTTTTGGATGGTCACTCCCCACTTTTTGCCCTGGATGCTGTGGTAATTGAACTGAAAGTGCACTGGAGCCTACTAACCAGGCCCCAGTGCCAGTGTTCGTTCCCTCAAAGTAATGTGAATTGGTACACCCAATTGGCAAGTTCTTTAACCTCCCCTGTAAGTCCCTATAAAATATGGTAACAGTGGTACCCAGGGCAGGGAGATTAAAGGGGTTACCAAGGCTGCAGCACTATTTGTGTCACCCTGAGTGACCTGAGTAAAGTAAAGTCTGTGAGGCTGCCATCGCAGCCTGCATGAGCAGCTTCCCTGCTCGAGATCAACTATGCACATCATGGATGACAGGGTCCCCTCACTGACCTTAATATAAGTAAGGCACCCCTAAGGTAGGCCTCCTATTGCACACGAGGCAGGGTGCATTATATTAATGGTGTGGACATATATGTGCAAGCATATATGTCCTTACTTTAATCTTTCCATTAAAGACTACTGTAAGTGAACAGCGGTCCATAGGTTAACATGGACTGGCTACCGGGCGACTCCAAGGTAGCTAGCTCCATTATGGTATCACCGAATCCAGTCGTGTTTGGTATCAAATACCGTACTTCTTCACCCCTGACACAATTCTCGTGTCGAGGGTGAGCTGGCATGTACCCAGGTGGCAGCCTTAGAGATTGCCACTGAGATGCCTCAAGTCTCCCTGTGCCTTGGTAGGTTTTTTGTGACGATTACCGCCAAGACAGAAGTCTGCCCTCTTGCTAGGAAGTGTTAGCACTGCTGGAGGACAGAGACAAAGTTCTGGGCAGGAAGGAGTTCACACCTCCGCCCTCCCAGGATGACTAGCGAAATGGCACATCAAGCCGGTGAGCCTCAAAGGCTTTGGCTTCTCTGATATGCAAATGACTTGTACCCCAGCTGAGGACAAAGCCCTTCCCCTTCCCATGCCCCAGGCACATCTGGATGTGGGCAGGCGGGAAACTGGATAGTCAGGAGGCGTACAGCCCCCAAAGGCTAGTCACAGCTCTAGGGTGGGCTATCTGGGCTTTACAGCCGAGGATGGCTCATGCCATCTTGAAAAGTTCCAAAAATAGTGGGTTCTGGGTAGATTGGTGACCTACAACCCCCGGATGTGGTCACCTCAGGGGTGGATTAGCCGCACGGTCACTAGCACATTGGCTACTAACCCTCACACCCCTAAACACCCCCTAAATCCAGGATTTAAGGGGCACCCCTGACGCCAGAAATCCAGATCTGCTCTGACGAAAAGAAGGACAAAAAAAGAGACCTGTTTCTGCAAAGCGAGGACTTCACAAAGACAAGGTGCTATGTTCTGCATCTGTGATAGCCACCCTGCAATCGCTGGATCACGACTTTTCCCTGACCAAAGACTGGTTCTAAAAGGAAGATGAACTACTCTGCAACCGAAAAACATAACCAGAACTCCCTAGGGCTAAAGGTACTAGGCGCCTGCAGTTGGCATTAACAGACCGCACTTTCAAGACCAAAGAGGGACTGTCCGCCGGGCTCCGTCGAGGACCAGCCCGAAAGAAACCGGAGAGGTGCCTTCTGAGAAACGTAGTCCTGAACCTCAGATAGTCTCGGCCCTCTACAGTGTTCCCCCAGACTTCTGGAAGGAGATTTGCTAAACCACTGTTTGCTGTGGCCAAGGTTTGTTGGTGGTAAGTCCGAATACAGACTACTTTACTCGACACTCCAGCAAGAGGGGATCATCCTGCAACTTTAGCCATCCATCTCTGTGGCGCCGTTGTCAAGTGTTTACATCCCATTCCTGCCTGCGTTGGCATGCCTGGTGAACTCAGCCTCTGCATCTCCCGTTCAGCACCACGGATTGTCAGGTACACCTCTGCACCCGAGAAGCCAGAGCTGTTTTGTCTAGTGATTACTGGTCCAGGGCCCCTCCAAGCTTGACCTCCAAGGGGCTCCTCTGAACTCAACCTGCAAGTGACTCTTTGTCACCAGTGCTGTTGTCCGATATCCCGATATCGTTACTTAAGGTAGATATGAAGATTCTAGCCAAAATCCTGGCTAATAGACTCAAACACATCATCCCACTATTTGTACAGCGTGATGAGGTGTGTTTCATCCCTCACTGCTTCTCCGCATCCAACCTGAAAACACTCGCCCATATCCTATGGCAAATTAAGGACAATAAGGAAGAGTAGCGTTCTTGTTGGACGCAGAGAAAACCTTTGGCAGGGTACAGTGACCTTATTTATTCCATATACTGGAGTCATTTGGTCTGGGAGAAAAGTATCTGACCAAAGTGGTTAAATGGTTATATATAAATACAACAATGGTGGTCGGCTGCAATGGTCACACCTCCGCCCCCTTCGCGTCAATCCAGGAAAGCGACAGAAGTGACCATTATCACCTCTAATATTTGCCCTAGTGTTGGGACTGTTAGCGCATGCCATTAGACACAATGCAGCAATTGAGGGCATACATACGAAGGCTGGAGAACGAAAAGTTCTACTGTACACAGACATAGTAGTCACACTGAAGAACCTGTGAGTCCATACGTCATCGTATACAAATGATATTCTGTTTTACTTCCTTCTCTGGGTATAAAATTAACTGAAATAAGTGCCAGGCGTTACTGCTTACCCGCTGCACGATGGCGACATCGATTGCTGCTTAACCCTTCACATGGAAGATGAATAACTAACGGTATTTAGGGATCAACATAAACACCAGCCTCACTAATATGGCCAACAATATTATTAACCTCTTGCTCTCCAAAATAAAGGCAGACTTAACACGTGGATCCGCCCTTGGCCTATCCTTATGGGGACAGGTACAGGTCTATAAATGTCATACCACGCCTCAACTATGTTTTTGCCCTCCAGCTCCTGATTGTACCTAAACGGGTGATTGTTACCCTCACAAAACTCATGAAAGCGTTCATTTGGGCTGGGACGAAATGCGGCTTAAACCAAGCAAACTACATGCGGGGTCCTGAACAAGGAAGTCCGAGATTGCCACACAGAGTATTATTGAGCAGCATTCCAACTAGCACAGGTGCAGTATATGATACATGATTCCCTAGATACTCCACATTGGGTCTACATGGAGAGGCCACTATGGGGGAGGTGGATAAGTTATACCCGCTGTACTCAGTCGATAAGAGACGGAATATATTGTCCAATTACATTATCCTCGCAACAGTCCTGATCTAGAGGAAAGGTCATAAGACACTGAGGGAACATTGCACCATACACAGAGGGACTCTCATTTGGGGCAACCAAAATGTTCTCATAGCAGGGGATGATCCATTCTAGAGCAACTTCGCGTCCAGGGGAATCAGAACAATTGATCATGTGCTTGTAGACAACAGATTGAAGACCTTTGCCAAAATGTGGGAGGCCTACATCCTACCTTCATCTATGTTCTGGGACTACCAGAGACTACGACATTGTTTGACAAGCCCTCTACTACCCCACCTCCCCAGTCTGTCCGACTATAAAATTCTGCAGCATCTCTGAAAATGGGAAATGTTCAAAGGGGTAGTTTCCGGCATTTACAAACTCCTCAATGACCACTCACACTCGACTTCTACTTTCACAACACTGAGGTCCTGGTAGTCAACCTGTTTACATAGAGAATATGAGGAAGATGATTGGTCTGATTTTCTGAGAGACCAGGATAAGGCCCTTAGGGAGGCATGCCTTAAACTGAGCTTTCACAAGACCCTGATCCGCCCAAAGATTAGCCACAATCGAGGTGCTGCCTGGTGCGTCATGCTGGAAGTGGATCAACCCGAATAGTGATATAGTTCATATATTTTGTGGGCATGCCCTTGCCTGATGCACTACTGGAGGTTAGTCTGGGACACAATATAGATTATGCTAGACGTCACTGGCCAATTAGGGAGCCAAGTGGCACTACTACACGATCCCGGCAAGTAGCCAGACCTCCCACAGAAAAACTCTGATAGTTTGCCACAGCATTGGCAGTGGTCAAGAAACGTACACCATGAAAGTGGAGAACTAACCTTCCCACTACAATCCAGACATGGACCCAAGAAATGTATAACACTACATCACATAAACGGGTGATTTAACGTTTGAATGATCAAATGGAAAAAATTAATGCAGCCTGGGGTAGATTCTCCGCAGAGGCTACAGACTGGAAGCCTTGCCCCTATACACCCCTGAGCTGAAGCATGCACACCCACTGACACTGGCCCAGCCCAACTAGGAGGTACAGGATTCACGGAAGAGAGAAAGATGTGGTGGACACACAAGGGATGACGTAGACAATCAATGAAACCTTTCAATGAGCTCTGTACACAGCAGGTCGGCACTACTATGTTGTGCTATGTATCCTCTATTTTTTTTTTACCTAACCCACCTATGGCACATAAGTCAGACTTAATACCTTCTGGCAGTGGGAGATCTAGACGAATCTCTGCAAAGTCACACTTCTGATGATGTTGCACCCAGGGTGGGGACAATATAGGGTTGGGAGGGTGGCCTTATGGTACACATTACACCTACATACTATAGTAAAAGTCGGGTCTTTGCGGGAGCCGAAAGACTATTGTATACCAGAGGTTCATCATATTTACATGCACTGTATACAGATTGTCATGTAAAGGATGTTGTGTGCGGCTCTAGTGAGCCACATAAATGTGTTCTGTATCATGCAGTTATAGGCTTTTATGTGCAAAAAAAATCTTTAATAAAGAATTGTTCAAATAAAAAATATTACATGCATTATATTTTGTTTGTAGTATTTAAGTAGCTCAGTCCTTGTGCAAAAAGGGCAATAAAGCAATGTACATCATTTGACAATATTCACCAGAGCTTACACAGCACTTGCTCAAAGAGGTTAGGCCAACGTTATAACTGAGAAGAGATACTATATGTATCATAAGGGGTGTAATATGGCGCGGCAGGATAACTTCAAACAACTTAAGTGACAGAATATACCTAGTAAGGCACAGGAAAAGCAGATTGGTTGCGGCCACTTACTGTAGGCTCAGGAGAACCGTGAGGAGTTTGCTGCAAACCCCAGATGCTTTAACAGAGAATACATTTCTTCTGGTTCTTCTGTAAGAGGTTTGTGGGCTGCCAGGAATTCTAAGAAATGTCTTTGTGTACTTTGGCTGTGACCAAACGCATTGCATTGTTGGTTATGCTGCACAGTTTCTTTCATTGTTTGCCTGAAAATAACACAGTCATTTTCAACAGTAGGTGTTGGGCAGCATGAGCTGGTGGGATGCCTCAGAGTGGACAAGCATTTGGGAAAGAAGTAGGGATTACGACAAAGGGAAGATGAAAGAAAAGAATATTAGGAAAATCAGCCACGTAATATGTTTGGGCGATGAGAAGGAACAGAGCTCCACAAGAGCTTGCTGTGACATTATTGGACAGAGTGAGCGATAAATCCAATATAGCCACTGTTGAGGGTCCTCAGAGCTATCCAGATAACAAGCTCAAAAGAATAAAAGCTGAACAATCTGAGTGCGATAGCTAATGGTGAAGAAGAACTGATGCTTTTGCAGAGCAGAACATTAACCATAACCAGGCTTAGGAATGAGAACCATCTCTGGCATTTCAAAGCATGGCTTCCTAGAGGCATCAACCAAGTACATTGGAATGGATTTGTGGAAGCAGCCTGCCTTAGCCAGGAACAAGTGCAAAGCAATGATGTTTTGATCAGAATGATTTTCATAGTTTACCTTTAGCAATTTAACTGAATATTTAATAATTGTTAACGTATGTCACGAGTAAGATGTATCCAGGGGTAGAGAGATATCCCAGGCTTTCTCTAATTGGCCACAAAAATATAATCAGGAGGTAAAGAAGACCATGGTATAATTGCCCTGGCCTAACAGCATAGCAAAGGCCTCACTACTGCGCGAAACCAGTCGCTAGTAAAATCGAAAATGGTACATTGGCTCACACATTTAATTAAGGCAAGAGCGGGTTTAAAGTAATTCAATTAATTATTGCATGTTTGAAAGGATTTCTCTTTCCAAAAAGTTACGGCGGGTCTGTTGAAAAGAAGCATTGCTTCCCCGACTCCCCGTTTTCTCTAATCCTATAATGTTATCATGTTTTATGTGTAAAATATGCAAGCTATTATGGCTTCTGTGATGAGCTGAATCAAAGCAATCTTAAGCACACCTACTTCTGTGATTGCATTTGCTGAGCTTTTAATCTTCCGCCTACTACATTAAATCTACTGCGCTCATTGGACCACATTTTTCATTGCTATAAATAGGCCACACGAGAAGTGGATTGCAAATGAATTGGATAAAAGGTATTCAGAAGCCATCCCACTTCAGACGTGGCAGACGATTCTGGACACCCAGGTTAAGTGGAGCCTCGCTTCAAACCTGTCAATCAACGCAGGTTTTGATTTTGTGCTCAGAGAACGTACAGCACAGGAAGCTTGGCATAGCACTACTGCATAAAACAAGTAACTCGGCATAACAACTAGAATTCTGGATATATCACACTCTGACAACTTTTTCCTTGGAGCAATGCTGTGTATTTTATAATCTGATATAAAACGTCTTATCTATAGGATACATTTGTTTGTGATGTCTATAACAGAATTACATTTGAAAATGTGATTCTATACTTCAGAGGATCGGATCATTCTCAGAATGGTGGAGGGTCAGTGGCACTTTTAAGGTACTGAAGATTAACACACACAGGAGCAGGACATACATATCTTCAGAGAAGACATGGTGTTGTCCACGTACCCTATCCCGACAGAAAGCACTGTAGGGGAGTAGTATGTGCTCTCAACCTTTCCCGCAAAGAGGGGCTATGCCATCCAGCACCAGCCTTTCTGGCCCTTCCCTGCAATGGGAGGAAGCAGAGGCACAGGCTTCCAGACTCTTGAAAAGTTGGGCCTGGAGTCCCTTTGTTAGGGTTCAGTGGCAGAAGGTAATGAGATCGACACTGTAACAGCGCTTGTGACACGCCTGGCACGTTGGTGGCTCACAACACATTTAAGCAGTGGCCCAGCATATTTTGGGTTTACTGTGGCATGCTGAGCTACTTTGCAATACCAATAAATAATACGGCATAGTCAGGCGCACCCAATTTTTATTTTTAACAGGGTAGTATAGTGGTCCAGCACCTATGGGGAGCGCACTGGAACATGAATTTACTTTTCGATACATAAATGTAAATATATGTTCAAAGGCACACAAAGAAAATATCTCTTGGGCACAACACTTTACAGGAGGGTGTGGCCAGCAGGGGGAAAAGAGTAGACAAGTCCGAGTTGCTCCTCTCCATCTCCAGTGAAACAGCAGGTCTGCTGCGTCGTGCGACCATCTCCTGACTGCGCAGCTCCCCGGCATTGTTCAAGAATTAGGGCAGCAGCTGAGACCCCCGTTCCGGTGCCCCTGGAGTGACGGCAGCCTGAAAACCACGGTGACAGCCAGGCCAGTGAGTCAAGACCCACGGTGGACCCATTTTGGATAGGCGGCGCCCACACCACCGTGCAGTCCATAGCCCTGGTATAGGCAGCAGGAGAGCACCAAAAGGTCCAGACAGATCTTCTCCACCGCTGGCACTCCCGGTAAGCGGTGGCAGTGGAGCCCCCACCCACTAACTGGCGTACTGAGGCTTCGGCCACCCCCGTGCTAGTACCCAGACCGGGCAGCCGGTATGCAAACTCACAGGGCCATGGTAAAGCCCCGGCGCTACCCATAACAGCTCCCTCAGGGTCCCCACCACATGAGGGAACATCAGGAAAGTGGGCCCCACTCAGTAGGAGGCTGCAGTATGGGGTTGGGCCCCACTCCTCCAGAGAGAGACAAGGCCCCGTGGATATCTGCTCGGGGGCAGTGGATTGGAGTCGACACTAGGGGAGGCCGGGCGCACAGAAATTCCTCCAGTGGAGGGTGCGCAGTTGTGATGTTGGGGGTATATGCGGGCTTGTGCCGTCGGGTAAACCCCTTAGCTCCTCTGTTGCTGAGTGCGCACCCTAGGCTTTGGCGCTGTTCCTTACTGCAGACCAGGAGGGCCCCCCCCAGGGTCGACTGGCATTGCGGCACACCTTGGTACTGTGTGACTCCCCATCCCCAGTAGTCCTCTTGGTGGTGAATAGCATTGGGCTATCAACATGGTATCAGGCAGGCCCCATAGGGACACCTCCATTAAAGGCATGCTGGCCCCTAAAAACACAAGACCAGACTAACATCCACCCGTGTCCAACGACCCTTCCGCTCACACATGGACCGCCGTCTCCAAAAGCTTCCTAAAATCTTTCCTTAAGGAAATTAAGGATGAAATTGGAACAATCTAAGCAGATCTCAACGATTACCTAAAAGACATCCAAAAAGATGTGTCGGAGTTGGCCAACAGGGTGGGGGACCTGGACAGATGGCGGATGACAGGACAGAGGAGGTCCATGACATTGATCGAGGTCTGATCTTGTTGGAGGAATATGTTGAACTGGATTGAAACAGGAGGACCTGGAAAACCAATCTAGGGCCTTCCACTTCCAGCTATATACGTCTGCGCCAACACATGTGCAATTGCCCTGAAGAACCCCCAACAGGACACACAGAACTGACCCCCAGGAGGCAACACAGAGAAGCCCCACCAGATGTCCTCACAAGGGTGCACTTTTATGAAGAAAACAAAGACAATGTCCAATGTTCGATCGCCAGCCACTGTTCTTTTCGAGGGACCCTTCACAGCAATCTACATTATGGTGCCGCCTTATGAAGCTAATCACAGATGTTGTACGCTCACACAATGTACATTACCAATGGAGCCATCAGTTTTGCCTTATTTTCATGTGGGAAGGTCAAAAGCATATGGTTTGCATGATGTCAAATGCTCATTGAGTCTTGGACCTTCCAGACGATATTTCACCGGTCGCCGCACCCCGCTGCCTTCGGAAACTCCAGCAAATGGACCCCCATCAATAGACACAGGAAAACTATTTATCTGCAGCCATGAAAAAATTAACTCACCAAAAAAGAGAAGCAAAAAAATGAGGGCCAAAGACACTGTGCCAACAGGGGGCTCAGGGGATCAGCTGTAGGCTGAAGAAGGTGAGGGCGACAGTGGGCCAGGGAATTAGCACTGAGGTGCCTCCATGATAAAGAGACAGAGTACTCTGGACTGGGGCTGGGGTTGGCAGGGGAGAAAGACACACCAGCTTACTATCCCAAACTAGCATGACCACAGAGGGTAATACTATTTATGTCTTTGCTTTTTCTTCTTGGATGTTGTTCTGGTTGTTTGTCTGGAGTTTGATTTGGAGGGAAAGGAGGGTTTGTGAGGTAGACCCAGGATGTGCTTACAGACTGCAGTGGAGTTGGACCTGGAAGTTATCCCATCAGGGGCGGGTGTCCACCAACTAATTTCAATGCATCAAGGGCTGCTGCATAGATACACCATGAAGCCTGCTTATGGTTAAAATAGTTACTCTCAATGTTAAGGGTTTTAGCTCACCAATGAAGAGGTTGGCCATCATCAACCTACTGAGGCATTAGGTTCTTCCCACACCAGCATTTTGAAGCAACCACTGCAAAGAAAGCTGAGGTGGCCATACTGTGCAGCAAGACATTTAAGAAATACACTCAGACAGATCTAGTATATCCCTAGAATTGGTAATAAAATTGGGCTTACATATCCTTACAATAGTGACCATATTCACACCCAATACACAGCAGGAGGCATTCTTGAAGAAGGCTATCTCCTCGACAGTACATTACACAAAGGGGTACTTAATAGTCAGAGATGATTTAAACTAAGTTATGGACAACACAATAGCTAGAACACACACCCGCTATGACATGATGGGAGCAGCCACACCAGCGTTTAGAGGCAGGTTGGGGGAAATAGGACTGCAAGATGGGTGGAGGGGTTTTTCACAAAACTGACAGAGACCACATTCTACTCCATGGCTCATAAATCCTATGCAGGCTTAGGCCATTTCTTACTGAGTGACAGCCTGATGGGCTCTATTGAATCCACAAATATTGGACAACAGTCTCTGAACATGCTCCCATTTCCCTTACCATTTTCACATCATCTGGACCTCACAAACAAACTAGTAGGCGACTGAATGATTTTCTCTTGCAAAACACATACACCATAAAAGAAACCATAGACGAAATGCAGAAGTTCATGCATACTAATAACTCCCACATATACCTGCCTCTCTATTATGAGACACTTTAAAAGCTTATCTGGGAGGTATAGTTATCTCTTTGGCAGCAAGATACAAAAATCTGTGACAGGAAAAGAACCAGGAACTAGAGGAGGCCCTGAGACAAGCTGAATTCACACATAAGGGTGCCCCCTCAAGCGGGAACTGGCACAAAGTGATCACACTTAAGACACAGTTGAAGGCACTTGACTGGGACAAGGAAGAGTGCACCCTAGGCCACACCAAACAAACGTACTTCTAATATGCTAACACAGCAGGCCACCTACCGGCTGCATAGCTGCGCGCCTAAATCAGTCATGACAGGGTTAAAGCGATTGTGTACCCCTCGAACGGAGTCGCCAGAGAGGACTGTACTATAGAAGATGCTTTCAGAGATTTCTACCTAACCCTCTACACCAAGGACCCTCCTAGGCTGGAGACGGTCGCCCATTTTTTGGACAACCACTTTCCCTACTCTTTACTGCACATGTGGCAAGGTACCCTGGATGGGCCAATTTCTGTACATGAAATGATTGCAACCATTGCTAAGCTAAAACCTGGGAAGGTGACAAGCCTGTATGGATACCCAGCAAGCTTCTATAAAACCTTCTGCCAGAGACTGGACCCCTTACTCATGTGTCTCTTTAACGAGGTGGGCGACGAGGGGGTCTATGCCGGCAATGGGGAAAGCAGTCGTGACCATCATTCCAAAACCAGGGAAGGATGCTACACAATGCAACTCTTACATTCCTATCTCACTGCTAAACATTGATGTGAAAATATTAACAGGAATACTAGCCGCTGGACTGGGCCCTTTGCTGCCTACCATCATTCACTCAGACCAATCAGGATTTATCCCGGGTAGACAGTATGGAGACAACACCAAGAAACTCCTCCACATCCTGGAAAATGCCCAAAGTAAGACTAAAAATGTCTTACTCCTGTCCCTGAACACAAGAATACTTCTTTCATATACAACCTGTCCACTCTGCGTTTGACAGAGTGGACAGGTTGTATATGAAAGGAGTAGTAGAAAAACTGGGTTTGAGCCCACGATTCCTTCGCTGAATTACTGGTAATTATCATACACCCACGGCTAGAATACGTGTGAATGGCATGTTATCAGAGCCCATTATCATTGAACGAGGGAACCAGGCAGGGATGTCCGCTTTCCCCGCTCATATTTGCACTCACATTAGAGTCCTTCACCGATGCTATTAGGAGATTAGGAGTCCCCTGGTATTAAGGAAGCTAAAATTAGCAATGACATTTTCAAATTGACTATGTTTGCAGATGACATAATGCTATCATTGATGGACCCTGAGCAGTCTTTGCCCTTGGTCCTGGAGGAACTCCAAAAGTTTCAAATCGTTTCCAATTTTAAAACAAATATTACTAAATCAGAGGCCCTCATGCTGCACACCCTTCCGGACCAGATGCAAACATTGCAACATCTTATCCACATACACAGGGCAGCAGATCATATAAAATACCTGGAAATCCAAATCGGTCATACACCGACCCATGTGACCACACTAAACTACACACAATTAAGAGCATACAACATGATTTTCAACAATGCCACTCAAAACATTTCTCCTGGATGGGGCTAAAAATGTGGTGGTCAAAATGTCCCACCACAGATTTACTATTTATTCCAGACTATATCCCTACTGATTTCCCCAACTTTTCATAAGCGACTCTAAAACCTATTAAACCTCTATATCTGGGAGAATAAGCCTCCGGGTATTGCGAACCACTTCCTCTATAAATCGGCCTCACAAGGGGGATTGGCAGTTCACAGTCTTGTTTCACATTATCAGATGGTGCAGCTCCAGTTCCTAGTGGAATGGGGTAAGAAGGACCAGACGACACAATGGCTCTTTATAGACTACTCATAGCGGAATGACCCCTTTGGTAAGTCCCTTGGATGAAGAAATTCCAGAGAAGTTGGGGTTTATACTCCTCGCCAGTAGCTGGGGCCACACTGTCAGTTTGAGACAAGGTGGCTTCCAGACAGGGCTTCACATCCTTTCCATCACCGTTCGTGCCCACCTCCTTTAACTCAGACTTTACCCCAGCACAAACACGCCCCTAATTTAGAGCATGGAGAGCGAACAAATGTCTTATGGTGGGATCCCTTTTCACAAATCAACAAATACTCACTTTTGAGGACA
Source organism: Calotriton arnoldi (assembly GCA_963921515.1). Lineage (NCBI taxonomy): Eukaryota > Metazoa > Chordata > Amphibia > Caudata > Salamandridae > Calotriton > Calotriton arnoldi. The sequence continues at coordinate 3,668,527 of CAWUFW010000407.1, forward strand.
TTAAACAATGCTTTGTCATTTCAGAGACAGAGCGATTTGCCAACACCCAACTCTGATACTGGGTCCTCCATCCCACAATGCAGGAGGGAGCGACTAGGCTGCTTACAGGATTGGGGAAATGGCTCAAGGATGGCCCACATGACAGGGCCTTAATATCCACTCTCTACTGTTTCCACATAGACTCTCCCAACAGCGATAAAACACCAGGTCAACGGCGATGGGAAAGAGAACTAGACTACGAACTGCCAAATAAAGAATGGGAAAAAAATCTATTAAGGAGGGCGTAGATTTGCCACCAATGTTCGTAAGCGTTAAACTCAGTGTAAAATTGACGTATTGGCATAAGAGTCTGGAAAAAGTGGCACAACAGAAAACGACAAAATCTGCCAGCTGTTGAAGAGGCTGTGGAGCCACAGGTACCTTACTGCATTTACTTTGGCACTGCCCCAAGTTAAATAAATACTGAAAGGGGGTAATTATGGAGATCAACAATGCCTTCAGAACACAGATTCCGAGAGACCCTTCAGTAATTCTCCTAGACAGACCATATCCCTCCAACGATGTCTGAAATTAGTTGGGGGAAAACAAGTGCCTGTTGCTATATTTGCTGCACTTCAAAGTGTGCTGAGGTGGTGGGAACTAACATGGTCCCAACATTCCTTGACTAGACAACCCACCTAAAGGAAGACTCTGGCAATGGAAAAGATGGTGATGGCAAATGAACATAAGCTTGCTTCATATAAGGTAACATTAGACCCCTTCATACAAATATTATCCCGACACTTTCAGAACTCACATGCTCACGGTATCTAAAAGCGATAAGGCTCAACCCAGATGACATTCACGACTTTCTTCCACACACATCCTGCAGATTCTTACATGATCCACAACTCCCAGACATGGGGTCATTGACACTGGACCTATGATGTACACTGGGTAGGTGGGGGGGGGGGTAGAGTGAGTGCTGGGGTAAATGCTTGTTCTCTTGTCTTGATCTAAGACTAGTTTTAACTATCCTACCTCGCCGACCATCTGAATGCAGGCTATGGAAATGTGCAGACCAAAATTCAATAAAAACAGCTAAACCAAAAACACACTTCAAAGTGCTTTCTGTGTTTTCAATGGCACATCATTTTCTCCTGGTCGCATACATTTAGCTACTGAAGCAGAGGAATGCTCGTAGGTAATGTAGCAAATATTTGAGTTTTGGATAATTTCATGAGCTCTTACCAGAGCTCAGCTGCTCATAACTACTGATGAGTTATATCTGCAAAATTATATTTCCACAATGGTAGAATAAAATTCAGGGAGTAAAGAAATTAACAAACACACGGGTAGCCCTCAACATCAGATCTTTTACAATAAAACAGAATTTGTGAGCCACCCTGGCCTTTTTGCTGAGTAAGTTAGTAAGCAGGAGGTATTTTGCAGTCAAAAGCACATTAATTATCTTATTGGAATTTCTTCATAATTATAAAATTAATGCACTGCCAAATGGTTAAAAGCTGTTCTATTACTCAGCAGGGCTGGACTTTGCATGGGCAAGCTGGGCCCAATCTTCAGAGGGTCTAACACATTAAGGTCATGCAGACAGCAGGGTCCCTGTCACCCGACTCCAGTGACTCACATTAAAGTTCTTACACTCATTTTTTAGGTCGAGCGTAGGCATGCTGTTTTCAGGTAGGAACTTGAAGCTCTGCCCACTCTCCGCCCATATTTTTCATTGGCTTGTGTCATTGTCCAAAGTAAATTATGGACAATTGGTCAATAGGCTTAGTAGTCCCTCCTTAGTACTGCCTTGCCTCATTTTGTAGCCTCCCACGGCGACAACCCCTGTTACGAGTCTTGTTACTCGGTAGGCTTTAATTACAGCCTCTGAGCACTATTTTCTCAAATAGCTTTGTCCTGCCTGCAACAGGCACAATCTCTCCTAAAGCTTTTTTTTTATTATGTTGGCACGGGCGCCAAATGCATTTCCAATGTAATAGGTCTCGCATTTGCGAAAGTTTAAGCTATCAGCGATGTAAATGACAATGCCCTTTATTTATCTGTTTTAAAAACAACACATAAATAAAAGCATTGTCATTTACAATGCTTTAGCTCAAACTCTCATAAATGCGAGACCTATTCCATTGCAAATGCTTGTTTTACATGCTGCCGGAGCAATTTTTAACACCCACCAGCCTGCTTTCTTGCCCTCCTATCTCCCTCTCACCACCTGCTGGTACACACTATTAATCCCCCTCCAACAAACAACTTGCCACCAGCGCGAGTAGCTCATCTGTGAGTGATTCAGGTGAGCTGGGGGGGAGGTGCAGAGATTTAAAGTGTTCAGAGGTCACTCACAACTTTAATGTAATCAGCCAGGGACTGACCTCTGAACACAAATGGACCCCCTGCTGCCTCATTTATTTCACCAGCAGCAGCGTGGGTGACAAATTTCATATCACCCAGGGTGTTATCACGGCAAAGACCAACTCAGAAATTTTCTCTGTGTCTGTCAGGGGAGCTACAGTATGGGAAGATGGCATAAAACCACTTAGGATACACTAATGGTGAATGAGAGTTGATTTACATCACTGAGTAAAGCAATTCAACTGACTGGAAGATTTAGGAAACACACTACTGAACAGAAATAAAGAAAAAACATCAGAACCCTAATAAATGAATGCGTTGTCACTGTTACCAGGATATCCAGGCGAGAACCCTGTATACCCTCTCACAACTCCTATGGGTAAACTACTTACACACTTGCAGTTGCCGCTACACTGTTGATAGCACAGTTCTGGAAGCCAAGACTTGCCTCATCCCATCAAACATGGTGGTCCAAAATCCGGAATATATATGCTATGAAACTGCCACAATACACTATAATAAACATACATTTGAAAAAGTATAGTTGCCATTTAAAATACATAGGGAACTAGAGAGGAGACATGGAGCGGGCCAACAAGCATGCCAGTCATACTCCAGTGATCTAGGATGGGCGCTACATCACCATCATCATTAGTTTCAGACACTCTTGAGAAACATGGCCGACACTAATACACTAAGAGCCTTTGAGCAAGAAGATACCATATACACTAAGGACTGCAAAGACTGTACTGCTTGAGGATGTGGATATTATATATGTATGCATTGACTAGCATTTTATATAATCATGCACTTGGGCTCTCTGTGGAAATATAAATAAAGTTGTTTAAAAAAGGTGTGACTGGGAATATCCAAATGTCATATCATCAACTACAAGAGGTGTGTTAGATTCCACTGCACTGTGCTGCATTTGTGTCCAAATAGAATTTTACAGGTTAACCAAAGGGTTCCAAGGCTCGGGTGAATGCACTTTGGATTAGTGAAAAGGTTTCAGAGACTGTGTGCTTCTGATGAGCACATTTACTCTTTAATCCCACAAGACACAGTATAGGAATACCCAACAATGCAGAGGTCAACCAAGTGAGCATCTGTCACAGGGACATGGTGTCACTCACCCACCTCCCTCCATAGTAGTACAGCTGTATGTTGAGAGGTTGGCCCGGAGGTAAATGGTGCTGAGGTGAACTATCAGGATTCCATGTTTAAACAGCCCTGAGGAATTTAGCCCCTTCCCCGGGCATTCACAGTAGACGGGGAGGTATGACAGAAAGATAGTGAAGGATGACTAGAGTACATTGGATGTTGGTTAAGGACAATAATGTGTCAAGTACTAAACATTAAATAGGATAGGCTGACACACAATACAGTGCATACTTCACTCACAGTAAAGTTTCACAAAATTAGTGATGAGAGTAGAGTCTATATCAAGATATAGGCTATGTTATTATTCATATTCTGGTAGCGCATTATGCATCCACTATATGGACCTTAGTGAAGTTGTTGCTAGCGCCTACCCTTACCAGGACAGATTATAAAAATGTGCATGGTCAAGCAGAATCTATGGCCAAATCTGCTATCTAGTTTATGTGCTATTTAAAAGTTTAATATAACGGAATGTTGTGGGCGTTGTTTATTCATAGTGACAAGCAAACTATGGCATCAAGGATGCGGTTGCCCATCTTTAGGTTTCAGTGAACATAAATTCTATGAGCCAAAGCAAAGTCACAAAAGTTCTCTAATTATATTCAGAATTTGGTCTGTAGTTACTCTATATAGCCCCATGTTACAGATTTCAGTTAGGTCTGAAGAAAAACAGGGTTTAGGTAGACCCGATTGTGAATGGAAGTGCGATATATATATATATATATATATATCCAAGAAAGAAGTGACTCAAACAGATAGATTCACCAAAGAACAAAAATATATTTCCACTACAACGTTTCAGCTTCCGCCTTCCTCAGGTAGTACAAGATGGTTCGCTCAGTGGCTGCACAGATGACAGCTGAATTTTCAAAAAGCATCATGAGTGAAGATTCCATTTGGAATGTGGAATCAATGCAGTCCTGAGAGCTCTTGAGATATGCAGTAATCAGGTTGTATTGTCAGTAATGGTCAGTCCATCTGGATGCAGTGATTTTAAACGGTACATCCAGAAGTTCTCTCTGGAGTCCAGTAGTTCTTCCTTTGAGACATGTTCCACGGGGAAAATCTTCAAATCTGATAGTAAATGATCAACAAGGTTAAAATGATTGGCTACAGGCTGGTCAATTTTCTTATTAATTATTGCCGATTTGTGGTTCCTGAATCGTGTACGGAGGTCATTCACTGTTTGGCCTACATATTGTTTTTTACAGCTTTGCCGTTGGCACTGAATCACATAAATAATGCATGTTGAGCGACATGTAAGATGCTGTCTTATTCCATAGGTCCTTCTCGTAACAGAACTAGTTACTGATGATGTTTGTAAAAGGTATTCACACCTGATGCACCTTTTAGAGTCACAGCAATGAACCCCTGCATTTGTTACAACTTGCTTGAGTTCAGCTCTCACAATAAGAGATCGTAAATTTGGAGCTCTGCGGTAAGCAATGACTGGCGGTTTTGGAAAAACCTTTTGCAATTTTTCACAAGTAGACAGTAAGGGAAATGTTTTTTGCATTATATTTCTGTAGTTGGGAGCTGATGGATGATAGTCAACCACAAATGGAGTTCTGTCACTTTTGTTTCTGCCGTTGGTATTCCAAATAAGTGTTTCTCTGGGTAACTTCAAAGACTTGTCAATTTGTTGCTGCATGATATGCAGAGGATAGCCTCGCCTTTTAAATAATGTAGCAAGCTCCTGTAGATGGTCTTTACAGGTTTCCTCATTGCTGCAGATGTGTCTTATTCTGAGTGCTTGGCTGTAGATGATGCTCAGTTTAGTGTGGTGTGGGTGACATGAAGTCCAGTTTAGATACAAATGAGCATCTGTAGGCTTGTGGTACAGATCAGTTGTAATTTTTTGTTCATGAATGGTGAGTAGCACATCCAGAAAAGGAAGATGATGCTTCTGTTTAGTATTGCTGCTGGTAAAGTTGATGGTAGGATGGATATTGTTGATATAAGCTGTAAATTGTTCCAATGTTCTACTTCCTGCATTCCATATTATAAATATGTCATCAATGTATCTTAGCCATACCAGTGGTTTGATGCTAGAAGTAGCAAGTATACAGTTCTCTAGTTTGCCCATGAAGATATTTGCATAGGATGGAGCCATCCGAGTGCCCATGGAAGTCCCTTGTATCTGCAGATAGTGTTTACCATTGAATGTAAAATTGTTGGATTTAAGGATAACTCTTGCAAAGTTGGTAAGCACATTTGTTGATGGCTTTTTCACAGTTCTTTTATTAAGAGCTTCAGATAATGCCATAAGCCCATCCTCATGTGGTATATTGGTGTATAATGATGTAACATCAAATGTAGCCAGAAGAGTATCATCATCAAATGTGTAGGTTTGGTTTAATTTTTCAATAATCTGATGGAAGTTCCTGTACAATGGGCTGGAGGTGCAGGTCGACAAATAAAGATAGTCTCTCAGTGGCTGTGTCGTTGCCAGAGATGATGGGACGGCCAGGATTGTTCATTTTGTGAATTTTGGGAAGCATATAAAATCTCCCAGGTCTTGGTTTGGGATGAACAAGTATATCTGCTGTTGTTTCATCAATGAGGTTTAAGCTCCTGTACCTTACAACCATGTTCTTAATTTCTTTGTTTAAGTCTTCTGTGGGATCAGTTTCTAAAGGTTTATAAGTGTTGGTATCCATTAGTTGTCTCATTCCTTCCTCAATATAATCACTTACTTTCATGGCAACCACTGCACCACCTTTGTCTGCCGGTTTTATAATGACATCCATTCTCTGTTGAAGGAGGTGGAGAGCTTTTCTTTCTTCTCGGGTAATGTTATCAAAAATCCTCTTAGGTGTTGATTCCTTGATGAGTTTGTTGATGGATAAAATGTATGCATCAAGAACAGGATTTCTACCACATTGAGGAGTACATGATTTGGGATGGCGGAACTTCTTAAATGGATCTGGAAGGTAGCTTGGCAGACCAACATTAGAATTATTGTAAAAGTATTCTGCAAGTCTGCATCTTCTCTCGAAGATTTTTAGGTCTCTCATCATGTTGGCCATATTATGGTCCTTCGGTACAGGACAGAAATAGAGGCCTTTGCTCAAGAGGTTCAATTCACCTGGTGATAGGAGCCCTCCAGTCAATCAATAACTGGGTCGGATGTCTGGAAGGGTTGTAGCTGGCTGATGCTATGCAGCCTTTTTTGTCTTATAAATCTTCTGGTTTTTTTATGCTAGAGGCAGCCCCCCCACGCCCGGTACCCTGGTGGGATGGCAGTCTTCCTTCTCTCATTTTAAATGAACCCTGGGCATCTGAGGCCTAGGGGAGAGACTATTGAGTGGGACCCACATAGGCAGAAAGCAACCTCCTATCCTTTTTTGTAGAGGTCCAGTCAGCAGATGCTAAGAAAACAAGCAACAGGTCTCGCATTTGCGGGAGTTTAAGCTATTGGCATTGTAAATAGTGGAGAGGTGTGGTGCAGCAGCCAGGGCAGCTGACTTCGGAGCACAGGGCTCACGGTTCGATCCCCGGCTCCGGTAGCAGCTCAGCTCAGCACCATGTGACTCTGGGCAATAGCTCACTTAATTTCCACGACGGCCCCCAGCGCCTTGAGACCCGTAAGGGTGAGTAGTTCGCGCTTTACAAATACGGATTTACATTTGTAAATAACAATGCCTTTTATTTATCTGTTTTGATAGTTAACATATAAATAAAAGGCATTGTCATTTGCAATGCCAATAGCTCAAACTCTTGTAAATGCGAGACCTATTGCATTTCAAAGAAGCAGCCGCCATTGTCCCTGGCTGCTTGGAAAGTGGAAGCGCACATGGCGCGCTGAATGTTGCATGCAGTTGGAGAAACTCATTAAAGAAAATAATTCTTACAGACCAAATAAGACATACTGTGTAACAACTGAAGTAAAAGGGCCAGTCCTCATGGGAGGTTACAAATAAAGACAAGGAGGGACTAACAAGCTTAATAACGAATCGGAAGCCAGCATTTACAAAGGACAATGACACAAGCCAATGAAAAATATGGGTGGAGAGTGGGTGTGAGTTCAAGCACATACTCGAATACAGCATGCCTCAGCAGAGCAGCGCAGGCTCGACCTAAAAACGAAATGTCTGTACTCAACTATACCATTTCCCTCAAAGAGCAGACTTTTGAAAATTGAAGTCTCAAAAATCAATTCCATTTTTAACTAGGAAATTAGAAACCCACAGGTATTTCAGAAACACAAAGTGACAAATGATAGTAATTAGCCCTGCCATAACTGACGCTCTCGCCACACTGCAAAAATGGAGCACTCTATAGATCTTTCTTGGGAAAAGTAGTTTTCCGAAATAATACTGGGCACAAGGCAATGTGTCAGTCAATGGCACGCGCATGGCCTTGCAAGCGGTAGAATTTTTCTTCTGGCCTTTCGTGTTCGTAGTCCATCACCCCTGACAGAACATCTGCGGGCAATACGTTAATCAAAACAAATAAGCATTCTGGGCAGCAGGAGGCACTGCACACCGGAAGCCCTAGCTTCCTTGGCAAGGGCCATGCCGCGCTATCGGTCAGGAAACAACTGGTTAAAAAGCTGATTTAATTTCCTGGTGGCGGGCCATGTTGCGCGTCCGCCGGAGAGATGCTGTACACCAGGCTATCCCTCACGCGCCTGCCAAACAGGAAACCGGGAAGGAGCTTAACACTGCAGCTTCCCTGATCCTCTCTGCTTCACTGAAGAGCAAAATTAGCTTTTCAACCCTGAGCAGAGGAAAAGAGGCCGGCTTACCGTGGCGAATACTTACCAGGGGAAATGTGCGGGTGGAGATAACCTGCCACAGTTCCAAAGAACAAAGGGAACAAACAGTTCCTGCTATTGAGAGGCGAAGAACTTGGAAAACTCTTTTCTTTTTATCCTTTAACAATGCACCATTCTCTGAAGTGAAAGCTGGATTACAAGAGGCATACTTTAAATGAGGCTAAATTAGAGGTTTTTTTGCGGAGCTACATATTAATAAGGAAAGAAAACGTCTGCACTCTCCAAAATTGTTTTATAGCTTAACGTGGCAAACTAAAATAAAAATTTAGAGGAGGTTAAGGTCTGAGGAACTACAAAAAAATTGCAAATGATGGGGCAGAATCAGCTTTCCATATTTCTGGAGCTAGCAAAATGAGAACCACTGGAGTTAACTCAGAGAATGATTGAAAGAGGGAGGATTTGTTTAAGGCCCAACAAACTCCTAATTTCTGCTCATTTGGAGTCAAAATTAGCCTTAACTAGATCTTCCAAATTTTGAGTAATCTTAACCCTTAAATGCATGAATTACAAGTCAGCCCCAGCCAAGATATCTGCAGTTCATATTCCTTAAACGTAAGTTTATATCAGTTTTGAATAGGTGAAAATATCTGCATATGTATGCCGACAAGAACGAAAAACACACGTACTTCTACATGACGGTAAGGCCTGGAACAATGGCTGTGAATCCTTGATTCACAAAGTGATAAAAAAAAATGTGTACACTCCCATGGTCACAATGCCTTCTATCCACATTCAAGGTATCGTAAAGGTACTGTCCAACCCAACAGTGGTCAATCCAGGCTTGTGTACAAATGCTTCCGCATATGAAGCTGGGAACACAGTTACTGGCTCATCTGGGAACCCTGAACATGAGTGATCAAGACGTAATGACGCTTCTGTGGATAATCAACTCTAAAAGTGGTATGTGGTGATGCAATGGGTTACATATGGCATCAAGGGTAATAATTATAAATTGGTCTTCAGAAATGAGTTTCTTTTGTTCAGGGAGAACATCAAAGAGTGAAGAGTCTCTAGAGCTCAGTGCTAGCTGCGCTATGTCTGAGCTGGACCAAGTGCCTAGATCGCCAATAGTTTAGATATAGCTACTTATGTATCTTCTGCTGATAGATGTATGCTACCAGCAACCCTTGCCAGAGCATAACTGAATTAAAATGAGACGTGGAATAGAAACTGTGTAAGTTCACATAAAATGCTTTTCAAATGAGGAAATAATGTAACCGTCTTGAAAAGTAAGTGGCAAGCAGAAAACAAAAAGGATTCAGGTGAGGGGGAAAAAAATCCATACTTTACTTGCACTCGTAAGTAAGGAGACTGAAACCTCGGGCCCGATTCACAGAACTAACTTAAGACAAAATCCTAAACTTACTACCATTTTGGTATTCACAGAAGGCACTTACTCATTTTGGTATTCACAGAAGGCACTTACTTACTCATTTTGAGTAACTTACTCTTTTGTGTAACTTACTCATTTTGGTATTCACAGAAGGCACTTACTCATAAATGAGTAAGTGCCTTCTGTGAATACTAAAATGAGTAACTTACTCATTTTGTGTAACTTACTCATTTTGTATTCACAGAATGCACTTACTCATTGATGATAAAGTGCCTTCTGTGAATACAAAATGAGTAACTTACTCATTTTGTGTAACTTACTCATTTTGGTATTCACAGAATGCACTTACTCATTGATGAGTAAGTGCCTTCTGTGAATTCCAAAATGAGTAAGTTACACAAAATGAGTAAGTTACTCAAAATGAGTAGTTACCATTTTGGTATTCACAGAAGGCACTTACTCATTGATGAGTAAATGCCTTCTGTGAATACCAAAATGAGTAAGTTACACAAAATGAGTAAGTTACACAAAATGAGTAAGTTACTCATTTTGTAGTCACAGAAGGCACTTACTCATCGATGAGTAAGTGCCTTCTGTGAATACTAAAATGAGTAAGTTACACAAAATGAGTAAGTTACTCAAAATGAGTAAGTTACTCATTTTGGTATTCACAGAAGGCACTTACTCATCAATGAGTAAGTGCCTTCTGTGAATACCAAAATGAGTAAATTACACAAAATGAGTAAGTTACACAAAATGAGTAGTTACTCATTTTGTAGTCACAGAAGGCACTTACTCATTTATGAGCAAGTGCCTTCTGTGACTACCAAAATGAGTAAGTTACACAAATGAGTAAGTTACTCAAAATGAGTAAGTGCCTTTTGTGAATACCAAAATGAGTAAGTGCCTTCTGTGAATACCAAAATGGTAGTAAGTTTAGGATTTTGTCTTAAGTTAGTTCTGTGAATCGGGCCCCTCGATCTGCTCGCAATTCTAGAGGAAACCGTTCAGATTCAGCAAAACATGGGATTATTGACTATCGGCCAAAAGCTCATCCTAGATCATCAGCTGTCTCATGGGCCATGTCATAGGGCAAAGGAGGGTTTGTTAATCAGAAAAAGAATACGTCTACTGGAAAAAACTACTCTGGACAACGGACAGGGACATCTATTTATATACAGGTAAAGCAGGGGTTTCAGTAAGGAAAATGTGACATCCTGGATTCTAGCACTTTGCTGTGGCATAGGTGAATAACATTATACATACCATGTACCATTGCAGATGGTCTAGTGAATTTAAGCTAGTGATGAAGTTAGCATTCAAAGCAACTTAACTTTTTTGGTTTACAAAAATATATGATGTACAGCACATAGGGCAAAGCAGGGCTTACTGGTTTTGGCAAATATCAACTTCGAAGACACCACACATGTTTTGTATCAAGGCGTGCTAATGTTTTAAGCCATCATAATGCAGACCAATAACCGTCCCATTTACAGTAAGGGTCAGCGTGGACTGTTTGAGACACACTTGTCTTCTCCTGGTCGGACCGGTGACCATACTTTATCTAATCAAGTAAATCGAATGGAGACTAACATGTTCTAACCGGATGGGTTAAATATAATAACATTTCTGTAATAAAAGTTCATAAAGGACAAAAAAAGTTATACATTGTATACATTTCACGAAGTAACAAAATGGTGTGCTTTGAGTAACACTGATAAAATAGTATCACTGGTTCTGTTATATGTGTACAAAGTAAGCAAATCAAATTGTGGATTATAAGACATTTCAATGAATGGCTGTAAACCCATTAACCCTGATACAACTAAGGACATGGGGGTTACAAGTTAATTCTGACTATTATGTTTACGGCGCCCTGGCACACTCTGCACCATGGTACCCACTTAGCTCTGTATGCAGGCTGAAGGCTACAAGAGAGCAACAAGCATTGTCATAGCCAATAGGTCTCGCCTTTGGGGCCTTATAAGTATTTAGTTATGCAGCACAATATCCTTCGTGCAACAACATCAACTGTTGCATGGCTAAACACTTATAAGGTCCCAAAGGCGAGACCTATTGGCTATGCCAATGCTTGTTTTATTTTTCTAGCACGCATTTGCAGTGCAATAGGTCTATACATTTGAGAGAGTTTAAGCAATTGGCATTGTAAATGACAATGCTTTTTATTTATCTGTTTTAAAAACAACAACACATAAATAAGAGGCATTGTCATTTACAATGCCAATAGCTCAAATTCTCATAAATGCGAGAACTATTGCATTGCAAATGCTTGTTATTTTTTTCTATACTGCAACAAATGTACGATTAGAAAATAAAAAGCCTTGGCATAGCCAATAGGTCTCGCTTTTGGGACCTTATAACTATTTAGTTTTGCAGCACAATTGTTGCATAGCTAAACACTTATAAGGTCCCAAAGGCGAGACCTATTGGCTATGCCAATGCTTAAGTGTTATATCATAGGTGCAGTGTGATAGGTGTGTCAAGAATTATGCTGTATTGGTGCTGCTTGATGCTATGCTGGTAATGAATGATGCTGAAGTGTTGCTGAATGATGCTGTGTTTATTGTGTTTAATGATGTGGTGTGCTGAGCGATGCTGTAGCGAAGTTTAGTAATGTGTAAATGGTATGAATGATGCTGTTGTGGTGCTGAATAACAATTGTGTGTACCTTAAGTGGCATAATGTGGTGCAGTGGTATAGAGGTGTCCGTATTAATGCTGTATTGGTGCAGAGTGGTGCTATGCTGTTGATGAGTGATGTTGTAGTGGTGATGACTGATGCTTTGGCGATGCACTTTAATAATGTGTTGTGTGGTGCAGAATGAAAATGGTGTGTAATTTAAGAGCTATATGCACTGATGTTGATGAATGAGGCTGTAGTGGATGCTGACTGATGCAGTGTTGATGCTGTTAAATAATGTGGTGTGCTGAGTGATGCTATAATGGTGTTTAGTGATGCAGTGGTGGTATAAATAGTTGGCGGGGAGCTAGGGGAAAGGAACCGTGGAAAATTTGGCACGTGGCTTTAATATTGTTGTACTGAAATTTTTTTAAAGTGTGCAGTGTAGGCGCTGTAGAAAACTTTGCAGCGTCCCTTCCGCGTTGTCCTGTGGTATAGGGGTAGTAGAGTTGTTAAGTGTTATTAGAGGTGTTGAGGGGTAGTAGAGGTGTATAAGATAGTTAGTAGAGGGGTAGAAGAGGTTTGGAAGAGAGTTAGAGGGATATTAGTTTTGAGTGATAATTTAGGGGTTGAATAGTGCTAGAAGAGGTGTAGTAGAGTGGTAGAGGGGTTAGTAGAGGGTTAGTTGATGGATAGAGTTGTAGAAGAGGGGTAGAGGGATAGAAGAGGGGTAGTATATGTGTAGAAGAGGGATTGTAAATGTGTAGTATAGTTTTATAATATGCTTTGAAGAGGTGTTTAGTTTTTGTAGAGGGGTAGTAGGGTATAGGGTTATTAGAGGTGTATAACAGTTAGAAGAGGTGTAGAAGAGGGGTAGTGTGGTAGTAGCATGGTATTTTATGTTTATATTGAGGGGTAGAGGTGTAGAATAGTGTTTTATGACTGTTGGAGGGTTATTAGAGGTGTTGAGGGTTAGTAGAGTTGTTGAGTATTTGAGGGTTAGTATATGTTTAGAAGAGTGTTAGTATAGTGTTATAAGAGGTGTAGACGTTTAGAGGTGTAGAATAGGAGTAGAGGGGTAGAAGAGGGGTAGAGGGTTAATAGAGGGGTAGTATATGGTTTTAGTGTTAGTAGAGGTGTTTGAGGGTTAGTAGAGGTGTAGAACAGTGATAGTATAGTGGTAGAATAGTGTTTGAAGAATGTTAGTGGTGTAGAATATAGGTATAGGCTTAGTAAGGCAGAGGGGTAATAGAGGTGTAGAAGTTTAGTAAAAGAGGGGTAGTAGAGGGGTATAGTGTTGTTTGTGCGGTATTAGAGGGTGAAAGGTGTAGTTGAGGGTTAGAGGTGTAGAAGAGGGTAGAGGTATAGAAGAGGGGTAGTATAGGGGTAGTAGAGGTGTAGAAGGGTAGAAGGGTAGTACAGGGTTATAGGTGCATTTTAGGTGTATTTGTGGAAAGGGTATTGTAGTGGTAGAAGAGGGGTATAGGCTGTAGAGATGTAGAAGAGAGGTAGTAGGGTAGAAGAGGGGTAGAGGGGTTGAGTTAGATAGCTAAGTAGATAGTTATGGTTAGAGTTAGTTAGTGATATAGTGTGTGATGTATTTGTGTAGTATTTTACAGTAAGATATGTGTTTTGTTTTTTATTTAGCTGAAGATAGAAATAGTGATGTATTTAGTTATTCAGTAAGTTAGTGATAGAGTTATTGAGGTAGTGCGACTATGAAAGAGTTACTTGAAAGTATAGTTGTGCGAACTCTTATGTAATAAATAATTTTTTATTTTTGAAAATAATAACAGACATATTTGGTTTAGTAACAATTTTTATTTAGATTATTAACAGATTGTTAACTTAAAAGAACATCAATTGTTTACTTTTAATATTTACATTGTATTGTTAAGTATGGCTTTTCAAATCATTTGTTCCGGTGAAACTAACACTACAGATGGTAGTGTGTGCCTGGTGGAAGCGTGCACTAACGCCTGGTGGTGTGTATGCCTAGTGCAAGTATGCATTGACGGCTACTGGTGTGTATGCTTGGTGGTAGCGTACACTAACGGCAGGTGGTGTGTATGCGTAGTGCAAGTGTGCACTGAAGGCTAGAGGTGTGTGTGCGTGGTGTAAGTGTGCATTGACGGCTCGTGGTGTGTGTGCCTGATGGAAGTGTGCACTAACGGCTAGTAGTGTGTGTGCTTGTTGGAAGTGTGCACTGATAGCTGGTAGATATAACGAATACGACATACGTACAACTGTATGACCCAAATAAAAAAAGAATAAATATAAGAAAGGTTTTTTTTTTTTGTTAATATGTTTGCAACTCCGTCCTGTGTATTGTAATGTTGACGTGGTGCTTAGTGATGCTGAGGTGGTGTTGAGTGATGTTGAGGTGGTGCTTGGTGATGCTGTGGTGGTGCTGAGTGTTGTTGAGGTGGTGCTTAGTGATGTTGAGGTGTTGAGGTGGTGCTTAGTGATGTTGTGGTGGTGCCGAGTGGTGTTGTGGTGGTGCTTAGTGATGCTGTGGTGATACTTAGTGATGCTCTTGTAGTGGTGCTTAGTGATGCTGAAGTGGTGTTAAGTGGTGTTGTGGTGGTGCTTGCTGATGCTGAGGTGGTGTTGAGTGGTGTTGATGTGGTGCATAGTGATGCTGTGTTGGTGCTTATTGATGCTGTGATGGTGCTTAGTGATGCTGTGATGGTGCTTAGTGATGCTGTGATGGTGCTGAGTGGTGTTGTGGTGATGCTTGTTGATGCTGGCTGAGGTGGTGCTTAGTGGTGTTGATGTGGTGCTCAGTGATGCTGTGATGGTGGTGAGCGATGCAGTGGTGGTGCTGAGTGATGATGTGGTGGTGCTGAGTGATGCTGTGTTGGCCCTGAGTGATGATGTGGTGTTGCTGAGTGAAGCTATGGTGGTGCTGAGTGATGCTGTGGTGGCATGTAGTGATGTTGTGGTGCTGCAGAGTAATGCTGTGGTGGCGCTGAGTGATGCTGTTGTTGTGCTGAGTAATGCTGTGTTGGCGTTTAGTGATGCTGTGTTGGCGTTTAGTGATGCTGTGTTGGCGTTTAGTGATGCTGTGATGGCGTTGAGAGATGTTGTGTTTGTGCTTAGTGATGCTGTTCTGGCTCTTATTGATGGTGTGCTGGTTGTTATTGATGCTGTGGTTGCACTTATTGATGCTGTGGTGATGCTGAGTGATGCTGTGGTGTTCTTGAGTGAGAGAGAGAGTGAAGATTTAATGTCTAATTAGAGAGGGTGGTGAGAGAGAAAGAGAGAGAAAGGGTGTACATAGATAAAGGGTGGAGCGGGATAGAGAGAGAGAGAAAGAAGGGGAGAGAAAGTGAATGAAGGTGTTTGAAAGAAAAATAGATAAAGGGGTGAGAGCGAATGAAAGGCTAAAAAATGTAGAGAGGGGAGAGTTAAATAAGTAGAGAGAATTCGAGAGGAGAGAGAGAGAGAAGTATAGAGAAAATACGATAGTGTGTGGTGTTTATTGTAAATACAGTGAAGAAAGTTTGGTATGGAGTGGCGCTTAGTGATTCTGTTGTTGTGTTGATTTCTGCAGTGGTTGTGCTTAGTGATGCTGTTGTTTTGTAGAGTGATGCTGTGTTGGTGCTGCGTGATGCTGTGGTGCCGCTGAGTGCTGCGAAGTAGAGAGCTTTGATAGCGAAAAAGACGTCTAAATGGTGTATATCGAGTAAAGATTTGAGCAATTGAGGAGAGCGAGAAAATGTGAGAGGGTGTATAGAGAGAAAGAGAGTGAAAGTGTGTACTGTGAATATAGTGTGCTTATGTTGCCTTGTCCTGTATTAGCTGCTTGTTGTAGGAGACAGTATTGCATGGTGTAATAACGAGAGCGAGATGAAAGGTAAGTAAGGAGAGAGTAAAGGAGAGAGGGGAGACATCTAAAACGAGAGAGACAGTGTAAAAGTGTTGGATGTGGTGTTTATATAGTTAGTGCATAATTGCAGTCTAATAATTGTTTTGCAAATCTTATGTTAACCTGTGTTGGAATCTAACCTAAGAAATGTAAACGAAGCAGAGTGTGTAAAAATTTGAGGTAATGAATCTGTGAATTTTAACATACGTTAAAATGCGATGTAAGGTGAACGGACCCTATGTAAGAACTAGATGTAACCCTCCCCAAAATGTAGAAAGCACCAGCTGTAACCTAATGTATTAATATAAATGGGCACAGTAAATGGAAAAGGCCTAATGAAAGAGTAGTTGTAAAGTTTCAGCTGAGGGGAAACATTAATGAAAGCGGATGCCTCTGTCTACCTTGTGCCCCAGTGGCGCCTCAGGTCTGTGTCCTGCTAGCACGTGTTAATTGCGATTTGTAATGTAAGTGTAAAGAATGCGCGCTGCCTGCAGTCTCCAACCACAAACTGAAAGTAATGGTTCAGCGGCCTTTCTGTGACCTTGCTGTCTCGAAAGAGAGAGAGATAAAGTGGTGGATCCAAAATAAAACTGTGATAGAGAGAGAATATAGAGAATGAAAATGCGATAGAAAGCGAAAGCTTTGCGATATGAATAAGCGATAGAAGGCGAAGGCTTTGAGATATAGAAAAACAGACGACTGAGGGAGATATAGAAAGAGCGCACAATGTGTTAATAATGTCAGGTTTAAAAGTAGGCTGCATGTTTGTTTTGTGCAGTATAATGAGACAGCTGAGGGAGATAGAGAAAGAGCGCGAAAGGGTGTACAATGTGTTAATAATGTCGGGTTTAAAAGTAGTCTTCATGCTTTCTTGTGTGGAGTGTGCGTGTAAAATGTAAAATTATTTTAAAAAAGCACAATTGCACAGCCATGTAATCAGACGAGTGAGGGAGATATAGAAAGAGCGAAAAAGGGTGTACAATGTGTTAATAATGTCAGGTTTAAAAGTAGCCTTCATGTTTGTTTTGTGCAGTGTGCGTGTAAAGTGTCAAATTATTTTAAAAAGCACAGTGTTTTGCATGCAGGCCAAAATGTGTTGCAAAACGTGGTAATAATGTCGTGATCTGAAAAAACCAGCCAGCATATCATAAATAATGTGTGACAGTCGATCGTTTTTGCAAAGTGAGAGAAATGTTTTATAGATTGGAGCATAAGCAACAAAGTTCGACTGATATGTTATTGTCGCAGAGCCATATAATTAGACAGCTGAAGGAAATAGAGAAATAATGTCGGGTTTAAAAGTAGGCTTCATGTTTGTTTTGTGCAGTGTGCGTGTAAAGTGTCAAATTATTATTAAAAAAAAGCACAGTGTTTTGCATGCAGGCCAAAATGTGTTGCAAAAACGTGTTAATAATGTCGTGAGCTGAAAGCAATCCTGCCAATGCTGATAAAAGACAGATGCGTGTTAATAATGTCGTGAGCTGAAAGCAATCCTGCCCCTGCTGATAAAAGACAGATGCGAGCAAGTGACATCAAAGGAGCAAGTGACATCAAAGGCAGATGGCCTGGAGCATGCGAGGAATGCGCGTTACTGTGCGCGTACTCGCATGCTCTAGGCCAGCCAAAAGTTGTGGTCGCATTTCTGCAAGCCCACTACAAAATGTCTCGCCCAGAGCCAGCGCTGGCTTTCAGGGCGAGACCTAAAAAGTGAATTAGAGAAGGCCGTTTTTCACCTAGAGGTGGCAACCAGCCTGCGTTTCAAAGGGGGAAAGTGATTTCCCTCAGACAGGTGCAGAAAGTGACTGCATCCACCTGCAAGAGGAATGCATGGTGGGAGGTCCCTTGGACTCGCTAGCCCACTTCCAAGGGGGGCACGGACGGTACACCACCTCTAAGTGGCGCTGAGCTAGTGAAACTCGACAAAGCCTCTTCTCCTCTGCACCCACTTCTGTAATATGATGCAGATGCAAAGGGAAAGTATTCCATTGTTTGCCTGGGTCCTTCACTTATGCATATGTGGGAACGCCATATTGAGATCGCGCCAGCACACAATTAGTGCCAGAGTGATCTGTAATACACAAAAGGCTGTACAAGTGGCTGCGCTCCTTTCGGTAATTCCAAAGAGCCCTGGAGCTGCAAAAAACAGGCACAATCCCCTTTTTTGCCTCCTAGGCATTTTCTATAATATGGGCCTAGGTGTTAGTCACATTCTGAGGAAGCCTGTGGGAGCAAAAGCATTTGGTATTTGTTTGAGCCAAAATATGTGAGCAGATGTAGTACATTTGGAAAATGCAAGCACCAAAGGATGAGTGAATTTCAAGGGACGAACATTGCCGGATTATGAAAATTTGCCTTGGCTCCAAAAATGACAGTGCGTAAATGCAATTCTGGGCAGAACCTGCATTTTGACACAACATTTTAGGGATCAGGTTTCTGGGACATTCGCATGGGTAGCAGTATATCTGTCCAGCCACCCATTGCCAATATCATTGGGATCATGAGAGGGAGAGATGTATTGCCACTTACCAACTTCCACTTTCCTATCTGTTCTTCACTTAATGACAGCTATACTGAGACACAGACAAATGGTCCGATTTCAAAGGGCCCACATGCCTAGCTGGAGGGAAAACTGGCAGATGAAAAATCACTAACATTCGTTCAGAATTGCTGTAGGGATGCAGCGGAACATAAAACATGCTCCTTCGGGTCATTACACATGCAGATGAAAAATCACACTGTAATGGTGGCGTTCACTGCAGTCACAGTGGATATACCGCACAGATGAAACATTTTCCACATATTACACAGTGGGGGAGTAGGGTGTCTTGGTGGGAGGGTGCCATGTCTTAACAAGCATTGGCAATGCCAACAGGTCTGGCTCATAAAGAAATGTGCTTTTGGGGTCATTAATTGGATAAGGAACAATAAGTCATTATATAAGGGATAAAATACCCCCTGTCGTACATTATAAGGATATTGCAAGTCACAGTGGCGTTCGATAACCATATAGCGGAACAAGGCCGAAGGTGACTTGCAATATCACATATAACACATGGTAACACCATCACCTTTCCCGCAAACCACTTAAAACTTTGGTGCGTCGCTCTTTCATATGAAAATAAAATCTCTAGTGCAAAATCAAACACATCAAAAACTTGTAAGTTATTTGTTGCAAACTGATATTAGAAACAGTTCAGTAAAAAGTCAGTTTTTTTTTTTTTTACAGAACAAAAGCTGCACTAGTTTGAATGGGTAGAAACATGCAGAAAGAGTCTAACTTTTCTCTATCTAAAGAGTGCTTGTCATTGTAAGCTAAAGAAAAAATAGAGCACAAGAAAGAATAGAAACGTTTGTTTTTGCTGCTTTAAACAGCTGCTGCAATCATGCTCCGTGACCTGTCTTGCCTTTCACCTTAGCTGCTGGCTCTAGCAGCAGGTATTGACACGTCAGAACTCAACTGTAATAACTTATAATAGTCGAGTTCTGACGTCTTTTCTTTATAATCGGCGACTGGGTAGGTCACAAGTCGCCGATTATAAAGAAATTAGAGCCTGCAGTTTATACAGGGATTACAGAACCCCAGGAATTACATAAATACTCTGTCACCCATCTTTGTACTCATGCATCCATCCACTGATTCATTTTTTCATTTATCTTCTAATTCAGTCACAAAACAACACAACCACAAACTCAACATATGCAAGATAAACTGAAAGAGTACAAGTAGAAAAAAAGAAAACATGCTCTCATCTAAACACAGCAGACATATTCTTGCAATAAAGAAATTAAACATAGCAGTAGGCCCCTATCTTCCAGTGGTATTGTAAATAGTCTGTTGTTGTTTTAAAGTTCCAGCATGGCTACCAAGTCTAGAACCAAAATGTTGGCCATCTTTGAATCCTAAAACAATGCTAAACTATGGGAAACAGCATTGCACAATTGACGCCTGGTTTAGAGTAAGTGGACACGTAGAATGCAGCGCACTGTAAATGAAACTAGCAGCAAGCAAGTGGCCTGATAGCAGGGCTTGGGGAGCATTAGTATCCTTTTAAGAAAATAAGATGATAATCAAAGAAATTGGAACTATTAAAGGAGAAAATTGATGACTAAAGGACTTGTCAACCAGCCCTGACAGTGAAGTGTAATCATTTTCAGGAGAATATGCACATGATCAAAAAATTGCGTAATTCACAGGGCAAGCGAGGCAATGAGTGATGTGGACGGAACCATTACCCCATGCAGCATGCTGTTATGGATGGAAGCAGAGTGCAAATGACACTCCGACAGACCAATGGAAGAAGAGATATATATATATATAGCTCCATCGTGGAAAGTTCTGTGGTGATCTGTAAAGCAGGGGCCGAGAAAAAGAGCTGTCCCAAAACACTTTTTCCCCATCCAATTTCCATAAGAAAAATTACACAATACAGAAAAAACAGCTTAACAGAATTACACCAAATTTGGCAGCATGCTAGCTATTTATCCAGAAACTGTGATTTTTGTGATGTGGTATAATTCTGTTCAGCCATTTTAGAGAAATTAAGGTTTAAAATTAATAGATATTGGGACTCTGATGAGGAAAAAAGGAAAAACATGTATGCTGATTGCCCCGGGCATGATGCGATTGGCAACCAGGCACAGCGGGGGTTGGCCGTCCACTGGGGGTTGGACACAGGGCCTGGCAGAAGGCCGCCACCTCCCCATGCATGGCCAATAGCCACCCACAGAGTGTTGGGCATATGGACTGGCCACAAGGGTTGGCCACAAACTTATTATAATAAGATATTACTTTACATAGAAGAAAATAGAAATTCACTGAAGAAATGCAAAGGTTATTGTGGATTTATACATGGGGAAGATAGTATGATTTTAACGTACTTTAAAAAACCTTAGAAAATCACTGAAAAGGTGCTACAGTTTGAACATTAAAAAAATAACACTGTGATGCACTGCTTATGACCCCACATATTACATCACTGATGACATCAGAAATCTAGGACAGCGCAAGTTCTATTTATTTCAGCTACATATAACTGGTGAATTTTCAGTGTTTTTTGGGGATTTTTTTAACATTGGTGCTTTTTCAGTGACTGGTCAAAGTCTTGTTAATGCAAGTTAAAATCTTACTACTTTCCTCATGTATAACTCCACTTTAGCCTTTGCTTTTTTTTTCCTGGGAAAAACTCTCTCTCTCCTGTGTTGCTTGTGTTCCGGTTAGGGGAGGACCTGGCTTGGCAGTTCGGGCTGGACTGTTCCCATGAGGAGCAGGGTCAAGACTGATTTGTATATGGTTGGATCCAAACTGAGGTGGCATGATGAGCAAAAGATCTATGGGTTGGAGTGCTACCCGAGCTATTTCCAGTGGTTAGCAGTCTCCGATCGCCTTTTGTGTGTTTCAAGCATTGGCTTGTCACCATAACCGTGTCAAGCCTACTGTATTGAGTTTAAGCTTTCCCACAAGACAACCGTCGGGCATGTCGTCATAAAATTACAAAAGTATACAACATTACAGTTGGCAAAACATCTCTTCTAAGGGGGTCTAACAATGATTGTCAATAGGGAAATTTCTATACCAATGGTTTGTCAGAGGGGATAACCAACACCTAAATCCTTGCCTACTGTGGTAATCTGTGAGATTGCACAGAAAAAAATCCCTATCTGGCGGCTTTAATACAGAGTAATAACAATCCACCCTTAAATGCCTATTAAATTTAGCATATGCTTTTCAAAGTCAATATATGTGGTCACCTATTGTTTAATGTAAATTTTGACAATAATCAGTCCTATAACCTTTGGCTTGTTGCCATAGTCAACTCAGGCCTACAGTGTTGGGTATAAGCTTTCCCACAAGGCAGCTATCAGGCAAGCCCTAATAAAATTATTAATATGTACAACATTCCAGCTGTCAACATTTTTTTAATCCCTTCCAATAGAACCAAATAAGGAATATCGTAGTCCAAATCTCCTATCCCCATAGTTTGTTCAGGTGGGCCACCTACACCAAAGCTCTTGCCTACTGCCAGTAATCTGCAAGATTCCGTGCAACAAAATACCTGTCTACAAGCTTTAGCACAGAGCAAAAACAATCCATCCTTTAAGGCCTATTGTCTTTAGCACATGCTTTTCACAATAAGTGAGTCAGGCCTATTTGCTTTGACATAACTTTTCATTATAAACAGACCACACCAAAGGAATCCGACACAATTTTTCCAGTGAATGGATATGGCATAAGTCCTTTACTATTGGGTTGACACTAAAATCAACATATGCCTACTGTAGTGTGCACTGGCAACCATCATGCCTAGAGTTGTAACATTTCAAATATATAGCATTATGGATGGGTAACAGTGAATAACTGGGATATTTTTCATTTAGGGGTTCTGTGTGATATCAAATAGATAATGAGAGCAAAGCTGTCATCTATGATGTCACTCAGAACCTTCGCCTTCCTTGTCTATGAGTTCACTTAGATCCAGAGGTGAAAAACCTCCTCGTAATTCACTTCCTACCCATCTGAAATTTGATATTACGATTGGCCCTCAAAATTATCAGCCTCTGCTTTTAACTTCTATGCAGGGGCAGAAGAGTAATGAAGGAACCATATCAAACATGGCCCCAGTCCAGAGTCCAAAATGTAAAACAATTTTTAGAAAATACCTGACCTCTTGCCACCCAACCCCACCACTCTCTGTCCCCTCTCCTCCAGAAGCTATGCTCTCTGGTTTCCAGCTCTGCGTTGACAGGCTGTTAGAAAGCCCAGCCAGAACAGCTTGGAATTCCTTTATGATGTGGCAACAGTAGGTAACAGCTTTTGTTAACTGTTGCTACGTCATAGCTGTGTGCTGCTGAATTTGAATCTAGTTATTCATGCTAGTGGTATTCTACCAGAGCCATAATTTTACAGTTGGCAAAACAATATAATACCCTTCTCAATTGGGCCTAAAAATAATAATCACAGAGAAAAATCTTCTACTGCCAGGCTTTGTCAGAATGGTTGAGCAACACTAAACATTTTCCCCTACAGTAATCTGTGAGATAACATGTAACAAAATATCTGTCTATAGCCTGTGACAATGTCATAACAATCCACTGGCTTTAACACATGCTTTTCACAATAAATAAGCTAGGCCTACCACATTTGTCATACCTTTTTATAATAAGCAGATCAGTTCTATAGCACCCAACATAACTTTTCCCAGAGCACAAATCACTACTATAGCTTGTCACCTTAACCAACTCTGGCTTACTCTTAAGATTAAGCTTTCCAACAAGGCAAACATTAGGCACACAGTCCTAAAATTAAAAAGGTATACAAAATTGCAGTTGGCTAAGCAAAATATATTCTCTCCTTTGAGGGCCTTACATGATTCTCATAGAGCAAATATTCTATATCCATTGTTTGCCCCCGGGGTAACCAACACCAAAACCATTGCCTACTACAGCAGTCTGTGAGATTCCATGTAACAAAATCCTTCTCTGCAGGCTTTCACACAAAGTGATAACAATCCACCCTTAAATGAATTGATGGTAACATATCCTTTTCACAATAAATATATCAGGCCTACTGCCTTTACCGTAACAATTCATAATAAATAGATCACGTCTATAGCCATGATCATTAGCTTGTTACTATAACTAACTCAATCCTGCTGTTTTGACTATAAGCTTTTCCATAAGCAGGAAAGTGCAATACAAGACCTTTATTCAATGGAAGCTCACAACTTCAGTTAAATCGTTCACATTTGGTCAGATACTGTACTCAGAGAGTGCCAACATGTGGGTGAAGACTAAGGGCTTGATTATGAGTTTTGCGGTCTTGGAGCGGGCCGCCACACCAGCCAAACTTGACCGCCGCCTGCCCGCCAGATTACAAGTCATTTCGTGGTCTGGCGGGCGCAGGGGTGCAGTTCAAAGGCTCATATGTGAGCCTTAGAACTGTAGGGCCGAAGGAGCACCAAAGCAAGTTGATGCACGGCATGGACTTTGCAAATCATGCCGTGCAGGAATTGGGGTGTATGCACACAGGGGGGCACACCATGTGCCCACCTGCATGCAAACCATGCACAGGGGCACTGTAAGGTCACCTTACTTGCCTGACCACCACACTTTTCATGGCGGGATCACCATCATGAAAAGTGTGGAGGTCAGGAAATTCATAATATGCTTAGCAGTGCCGCAGCGCCGAGGGATCACGGATCCCCGGCGGTTGTGGCGGTTCCATGGCGGCTCAACCGCCAAAGTTGTAATATGGCAGTCGGACCGCTGGTGAGGCGGTAGCCACCACGCCACTGCGGTATTAGGACCGCCAAACTCTTAATTAGGCCCTGAGTCCCTCTCTCAATTGTAATGTGAAAGTTCTTTTGTTGGCCATCACAAAAGGTCTAGCGACAGCTGAACTTTCAAGCCAGACCTAACAAACCTCTACTGTACTAAGCATAAACCTTCATACATTGCAAGACAACCAGGGAAGAACAAACATCATAATTATCTGGGAGAAGTTGTTTAATAGCATGCAGTGGAATTTGTGTGAGCTTAAAGGGCAAGCAGCATCCATCTCAGTGGCAGTTGTGCAGTCGAAAGGTCAAACAGAATGGCTTTGCTTGCTAAAGAGTCTGTCTCAAACAGCTGGATAAACAAATGATAAATGCTGGTTGGAGCTTAAGCACTCTTTCTGTGGAAGCACACAGCTTTTGACAAGTCAAAAGCTGTACTCCGATGAACCAACATGTGGGTGAAGCCACAGTCCCTCTC
Source organism: Calotriton arnoldi (assembly GCA_963921515.1). Classification (NCBI taxonomy): domain Eukaryota; kingdom Metazoa; phylum Chordata; class Amphibia; order Caudata; family Salamandridae; genus Calotriton; species Calotriton arnoldi. Next base: position 3,693,418 of record CAWUFW010000407.1, read on the forward strand.
TGTAGTACTCTCCCTGCTCTGTAGTACTCTTGAAAGCTCATTTTTGGCTCACATAAGGTCAGGGGCAGCTGTGTTGTCAAGTCAAACCTAAACAGCTGCATACTTTCCTGCTTTATTTATCTAACAGAGCAAGGTATGCCAGATGGCTGGAGGAAAATTGTAAGCTTCATGCCAGAAAAATATAATTCAACATTTTGGCTTACCGGTCCATCTGTCTTTTGCTCTCTGTGCAAGTGACTGAAACCGATTTACCTCTGAGCCCAAGCTACTTACACTCATGGATACAATTACATATAATGTAACTGCAGGATTTGTGTTAACATTACTAGATGTTCAGCTTCATTTACATGGTCAATGAATCCCAACTATATAATTGGTGATGGAAGGGCCTGGATAGGCCTGGCGTATGATCTCCGTAGACAGACAGGTTCACACACAACATCTCAACTTTGTACATAATCAATCAATTCCTTTCAATGTGATGGCAAATGCACACATTTTTAAAAAAATGTTTAAGGCTCTGGAGTAAATCACGGGGGAATTGGAGTAAGAAGAGCACGAGCTAAAGGAGCGGGGGAGGAAAAGGTTGTGTTATATCTGGGAGAGAGACTCTTCCCAGATGAGTCAGGTGCCACCTAGATCAAAATACTGCTCAACTTAGGAACTCCCCCACGTTTCAATCTGCATTATGCATCGCTAAGGAGAAAACATTCCTACACAGAGTAAATCTTACACATACCTCTAAAAGCATGACATATTTGGTCTTAACAATGACATTTAAGTCAACTCCAAAGAGGGACACCCTTCCTATATAAATAAGCCCCCCACTTTTAAGTACATATTTTTACAAACACAAAAGATAGAACCTTCCCATAGAGTTGTAGGACATAAATTAAAATAATACCACAAAGTATTCACCATGCAGTTTGTAATGCTTGCATCCCTTAACATGAGTACATTACACCACACTCTTAAACAATGTGCCTCAAGTTCCAAGATCTTATAAACAAGCACTGGCAAAGACAATCAGTTGTGTTTTGTAAAGACGTTATTATTGGGGGAGCTGTCTAAACCTTGTCAACATGACAAAAAGGCATGCTAAAAGCAAAATTATTTATTTGGGCTCAAAAAGCAACATTGTCACAGCAGTCTCTGGCATTGGAGGCAGCTACTTTGTATGTGGATGTAGTCAATTGTTAATACAACATAAAAGTACATATGCGGGTGCTGACTATCCGTGATTATGATGCACCCCCAGGGCCGGACTGGGAACAGCAACCAGCCCTGGCAGGTTGCTTCTCCACCGGCCCTGGGAACGGGAGGGGAGGGGGGTGTTAGCGCTAAGCACTGCTCCCGCTTTTCTTACAGAGGGCCGATTTTGCAGCACTGCTGCAAAACCGGCACCCTGTAAGAAAAGCGGCCCCGTGTGTCCACAAAACCGGCCCCCACCCCTCCGGCCCACCGGGGAAATGCCCGGTGCCCGCTACGGCCAGTCCGGCCCTGTGCACCCCTACAAATTTCAAAACACCATCGCACTCCATCACTTCTGAAAGAGCAAAATGCTGTCACTCACAGTGAAGTTAGTCCGTGGTCTAAGTGGGCTGTATGCTGCAGTGGGCTGAAGAAACGTGACTGACAACAGACCAATGGATGTGCTGGTCATGTAAATATGTATGCTATGCATATCATTTTAGCAAAATAAAGGGGTCTTGGCTAATGCCAGACCTAAAACAAATGCATGACATGTTCACCATACTGTTTTGAATAACCTCTAGACACTGACTAAAACTCTGGTCTTATAACCAACTGACTTGTAGAAACTACCTACAGAACTGCAGGCAGTCTTCAACATGGCAAAAACTACGGTTGACCCTTTTTCACTTCAAATTATTGGATACAATCCAGCTCAGGGTGGTCCCTAGGCTATATAGGCTAATCACTAACTATGCAGAAAAGTAAACAGTATCAACATGGAGCACTCTCTGGAAGACATGATGACCTCGTAATTCAGGAGGCAGGGCTTGTAAGTAGTTTACAGCTCAACCTCAGCACGCTCTGTGGACAACACATGTTTGCATGACTCAACTTCTGAAATTCCCAAGGGTTCACACATCTCCTCAGGTGGGCGCCACGGCATATCCAAATGGAACACAACCCCTTCAAAGCCCCTTTACAGAAATGCGGCATGCAGGATCCTGTGCAACTCACTATACGCTACTTGTGAAGCTGAAGCTCCACTCCTGTGTCTCTTTTACAGTAGACCAGTTAGGATTTCACCCAGCACCTAATTCTTCATGCTAGTGGATATTGAGTACCACACATGTAACTCGGCACAGATGCTGTGCTCTTTTAGCTCTACCTTGTTATGTTATGTTGATTTGTAGAGTGCACTAATCACCTGAAGTACAAGTTACTTACCTTCGGTAACGATGTATCTGGTAGAGACGATTCTATCCGCAGATTCCTTAACGTAGAATTATCCCCAGGCGTGAGTCTGAACCCGGAAAACTTTCCTGCGCGCCGTGGGGGCGGTACCACGCGACTCCGCCCTGACGTCGTCCGCGGGCGTGACGTCAGCGAGGTCACATAAGCCCCGCCCCGGCGCGCTGACATCAGTTTTCTTCGGAGAACTTTTCCGCGCCACAACGCGGAGCCATCACAAACAAAACTGTGGAGAGTATGGGAACAGTGTGCGAAAAATCAGTGAAAAAGAAAAGAGAGAAACGAAAGGTGAGGAACAGCACCAATTGGAAAAGTGCCAAGCACTAAGGGACCAAAAAGTCATAGCAGCGAAAGCCATAGCAGGGAAAGAGCAGAGCACCGCCCCGAGGAGCAACCTCGCAAGACAAGGCGACATCCCCCTTGGAGGCAGAACACATGTGAAAAACGCTATAGCAGAAGAGAGAGAGAACCTGCAATCACAATCCACAACAGTGAAGGGGCAACAAGCCTGAAACAGAGGAGTAACAGCAATTCACCCCCAGACGACACCATCAAGGAGGGCCGTATCCCCTGAAAGGAGTGAAAGGGCCGAGGTTCAAGCAAAAAAAAAACAACGCAGAGAACTGCAAAGGGATCAGAAACCACAAGCCAGTAAAAGGAGAAGAGTCAAGGAGGCCCCTACACTTGGAGAAAAAAAACAAAGTGGAGGGAGGCAGAAGCACCCATAAACCAACCGACCTCAGATCAGAAAGGAAGGGGTGGAACAATCAAGCAGAACGAAGCATCCTGTCCGGGAAGAGGCGAAGCATACCCCCACAGAAGACAAGCCACCCGGAGGGAGGCGAGTGCAGAAGACCAAACAGAAGATCCTCGCAGAACGGGGAGGAAGGGCGGGTCGTGAAGGAATCTGCGGCTAGAATCGTCTCTACCAGATACATCGTTACCGAAGGTAAGTAACTTGTACATCTGATAGAGACTACTAGCCGCAGATTCCTTAACGTAGAATAGATACCCTAGCCATACCCAGAGGGGAGGAGGGTCTGCGAGAGGATCACACCAGCTTGGAAGAACACAGGGCCCCAGCAGGGGATGTGTCACAGGGACAAGAAGGGCAGCCCAGCCCTCACCAAGCAGAAGTAAGCAAGAAATAAGGCGAAGAGAAGGCCAGGAAAACCCAAGCCCATCCAAGGTACAACCGCCAGAAAACCCCGTAGGGGCAGACAGCGCCAGAGGAGCACCAAGGAAGAAAAGAACCCCCCCAACCTTCCAGGTAGAAGAGGCAGAACCGGAGGCAGAGCCTGCCGTAGGAAAACAGAGACACCGCGATAGGGGGCAGCTGAACAGGCATCAGCCTCAAGGCAGCGGACAAGGCAGGAGCGGCTCTACAGCCAAAAGGCGCAGGCGAAGAAGAAAGGCACAGGTGCGCAAAGCCCCAGCAGAACAAGAGGCAGGGGCACAAGGGAACACACCAAGGGCCACGGTGGTGGACCATAATGAGCAGGCATGCGCAGCCGGCAGCCGGCAACACCATGGAGCAGTGCACCCAGAACAAGCCAGGTGCAAGCAGAGGACAGCGGCCAGGGAAATCCAGAAGAATCCCCAAAGGGAGGCCGTGCCAGAGACACACACCGGCCCACGAAAGAAGTGGGACCAGGCAGAAGCGAAAGAGGAGAGACACGGAGGACGGACCAGCCGGCAACCAGAGCACAGGAAAGCCAGAAGGAACGTAGCCCCCCCTGGAACACCAGACAGAGGACCAGGCCGAAACGCCGGACAGGAAGGCGGAAATGCCACAACACAATGCCATAGACGGCATGCGAGGCTGGCCTAGCGATGTAGTGAACACTGAGAATGACAGACGTTGGAGCAGCGTAAGCTGCACCAAGACAAAGGCAAAAGAGACCGCACCAGCGGTATACAGGGATGCCAGGAAAGGCAAGGAACCCAAAAAAGGGCATCCACACCTCCCCAGCGTACAACAGAGCTATGTAATAGCTACAAGTACCCCACTTAGGGCATGATACGTCCCAAGGAAAACATGGGAACACCTCTTAGGAAAGAATTCCGTAGCAGAGGACAAGAACATAAAGGACCTGCGGGTAAAACCACAGACGGCTTGTCAATCAGCCAAAAAAGACACAGAAGCCAAAAGGAGGCTGTACCAGCAGCCAACAGTACAGAGGGGCCAACCTAAAGACCCCGAAGGCACGCCAAACCACACGGAACACACAACCGGGCCAAGCGAAGCACTAGACCCCTGAAAAAAGGTGGGATAACGCCTCCCATAAGGCACCAGAGGACCGACAAGCCAAGCTTACGGAGGGGGAGGAGGTCGGAGCCCCGCAGGAAGCCGCTGAATGGCGGAGTCCGCATGGGTGTTAAACAAAAGAACCCCATCAAAAGGCAGGCCAACCAGACGCTCCCTAATATTCTCTGGAAAAACGCTATCCCTCAACCAAGCATGGCGACGGAGAGCTACTGAAGTTGCCATGGCGCGGCCGAGAGCATCAGAAACATCTAAGGCCGAACGATGAATAAACTCGGCCAACTCCCGGCCATCCAACACATGGGTCCGCAGATCAGCGCGGACACCTTCGGGGGAGGCACCAGACAGAAGGGACTCCATGGAATCCCACAGACTGAAAGTAGCCCTGGCCGCCGCCTGCCCAGAGGACCGAGGGGGACTTGGGGACGAACCGCGAGTCCCGGCGACCTCCTGCGACACCACAGGGACCCCCGTGGGGGTTTGCGGAGAGGCAGAGGCGCCGTGGGCCGAAGAGGGTAACCCCGTAGGGCTGCACCCCGACGACACCACACCCCCAAAACCTGGAGCCGAACCCGTCGGCGCTGGGGCCGGAGCCGCCGGCGACTCCGCGGAAGGACCCGCACGAGGCAAGGGATCCGTGGACGTCTCAGGAAGGAGGAGGAGGGGCCAAGGAAGCCTTTAGTGACCAAACACTGCTTTTTGGGCCCAATAAATGCTGACAGTCAGCTCACCTGTGCACTTGAAATCAGAGGTGAAAGACAGCACAGCCGTCACAACCATTCAGCAAGTCATCTTCTACAGGCCACTACATTTCAGTTCACTATATTACAGATTCCTTTTCGTAAAGATTTCTTTGTTATGTCCAGCAGAATATAGTCCCAGCCACTATCCAGCAGCCTCTCTCTCATCTGCCAACCCTTCTTACTGGGGTTTTCCTTCTGCGAGCCAAGATGCCTCTTGCTTATGCATCAGAGAGCGGCCGGCCAAGGCCTGTAGAAGTCTTTTCTCATCTTCCGGCATCATCTCTCCCTCACAACCAGATCCATCATGCCTCCATAATGCTAATGCATCCCCATGAAAGATCTTTGTATATCTTCTCGCCAGTTTGTTGTGCCTGGAGTGAGGCTCATCACAGATGCGCCAGCAGCTACTTAAAGGATGATATCTTCTTTACGACATCTTAGGTCCTTCATTACAAAGTCATCACTATAGATCAGTGTGTCCATCCTGCCTCCAGTTATGACTTCCCACTCAATACACACAGCTGTATATTACATCACCATGCATTCTCATAATTCTAGACACCAGCTTACACATACACGGAAAGGGAGAAACATTAAATACTACATTTCCTGCTGGATTGCCCCTTTGGAGAGGGCCAAGCATGACTTTCAATTTGCTTGATTTGAATCAAGCTTTCCAAACATCACTTTTTCGGCATCTATATTACTATTTTGCAATTAGATTTGATATCATACAGGCTGGTATCTTAGATATGTACATAGCTGGAGGGTTTCTGAGCTTCCATGGAACTACAAACTAACTATATACCACGTTGGATTTATCCCCATCTTCAAACAATATATATCTAAACAGGGGATTTTGAGTTTACTACCACATGTGCTTTGTAAGGTAAGGGTATTCCTTGGAAACTAGCCAAATATGTACAGACACAAGCATAAATATCAAAGGAACAGGGGAGGTTCCTCCATTATAGCGGAGGAGCGTCGCCCTACAAAAATGCCCCCACAGACAAAAAATAAAATGGTAATGAAGTTAATTCATTACCATTTTATTTTTCATCACCCTGTCCCGAACTGAGTGTCAGGACAGGACGGGGCCTGCTGAGTGACAGCAGTGAGAAGTGGTGGGCAGAGGGCTGCCTGTGCACTGTTTAAAGTGTGCATGTCCCTTTGGCCAGCCGTCTTGCGACGGCCGGCCAGCCAAACATGTGCACTTTAAACCTCTCAACCCAGCTGTCTTAAGACAGCTGGGTTGAAAGCAAGTGCATGCCTCCAGTGCCCTCGGGAGCACTGAGAGAGGCCGCTCCCTCCAGTCCTGGTGCTTCTCTCATGCTGATTAACAGCATGAGAGAAGCTCCAGGATTGGTTAAGGGAGTTGGCTGGGGCCCTGATGTCACAGAGAAGAAGAGGACTGGAGCGAGGAGGGTGGCTGCTGCACGGTAAGTCATTTTTAATTTTATTTATTTAATGTAATTTCCCCACCCTCCCTCCTCCCACTTGCAGTAGTTGCCAGCCGGCACTGCAAACAAATTAGCTTCCACTGTGCCCACTGGCTAACTAAAACATAGAGACGTAAATTAGAAAATTGCTTTTATATGTAGACAGGTCTGGTTGAGGGAGAATTTATTTAGAGGGATGAATACTCAGGTCTGAAGTGCTACTTAATAGCTGCAGATTTGTACTCAAAAGTAAAAGCTTAGGGAGCATGCAATGCACCAGGGTCTCGCTCCATGCCTTCCCTTATTACGCCTTCCACTGCTTGGACAGAATTAATATCAGCTCCGGAGCTGGGCGAAGAGTTGAATGTGCTCTGTAGTAAAATGGAAATTGGAAAAAAGATTTGAGGAGACAGCTGACTCGAGCCATCCTTATTCCCTGAACTCCTCATTTGTGGGAGAGGTGTTCAGTTGTTAAAGGGTAAGCAGGGTTTAGTGTACAGAGATATCTTCAAACTCCTTTGTGGTCTGGCTGCCAGAGAATTCCGAATAGGACCCAGCTGGAATCATTGCAATCCCAAATTATCAGCAAGAACAGGTTTTAATGAGAGACCCACATTGACCCGTTTCAACTGGCTCAAACAGGCATTAATAAAAGGTGCAGATATTTATAATCGTTTTCAATAACCGAGTCAGCCTCGCTTGGGATTTTTTTAACCAACACATTACTATGCATTGCTGAGTTTCTCAAATCAATGTAACAAGCACAAAAATGGATTTAAATGGTCATGCAACTAAGTTAATGTATTTAACTGACTCGAGCATAACAAGGCATATTGTCACCACAGCAACACTTCACTGATCCCAATGAAACGTCTTACTGCAGACTATGGAGAGACACAAGACTATGAGACAGAGAAATAAACCAAAAATAAATTACAAGACATACGAACAAACGCGTAGAATCCTGTTTGCAACCAGTGCCTATGTTAGTGAAGCAAAAGAAAAAGGCGGAGAACAGAAAACACAACAGCAAGAATATGGAGAATGAAAAATGTGACTTTGGCCAGTGGAAAGCAAAAGGTGGCACATCAGCAGGAAGCCTTAACATCTCTGTTATGCCCTGCATAGTTATTCTGTGTTCTACGTTTCACCTATTCTTCCTGCTGCTCAGCCAGTGTGCATGTTTACTGTAGAGTGTTGGGAATGCAGTGATGCACGGAATGTTGGGTGTCTGTGTGAGTGAGGAATGACAGTTAGAGAGAGAGGGGCTGAGCAGCAGTGATTAGCTGCACTTTATTCTCCTTAAATGAGAGATGGTTTAGGCACATGTTCCTTTTCCCATAAAGAGTTACAGAGAGGTGAACCCTTACACGGGGTAAGTTTTCCCTTACATGAGGGATGGTCATGGGTTTAGGTACATGTTACACATGGCCCCTACGCAGGGGTGGGTATTGTGAGTTCTTCTTTTCTCTTTAAGCGTTACACGCAGCCTCTACACAGGGGTGAGTTCATGAGTGTGTTTTACAGGTAAAGTTGTTTGTTTAGTAACCCTGACACGGGGTATGTTTATCGGGTCTCCGCCGATTAACATAACAGGTAACCCTTACGCTGGGTTGGTTTTAGTCATGGGTACGATTCCCATTTACAGTTGTTTGTTTGGTAACCCCTACACGGGGTATGTTTTGGGGATTTCTCCAATCAACATTTCATGTAACCCTTACACGGGGTGGGTTTTGGGTTTATGGGTACGGTTCCCCTACACAGGGTGTATTTACATAGTTTATGGTCCCATATTCATGTATAAAGTCTTACTGGACTTTATGGGTCACAGTCCCTAGTGTTAGTACCTCGTATGAGGGGTGGAAGTTTGGTTTTTAGGTCCTCTTTCACAGCAAATGTAAGTTTCCTTACGTGAGGAATCTTGACTATTGATTTGTTCCCTTTCAGCAGGGATTGCAGTTGCGGGTTTGTTTTTGCCCTCTGCAATTTACAAGGAACTTTGTTCATTATATTTATTGGGAGAGGATGGGTCTTTTTACTCCATTTTTGTTCGTAAACCATCCATTCTCTCTGTTTTGAATAGCTCTGACCCTCCCGTGATGTTTACTTTATTTCTCATCCCTGGGTTTTGAACTATTTCTTGCATTTGTACATTTCTGTGTATAGTTCTACTATTGCAGTATTGTTACTCTTTCGTTGTTCATTTTAAAAGGAAAGGGATGTGTTATGCCCTGCATAGTTATTCTGTGTTCTACGTTTCACCTATTCTTCCTGCTGCTCAGCCAGTGTGCATGTTTACTGTAGAGTGTTGGGAATGCAGTGATGCACGGAATGTTGGGTGTCTGTGTGAGTGAGGAATGACAGTTAGAGAGAGAGGGGCTGAGCAGCAGGCAGGCTGCTCCTGGTGGGGTTTGCTACTACAAGGGGTTTCCTACTACCTGGAAATAATGGCTTGACTACTGGCTAATCTACTTATACTTCACCTGTTACCTGGTCTACCTGTCTGTTGTACTTACCAACCATCTGGACGTACTTGAACCGACTACAGATTAAAGGTACATGTTAAATCTACTTGGCTACCAGTGTCTACTTTCTACCACAGACTACAACAATCTCCCTGGTGAAAAACACTACAGGTGACTAGCATGTGTGGCATATAAGCCGCTACACATAAAAAACATGAAGTCTGAAGCACAATTTTGCAAGTTGTACTATTCCAAGCTGTTTTAAAGTACAGTGGGAGGGTAGAATTTTTTTTATTATTATTTTTTTACATCAAAATATGCTCATCCTAAAACAAATTCCGGGAATTGAGATCCCTCTACTTGCAGTATAGCTACCCAATCACTAAAGTAAAGTGGAGGCCTAACTTGGTACAAACGTTACAGGCACAATGATTGATATAGACGTATAGGCGGGAGACTGACCAAAAGCCTCCAAAAGGTATATACCGAGAAACATATCGTAGAAACGTCAACACGCGATAATATTCTAGGTACCTACTATAGCACTGTGTGTAATAACGGGAAATTGTACATAATTTCAGCAGTTGAACCAATCGAATCATACCAAGGTTTGCAAACAGGAGGAAAAGTCTTGTTGAATGAAGACAGCAAGGGAAATCCTTTGGGCCAACAGGGTGAAATCTACAAAGCAGTAGGAGCGAGGAAAGAAGACGGGGAAGAGTGAAACGAGGTGGGGGGGGGGGAGGTTGTACGCCATGAGGGAAAATGTCGGAAATAAGTAAGCCAGCTTACATATAATGGAATCGAGTGGACAAAGAGAGGACATTAGGTGGTCATGGCCATGAATCTGTTGAGCGTACACCAAAACGATTGGGCAGCGGCAGCTAGATAGCCATGAGTCTTGGGATTTGTGCAGCGCCTTTATACAACAGATCACACAAATAATATCGCTCGCAATGATTCATAAAATTATGCTTCAAATATCAATTGTTTCTAATTTTCCCTCATTTTTTTAAAACCACCTTTATTGGGGGTTTGTAGCAGTACATCACAGAAGGCATGCATTTGTTTTTTAGGCACATTATGTGTAAATGTAATGTTAAAATAAGTCATCAAATAATAGAGTAGCTTCTTGAGAGCTACTCTTTGGCACTTGCTTTTCTGCTTGTACAGTGCTAATGCTTTATAAAAACAATATTGGTGCGAATAAGGTGCAACCATGTTGTACAAATAATGATGCCTCAATGAGAAAACATTCACACCTTAGAATGAAAATACTCCTAGCAGTCTGCTTCACAGTCTAAAGAAACAGGGGATCCGGGTTAAAGGTCAGGTTCCATGATATACATGCCAACTCAAGGAATGGCCTTCTGGCCACTAAGAATACTATGAGGTGGATGTTTTACGTTCTTCTACTTGGATGCAGCTGTTACTTCACATATTCTAGGAAAGACGCAGCTGCATCTGAAAACATGCAGATAAGACGGGCTGGCCCCAGCAGCAACTGAGCATCAGTCAAAGGGGACATGAAATATGTCACTGCATTAACTAAACCTGGGGCCTCTGGAATTGTAATATAGTCCCCACTTGGAAGCTTGGAGTAAAGGTTACTCCTCAAAGGGCACCAGCCGAGGTCACTGATATACAGATATTCATTGTTACTGGGTGCAATATTCAGATTTTTTTTTGGTCCCGTCATCGACACCCATTCACCTGCTAAAATCTACGAGAGATTAGAAAGGTAAATGAGCCCACTAGAATACTGAGTGTAAACATTCACTCTGCCATCTGAGAACGGCATAGAGAAACCCTTCTGAAAACGAACTTCAGTCTATTGAAATGCATCCAATGTCTGTAAAACTTGCCGAAAAGAAGCCACAAGTCTCTGCTCTGGTGCTAAAATTGACAGGTTTTAATTTCTTCTCTAATTTCGAGCAGTTAAATGTTGTGCGACACCAACTATGTATCTTGCAAAACACGCAGTGAAATGTATGGACATTAACACTTTTGTAATAAAAAATATAGGGGCATATTAACAAGGGCCAGCGATAATTATCGCTGGCCCCACATAGCGATAGAAATATTATCGCCGGCTATCGCTGAAAATTATCGCCATGATAACGCTATATTTACAATGCATAGCGCTATAGCGATAATATTTCAGCGATAGCGGTGTTTGCCATGGAACATCGCTGGTTTTCCAGCAATGTTCCATGGAAAACAGCGATAACATTGCTGATACGACTCTGTGGTCGTATCAGCATAATCCACCTACCATTATTAGTAAGCCTTAGTCTGGAATTTAACAGACGTTAAATTCCAGCGTTAAGGCCGAGGTAGCGCGATTTTTTTCATCGCTGCACCTCCCTGTTAATATCGCGAAGCTGCCTTCGCGATATTTTCATGTGCTGTTTTCACAGCCACGCCTTCTTTGCATCTCATTAGCGATGCGAGGCGAGGCTGTGAAAAAACGGGCTCTACATCAAGGAAACACGCGCTAGCGTATCCTTGATGATATTGCAATATAATTATCGCCGCTTATCGCCCGAAAACGGACGCTAAAGCGGCGATAATTATATCGCCAGCCCTTGCTAATATGCCCCATAGAATATAAAACTAGATATGCAGTGCCGTTATTAACCTTTTCATACCTCGAACAATACAACTTGATTTTCCTTCCGGGTGCTTAGTACTGAAGCCAACACATTACAAAACACTCTCCTGCAAAGGTTTCATATTTTTGCAGAAAACAATTTTCCTCGTGCAACAAAAGGCTTGAGCAAACAGCTTTGCTTTTCGGAGCTCCCCCCCCCCCCCACCCCCCCAAAAACGCAGTACAGATGATTTATTCATCAGACTTCAAACTCATTAAGATTCCAAATTTGGGGTAAAATACTGAAAGGGCAGTTTGCAATGTAATGCAAGCATGAACCCGTGTGTGCGCTGTTCCACTTACAGTAGAGTGATGGCTCCTTCGCAGCTGTGGGACACTGTATCAAGAGAGCAGCCAGAAAATTTAAATAACCCCACTTTGAACCAAAGATCTGATGGCACCAAACAAGCGAATCAAGTGAGCCTAAAACCACCCTAGTCTCTTCCATCCAAGCATCTATCCATTCATCCTTTCACCCTTCCATCCACCTGCTAATGTCCACCTTTTCACTTTTACATTCTGTCATCCGTTCATTCTTTCATCCATCAATCAGCCTTTCACCATTCTGCCCATCCATTGGTCATTTCATCCATCCATTCACACAACCGTCATCTATGCGTGCATCCATTATTTGACCCATTGTTCAAATAAAACCTTTCAACCATCGATCAATTCTTTTGTGCATCCATCAATCCTCTCAAATTTCCATTTACTCTGCTATCCATCCATCGATCCTCCAAGATTACCATTTCCTCTGCCATTCTTTCATCCATACATCTACACATTCTGTCATCCACTCTTCCATCCATTCTCTCATTGACTCATCCATTCATCCTTTCACCCACTTATCCATCCACCTTTTTATCCACCCATCCATCCTTTCACCCATCCATTCTTTCACCTATACATCTATCCTTTCACCCACCCACCCATACATACATATATCCATCCATTTACCCACCCATCCTTTCAATCACTCATCTATTCATCCTTTCATCCACTCATCCTTACACACCCACTCATCTATCTATCCTTTCAACCATTCATGCATTCACTAGTCCATTCTTCTTTTCCTTTTCTATCAATCCACCTTTCTTTTACGGTTAATGATGAGCTTTTACCTGGCAATTTACAGATAAAAGAGGCCAATAAAGAGCCTCACCCCGCTGTAGCTGCTAAAGCAGGGGGTTCACGACACCCCTACACTGTATGCTAAATGCCAGTATCACCTGCCTCTTTTGGATCTTGTAGCAACCTTGTTCAAGGCTCTCAACGGGGCATTACTTTCAAATTTATCTGTATGGACTCTGCTTGAGCTGAACGTTTGGGACTGGATTACATCATTCTGTTGATACATTCACAATATCCCCAGGTGGGTACAGCCAGATCCTCCCAGCAACCAGCCATGTGTGGTGTGTGTAGGGCAGATCCTGTCACCATTAATTCAAGTCTTTCAACTGGAAAATATGGCCATCTCCACCCACCAATACCCAACATTTAATCTAACTGCACCACCCATGGAGGATGTTCACCACCCTGGGAATCATTCAGCCATCACTGAGCCATTGATGTGCAATGCACATCTCAAATTTGGATCCATTTGACAGTAAAAAAATCCAAGATAAGATCTCGTCCCCATTACCAAGAAACTCTTACCAGAATCGTTTTTCTAGGTTTGTTACCACTGCTTCTTACATTTCGGTTGGCATCACCTTCGTAACCCCAGAACCCCAACACCTTATGGTCCTCTGCATGCCTGTTTAAGTAACATCTGTCGATCTACCCCCCCCCCCCACCCCTGCCACAGACACACACACATACATACACACACTACTCCTCACCTCAGTAAACCATTGTTATTGTTTTCTTGGTATTTCTTTCTAGATTTGGGTTTCTACATGTCAAATGCAATCATATCTATCTGTACTGAAAAAAAGACATTGGTTACTCTTAATCTATTAGCCAGATCTAGGCGTTTATTGTTACGTTCCGCGGCATATATTACCACAAAGGTCTAGAGTTAAGGACTACCAACAATAACTTTTATGGAAAGAAAGAAGATTCATTCCATTGTGTATATTCAGATTGGTTCTCCAATGAATATAGCATGGTTACAAATTGATGGTAGCAATCACTTGATGAACAAAGATCTTCTAAGAGTACATTGCTGACACTCAAGTCTATGCTTCACACAGTTACACACCAGACTTCGGGGGAGTCACGCAATTTGATTATATTTATTTTGGTTAGGTTGCACAACATTGGCTATCAGTTAAGATACAGATCTCTAAAAACATCTGCACAGCACTCCAATCAGAAGAATTGGAAAGTTCTGCTTATTTAGCAGAGAAGTTTGTTCTCAGTGGACTGGATTTCAGCCCACAGTAATTATCGGTTTCTGAGATTAATTCAAGAAATCCGCCCATCACTTTTTTATTTTCATCAAGCCTATTATGTCACAGTCGCTTTGCTGACAAATTTATTACTGCTATTGATCGTAACAGCCCTAGCCTCGCTAAAATTTCATCGACTGTTCCAGTGCACTTATGTTCTATCTCCAATTTTGATTCTTAATATAATTGTAATACTGATATTCCTTTGCTGTATTTTACGTTGTACTTGATTTTGATGCTAACAGCTCCCTGACATTTTGGTAAATTTATCCATAATTAACTAAGGCAAGCAATCTTTAAGTTGTCAAGGTGTCCAGGACTTAGAAAGCCTAGGTAAAACCCTTAAACAAGATACCAATATTGACCTTTTTAAAAACACATTCAAGGCGAGCTTCACTTCAGTACAAGTGCTACACCCCCATTGGTTCATTGGTTCTACACCTCTAGAAATGATGCAAGGAAATGAAACAGAGCCTGGCAGAAGATCACTAGTATGGAAACTAAGCATTTACAATAAAGGAGTAGATAGGAAATAAAAAAATACTGATTGTCAGAAAGAGGCTGGACATGGAGACATTGCACTGTAAAGGGTGAGCTGAATGGTTAGTCGCTGTTGTGAGTGGGGACCTGACGCAGCCAAAAACAACCAGGAAGTGGCGAAGTGCAGCTGAGACAGGATTGTGAGGACTCAGGCTGGGTACAAGTGCTGGAGAATGCAACACTCTGTTGTGGCCTTGCTGTGAACCACGACTAAAGTACACACTGATGATTGTGACATAATGTCCTCACCTTGCTGATCGTCAGGACTAAGAATGAGCTGCTGTGAAAGTCAAGAAAAAAGTATACACCCATTGAGATGAAATGCCCTGGCCTGGCTGATTGTTAGGGCAAGGAATCAAGGCCAAAGTATACAATAAAGATAATGACCTGGACCTTATGGACTGTTGGGGCTCAGAACCACCTGTTGAAAAAGGAGAATAATATGACAAGAGCAAGGAGTGCAACTCATCAGCACCTGAAGCAAATGAGTGGCCAACAAGGGTGATGATTTATGACTGAGGCATGCAACAAGAAAGGGGCAAATATTAGTCAATATTGGACAACAGACCTCATAGGGACACAAAGGTACAAAAGCTGTGTGTCTTTCAATTGATAATTGTGGCCGATAACCATAATAAACTATTATCTTGTGTGGGTAAACAGTGCAGAATGCTGCTATTGCCTGTCTATACAAATAATGATTCTGGTTGGTTGCAGGCTCAGACAGGATGGTAGAACTGAGCTTCACCCATGCTGAATAAAGACTCTCTTGCCTTTCCAAGTGTGTTGTACCCTGCTGGGTAAGCAGTGTACAAAGGCTTCTCGCCTTAAGGTGTATGAAGAACCATCATGACCCAGCAGTAAGCATGGAGGTTAGTGGGTAGCCCCACTCCGCTGTCCTAGAGAAACAGAATGGGCTCAGGACAAGAGCTGCTGAGAAACCCCTTGGCCCTTGTAAGAAGGGATACAGAGTTTTCTGGTTCGACATTGATTCTGGAAAGAAAAAAGGAATTCTGATCAAAGACATACTAAGTCAAACAAAAATCCAACTCTTACACACTCAACAGACACAACAGATGACTAAACCAGCCTGAAGAGGAAAAGCTGTCCCCTTTATCTTTCAAATCAATTGAAGGCCACTCCATCACTCAAAGCAAATCATTTCAAATATTCAAAGAAACTGCTCTGAATGCAACTGGTGCATTAACCACTGGAAAACCATAATGCTGTTGCACAAACCACCTTCCTGCGACATTAGAGTACTTCTGCATAGTTCCAAATGCCGTCAACTCCTAACTAACATTGCCATGAGCCAGCAGATATGCTAGATCATTCCCACATCTGCTTGTTGAGATGACGTGCCTACAAATTAGAGTCTTTGCAAGTGGTGTTTTCTGGCTGAGTGGGAAAGTGTGAACTGTAGTCTTTTGTCTTCCACACAGACATTTTGTAAGATGTTTTATAGATAAAAGGAAAATGGCAGTGGTTAAAAGAACAGGTCAGCACCTCCGTCTCTGTCTTATCCCAGTATTGTAGCAGTACTTAATTTAATAGGTGTGCTCAATGTAGAACACCGTGCCATCTATCGGTGTCCGTCCTATATACAGAAAGGAATAATCTTTCCCATATATAATACAAACAAATATCAATTACAGAGCACAACCAATAGCATGTCTCATTATCTGACTTAATAGTCAGAATGGTTTTAAAAAACCCAAATGAAGATACAGTACAGAAAAAAGAAAAAAGAGTAACAAATGTCAATAACAATTTAGTCAACAAATGGAAGATCCATTGGAGTCTTGATGTAGATGACTCAAGGTACAAGATGGATGAGCAGACAGCCGACACGTGTTTCGTCGTATAAGTACGACTTTTTCAAGGCTCGCGATAGTTTTAACAGTCGCTCGAAATATTCTTCTGCTACTAGACCCTGTGCAGTTTTCGGGGGATCTCAAACGAACTAACAAAACAATCACAACAACGCCAAACGATCCTCTTGCATTGTGTAAGATGTTCCTTGGTAACGGAGGGGTTACAGCAGCAGCCAAGTCGGTGCCGAAGAACCATGTTGCACTTCAGCAGATGCAGGCCGACAACCATAGCGCTAGGATGATCACGCCAACTGGCTTCTGAGACGAGGTTTACTGAAAGGGACCAGAGGTCACCAGGATGGATGGGCACTGCTGCTTCACTCTCTTCACTCACACATGGTGGTTTAACCAGCAGAAGGAGCATGGCTTGATCATGGTATACTCGAATGTCCTTTCCCCCACCCTGAGACGCACTGAACTCAATGTGCATTGGGTGGAACTGAATGAGGAGATATGAGTGCCTAGGAAGGTCAGTGAGGGAATCTATAACGCATGCATAACAAGCTAAATCATTGGCTTTCCTATCTTAAATGCACGCTGTTTATGGCAGTTAAAAAGAGCCAGGACAAAAAACGAATTAGCCTGTCAGAAGTGCAAATTAACATACTGTAGTGTATGGTGTGCTAAAGATCACTTTTGGTGGCTATGTAGTATTACTGTTAGCGAGATCTGCTGTGAGGGGCTGCCTGCTCTCTCCCCTATCCTCAGCATGCTGCTGCTTGTGAGGCCCCGAGCCCAAGTCAGCAATATTCATACACACACCTACATCCTCCAGTCATTAAAACATTTTCTATTATTTCATCCACAATTCATTCACCAACTCACTATCCACCACTCACTACGAATTTACCACCAGTGGAGCTCCATTCACCATTCATTCTGACTTCTAGAGAATTTAACAAAATACAACAGAGAAAGCCATCAGAAGTGGACACAAAATTCCAGGAGAGGGTACCCAAACTGGTCAGAAGATGCATGAGGCGGAATCAAAAATTGGCCACAACAAGGAATGTGGCTCAAAGAGATGCCCCTGAAGTACTAGGCAATATGCCAGAGGTGGCCTTCAGATTGTGACACTATGCCAGTGAAATACTGTAAACTAAAAGCAATGCATCAGCGACTATGGATGAAATTAAAAAAATTGGGGAATTGATAACACGCTCTTAACAGCAATGATTGCTTTATACTCAGACACCTGGGTCAAGATTAGAGTCACAACAGCCTGTTCCACCACTAAAAAAATACAAACTAATAAAGGCTTAAAGCAAGGATGCCTATTAGCCCCATTGCTTTTTAATCTATACTTGGCTGATTTACCGGAATGGTTGGCTGAAGCACGAGCGTTTCCTCCCAAATTAGCTGTAACCAAAATTCAATCGCTCCAATATGCGGACAACACGATATTGCTCGACCAAACTCAGATTGGTCTACAGCGGCTGCTAACGGCATTGTCTCTTTACTGCAGAGAGAACAATTTAAAAATAAATACGGCAAAAACAAAGGCAATGATAATCTTGTGACAAATAAAAAGGAAGGGGGCATGGAACATCGAAGGTAAACGCATCGAGATAGTGACGGCCTATAAGTACTTAGGAGTGTGGATCGACCATAAAGGATGGCCCTCCGCTCACATCACTGCAATGCAAGGAACAGCTCAATCTTTGGAAGGCATTTTTTGTAGAGCAAGGAAAGCCATCAGTTCACCTGATCTCACTCCCTTAATCCGATTAATGGGGGCAACATTTTTACCATCTGTAGCCCATGGTGCAATGGCCTTCAAAGACAAGTTGACAACATGGCTGGACAGAGCACAGTCGGCCTGTTTTCGTAAAGTCTTCTTCCTATCGACCGCTACCGCTCATGCGCAAATCCGTAGCGAATTTAACCTTTCATCCCAAAAGTGGATCCTGAAAGCTAGATTTATAGCGTTTTGTCTAAAAGCTAAACAAGCCCGGGAAAATACACTAAAGAAACACATCTGGACAATGATAAACACCCGAGGGTCCACATGGTGCGAATATCTAGCCCACTGTGTCGAGGTATTGGAAGCAAAGGAAATATGGTCAGCCCCCTTACCCATACCAGCGGCCGCAAGACTTTTAACGAAACAGGCAAAGTTACTGTCTGCCGACAGCGATATGCAAACATTAAAAAACCTAAGTCACGGAAGCTGGGCTTTAAACCTCTATACTAGTGGGACCTTGCCATATTATCTGTCCTCCCCTTTAAAACCAATGATGAAGCGACAACTAATGAAATTGCGGTTCAGACTGATCCCATTGCTGGCATACAAATATGGGCGAGGGAACAAAGAGTCTGTAGCTACTAAGTGCTGAGCATGCGGAGCAGTAGAGGAATCACTAACCCACATATTGTGCATCTGTGAGACACTGCGCCCGCTGAGAATATATTGGCTCCGCCCAAACTTGCGTATTTTAAATATACGGACATGTCAAGCTGCCCTAGTCGAGTGCATGAAAGGCGAATCAGCACAGCCGGTGGCACGCTTCTTGAAATATTTGATGGCAGCAAAGGCATTTTTTGACTCCGACCATCACACAGAAATATAATTCATAAAGCTGGGTCAAGATTTTTCTCTTTTTAAGGCGTCATGTTTATAGTGGCTTAAGCGGTGTTTTTAATTTTTTTATTTTTGCACAACCAACTGAAACAATTCGGTTTTTATTTTTTATAATATTGGAATATGTGCACTTTATATTGTACATTTATATGTGGCCTCATTGCAATGATTTTAATTAATTGTGCAATAAAATTATCTATCTTCAGGTGAGGTATTACAATTTAAACACGATTTTGCAGATGAACCCTTCAGAACATGAACATCGATTACGAGTAGTCAAGGGTAGAAGCTGCTACCACTCATATTTCCTTCATTGCCCTGGTAATCTCTCGCTGTCAATGGTTTTAGGGGCGTGATGGTAGCAGCAGGAACAGGAAGTAAACTGGACTCTAAGCTGCTGCGAAGCAACTCAAAGGCTACTGAAAGGCTATGGGTGAGACAAGAGTCATGTAGTGAGGGGAGGAGGTCAAAGAGTGCTTGCTTTCACTTTTGGTACCCTGACATGTCTGCGACTCGACATTAATGCTGCAAAATGTCCCTGTGTACTCGTGATAAATCCTTACTGGTGATGTGATAACACATCCTTCTTTCGCTGCTGGCTTCATTCTCTCTCTAGATGCACCTCCCGAATTACCTTCACTCTGCCCCGGGCCCATCCTATTGTTTTCCCACTTTAAGGGCGTCCAATGAAGGAATTCACAGATGCTCATGGGCAGGTGATTCTTGTACTGCACCTGTCTGCGTATACAGGGAAGTTCGCACTGATGTTGCTAATGTTGCACCAGTTCTGCGCGCATGGGAGGGAGGCTTGCGCTGCTCCCAGGGGCGGCTCTTCCACTATACGGAGGAGTGTCGCCCCACTTCTGAAATACAGCAGGCAGAAGAAAAATAAAATGACAATAAAACTATTTTATTGTCATTTTATCTTTGACTTCCAATCCACAAATCTAGGGCGGGCGGGGCCACGTCACGTCAGCAGCAGGGGGAGGAGGAGTGGTAGGCACTGAAAGTGCGCATGTCGGTTTGGCCGGCCGTCCACGGCCAATCAAACTGACATGCGCACTTGGATATCTCCAGACCATTCCTTGGAAACATCCGCAGGGCTCAGTCTCTCTGTCTCTGCTGGAGTGTGAGACTAGCCAGCTCTGGGAATAATAGCATGAGAGCAGCGTTGGGATTGCGTGGGTAGTCTGGGTGCCTGTGCTCCTGAGGACTGGAGTGCAGGGAGCAGAGAAGCAGCGAGGCACAGTGTGAGAGTAGAAGATCGTGGCGGCTGGCAGCAAAAGGTAAGTGTATTTTTTAAAATTATTTTCCCCATCAGTAGCGGCCCGTGGTGGAAGTGCTGCCGGGCGCTGACGTGGGGCGGGGGGTAGTAAACTACGGATTACGGCCGATTAGAGGTAAGTAAACATATGAATAAATAAAACGAATTTCGTTGCGCGCGCTGCATCGCCATGCAGCGCGCGCAACGAAATTCGTTTTATTTATTGATATGTTTACTTACCTCTAATCGGCCGTAATCCGTAGTTTACTACCACCCACGCTGCCCCTGCCCCTCCCCCGCCCCACGTCAGCGCCCGGCAGCACTCCCACCACGGGCCGCTACTGTTCCCCATGCTGCCCCACAGGTCGGATTGGCAGTAGCCGCCACTGACTGCTCCTACTGCCAACGGTGCTGTACGTGTTCTTTGTTATAGAAGCTTGAACCTCTGCTGAGCGTGCAGTACTTGTGCTGTGCACTGGCGGAGCTTGGTAAAAACATTTTCAATATGAAAAAGCTAAAACATTCGGCTTTATTCATGCTGGTGACGTCATAACCCCTTCTCTGATTTTGGGTGTCTCGTCCACTTTCCTATTCTGCCCTATTCCTTCTCCTTCCGCCACCCCCTCTACCTCTGCTTTCACATCTCCTTTCCCTGAAAGTCCTCTCTGCATTACTGCAGTCAAATGACAACTCATACATTCAAGGATGCAGATGGTGGTCTGCAGGGAACCTCAACATACACATTTATTTCCAACCAAAAGCAAAGTAAAAGTGTTCTTAAGCGCATTAAGGTAGAAGAGCCATTAACTTAGTGATGACGTGTCCAAACATTTGCAATAAGGGTTCGCCTACATACCAATGTGCCTTGCTGCTGACTGCATTGTGTATAAATGAGCATTATATAAACATTTCATGTACATGCTGGTAAATGGTGTTAAAATGGTACCAACGTTTGCATGCAAAACTGAACGCTGACAATTAGTAACTTACTTTAAAAACAGAATGCATTTCTTTGCAGCTGGAACAATGCCCCGTAACATACATTAACATCTTTGTCAT
Organism: Calotriton arnoldi; assembly: GCA_963921515.1. Lineage (NCBI taxonomy): Eukaryota > Metazoa > Chordata > Amphibia > Caudata > Salamandridae > Calotriton > Calotriton arnoldi. Next base: position 3,715,137 of record CAWUFW010000407.1, read on the forward strand.
CCCTCCAATATGTAGGGCAGGCCACTTAGAACAGCTTTTAATACAAAGAAGCCGAGGAAATGTTGTGATAGGGGCAAAATTGGCACAGTATTGTATTTCCTTGCATAAAGCTTGGATGAAGCTGACATTTTCCCACTGGTGCAGCAGTAATTTACAGGCATCTTTTAAGTGGTGGCAATTAGAATAATCATTAAAATGTATCTTAATTACAGAATCCGTGCTAGTTTAAATTCTAATGAACAGTAATTAACCTGCAATTAGTTTTATTACACCCACGTTTCTGTTGTGATGTCGACACAGCTTTAAATTGATATCTGACAACCGATTGCACTTCTGCCTATCGGAAGGAGAAGAGAACCGTGCCAGACTCCAGGCATCACGTTCTGTCAATACCAGGCAATACCCAATCACCCAACAAAAGTAATAGACTCCAATCACATGAAAGATGATAACGCGGTTTACTTTGCAAGCCAATAAGTGGCGGTGCACCACAGCGAGGAACAGAGTGCACCTTCAGCACACAGGAAGGTAAACCTTAAAAGCAGATCTTCAAAGACTAGAATCAATCAGACCATAGGTGTGGAAGTTACAGATAACCAACCTGTGTACACCCCGAGCTCAAACACTGCAAGTTTGCTTTGGAAGGCCTGGACACTTTGAGTACACACAAAGTGACACATTCCCAGGACATACACGTGGCTCTCATTGGAAATCACTTGCTTCGGTTAGAAGGCTTCTGGGGTACTGTTCAATTCGTACTGGGAAGGTCTTTGCAAAGTCTACTAGCATGGCCTTTGAAAGAAGCAATGAGGCAGAAATAAATGCGTGTCACAAGAATAGATTTCCATCTGATGAAATTCCTAAAACACTTTGGCTCTCACAAACATACCCTAGGCCCAATGAAATGTACTCTGGTCACTCACAAAGCATTTTAAAAAATACTGAAGGTCTAGGTGGAGCGGAAATTGAGGCGTATGTTTCAAATACAATTCAATTCTCACTTGGCGGGAGTCTCACACCTTGGAGCACAACCTCACTCCGGGCCATTCACAGAGGCCTCACTGATTAAGTATCATATAAGGCAGTCATTATCCACGCTGAGACCATTAACTCGAAGTCCAACACCCCTAAACACGGAGCCCGCGGACTCTTGAACAACCACAAGTGTCTTTTAATATTTCTCTGAACACTGAATTAAGAAGAGAATGAGATCCAATATATACAGTCCATTCCGTCAGCAGAAACCACGAATAAAGCTTGCAATAAAAAGTAGGTGTGTCTAAAATAACACCGGACCAGAGTCCCTATAAACCTCTTGCCTCTAGCCAACTCATGGTCTCAATCGGGCAAGAAGCAGCCAATGGTAAAGACAAGTATTTTGCCTGATGACGGCATGGAATCACTGCCCTCAGAGCAACAATCCCCGGGGGGTCTTGCCTCTAGATTAACTCCCCGCTTACTGCATCTCGTCCAATTGTTCTATATTTTGCGGTAAAGTAAGAGGTCCACTATGATGGACGCCAAGAACTTACAACTAGGCTCAACAAACCGAGCCTGGGAGCAAGTTCCGTGTCCACTGTCTTAGGTACAATCTCTGCTCTGAACATCCCAAACAATGGCTTGGCACTCCAAGAGGGCAACAGTGAGAGAGCCCACCTCAAAAGTGAGCAGGAGGAAGAAAGTGAGTGTTAATCTTCTTCCCTTCAGCTGCTGTATTTTAGAACCTGCAGGATAAAGAGATAAGAAAAGCAGTGGTACCTTGACCCTGAAGATAGTTATTCCTCTGTATTTAGCCCAGAGTCTCCTGGAAAGGAGGATGAGCCCAGAGATCAACATTACCAGTTGACAGAGTGATCCATTGCAGCTATGACTGCTTCTCCTCTCTTGTCATTAGCGGAAAGGAAGACAATAATTTAGAAACTGTTCTGCAGTCTAGGGAAAGCACCATACTCGCAGATGAGAAGGTGGTTTGTGTTTTCTTCGTCACACCTCTGCATTTCAGAATATTCTTCAGTGGGAATGATCCGTCCCACTCGGACTACAGGGCCACATTTGTCTCCAAAAGGACACCCAACAGAAAATGATGCACCTTCTATGGAAAATCTTGCTTTTCCTTCACATCATTCTGTATCACACATTAGTGCCTGAAACTGTAGAAAATACCAGCAGCCAACCACCCAACAGTAAATCTCACATCAGTCAGCTCAGGAAGCCATTTTAAGGAAGGGAAATGGCTAGACAGGATTTCAATTCCACATTTAAGGCCATGATTTCAAGAGATACATCACGAGAATCCTCTGCTGTTACACCTGGCTACTTGTCCTTCACGTGCCATCAAGGATGCCCTCTTCTAGGGATTCAGTTACCTAAGTGCTGCAAGGTTAGACGTTCCGATGAACCTGTATGCAGCATCGGCAGAGCAACCTGTGCTCGGGGATTTTCTGTGTCTCTTTAGAGTGACTGAGAAGCATGCTGAATGCTCTGATCTCTTGAGCATCAAGGAAAGCCAGCTATAGTCCTTTCTGAACACAGAGTTTGACAACATCAGGGCCTCCACTTTGTCCTTAGTGATGGGGCATTGACGGATGTAACTTTGAGATTGGAGAAGAGAAGCAGTTTAAAAGAACACTTTATTTAAAATGCTACTGCAAGGCCAAGAGCTGGTTGGTGCCCAGCTAGAGTACCTGGTAGAAACGTTTTCTAAAAGAAAGGAAATCTAGTAGTCAATAAGATAACGATTTGAAAGGTTCATTATTAAGCTTTTTGTCTCGAAGACATCTCCTGTGTGCGCATTGATGCAGTTCCTAAAAGGCAGCCCTTTGGACAAAGATGCCTTGACATTACCTTCACCACAGTTAAGAACCTTTTCATCTTTGCCTCTGAGCCTCATCTGCATTTCCCGATTACCTCTCAAGAGCAATATATGACACTATTTGGTCACTGTTATTAATCCATAGGAATATTAATAATAATAAATAAATTCTAAATAAGTGCAGGGACACCATTTTTTTCTGCCAAATGCTGGGACAGCTGAACACCAGGACTAACTAGCCTTAATTCCATCTAATGCCTCTTTCAACCACCACCCTACTATTCCCATCTCTCCATCGCATTCCTAAAGGTTCTTTTACAGCCCTGCTTTCTCCCTTTGACACAGTTTTCTAGTCTTTTGTGTCTTGTTTTGTGTTGCTGCCTTCTCTCTCCCTTTTCTGCCTTTGTCTCTCTTGCTCTGGGTCCAAGTTTGATGATATTAAGTCCCTGTCCTGAAACATGAGTGCTAGTGTCCACATGTAATCACCGCCAACAATTCTCCAACTGAAGATAGTAACAGTCTGCCTTGGACCAATGAAGCCCAGACATTATCAAACAAGCATTTGCAATGCAATAGGTCTCGCATTATTAAAGTTTGAGCTATTGGTGTTGCATTATTTAGCAATGCCAATAGCTCAAACTTTAATAATGCGAGACCCATTGCATTGCAAATGCTTGTTATAAAAGTAAGCACATTTAAATAAATTGCATGCGAGTGCAAGAAGGTGGGGCAGAGACTGGAGGAGCTGTTATTTTTGGAGGCAGCAGGGAACGGTCCCTTGAAGCACACGGTGTGGGTGTATTGCAATATTGAAAAGTAGAGGAAGGAATTATCGTGGGCTCCTAGCCCATCCCTACCCCTTAAAGAAGAGCTTTACTTTGATAAATAGCTTGTTTTCATCCTATGTGGCGGAGATCGATGCTAGGGAGAGAAAAGAGTCATGTGGTTCCTGCATCCAAAACTTTGCAACTTGATAAAAATGTAGGAAGGCAGTTGTATGGAAAAACGGAAATGCTATTTACAGAACGAAACACTTGTTTCCATTATGTTTGCAGATAAACCATTTCATTTTGTAAGCTATTTTATCCTTCGAAAAACAATTAGAGCTTTAATTCAATAAACCTGTTTTCACAATAATTAGCATACCCTTCAAACATAAATTTAGTTATTCATTAAAAATAGCAGCTTTTGAGTGCATTCACTGAAATGCATCACCTAGTTTCGAGCAAAGCCAGTATATAGTGACTGAGTCGCTGGAGAGATTAGACAACATATCCAGTCCAATACCAAGAAAGCCAAGTCTCTGGATTCATCCATAAAACAATCGATTTACTAGAAGCATCGTGAGGCCTGAAGAAAATACTGCAGAACTCTGGAGAGGTGCTGCAGTTGTTTGAAAACACCCTTAAAACGCCAGACTGCCAACACAGAGCGAGCAGAGCCATCCACGGTCCAAGGAAAGGCTGCTGTCTCAACACATGATGGCTGTTCAAGATGCTGGACCTAATCATGCGAAGGGGCCACATGGCAGATCCAATACAGGATATAGGGTTTGTGCCAAAGAAAACAGAAGTTCTTTATTAAAAAACATCCAAAAAGTTGAAAATGTTAGTCACTTAGAGCTGTAAGCCTCACCAAAAAGAAACACCACGACCATTTAGAGAGAACAGTGACAGATATGCGGGCAACAGCACGTTATCAAGAACATGCAAAAAACTTGAACTCAACAGAAAACAATTTTTCATTTTAATTGGCTGCTGTACCCAAAGTTGGCATAAAAGTGGATGCTTTCCTGGAACTGCAGTACACAAGGGGAAAACTTAACACGTTCTGTATGGGACTGTGGGAAAGTATGCACTATGTGGAAATCCATTTTTGACAGACCCATCATTTGGCAATAGTACACAAATGTGTTTTACTGCATTTTTTTTGTAATGTGTCCTAACTCTCGGGAGTGTGAAAAGATTGGTTTCATGAAACGGTGGTAAAATAGAATATCGAAGTCGAAGCAATGCACGTTGTCAAAGTTCTTGATGTCTATTGTTGGTGCTGTAGGCCTCGCCTTGGCGAGCACTTAACACTAAAAAAGGACTAACTACTACAGCGTTTGCACGACATGTACCTCAAAGCATGCCGCTATGGGGTTGATCTATAAAAGATTAATAGACTGATCAGTAATATTTTTACTGCGCAACAGCAACCCAATTGGGTGCTCTTGCACGGAGCTTCAGTTACTGAAGCCTAAAATTGATTGATTAAAAGCCTAAAATTGATTGATTAAAACAACCAGGTTTTCAGAAATATCCTGAAGTTATGATTCACAGAACACCCTCGATTCCACCAGTCTGCTTTAAAAAGTAATCACTTGGAAAACATACATTTGGCAAAATAGGTTGGGATTAAAATTAGGTATTAACCTGATCATAAATTGTGACACGGTAAAGATAGTTTGGGCAAGGTGAACAGGTGTGAATTGGGCTCCGGTATGATGGAAACCTCAAGTCCGCTTGGAAAGACCTCCCTGACCAGAGAGTGCGCTACTGCATACCAACCGCCGGCTGGGATACATGAACGCCATACCAACCGCCGGCTGGGATACATGAACGCCTCCATACCAACGGCAGGCTGGGATACATGAACGACTCCATACCAACCGCAGGCTGGGATACATGAACGACTCCATACCAACCGCCGGCTGGGATACAAGAACGACTCCATACCAATGGCAGGCTAAGATACAAAACGACTCCATACCAACGGCAGGATGGGATACATAAACAACTCCATACCAACGTAAACAACATTAAGTGTTATATACGCACTACAGTCATTTTCATATAGAGGGTATTACTGCACTTTACACAGTCCATGCTCGGTCACTTGGTACACTGTTTTTCATCCAGGTAGGCCAGTGATTCGAATGCAATGAGATTTTCTTCACAGTTCGTATCTTTGCAAGCCTTTTCAAACTATGGAACCTGCCCTTACTTATTTTTGAATACCAGCCTAATTAAGATATTACCTTTGCAAGATGAAAGATTTCTGCACAAAGCAACTTTTGGTGGTGTTGGGCAATATTAACAGGTGTGTGCGCCCTGTGAAAGAAAGCCTCGAGTTGGTAGCTCTTGTGGAGAACATTTCATCAGCGGACTGTTCACTCTAAGGATTCCCCTACAGTATCTAGTAGGTGTGTAGGCTTCTACCGAGAGGTTTAAAAAGGAACCCGCCATCTTCACGAGGGCCCGGGAATATTTTACAATCACGTGCACCCCTGAGGAGGCAAGGGCTGCAGGACTGGTGGAACAGGAAAGGATCACTGCAAGCTGTGTGCGGAAGCTGCCGAGTCATGGGTCCCCTGACGAGGGACGCCTCGGGCCCCACAGATTAGTCTGGACAAACACCGCCGTCACTGCCGCTGTAGAACGGCTGGTAGGCAGGCGCGAGCGCGCGATGGGCATTCACCAGGCAGCGACAGGGTCACAAAATGACACCCACAGAGACAGGCCGTCAAGAAGAGCGAGACGACTCAACGGGAGGGCAACACATACAAAGGTGAAGCCAGGCCCTCAAATAATGAGACAAGCATACTTCATCAACCCTTTCAGTGTAAACTATATAGACAAACACAGGCGTAACCACCCAAAATACAGCCATAAAAACAAAGTCAGTTACACAATGGCCTTACTAAGGGTTAGAAATGCACCCACCCACCAAGAGGTCATCTTCGACAAAAGCATACAAAACCTAATGCAGATGCTCTTCCAGCTAGAGATGGTCACGGTGAGAAACAAGGAGAGATGTCGATAACCGTGCAAGGCTACGTCTCCCAAACGCACACGGACAGGCATAGATACACTCCCAGGGCCAATTACCCACCAGTTCCCTCACATGAAGGATACAGTCACAGGGGTGAAGACACCAGGCACGCCCTGATAACATCAAAACAGGGCACACAACTCCAGTTTCAGTCAAGAGAAGAGAGATTCACAGGCTTCAATGTTATAAACAGAGGCACACGCAGATCTCGACTTCACAGAGACAGGGACACACGTAGACCGCCACTTCACATAGAGACAGACCTACACTTAAGATAGTAGTCTGTTGGCGCCTCTGAGCACTCGTCTAACTCCAGAGCACACCGAGACTCCAGTACAGACATATATACACCTGGAGCCCCGGGTCACAACAGCCTGCATCACACTACAGACGCAGTACCTCACTACGGAGCCGATCCTTCCACGGAGGCTGTCACCCACCTCAGCAGAGACTGCCCGCTGCCCTCCCTCGGACCCAGGGCCAGAGTCTGCCCGAACTTTGGCAACTCTCCTGCCCCGTCCCTCGCCCCGCCCGCCGCTCACCTCTCCTGCACACAATAGCCAGGAAACGTGTCGCTCTGCGGTAGGTTTGAGCGAAGGAAGAGGCCAGGCTGTAGCAGGGGGCAGAGGACACCCCCAGCCGGGGCCGGACGGGCGCCAGCACGGCCCAGTCTAAAGAGACACAGAGAAGGAGGGGCCGAGGGGGAGACGCGAGGCCATAGAGGGCAGGCAGGATTACTGGATGGGAGGGAGGGACAACGGAAGGGGGCAGTGACAGAGGGCATGAAGAATCAGGAGGGGCGGGACAGAGGAGGGCCAAGGAAGAGGAGGGTGGAGCAAGGAACCTTCGTGCCTGCCTGCGAGAAAAGTGGCTGAGGTGAAAGAAAAAGGCAGCCATCACAAAACCAGCTAGATATAAACTTAAGGGCCCGAGATTGCTGCAAGCAAAGCACCGACAACCAGGCGATAAGGCATCTCAGGATTTGAAGTGTTAATTAACTGGGGGCGTTAAGGAGGTTTGGGGAGGAGGGCAGAACGAAGACAGGACGAGGAGGAAGGCGGAGAGCCAGTAGGGCCGGGGCGGCGCCGGTGGACAGAACCGAACCTTTCCAGTCTGGAGACGGACCGGACCACGAGGGATCGGCTCTGCCAGCAGCAGAGACCTAGGAGAAGCGCACGCTCCCTCGCTGCCCGGCGCAGAGACTCCAGGAAGGGACTCAGGTCGCCATCTCCAGATCTCCTGTGTGAGGAAAACCACTTCCAGAAGTGGCAGAACTCCGCTTCCTGCTTGGAGGAACACGTGCGTGCGAAGAGGGACCCTGCCTGCCACAGAGGGGACACCGCTAGCCTGGAAGACAGGCGGGACCAGACCGCTAAGCGCTATGTACAAAACACAGTAATGCATGCATGGCAAAGTATTTTTGGACGGCACTGAAGGGAAAGGAGATTATGGAAGTACGGACAGTAAAGGAGAGGCGAACACCAAGGGACTCGGAGAGAAAGGGAGCAGAAGGTTAGAAAAAGCATTTGCAATGCAATAGGTCTCGCATTATTAAAGTTTGAGCTATTGGTGTTGCATTATTTAGCAATGCCAATAGGTCAAACTTTAATAATGCGAGACCTATTGCATTGCAAATGCTTGTTTTTTGTAGTAAACAGTGGTGCGCGCGCACCACAGAGGAGCGGGGGCCAGGGAGCGCGGCAGCGGCAGCGAGGCGAACGCGCGCTGCTGCGCGTTCTGGCCACCGTCGGGAATGGGAGGAGCGAAGGCGGGACATGCGCCCGCCTTTGCCCAATAGCGTGCCGTTTTTTCTAAAAAAACGCACGCTACAGCCAATGAGGGCTTCTGAAAACAAAACCACACGCACGAGCGTGTGGGTCGTTTTCAGAAGCCCTTTCTAGAGGTCTCGCGCTGCGCGAGCAGTGCTGCGCACTGCAACGCAGGCGCGAGACCTAAAAATGGCACACTACCGAAGTGCACCAGCTTCTTCAAGAATCTGGAACTCTGATCACCTACTAGGCTCTTAATCACCAGGACTGTGGGAAAGCTTTTACGTTGTGTGGCAGAGGGAAGACATTTTCCAGTCCTTCCGAGCACGTTAAGTCCATGTTCCACACCTACAGCACTAAAACCACAGGCTGTGTGAAGCATCAAACCCTACAGCCCAATATCACTCCAGTCAATAGGGCACAAGCTACCGTAAGTAAAAAGTTGCCCAGTTTATTGTTGTTTCATCGATCCACAAGTTCACTTTGCAACCGAAAACGCAAAGGAAAACTTGCAGGTTCCTACCTGGATTCCTTTTGTAGGTTTTGCCTGCACAGCAATTTGTGAAATCTCTTGTAAACAAAAGAAAGCTTAAAACGGGCTTAGAGCCCCACCCATTACTTACAATTGGTTGGCTTCAACATCACTTGTTTCCCTGCTTTCTCCTGAAGTTTTGACTGTCTGTCCTGCCGTGGAGCATGAACTAAGTACTGCTTCCTGTCTGCAGGCACTGTCCTTCCACTGGCCGCAGGCTTCTGCAGGTACATTTCTTTCAATTTATTTCAGGCACTCTTATAAGGGTGCATCTGCATGCAGTCCACCCCCCCCCTCACCACTGTCTGAGTTTTTGCTTGCTCCCTCACTCCCGTCTCCCTCCCTTTGTCAGTGTTTCAGTACCCAGAGATCCCTCCACTGCACCCACCTACCCTCCTCCCTCTGTCCGTGCTCGTCTATTTATTTTTGCAGTTTTATATAGCACCACTTCGACCTCAAGATTTACACAGGATCGGATTCCCGCTTGAATACCCCCCGCCCCCACACTGTCTGTGCTTTTTATTTTTTTGCAGTTTTATATAGCACCAACTCGACGCGAAGGTATTGGAGCGCTTTTACAGGAGCACCAGTTACATTACACAAGGTCAGATTAATTTATTTTTTTTAGACATGGTGAGATTAAGTGATTTGCCTAGAATTACAGGATGCTGAGCAGACTACTTCCCCAGTTGTTGGTAGCTCTGGCCGTAATGCCACATCCTCTTGACCGGGCCTCCATCCCTTGTGATACTATCCCCTCCCACCGTCTGTTTTGTTGCAGCCCCCTACTTCTCCCATCCATCACAAAAAACATTAATAAAGCCAAATAGCTCTCGCATATATGTTTTTTAGATATACTGCACAGCAGCACAGGCTGCTGTGCTACATGGTTCAAAGTAAAGCAAAACAAAGAGCTATGATGCGGCCAGAGTAGACCGCATCACAGCACTTGTTTCTTTACTTTAAGCTATGTTGCACAGCAGCCGGCGCTGCTGTGCAACATGTCGAAATAAACATTGACAAGGCCATTACATCTCACATATGCAAAACCTATTGGCTTTTTGGTTAGTAATGAGCAAGAAGCAATTCATTTAAAATTGTTCTTCAAATGAAAGGTTTTGGTAATAGAACACTAATTGACTAGCTAAGTTTAGCAGTACAGAACGTACCTAAAATCATAATTATTCATTAGGTAAATTAAAAGGCCCCTTGAAACAGGGAAATTCAAATATGCTAACACTTCACCTTTCCATTGTGGTTCTTGTTACAAAATGCTACCCGAAAATAGTTAGGAAAAGGCAGCACCTGGTGTAAAAAATAATTTTGGGCATGGGATTAAGTAACAAGCATTGGCAAAGCCAAAGGTTTAGCCTTGGCAAGCTGTTGCATAGTTTACATTATTTTTAGGTCTTGCCTATTAGACAGCGGATGCGCTGTCTGTTGCAAGACATATTGTCAACTTACAGTGGATTTAGAGCACAGCCATTGATTACCATTGGTCGGCTTCACTTCACTCTGATTTGCTTGCTTCTTATTCATTAGCTTCTCTGGGTTTTACTTCCTCTTTGTGTTTTGAACCCAACCCTGGAGCAAGGAAGTGTAGGAATTTACAATTATTGGCGTAGTGTACTCCCAGATTTTTTTCTTTACAGTTTTTGCTGGCAGTAGAATTCTGTGCACTTTACCCTGCTAACCAGTATAACAGTGCATGTGCTGCCCCTTTAAACCTAATATGAAACTGGTATATTTAACTTACCTGTACGCCCTTTGTACCCAGAGCTGTGTAGCCCTAGGCACAAAGGGTATACAGGCTTGTAATTTAAATGTCACTAGTGGACAGCAGCATCCATTGCGCAATGCACTTCAGTGACAGCCCAAACATGACTGCAGGTCTACCACTTATATCCTGGATGTTGAAGTTTTAGCTGCAAATTAGACCTGTGAAAGTAATCTTTTTTGACAGGTCAAAACCTCTTTTAAATATTTATAAATGTAGGCCTTATTACCCACAAGGTAGGGTGCATGGTAAATGTAAATGTATGACATCCTGGAATTTAATGTTAAACATATCCTTACAGAGAGAAAACCACAAAAACAATGTTCACTGTAGCAAGGCTGACTGTCCATAGGAAAACACTGGGTTGATACATTGCCATTTTTATTAATGCTAATTTAGATTAGGAAATAGAAAATAATTCAGCAACTATTTAATAGTTATTAAAAATCCAACTCAATGGTGAAGTCGGATTTTTTATAAAGGTTAAGGAAAAGGTACTTTTAATAAGTTACATTTTCCTGCCTAAAGCCTCAATAGGCCCATTTGAATTTGTTTCCCACTTCGTCCGACCAGTAATTAGTATTTGAATAGGTGGGAATGAGTGTGGAATGCCTCCCAGGCACAAAAATAGGCTCACCCAACTGGGCAGAGAACGTGACAGAATATCCAGGGCGGGACTGTGAGCATCCTTTTTTTTAATCAGTGTCATCTCCTGCTTAACAGGTCTTCTGGAGTTTACATACTACAGATGGGGTGCACTTCAAGGGGCGAGAACAGAATGCCAAATAAATTCTTGTATATGCACTGTCGGTTGCTATAAAACCCTGCTTTGTTCTACCATACTTGAGTCACTGGGTTTATTGGGGCTACAGTGACTACTTCAAACTGGATTTTAATGTTAGATGTGGGAGGCACTGGGATTAGCATAGTACACTTCCAACATACTCCCCCAGCTCTAGGAGCCCAAGTTTAGTGGGGCTAAAGACTTTTGCCATCTTGAAAATGAAAAAGAGGGTAGGGTTGGCCCAGGAAACGTTTACCTCATTGTTTAGGGCATGTCCAGGAGACGTTCTTACCCACTAGCTTGTGCAAGGCATAAATGTGGCACCTCCAGGGACCCACTTCAGAACACTTCTGAACCTGAGGATGAAAAGAAGATGACTGAAACTGATGTCTGTGACCTGGACTAAGCCTTTTCTTTCTGAACCGAGGGCAAAAGTGGATTCCAAGGGCCATAAGGCTGACCTCCTGTTAAAGCTACAGGAACACAACAAGCTAAAGGAGGCCTTTTCCTGCAACTGCCCCACTGATCAGTGGCAACTGGACCTGTAATGGATCCTGCTGTTTGGCCTCTGCCTTACACCCTGTGAGTCTCTAAGTGCCTCCCCTGGGGTCCTGGAGGCTTTAGAAGTGTACTTCTGTGGTTGATTGGGATGTAAAGGATCTAAGTCAGATGGTAAAATATTTGGCCAGGAGGAACTTGGTTGGTGTATCAGGCCCACACTCCACCGCTGTCAATGTCATATTGTGCCTATGTCCCAGACTATCATGACCTTTGGCTATCACTAGCATTTTATGTTCTTGGTGCTATTTCTACATAAAACTTTAAAAAATCATATCTCCAGTTTCCCTTATTTAATTTTTGTCATTTTGGTGTAATTTTACTAAATTTTCTCAAATTTTCCAATTTGGATTTTATTGTTTTGCATTTCAACTTTATTACTGTTTCAGTACTGCACAGATACTTTAGACACTGACTTAAGTTTAGCCTTTCTGCTCTGTGACATACCTACATGGGGGTTAAGCTGAGGTTACTTTAGTGACTTCAAGGGTTCACCCCCACAAGGGTTGTGATTGCTCCTTGAGGTGGGTAGTCACCCCCTCATAAACCCCCAATAATAATTCAATTTCTTACAGAAAGAATTACTTGTGTTCTTCCACTACTCAATTTTCAGATACAAATTTTTTCCTTTTATTTTTGGAAAGCACTTCACATGTGCTCACTCTCGTGTAGTTCTTCCCCTGCATTGTTTTCTTGCTCGTGTGCTCCTCCCCTCAGCTCCATGTTGCACTCTCTCTATGGCCCATTTGCTTCCCCCAGCACGTGTCCCTATCCATTACTCTCCCGGCACTCATGTTGCTTCCACCCACCCTGTGTTGATTTCCTCTGCCCTCCTGTTGCTGCCCCCTACCCTCCATGATTCCAAACCCTCTCTTCGTGTTGCGTCCTATTGCCAGCATTACTTCCTTTCACCACCTCATATCATTTTTGCCGGACCAGTAAACAAAAAGAAAAAAAGTGCTTGCGTTAATTTGTAGGTGTGTACATGCTTGGTGCATGTCTACAAAATTACTTTTGTCTTTTTTTAGCCATGGTGCACAGCATGGCTAAAACTATTGGAAAAACGAATAGGTCTTAAAGGTGAGACTTGTTGGCTTTGCTAATGCCTGTTTATTAAAACATATGTCAGGGGAAAACAATAGAAATCACACCGCTGTCTTAACATGGTGCCCTTACGCTTGCAATGAAAATTTTAAAATAAATTAACCACTGCATATAATTATAACATAACAGTACGTTCACTTCCTTGCATGTAGGTGCACTTAAAAAATGTAAAGAAGCTATTTTTAGCTTTAAGACACATCACAGGAAATTATGATATTTATAAACAAAAATAAAAAGTTTGAATTACTGTAAAATGCAGACACTGTTTAAATGCACATGTATGATTAAAAAAAAGAAAAGAAAAGATAAATAATAAAAAGAAAAACCACAACAATATCTTAGTTACAGAGTGGGACTGTTCCCCATCCTAATGGATTACCAGTGGATCTGTGTCGATGTTTATCAGAGCGCATATCTAATCATCTGTTTGCAGGATATATACCGAGGCTAGAACTATGGGAGGTCTGTCCCCGGATCTACTAATGGCCATGATCACACTAATAAGGAAACAAGGAAAACCCCACTGCAGGATTACACTTCATATAGGCTGATTTCACTGTCAATTATGAAGTGTAAAGCTCTGGACAAGAATAGCCTTTACACCTGTATTAACAAACTGGTACACCCAGACCAGTCTGGTTTTATGCCCAGTAGGGCACTAAGGCATAATCTCAGGAGGCTCAATTTAACCCTAGAACGCATGTGCTCAATGACAGAATCAACAGTGCTTTTGTCGCCCGAAACAGAAAAAGTATTTGATTCTGTTGAATTGTGCTATGTGTTGGCAATCCTCAGAATGATAGGATTTGCTACCAGCTTCATAACTGGGGTTAAATTATAGTGCACAGCACTAATGGTACGTGTCAGGGTCAACAAGGTACTGCCGACTGCATTTGCCTTAAACAGAGTGACCCGAAAGGGATGTTAGTTCTCCCCAACGTGCTTTGCCTTAATCATAGAGTCATTGCCCTGCTGGATCATCGGGGACATCTTTATTAGGGAATGAACTGGGAAGGTGAATTGTATTCCATGGTCTCACTTTTTGCAAACAATATATTGTTATATTTGGCAGACCTGCAGGAAACCATTAGGAGTAGTAGAGTTATAACCAAATGAACCTAACAGTGGTACCTTCTAACTACCAGCACCTAACCTGATTTCACTCCATCAATATTATCCCTTAAGTACTGATTGGGATCTGTGTGCACACTGAATAGCACCCACTGTCACAGTGCTTGTTCCTACAGGAACCCAACAAATCAAAACAAAAACACAGGTGCACCACACAGTGGAATTAAGTCAATAAGGGAGGTTCATATCCGGACACAAAAGTTCTTCAAGTTTTTCTTTCTTTTTATTCCAATTTCATTTAATGTAGATAAAACACAGAGTCCAGCTCTAATGTCTCAACACACATTACAGCCGACGCGTTTCGTCCTAGTGCAGGACTTCTTCAGGGCACTAAATAATGGGAGGATCCAACACTTCCATAGAATAAGAGGTCATAGATTTCCCTGCTAATGAGCTGTTTCACGTCCGATACGTTTATTGTATCAAGAACAGGAACCGTACATATGAAAGCCACGACCAAAGAATAAATAAGTAAAAGGCACGTCCCACAATGGTGGTATCCAAAACCGACTGCTTATATTTCGGCGATATTCACAACAAATCCTATCAGGATTAACCTATAAAAAATCCGATCAAAGAGGACGTCCCATCACAAAGCAAACCATAAGTTTCAAACCAATTTGGTGAGGAAACAACAGCCGAGATAAAGCTGTCAAGATCAACGGGATCGCTGGGGAACGTAGCAGCAAACGTTGCTGCTACGTTCCCCAGCGCTCCCGTTTCCCAATAGACAGGCCAATGTCAACCCTGCATCCCTGAGTCCCTTGATCCCAAATGCTGACTTCCAGTGTCTGCTGGAAATATCCAAAAATATTTTTTAGGTATCTGGGATGTACATTACTAGGGAAATTGGGGAATGCTCTAAACACAATCTACAAGGGGCAGATTATTAATGGAACCTGTAAGGTGAAAGGCAATCAAACAAATTAACAGAACACTGATTATTAACTCCCCAGAAGAAATAGCAGGTGTGAAAGTGAAATGGAAGACAGATATGTGGCTCGTTGGATGGCTCAGATTGGGTGGAGGCAAAGTGACGTCCCAGAGAAGATGCTATATGGGCTGGCTGCCACTTAATGGAACTCCAACTTTTGAACTGAAAATACATTATAACACAGACCATGTACCGGTGGGCATATGGGGTGATCATCCGCCATCAAAGTATTAAAAAAAATTACTTTGGGACACTGGTATGGTGGCAGGGTGGTCGCTAGGCATAACATCGCTAGATTACCCCTGAAGCTTCAGGACAGGTGCGGTATTATGGATTAGTACATGATCACTGAATGGGAAAAATACTACAGTATGGGATTCACAGGCAAATTCTCAAAGGGGTTTAACAGTAGGTAACACCTCTAAGCGTCCCCTTCAGTACAATAAGGTCAAAACGGGCACTGCCCTTGTTAGCATCCACCCTTAGCAGTGGAAAAACCTGAGTTTGACACTGAGTGATTTGTATAAAATGGATATGGGGGCAGCAGGGTTATAAGTGGTTGTCTAATAGCTAAAATCTGGTGACCACTAATGACTGAGTCAATTTATGATGAGGTACAAGCACACCTCAAAGAGATAAAGAAACAATATTTGGATAGGCCTATCAGGAGAGAAGGTACATTCGCCACAATGCAAATGCTGCAATTCGGAATAAAAAAAAACAAAAAGGAGGGAGACATTCCCAACTTGGGCAGAAACTATGTAGCGAATGATGAGACCTCGTGAAGATAATCTTTTTTGCTAGGGAGCCATTTTGGAGTAGCATATAAACACAAGCAAAAAATGCAGCTAAATTCTTGCATTCACGGTCTCGTGACAGAAGGTGCACTAAACAAAATGCACACCAGCTTTTCATAGCACAGAAAGACGTAAATACACAGATATCAAAAGCCAACAGAGACATAGCCCTGGCATTCGACGGGTGACAGTTGTCATTTCGGGCTGGTATGAGAGAAAAGGCAGCTTTTATTCTGATCTTTTCAGAAGATGTGTGCATGCCACCGGAAATACATATATTGTTATCATAGCAAGTGAAACTTCTCAAAATACTACATCTACAAGGGAAAATCAAAAACGCAAGATACCTGGTAGAAATGAGGCCAAAAGATGTTAATTGCCAGCTCGGCTCTGTTCCATCTGCCGCTGGCACCGCTGGATACGTTCCAGACGGGGCTCCCAATGGGGCCATTGTTGACCTTCACGTAAACGTTCAAGAGACCAGGGTTGGATCCGCTCTTGCTTGAAACAAAGTAATGAAAATCGATGCAATGGGTGTCGTTTTCCTTAAGCTGGGGTAACAGAAGGTGGGCTTTCTGCCCTGCAAACCTCCCTGAAGTGTTCACTAGCATGAAAGACCCTAGAACGAAAAATAATAGAATTAATGTTCACAAATAATTAGGCTACAAGGCAATATGTTTAATTCACAGAAAAGCAGATGGCAAAAAAGGTAAAATATATTATTTATATAAGACTGTCAGGTTCTATTTCCTAAGAACGTGAAAATAGCAACCTTACATTTTACTTGTTTTCCGTGGATAAACACACTTTAGCCAATGTTAGTGGCACTGTTACAAAATACACTTAAAAGGGGTGTCGGTATATTGTTTGGCATTTGAGCCGCTGTATTTTTTTTTTTTTTTTTCTCATGGACTTTGTTTTCAAAGCAGATCACCTTTTACAATGGTAGGAGGTGCAAGCTGATTTGTTCCTAAAACACATCTGTTGTAGTTTAGTCCTATCCTATGCCCCTCCTTTCTTCCCTTTTTCTTGCATCCGCATGTGCATGGTAGGCACTGCACTGGGTAGTTTGTCACTATTTGCATTATATGCCATGTTTCTTCCTTTTTGCGCTCTTAGTTGATAGACTTATTTGAGAATGATGCCAAGAGTACTCAAAACTGCATCTTGAATGTCCGGCAAGGGAGGTGGGTCAGATTTGATTCATTTTATTATGAAATGCTGAGTGAGTGTGACCAAGTGTTTAATTTTCCGAACAGATGCCAGATTAAAAGAGAGTAAAATTGCCATATTGTCAATTGCTGGAGGTGGGTGAGCCAACAAATTAATAGAGAGCCGAGCCAGGGGTCTGGCTCGGATCTTAGATTCCGTGTACGAGCCAAGCCCTGAAAATATTTCCTATGTAAATCATATAACAAACATAATGGAAACTATGATTGTCTTTTTAAAATTCCAAAAAGTGTATTTCTTTAACATGTGGAAGCGTTGACAATAATAGGGCACAATATAGAAGTGCACTGAGAGGTACTTATTAAAGGTTATATTTTTGTGCAACTGGATGCCTGAACACACATTTTTAGAAGTGTTTTTATATGGGATTATGAAGAAAAAGTGTTTTGGTGAAATAAAACATTTGCCTAAGATAACACAATTTAAGCAGGTAAGCTGCGATTAGTCCAGGTTTTCTGGTTTCTCTTCGTAAAAAGCAGCCAATAAATGGGTATCTATTGGTCTTTCCTTATGTTAAAGCTTTGGTGTTTACCTCAGCGCATTTTCAGCAGTTTTTAAAATATAGCTCAAACTCAACCCGAAGGTTATTGGAGCGCTTTACACGAGCACCAGTTATATTACACAAGGTCATATGCATTTATAGGCATGGGGAGATGAAGTAATTTATTCAGAATTTCAGGATGTTGTGCTGATGCCACGACTAAAACCTGGTTTCCCCGCCAGCAGCTCTGACCGCAAGGCCACATCCTGAGTAGGGGGAAGCAGGCAGAAGCCACATACATGCTTCAGGCTCGAGCCCAGCTTGAGCTTTCAGTGGCTCAAGAACTTCATACCCATCTCTCTTCTCCTCTTCCCAGCCAAAGTTATTGAGAAGGCAATCAACGGCCATCTTTCCAAGTTCATCGAAGCGAACCACATCCTGGACCTCTCCCAATCCGGTTTCCGAAGCAACCACAGCACCAAGACCGCCCTCACCGCTGCCATGCACGGCGTCCACGCCCTCCTCGACCGAGGCGAAACTGCAGCCCTCATCCTCCTGGACCTCTCGCCACCTTAGATACCATCTCTCACCGCATGCTATGCACAAGACTCCACGACCCCGGGATCTGCGACAAAGCCCTGGAATGGATCCGCTCCTTCTTCACCGGCCAAACACAGAGTCAGGCTACCTCCTTTCCTTTCGGAACCCACAGAGATCAGCTGTGGAGTGCCTCGGGGCTCCTCCCTGAGCCTCATGCTTTTCAACATATACATGGCCCCGCTTGCAGCCATCGTCAGGAACCGAAGACCCAACATCGTCTCCTATACCGACGACACCCAGTTGATTCTCTCCCTCACAAACGAACCCACAATCGCCAAGAAGAACTTTCACGACAGGATGATGGTGGTTGCTGCCTGAATGAAGAACAGCTGCCTCAAGCTCAACTCAGAGAAGACCGAAATCCTCATCATGTGCTCCACCCCCTCAGCCTGGGATGACTCCTGGTGGCCTACAACACTTGGAACCTCCCCCACACCCACAGACCACACGCGGAACCTCAGCATCATCCTGGACTCCTCGCTCACCATGAGCCGCCACATCAATGCAGTTTCATCATCCTGCTTCCACACGCTACACCTGCTCCGAAAGATCTTCAAATGGATCCCCACCGAGTCCAGAAATATGGTCACCCACGCTCTCGTCAGCAGCAGAATCGATTACGGCAACACACTCTACACCAGCATCACCCAGAATTCCTCAAGAAGCTGCAGAAGCTGCAGAAAGATCGCCTCTGCCAGACTCATCCTCAACATCCCCCGCCGCAGCCACATCACCAGCCACCTAAGAGACCTCCACTGGCTCCCAGTCAACAAAAGAATCACCTTCAAGCTCCTCACACACTCCTTCAAAGCTCTACAAGACGAGGGACCTGCGTACCTCAACCACTGGCTCACAATTCATGTACCCACCAGAGACCTTCGCTCCACCCAATTGGCCCTGGCTACCGTCCCACGTATCCGCAAGACAACACCCGGAGGAAGATCCTTCTCCTACCTTGCAGCAAAGAGCAGGAACACCCTACCTCTCCCCTCAGGCAATCACCGTCACTGTCTCAATTCAGGAAAGACCTCAAGACCTATCTCTTCGACTGAACCACAGCGCCTTGAATGGACCAGCAGACCTCCCCCCCAGCGCCTTGAGACCCATACGGGTGAGTAGTCGCGCTTTAGAAGCCATTGATTGAGTGGCACCCGCACCTCTCTTTATTGCTCAGTTGTTGGAAATACATTTGCCCTGCTGTTTAAGTGATAGAAGTTCTAGCTGTTTTAAGAAGGAGCACTTTTTGATCTTCTGGATCTCACTAGCACTGTGTGATAAATATACTTGTGGAGAAAATGTCAAGGATACATAGGCAGAGGCCCTTCTGCACAAATGTTAAGTTCAAGAATTTTTTTAGAACTTTTAAACATTTAAAACAAAGTATGCAAAAGGTTTTTTAGACATTTATACAAACAGTTTAAGATCATTTTCATTCTTAAATACATTCTGCTTTTTTACGTACTGCCCCTCCTGCCTATCTCTCTCTGTCTTTAGATTTTATTTGATCTTTTCTCCCTGGACAATGTCCCTTCCATCTCCATGGCCAGAGATGGCTTTAGCCCTGGTGGTGCCCGGTGCGACAAGCTTTTTTGGCACCCCCCATGACCTCCTTCTCAGATTCCCGCACTACCACCCCTCAACGGTGCCTCTCATCTCTCCATAGCCCCTCTCTCACATACATTTCATGTACTTTAAAGGGCTAGTAAGGGCTGGCTTACTAATCCACTCAGCTATACACATAAAATACAGATCTTTTCTTTGCAGCAGGCATGTTAACCCTATGCACTAATTTATGGTGAGTCAAAACTACCACTAGACAAAACTACAATCTCTCTCTCTAGCAGGAACATTAATCACAAGTTTGAGACAACCGCGTATCGGGATGGGCGTCCTTTCTCTCGTTTACTCGAGAGTGTTAATGACTTATCAAGGTCCTGGCTCCAAAATTTACATACTCTTCCATGGATTGAAAACACTGATTTTTTTTCACTAAGATTTGCTGCGCACCTTTGGCCCAGTGAACTGATTTCTATCCACTTAAGAAAAATATACTATGGACTGCACTATGAATACTCCTTAGAACCGTTTCCAAAAGCCTTGAAAAAGTCGTTTCACGACGAGATACGTGTCAGCTGTTGCTCAAGTTGGCTGTTGTCCAAGTTGGAATTGTGGAATAAAGAATATGGAACTATCCTTTGCCTTTCATGTACTCATTACGTTGTGCTGTTGAACACAACTGAAAGGACTAACTTTGAAATGCGGACCTTGATACCTTTCTTTGTGGTGGTGCTCTGAACATTATCTCAACATTAATCACAAGTATTATCTTGATATATTTCTTCCAGAAAGGTGGACACATAAGGAACTCTTTAGCAGGTGCTTTTAAATCGTAAGTTATTGCGAAACACAGTTCCCCACTCCAGGTTTGCTTTAGAAATTATACATTTGCTCACACCACGATGATTCTGCAAAAGTTATGATTTTCTATGCAAGAATTGTGTATGAAAACCCTCGATTTTTGGGGTGAGCCAGAAGGCATTCCTATTGAACGAGGAATGCCCTCCGATTTCTTTCCGATTTTGCTGCCCATTGCGACTTAGCATTTTTTCTGACTTTTGCATACTCTATATAACTTTGAATCTGAGTGCCTTTGTGGCATTGACTCTGTGCTGCTTATTTTTTAATGTTGTAATAAATCCGTTACCGTTTATTGATCTAGAGCTCAGTTATTGATTGGACTCATTTAATTCAATCATTTATAATGATTTGTATTTTGATTGACTGATGATTTGGTAGATGCCTGAATGTGGGGACACAGTGCCTCATGAAACTGAGATTTAACATCGTCGCCGATCCAGTAACTGTGGAAGATTTGGTTAAAGTAAAACTTTAGGGGTCTAAATATTGGGGTACCATTTGCTCCCACATACTAGTATTCACAAACCAAAAAGGTTGCAAAATAAATGCCAAAATCGAGAATTTACAACATTGAGCTTAGATGGGAAAGCTCCACTATACATCTAATGAAAGGGGAAAGAAAAGTAGCAAAATCAATCGAGTTCCAAATAGTCACTATCGCAAATTCAAGTAAAACAACTGGGAGACGATGGGGAGCAGAGGGACCAACTAATTATCGATTCTGGCTTCAGAACTACAAGGTATTTTGTCAAACACAAACTTAAAAGAGATTATTTCAAAATTAGGAGGGAACTGAAAACCCAACTGTTGATAGAAGATGACTTTCAAAACTTAAATCATGCCATCAAATCTATTTGGAACCGGACAGTAGCAAAAAAGATACAAATCTATCCAGTGCCTGCAAATTGAATTCAATCCTTCACAAGACTTGTGTTTCTAGGAGCCTGTTTGAATATGGACATACAAGGATCATGAGCGGACGTTTGCAAAACTACTAGCATTAGCTATAAACAAAGGCAATGCACAACTGCCATGTGTGGAGGTGGGAATGGACGGTGTGTGATCTCCCTAAACCATGTAGGCCAGGCATCGAGAAACCGGAAACTCCGAGAACTCAGTTTGAGAAATAGTCAACCTTAGAGTACATCACAGCAAATCTGCCTTCACCTTGCTGTCATGACAGAAACATTGTAACAATATAAAAGACAGGCCAGCATACCAAAACTTTGGAACTGCTTTTGATTAAATAAATGAATCTGCTCTGAATTACCGGTATTTCCTGGTGTATTGGTACCCTTGTCACTAGACATAAGACCCCAATTTTTCTGCACAAATCGGGTGCTTTGCAAGAAACTCTACACTTTGGTGATGCAGGAGGATACGTTGTTATTGACATGTTATAATCAAAATTCCCCTGAGTAGGAGACCTTTCCAGAAGAAGTCCTGTTTTGATCACTGTATATCTGGGGGGCATTTCTACCACAACCATGGATCTGTGACAATAAGAAACTGAAGCTGTGCAATCTCGCCCAAATCAGTAACAAACCTCCGACAGAGCCAGAATGCTTCACAAGCCCTCAACCAGAACAATTTGTTCCCGGACTACAAACAAGCTCTTCAGTGCATTAACAAGCATCTCTGTGGTCTGCTGAGGGGATTCCCACAACCTATCAGCAGCACATACGGGGATAAAACGCCTGGCCCAAAAGGACAGTCTGCTTTAACGAGGATCAGACTAGCCATTCCCCGCTCTGTCTGGTGGGTTACAGGCTAAGGGGCTGCTTTCAGATCTGGATGGGTTGCCATAACCCAACTGTGCCACTCATTATCCCATTCAAGTTGCAGCCTCCTATTGTGTGTGACTGGTTTGAACACTTTTGTCAGGGCCAATTTTGATTTCAAGTCTAGCCCTGCTCTAACCTCTTTCAAGCCTCTGGACTCCAGAGATCTGTCCGACAGAGCTCTCTGACAGAGCTGTGACCTATCAGACCATCCCCAGAGAGAACTGAAAGACCACCAGGTCTTATATGATCTAATCTCAAACTTGTCCATTTCACTTCATGATGTTCCACCAATGAGTATCCACTTTCTAAACCACTGCTTTATCCAGCAGGAGTCCAACACAATGAACCGGCAGTTCTAGTCTGTTCCAAGTTACACAGTGAAGAGGAATTTCCCAGATCATATACAAGTTCAGTACTTATTTAATTGTACATTGGGTCACAAAGTTAATGCCAGAGGTGTGATGTGAAGCAAGAAAATATGCCAGCCTTTACAATTACTGAACAACAAATGTCACAGTATGCTTAGCAGTAACCATGGTGGTGACCTAATGTGAAACAGAAAAAAACTATTCAGAAAAGAACATTAGTCTAATTTAAATATATATTTTTAGATACTAGTATTACCAACTAGCATTAAATGGAACACACAAATGCCTGATTGGCTCTTCCAGAAGTTATAGTCATAGCTATAAAGTGAAGAACCTTATTCTGTGCAAATTAAGCAGTGGCCAGTTAGGAATGGGAGTTGGATGTTCTAACTAGGCCTGGAAAGTAAAATGAAAATAAATGGAAGTCTCCTTGGGAGATTTGGGGTGGAATGTGAGCACAACGTGGGCTCTTGAATATCTCCATAAATATCATAGGCAAATTGTGGAACCCCAAAATGTTGGCTTCTCTTTTCACTTTTGAGAGCTGTGTGAAGGCTGGCCATCGGAAGACATGGCACTTATTCTTATTGTCATTATTATTATGATTACTACTACTACCACCCACTACCCTTTTGGAGGAAGGCAGGCCCAAAAGGGCAAAGTAGTATTTTTGTTAATTCCTTCTACCACACATAGGAGAAAGACTACCTTCTGCTGAGTGGAGAGTGTAAAGATGGCGGGCGTTTCACTATATCTGTATCCCGACAACACCTTCGATCCAAGTTTGCAGTTTCTTGTTGATGGAGCACGAAAAGCATTTTTGTCTATGGCGGTGGTGTGGTGTGCTGTCTAGGGTATCAAACGGAAAGCAGCCTTCATTACGGTCTCTCTTTACGACTCAAATAAGAACATTTTACTTTTCAAACGAGTTTCGAAATGTCTTTTGTAGTAAAAGTCAAACATTTATGAGGAGACATAAGGACAGCTAAGGAAAGACAGCCTTAATTTCCCAGTTAATGATGATTTTACTTAGAATTCAACCTCAGTGAAAGTAAACACTGGGAAGCTTTTTCTACAGGCATTGCAATGCACTATCCTAGTTCTAACAAAGGAGAACATTTCTAAAGTGTTCATGGGCTTTCAGTGGACATAGCTGCAAACGAGTACTCCATTCTCTACTTTCAGTTCTCGTGTGTTCCATTTCTTTATTTCCTCTTTGATTGGACAAAGCGTAACATGAATTTCAAATGATAGATAAGGAAATTGAATTAAAAGTATAAAGGGAACACTGGCGTGTTACAATATGAATCCAACAAGTATAAATTAAGACGTTTCATTGTACCTGGTGAAAAAACAGAATTGGAAAATGTACTGACACATTCCATTTAAACAATAATCAGGACGAACACTTGTTTAAAAACAGCTGGCAAGAAAATTGTTCTTTTGTTCGAACTTTACAACCAATTTACATCTCATTAGTATCCGGGGAAAAGCACATAAAGGTTGTTATCTGTGTTCCTCTGGAACAGTATTATTTAAGCACTCCAAGAAACCTTTGTGTGAGGGTTTTGCTTATAAGAATGCAACTTGAAGTAGTGGCATTAGTCCAATTATTAAACAGAAAGCTTGCACAGTGTGTGTTTATTTCTTTTGATATTTCCTTTCTTTTTTAACAGATTTTGGAGAAGATTCCACAACAGTTACAGGTGAAACACAATTGTGCTAGCAGTGTAAATGGAAAACGGCACTACCCCAAAAACAACATCTGGTTAAATTTGACACAAATGTCAATGCCTACAAGTTGCTTTTCAAGCTCCTCAATTGTTTACAGTAGACTCGCCTACAAACACTCATCACTGTTAACACAAGGTAGCACCTCTCAATCAAAGTACAGGTAGACACTGTAGGCACTTAAATTGTCATGAGGAAATCAAAATTTTAAGCTATCACGATTGCAAGTGGAAGCTCAGAATAATGTTATTATATAAGGTGTTGGGACGGAAAAGTCCTCCACATGGTAATGGATGTGCACCCGTGCCCAGAGTGCCCCAATTGTACTGATGTCTGAATCCAAAATGCTGAATTTTCTGTCATAGGCAAACATGGATCATGCGTGTGTGCTTTGACACAGGCCTGTCTCACGGACTGCGGTCTTGTTGGAGCGGGAGGGGCGCCCAAAGCACTACCCTCATAGTGGTGAAAGGTTACTGCCTTTACCAGAAGTTAAGCTGCATGAGTGCTGGGGTGGCAGCATACTCTGTAGTGATCAGTAGGGGTAACAGACCCTCTTTAACCTCTGTCACTGGAGTGAGTCCTACAGAATCACTCATTTAAAGTTATGCTGTGTGTGCTTAACTCAGTACTTGGCCTACATCGGTTGGGTGTGAAGTGCTGAACAGTGTAGGTGTGGAATACATGTGCTGGATGTATGTGTGCATTTGAATGGTACAATACAGGGATAAAGCAGTACCGTACCGTGAAGTGCGTGCATGTGTACCTGTGAGTGGTACAATACATAAAGTATTTAGTGCTGGGCACTGCATGCATGTTAAATGCACATTCTGTGTTCATGTGTGACTGAGTGTTGTAGTACATGAAGGATACAGTGCTGTGCAATGTATGTATGTATGTAGATGAATCACCCCCTCCCCCAAGACACATTTGTGTATTGCTGCATTCCTGAAAGCTGGGTGGGACACACTGGAGAAGGGAGGGCCAAGCTCCCCCAGCACACTTCAAAGAGTACTCTTTGATTCAGAGAGAGGTCACAAGGATGGGACCTGGGCACATCTCAGTAAGGCGATGGGGACTGATAAGAGAATCATAAAGAGCAGGGCTGAAGCCCTGGGCTAACCTTTTGATACACATATCACTCTTGCTGACATTCAGTTGTGAACTCTAGTCCCACTCATGGCCTAAGTTGTGGGCTATCAGCTTTGGAGTCGCACCTGCTGTGCCAGACTGCTTTGAAGATGAAAAGAGGGCAGAGAAAAGGGCACTTCAAAAGGAATCAGATCCCAACATAAACTTCAAAGACTCAGACTCTAAACCACATTTGGTGTCTGGAAATGGACTAAAAGAAGGAGAGCTTGAGACCAAATATTATAAACTGTCAAGCATCCAGTCGGGCTGTGTGAGGAGAAGCTTTATAAGACTTCAGCCTGTGACCAGGACTGGGGGTCAAGGCCTACTAGTATTACCAGCTGGGTAAGGCGACATCAGCCAGGGAATCTAAGACCACCTGCCCTGGAGCACCAGCACCTGGCTGCCTGCTTGCTAAGACCACTGGCCCTGTGAAGAAGAGGAGAATGTTGGAGTGAGCAAGGTTCAGTGAGGAATCCCGTCTTGTTGACTCCCTTTGCGCGGTGTGAGGAGACGGCTCCTGCACTGATCGTGTTATTGCCCATGTGCAGGAAAATGTCGGCAGCCCTTGTATGCCAGAGGAGGGCTGCCGTGATGTGAGCCATGGACATCGCTGTGCCGAATGGGTCATCGCCAGTGTGCAGCGATTAGTCGATCACAACTTATGCCAGGAGGGGCCACCGGCCTTTACACGGTGGAGACCAAGCGACCCCGTACACCAGGAACAGTAGCCGTGAAGGAAACTGCTGTGCCAATGGGGTCGAAGCCATATGCAGTAGCGATATGGTGACCCCATGTGCTAGAGAGGGTCAACCGATACAAGCAACAAGTGTGATTTGATCAACATCATGGCCAGAGGAGTGAGGCTGCCATGGGAACACCTACACCATGACACAGGATCAGCATCAGGACCTTCGCACTACCACCCCCCCCCCCCTCCCTCCACCCACGAGGCACGGATCCAAGATTTACCCTGACAGGAGAAGCAATGAAGAACTTCCGGTTGCTGCAGTTGCATGACTGCATGTGAGGAACTCGAAGACCTCTGAGAGTAAGCTTGTTTGGGTCGTGTGCAGTGAACTCACCTGAAACAGCCGCTGTCACTTCAGCACCCGGCGAGGGGTCGCGCTCAGGAACTCCCATCACTCTGACCCTGCAGGTGCAGGTAAGACTGATTTTGGGCCAGTCGGCCGCAAGTGAACTTGCTTGCTAGATAGCGCTTTGACGCTGAAAATGTTTGCCGTTAATACAGAGTTGGAGTGGACTCTTGAGACTAGGACTACTAGTGGGGCTTACCCTCGATGTTGCCTTTTGTGAATGGGGAATAACCATTCTCGCTAGAGCAAGAAGGCAGTGGGACACAGGTAACTGCCTATGAAACACTAGAGCCCCAACCTCAGGGGGACAGTGTAGTTGCATGTGAATGTCGTATTTACCCTTGTGTCAATAGCAGTAAAATAAAATAGTTCTTTTTTCCCCATAAAAGTGAGTATTTGGCTGGACAATAATTTATTGCTGCTGTGTGTATTTTGAGTTGGGAGCCTGTGTTTACCCCTTGTATCGGTTTCCTTATCTAGGGAGCCTTGGACTGCTTGAACCACACTATTCCTGAGAATCAACTGCTGAAGGGGTGCTTGGCCCAGCTTCTCAGGCTCCATAGGAGGCTGGGCCCCAGGACATCGGAAGTAAATGGCCTCAGCCTCCACAGCTGAGCCAGATATCTTCTATTTGCCCCCTGACTCTTTGAATGGGGTTCTGACATAAAGGCGTTGCGAATGAATTGACCTCTACATGCTTGATTGCCTGAGTGACTTAATTAATTGAGTGCTCGAAAGAACACTTAATTCACCAAAAGATACTTGTATTACATAGCTTTAGGAGAACTATGACCCATTACAAAGCTTGGCTTGAAATAGCCACCACCAATTTTACTACGGAGCAGAAATTATTTCAAAGGGGTCTTAAGATACAGGACACTAATCACAATAGCATTGGTAGTTTTGTAGTTAACAACAGAAGTGAGACCCTGCGGCAGTCAAAATGTGATTAATTAGAGCAAAAACGGGCGTCCAGTCACAAAGCTCAAGAGTGAGTGGACAGTCAGCCTTATGTTCATTGTGGTGAAAGCTCCATCTCCTGATGTATTGTAAGTCTGGATGTGCTTTGGAGTTGGTACCAATCCTCTCATGAACCTAAGACTTAACCGGAATGTGAAATTGGCAACTGCAGCCATCCAGATGTCCTTCAGTATTACCAGGTGACAAACTGGTAACCCTTAACCCTTGCAAACAGACCCTACCAGCGAGTATAATGCTCATCTGGTGTTGGGGAAGAGGTGGCTTGTGGATGGCGTTCACGACACACCTACCACTCAGATAATACTGCACGGGCATGTAAATATCCAGCATAGCATTACATGAGATGCCCACTGCCTGTGACATCAGCACACAAGGAATACAGGCACCATCATTTGGTGGGCCACTGTGTGGGTGAACAGCCAACTAAAGCACCCTAACTAAGGAGTCGGATGGGTTTGGAAAGTAAGAGAATTAGTCATTATCTGCCACAGTCACAACTTCACTAGCACTTGCTTTCGTTTCCTTTCCTCTTTCACCACCAAGGCATTGGGTGGTAATCTTCAACCTGATCTAGCAGGTCTTTCACCTTGGTACATGCAACTAGCCATCAAAGTTATGGTTTTTTTTCACTGCTATCATGGGAGAGTCTTTGTTGAGGTTTTGATTCTTCAGAAGTTTAATCGATTATTTACCTCTTGTAAGAGTTTGACTACAATCTTCTTCCAATTCACACTGCATAGCAGATATCCTTACCTACAAAACCACTGTGCCAAACGAAATTATAAGAAAGAGAGAATCAAAGCAGGGGTGTGGAATTTAATAAAATGTCTACTTGTCCATGGGGCATTTGCTTCATAAATCTACTTGTCCTGTAACAAAATCCACTTGTCCCTTTTGTGCCATGTAATGCAATGACAAATTATGGCAGCAATCTCATTATAGAAAAGCTCTAATATAGCCTCTTTGATTATGCCAGGTCTCATACCATAGTAGGATTTGAATACTAGCAATTCCCTTATTTTGCCACGTTTCCGCAGATTTACATACTGGGGCTGAAGGTAGTGGTAAGCAATAGTTCCATGGTTGGAATGCCCTTTTGAGTCTATGCAAACCTACTAACTTGCATGTTTTAAGGGTTTTCACCACCTCTTCTCTAATCTTTTCCCATACAGAGAAAATTTGAAAATTTACTCCTGACAACG
Organism: Calotriton arnoldi; assembly: GCA_963921515.1. Lineage (NCBI taxonomy): Eukaryota > Metazoa > Chordata > Amphibia > Caudata > Salamandridae > Calotriton > Calotriton arnoldi. Next base: position 3,744,174 of record CAWUFW010000407.1, read on the forward strand.
GCAGACATAAAACTTCTTCTAGGCTGCAAAACTAGTGGTTGGAGGGAAAGTAAACTTGCAAACACTCAACAGATTTTTGCATGAGCAAATCTACACATGCATATTTGCTCATGCTTAAATGCAGTTAACAAAAAATTTCTAGGGGGACTATTACTTGTCCTACTTATGTAAATTCTTGTGAATCCACAAAAGTCGTAAATCTGCGCTTAATGCAAGGACATATACCATGGGTGCACTTTTGAGACTTTAATTAATAATTGGGGCCCTAATTAGGTCGGTTATCCATGACCTTTTGTGTTTATTAAAATCTCCTCCTCCTCCTCCGCCCCTACCCCCCCTCCCTCTTCCTCCTCCGCCCTCTTCCTGGCTAGCTTCACTGTGACAGTATTCTGCTCTTTTACAAAGAGCACATCGGCACACAAAGTAGTTTTGTTCAGTGCCAGGAACTACTGTGGCAATGTGTGCTTTTTGAGACCAAAAACAAGGTTTGCTTTTGCCAATGCTGGTTATAATGGTGAGGGCCCAGCAGCTCCCACACCAATAAGGTTTTACAAAAACCATGCCAAAACAAGACACACATTGACAACACCAAAAGGCTGACCACCAATTTCAGACCTACTGGCTTCGCCAAAGCTTGTTTATTTTTATGTTTCCCATAATGTTATTGAAACTGGTTACATTGATTTTCCATAATGAATATTTTTGGGAAATGCTAGCAAACATCAACACATTTTACTAAATGATGCTGCTAAGAAATGGTACCTAAGATTTTACAGTAGTTTAGCGAAATGTTTTTTTTCCTATTTGCATTTTTTGGGAACATTTTATTTTGAAAGTAAAGAATCATCAATCTTGCTTTAAAGCTTCTGCAAATATTTGTATCTAATCAGAGAGCATTCTGGGAACATTATACATTGCCTTGTATTTCTAAGTTTTGAAAACGTGTGTACACATTTTTATACTGGAGCCACTGTCAGTAGTGCAGTCCGAGCTTACAACATTTACTTAGAGCACTGACCCTAATATTAATGGCTTTGCATTAATGAACTATAAATACAAGTTTGAACAGCATTAACGCGTGGACATAAATATTACCGTAACTAACAGACAATGCCCTTCCCTGATCCAGAATGTGGTACTGTAAACTAGCAGCAAAGGATTTGTGCTCTGTAGGCGGTTGGCCTACTTGTTTCCATGGACAAAATACACATGAAAACTTGTTGCCCTTGACACCAAACAATAGGTCCTGGGCGTCGGGCTATAGTAATTCCACATCCCTGCAAAGTCAACTATTTCTGTAAGCAGATCTTGGCGTAGCTGGCTTGGTCACTGGCTAGGTATTATGTAGCTGCTTAAGAAATGAACTCTGCACCCAGCCATACAGATCTTGTATCAGTCACATTCACATTTACAGAACAGGAAATCATTTCCTCCTAGATGCGCTTAGAGATGGACACCTCCCTCATCCTCCTAGAGATGCTTAGGGATATGAGTCTCTCAGCCACCTAACAATTAGTTGACAAGCTTATGTTCAGACACATTTGAGTGGGTGCGAGGGGATGTTCCAAGGGCCGGACTGCAGATCCAAAAGCCGCCTGAGCAAAATTGCATGTTAGCCCCACTCCCTTTGTCTCCTTGCACTCTCCCTCTCCAACCATCCATTCTTTCTATCCTTATTGCCTCCAACTTCTCCGTCTCTGATCACTTTCTCTCTCCTTTCCCCCTCCCCCTTTTTTTCTCTCTTAAAGTCTCCATGTACCTGCTACGATTAACCTTGGGGAGCGGAGGAAAATGACAGGGGAACCAGGAGCGGCTCTTGGCTTTCAAAAACAGCCTCCAAGGGTTTCAGCCGACCGGGAAAATGCCCAGTGGAATAAAAGGCCTGTCCGGCCCTGGAAGTGCCCCTTCATATTAGAAGTGGAGGCTTCTTTAGATCCAAGTCTGGGAGAAAGGTAGCCCATGAGACGTATCCGTGTTGGATTTTTAGGCTACCCACCCCAGACAAATTTACATACAATGAATCCTATATTGGAAAAATTACAAGTACAGTGGTTCGCGTGAATAAATAGCCTAAATCACCCCACCTAAATCAATGAAGGACATCCTTGTTGAATGGCCACCCAGGAGTATGCGTGTATGTGCTGTTGCGCTCGCTTATTTTTAAAGCCTAGGAAGGTTGAGCGATATATGTCACTGTACTTCTAAAAAAAAAAAAAAAAAAAAAAGATTCTGGCTGTTGTCTACTCTTTAACTGTGATATGAAGAGTATGAGAGTCTGACAAGTGAGTGCATTGCTGACAGGGGCTACACACACAACAGTGACTAGAACATTTGCAGTATCCCACAAGGCAAAAGCCTGATGCATCATGAGTAAAGACTTGTTATCTCCATATGACTGCACTGATGAGTACAATTTCTAGTTCTGTTTTTTACCTCCTCCCCAAATTTGCACGCAAGGTGCAATGGCGACCTTACTTAGAGGAGAAGGTAACAAAGGCCCCCGCAGGCCCGCGGTTCGGGGGGGGGGGCTTACCCATACTGGAGGGGGCCCCCTCAGCCCCTACTGACGTGAGTGGGAGGGGCTCCTTCAGCACATCTTGCGGGGGGGGCCTCACGTTTTGTTACATTACTGGAACTCGGTCCTGTCAGTCCCCCACCTCCGCAAGGTCTTAGGCACGCTTCTTGAATGGCGCTGCCTGTACCACTGCTGTGGCCTGTCCATACAGGGCTAGATTTCCAACATAAGCTTTAGTGTTATGGAACGGTTTCAAGTCTGCAAGCCGCCTCATTACTCCGGCAAGCTCAAGTGATGTTCAGCTGCAGCACTCTAACCCGAGGAGCCGCTCAGGATGTGTTTGCTCCTAATCTTCTCAAGCGGATTAGTGTCATTCTGTTAATTACTAATTTCCTAACCACCTATTATGGCAGATTCCCATCGCTGCTAGCCAGGCATACACGCGCCTGACACTGCAGTGAAGCGCATTACCTCTGGCACTGCATCGCCACGCCGCCATGACATATATCCTCAGAATTCCGCTGCTGCGAGCACCTGACTTTTGAACGACGCCCTTACAGCCTTATACTTTAGAAAACAAAATACAAGCAAGTGCAACAGCCAGCCCTTGGCAGCGAATCTCAAAACTCTGCTCCGCGGCTTATGAAGAGCTTGTTTGACAGATCGATGAGTAACCGGAGAAGCACTAGCCCCAGGGGCCATTTGGTTACTGAAGTAAATTACTCCATTTTTTTTATGACTTAAGGCAGAGCTCGGTCATAAGGAATCTGTCACCTCTATGGGAAATTAAGGTGGAACGCAAACGTACCCCGCCGATGCAACGCACATTTAATGAATTCGATTTCCCCGCCATTACCAGGCGCTTGGAGCATCCCTTCACGGCAAATTAAATACTTGCTCTGAAACAATGGACAACTCAAAACTAGACGAGTATATTCACAGCATTTTTGTTCCTGTGCAGAAGATGACTAGCCGGGGGCAAGCAGGGCCTCGCTCCTTCGTGACATAATGAAGTAATGTGCCGGCTCGTTGCCCCTCAGGGCGTTCAGGAGCGCGGACGGGCAGCGCGCGAGTTCATCCCCACGTACACGCGGCGCCGGCAAGAGCGTTCAGACAGGCGACGTATGAGAGGTGATCTCACCCGTCCGCTGAAAATGGTTTGACCGAAATAAAATGGGTTTCCGTCACCGTTCACGAAAGGGCACAGCCGAGGGACTGTACAAGCACGCGCATTCATGACTCAATTAGAGCACCAAATCTGTTATGCTATTAAAAACACAACGAATACCAAACTCCCATTTACATCTATCAAATAACAGAAATAAAAACCATGTTCAAAGGGTGGCAACCAGAAACAAAATACTGTCCTAGCTTACGACTTCTGGCCTGTCTTACAAAAAACATGCATTTTAAATGAAAAATAGTTAGTTTAAAGATGGAGTATTAATTTTTAATACACAATTATAATGTACAGCAATAAAATGCACAGCACTGGTTTGTGCTACTCAAATAGGGGCTGATGAACTGAGGGTATAAAATGTTCTGTGCACATGCGCAGTGTGCAGAATTGTGAGCCTGGATTAGGTGTTCTGTAAAGGTGCCAGAGTGAGAACAGTCGGAGGCTCCACAGCAGTATGAGCTCTCAAAACCCAAACTGCACAGGTTGGAGTTAAGGGAGTTTAAGCTCCATGCTCACTGGATTATCTGTAGAGACTTAAGGACAAATGACGTCAGGTTTTCTCCCAAATCAAATGTGATAGTATTTATTCCTGGAAAAAACATACCCTGAAAAACAGTTAATACAAGAGGGGGACCACGTATTTTGGAGTAGAGAGCAATGCCATAAGCTGATACTGAAGCATGGAATTCGGATCCGTGGACATTTACATTGGCAGATGCAATTTTACATTACATAAAAAACTAAAAAACCAGTGCAATAGATGTTCCACGCACTAATTTTGAAGTTATGGATGGGTAAAGGGGTGGGGATCATGGGGAATAAACATCGCATGCAACACTGACAAACACAAATGTTTATGGCTACTCACAAACATTTTGCATTTGATTTCTATCTCTGAAATACAATTAAATGGAAGAAGTGCTATTCCAATATGGGAACTGAACTTCTCCATATTTTGTGAGATTGTAGAGAAACGTCTTTCCCTACAGGGAAAATGCTTCTCTGTGCAGAAAACAATAACTAACAAATCTGTGTATTTTCACGGAAACTTTTTAACGTGTTCATATAGAATGCCTTCTCTGTGGGCAACCAACAGAAGCAAGGGTGGGAGAGTAGGAGCATGAAAGGAAATTTACAATTTGCGTACATTCTAATGCACACTTTGAGAATTTTGCTAATTCTCACGTCGAAATCAACACAACTCGTAAACATGTCTAAAAATTATATGTTTCGGACTTTCATTAACAGTTTGTCAATCAGTTCTGCTCACACAGACTGGACTGCCGCGTAGGTCAGACCAGATGAAACTGATTTGTACAACAGGAATGCTATATTTCCAAAGCTTTTTGTAGTGCAATTTAAGACGAATGTGAAATTTTAATCTAATGTTTGAAAATACCCTTAGAAGTTAGGAAATGGAACATGCAGGTGAAGGCCAACACATTAAAAAAACTGAACCAGACTTAAAGGACACTGTTAAAAACCCAAACCAATTACCGAAGCCTCACTACCACCTCGTCTCCATCAAAGGCCCACCAGTTCACCGACTAACCATGTGTTGTGGTTGAAGGGCAAGGTCTTCATACAACAGCCAGGAGCCATTCAAGAAGGAAGTATGTTCTTTCTTTCGTCTTAGGCCCTTATGTTATAGCAACAGCAGGTAGCTTTGGACAGGGTCTCATCCTCTCTCGAACTGTCCCTATATCCTAGCTTCCACTGCAGACCACACAGCAACATTCTATTACACCATTCACTCTCCTCCGCATCCCAAACACCAGCTCAGACATATAGGGAATGGGGACACACAAGATACTTCACACCTCCCTATCTTACAAACTACAAAACAAAGAACAGCCATTCCCTTCATATAATGTACACGGACAATCATTTACAATCACTCAATCTCAAACATGTCTACACATTCATCCAACAACAATCTCGTATACTCTCCAATACCCATGCAGACACACAAAGACAACAAACAGACACTGGGCAGGCCGGCAGTGCATCTCCCATGGCCTGGGTCCAGGGTCCCAGTGCCTGGCCACAAGATGGACTAACGCTGTGCTTAGAGGTGCCCTGGTATATATACTGTCTTATACTGCCTCTACATATGGGTGCTAGTGTATACCCTATCTGGAGAATGTCATGTTTTTGTATTGTGGATTACTACTACATGTTGAAAAATAAATAAAAAGAATTCACAAAGAACAGCAGTCAGAGAAACTCTGCAATAGGTTCAAACATGAGCCACCCCCACCTCATGTCGAAGAAAGAAACCAGACAACAACTGGTTGTGACCACCAGTGCCCATTAGTCCAAGAAGTGCACCTACTCAAACATGAGCCCCTATTAGCAGGTCTGCACACTCACAATGTCACCATACAAAATTTCTGCATGTAAGATATGAAGTAATGGACACTCAGTCATGCAATAGCCAGGGCACAGAACCCACCAGCTTCTTTAGACAAACGGTTTACCTGTCATCCCCAAGTCTGAACATTCAAGACACAAACAAAACAAAAATGGAATGTTTAACCATACAATTGCTTAACTCAACAATCCATTGACCAGACTTCAACACAACATGTCATCACAACAACACTCATAGACAATTTCTTTATACATGCAACCTACATTACTAAACTATGAAGGTGGCATAGGCGCATCAACTCGCACACTTTTTTAATCTTCCCCAAGACACACAACCCCAGATGGACAAACCACTCTGCCACACAAGTGAAGCCCAGTGATCCACCACGCTCCACACCCCCTCACACTAGCTGAACAAACCAACATCACCAAGTGCCAGGCCAAAGAAGCATTTAATCTGCACCCAGTACCAGACTTTCTGGATACTGCACCAGAAAAAGTTTGGGATTGATCAAATTGTTCTTATATAGCAGGGCCTATCCTGTGAGGGCATCCAGGTGCTAGGCTGTGTGTCTCAGTCGAAGAGCCAGGTCTTGAGTCAGCCAATGAGGGTGCTGTTAGAAGGAGGAGGGGAAGGGTGTTCCAGGATTTGGCGGCAAGGTGGGAGAAGGATTGTCCTCCAATGCGGCAGCAGCAGATGTGCAGTGTCTGTGCAAGGGTTAGGTGAGTGGAGCATAGGTTTCTGGGTGGCTGGTGGATATTTTGGCGGTGGTTCATGTATGCCGGTCTGTGGTTGTGGAGAGCTTTTAAGGCGTGGGTCAGGAGCTTGAAATTGGCATCTCTTATGGATGGGGAGGCAATGGAGATCTCTGAGGTGCAGGGAGATGTGGGTCCTTTTAGGAAGGTTGAGACTCAGTCTGGCTGCTGTGTTCTGGATTGTCTGGAGTCTTCTCATGAGTTCGCCGGTGGTGCCTGCATATAGCGGGTTGCTGTAGTCTAGATGGCTGGTGATGAGGGCCTGCTTTACTGTTTTCCTGGTGCTGGTGGGTAGCCATTTAAAAATTCTGCAGAGCATGCAGAGCGTGTGGAAGCAGGCTGAGGAGACGGAGTTGACCTGTCGTTTCATGGAGAGTTCACTGTCCAGGATGATGACAATGTTGTGGGCGTGATCTTTCGGAGTGGGGGTAGGTCAGAGTTCCGATGACCACCAGGAGTCGTTCCAGAGGGAGGTGTGGCTGCCTAAAATCAGTACTTCCGTTTTGTTCGTGTTGAGTTTCATGCAGTTGTCTTTCATCCAGGTTGAGACGTTCTTCATGCAGTTGTAAAAGTAGTTTTTCGTAGTAGTGGGGTCCGCTGAGAGTGAGAGGACAAGCTGGGTGTCGTCGGCGTAGAAGATGATGTTGATGTCATCATCTCTATGTCTGCTAGCAGCGTCATGTAGATGTTAAAGAGGGTGGGACTGATGGACGAGCCTTGCGGGATGCTGCAGATGGTGTGCTTGGGCTGTGAGGTTAAAGGAGGGAGACAAATAATCTGTGTGCGCCCGAGAGGAAGGATGCCATCCATCTGAGGGTGCCTATTTTGATTCCGATCTGGTGCAGTCGGTTGATGAGTGTGTGTGGTGGGAGACAGTGCCGAACGCAGCAGAGAGGTTGAGAATGATCACTGCGGCTTACTACCCTTTGTCGAGTAGGGTGCAGATGTAGTCTGTCGTGGTGATCAGAGCCGTCTCTGTGTTGGGGTTGGCTCTGAATCCTGATTGGGAGGGGTCTAGAAGGTTGTTTCTCTGAAAGCGTTCAGTGAGTTGGAGGTTGATGGCCTTCTCAAGGGCATTGGCAGGAAACGGGAGCAGTGAGATGGGGCAATAGTTCTGGAGGTTGTTGGGGTCTGTGGAGGGTTTCTTGAGGAGGGGTCGGACCTCTGCATGTTTCCAGGTGTCAGGGAAGGTGGCTGTGGTGATGGAGTTGTTGAGAATGGTGGTCAGCTGGTGGCTGATCTTGTCTCTTCCGAGGTTGTAGAGTAGATGGGGGCACGGGTCGGTGGGTGTTCCTGAGTGGATGGAGTTCATTAAGGCCTTGGTGTTTGCTGTGCTGAGTTGTTCCCATGTGGTGAGCGGGTAGTTGGCAGCTGTCTTCATGGGAGTGGGGATGCTGAGGTCGGAGGCTTGGGGATCGAAGTTTCTGTATATGGTGGCTATCTTGTTGTGGAAGTGGCCTGCAATAGCATCGCATAGTTTCTGTGAGGAAGGGATCGAGTTTTCTGTGGCTGATGGGCAGGTAAACTCTTGGACGATCCCAAAGAGTTCCATAGTCTGGTTGGCGCTGGTTTCAGTGCGGTGTGTCAGGGCTTTCTTTTTTGTGGCTTTGAGTAGGTGATGGTAAAGTCAAAGATGACTCAATCACTGTCGTATCTGCTGGAGCGCCATTTTCTTTCCAGTTTTTTGCATCTGCTTTTCGCCACGCTGAGTTATGGGGTGTACAAGCCTTCAATTAGTACAGAGAATGTTCATAGAACAACATGTTTGATACCATGATACGTATCCCAAACCGTACCATGGTATCAAACATGTTCTATGAACTTCCTCGGTACTAATCGAAGGTTACCAAATCAACTGATGACTTAGTGTGAAGGACTTTTATTCCATATTGTGTGGATGGACGGTCATGTTATATTACTAAAGAAAATATTCGCCAGACTTTATTCGGAGCCCTGATGAAGTTCCAGGAGCAATTGGAATGAAACGCGTTGGCTGGATGTTAACTTTTTTGCATTGAAGAAATACAATAAAGGATATATTGTGAATACATATTGGAATTTGACTTCCTTCTGGTGCACCTTCCTATACGTTATAATGGGATCCAGCATGTGACCAGCTCTCTGCGTGGGGTCTGAGACCAGCTGCGTGAGGCCGAGGTTGTCCATGAGTTCCAGGAGGTCGGTGGAGTTGGTGTCTGTGGGGTCGTGCTGGTGAAAGTTGGTCTCCCAGGAAGACGGATGTCTTCAAAATACTAGGATGACAGCCTCCAGAAGACGCAATATGAAATATTATTTGCATAGCACAACACAACATATACCAGAGCAGACTTTGAATACCATTGTTAACCCCCTATACTCTGAGATACTGTGAATTGAGTATAAGTTTTTTTTTTTAAAAGGCTTCATCTGCAAAGAAAAACAAGTCGCCTCATACAAATTACAAGAGCTAGAACAAAAACAGAAAAAGAAAACAAAAATTTACGTGAGCCACCTTAATCTCAAGCCAGTGATTCTTAGATAGTGGTATGCAGAAGGTTGAGGGTGGCACTGAGGACACGTTACCTTCTCTACTGTCTACAAAAATAAGGACAACCCTGTATTTTGAAATTATTTGCTTATGTTGTAAATGTCAACGAAACGGGCACTCCTAGAGTGACTAAGAATTGCTGAAAGTCTAGCAATGGAGGACCTTTCAAAACAATTTGTTCCCCATCCTATTCAATTCAGATAATCAGTAGGAAGAGAAGTATGTGACCAGCATTTCACAACTTGTGTTGGAAATGTTAGCCTGTAACAGGGGACAAACTGTCAAGATATGAAACTTCAAGCGTGAGAAATGCCTTTGTGAAAGTGGTAACGTTTCAGATTTAAAAAAAGCATTTATCAGAAACCTATGCAGACGGAATAGCAATATTAGTACAGCCAAGGCCTGATCTAATAGCTGAATTAACATTCACTGGCACAGAATGGGTTAAAACCGTGCAACAGGGTAAAGTCTTGATACTCACACATGCATATAAGTATATTAATATCGGCACTAATGCAAACCTAGGTGGAAATCTTTGGAAGGCCTGAATATTGGAGAGATCTGTCAATGCAGATGCGTCTAAAGAAAAACAAAGGCAAACTTTCAGTTATATACCGGAAGGGTTCAAGGTAACAGTATCTCTTGAGGACAGCACTTAGATACTTTGAATTCTGTGGCTGATCCTGCCAGTGCACTAAGAGAAACGCGTTCAGCAGCATATAGTAGGGTGCTGTGCAATGCGTTGTTGAGACTTCTATTCGGAAAAATCATTGTGGATAGTCTATAGGACCCGGACCCCCCAGGATGATCCCCCGCCCTGCCCCCAAGTGGTCCAGCCCACAATCAATACTTCTACTTCGAGAGAGTGGGTATAAATCGGCCATGTTTAATTTCCAAACAATCATAAACATGACAAAAAACGTTCACATCTTATACATTTATGGTCTTAATATTTCACTTTTAATATCGACATTTATCCTCCAATATCCTCAGCACCAGTTATGGAAATTTACTTTGCTCCAGCACCAAGGGGCCCTCTGGCTCGCATCCCCTGAACTGAGAACCACGCAAGGCGCAACCCACCTGCGTCCTTGAGCGGTGGGCCCCAGCCCTCTGGTCCTTGTCCGCCATTTTCGGGGCCCACCCCTCTACCACCAGGCTGCCAAGGAGGCTCGTAGGGAATACCCAGGGGCCGCTGCCCCATGCCCTAGTTCGTGACCTGGCGCCCTTGCCTCCCCAGCCGGTGACCCCATTCTCCCTGCGGAGAGATTACCATCTCTCCCCTCAGTGCTGGCCTAGGGAGTACGTAAGGAGGACTCCCGTTAACCCTGTAAGTCAATGTTCTGTGGTCTCTTTTCCGCCACTAGGGTGACCAGGGCCCTCAGGTCCTTCACCCTCCCCACCACAAAACAAGTTCTGCACAAACGACCATATTCCTTTGATCCATATGTCCGTTCCAATGTCTGACAAGTGTACACCATCCTGGTGAAACATTATATCTCCTGTGATCATCCGGTGCGGTATATGACACAAGCGGCCCGGACCTGAGCACAGCTTGGCCAATTCCCCATTGAGTCGCCTTACTGACACATTTAAGGCTCGTGATCTTACTCCAGCGCCCCATGTCCGGCGTGGTATCATACATGACCAGGCTATCCGTGCCCGGGGAAGGCCCGCCCCAGCCATGCACACTCCGTCAATATGGCTTCCCTGACCGCCAGGCGTCCTCGATCAACCATGTCGTTGCCGCCCAAATGTAAAATAATTAAATCCGGGGACTGCTGTCCCTCGTGTGCTCTTGTCTCCTCAACCAGCTGCCGCAGCTGCCGGATCCGCAAGCCCCCGACACCTCGCCATAGGAACGACATCCCTTTCAGACCCGGTGGTTTCGACACTCGCTGCTGTTGTAACCGGACCGTGGCGCGCCATACGAACGAGTGCCCCAACACCCATACCACCTTCGCGGGCATACTAATTGTCGGGAAAGAAATGGAAAAGTCAGAATGGGTCTGTCAACAAATCTGTGTATCCACTTACAGTAATTCAGGCCGCACGTATCGCTTAAAACACTCCGATGACCAGCGCCCAACACTTTTTACTGCCTCTGCTGGCAGGCCGGCGCCCGCCGCTAAAGTCGCCGCACCAATTCTAAAAGAGTGTGACGAATATCCCGTCGAAATCACCCCCAGACTTGCCAATGCCTGCCTAAAAACCGCCTTGAATTGATATTGGGACAGGCAATCCCCTTGTTCATGTATGAACAGAGCCTGCCCCTTCCCTACGGGGCGGATCGCTAAGTATGCTTCCATCAAAGCTACCGGGCAGATTATTATCCCAGGAGCAGTACTAAGGCGAATCGTGGACCCCTTCCCTAATGGGTCGGTTTTTGACTTCCGAAGGGTCACTACCAAACTACCCTGGACTAATTTGGAGTCGCGTAGCTGCAGCCCCCCTAACTGATCGGACTTGGAGGTCCCTACCAATTCCCCTAACCGAAAGGCCCCGTAAAAGGCCAGGGAGAAAGCGGCCCCAAATAGGGTGCTCTCATATGATGAGCGGCATACCGCGTGCAGAGACCCAATCATGTCACCCAGCATCTTCACGTCTATGGGCCTTCTGCTGTCCCTTTTGACCCCCTCCAACCGGGCCCATCCTGTCAGAGCTTTCTTGACTACAAATGCTGCACTTGGGTCGCGCTCCCCCGCTAACTTGGCAAAGAATCCTACAGCGGTCACGTGCGCCCTAGCATAAGAGACTGGCCTGCCCTGATCCTTCAATGTTTGTAAGAAACCGCATATTGCCCCCAGCCGAAAATAGGCCCATTATCCCTGCGCGCTGGACAAACATCCTGTATGACTTGAAATGTTGTTGGTAAGTTCTCCTAGTGCGTTTACTCAGTGAGGCACCTACCAGCCCCGCTAAAGCGGGGCTCCAATCCTCCACAGTGATGTCGGGAACACTGTCATCTGATCCTCTGCCCGTGGGTGATACCTCCGGAATTCCTGCAACTTGGAGCGAGACAAAGCGTCAGCAGCCTGATTCTCTACACCTGGAATATGTGCCGCTTTAAACAGCAGGTTCAGCCTCAAGCATGCCAGCACTAAATGTTTCAATAACCTCAGTATATGTTTACACGTAGCCCCCTGCCTATTGATTGCCTCCACTACTCCCATGTTGTCTGACCAGAATACCACAGATTTGTTCTCAAAGAACTTGGCCCACACAGTTACTGCCACCACGATTGGGAACAACTCCAAAAAGGCTATGTTCCTAGTCAAACCGCTCTCATGCCATGCAGCCGGCCAATCGCACCAGCACCAGCGTGATCCTAAAATTGCTCCAAAACCTATGCTACCTGCTGAGTCCGTGAGCAAGCCTAAGTCCGTACTGGACACTGGCGGAGCAGGCCATACCACCTTACCATTGAAGTCGCTTAAGAAACTGCGCCATACTCTCAGGTCTTCCCTCACCTCTGACTGCAAGCGCACATGATGGTGTTTTTGAGTCAACCCACCATTGCCCGTGCTATTGACCTTGAGAAGGGACGCCCCATCGGGATGATCCGAAGGGCGAAGTTCAACTGACCCACTAACACCTGGAGTTGGTGTAAGGTTACTTTAGCTCCTGCCAGTGCTGAATCAATTGCTTGGGAGAAGGCCCTCACTTTGTCCATTGGTAACCTGCATTCCCCCGCTACTGTGTCTATCTCAATTCCCAAGAACGACATGCATGTTGCAGGACCTACCGTCTTCCCAGGCGCCAATGGCACTCGGAATTCTTCAAACATGGCGACTACCTGCCCCAACGCCTGAGCACATTCCCCTGATGTTGCAGGGCCCATGACCATAAAATCGTCCAAATAATGTACAATGTCCCTACGCCCAGTCCTGAAGGTAAACAGCCACTGAAGCATGGAGCTAAACGTCTCAAAGTATCTGCATGACACCGCGCAGCCCATTGGCATACACATGTCATAGTAGAACTGGTGATTGAGCTGAAAGCCTAGCAAGTGATAATCGTCAGGGTGAACCGGCAAGAGCCGGAAAGCGGACTCAATGTCCGTTTTTGCCATGAAGGCGTTCTGCCCCAAGTCGCGCAGCCTCTGGAGTGCCATATCAAAGGAAGAGTAAGTCACCGAGCACAAGGATGGATCTATGGCATCATTCACTGAGGCTCCCTTTGGCGCTGATAAGTTATGAATCATCCTATACTGGCCTGGCTCCTTCTTAGGAACCACTCCCAGTGGTGAACAAACATAGCCCGGCAACGGGGGAGCAGGGAAAGGGCCCGCCACCCGTCCCAATGCCCGTTCCTTCTCCACCTTTTGTGCCACTACTGTGGGTTGCATGCGCGCTGACAACAGATTATTGCAATGATCCACTGGAGGTACCCCTTGCGCTGGAATGCGAAAGCCCGTGGAAAACCCCTGATACAAGGTCTTGGCTGCCAACCTATCCGGGTACTGATTCAGCCAAAAAATCAGCCTCCCTACGTCCACTGGCGTGGGTAGACTATTGTTGCGCTGGCATGTGCTCCCTACCTCGCTCTTTTGATTTTTTAATACACTTGAACTCTGGGTGAGAGGGGTGACCGCAGAATGCGCAGGCGTGCTTGAACTTACATTGCCCTGTCGGCCAAGTACACGTTTTTCTGTTAAATGCCCAGCACGTCCCTTTTTTCTCCCCAGGCCCGCCCTGAGAGGTCCGAAAGGGCTGCTTCATGTGTTGTGCTTTATTATTTACGTTTTCTAGCCACACATTTACCTCCGTCTGATCCCACCCCATGTCAGGGTCCTCAACTTTCGCCCATCTGAAGTCCCTGTCATAATCTAACCATGCCATGCCGCCATACACTGTGTGGGCCTTCAGAATCTTGTTAGCATAGTATATCAAAGGTATTGCCAGCTCAGGTTTCTTTTCTAACATCACAGTTGTAAAAACCTGAAAACCGAACATCCAATTAGTAATCGATTCTTCCACCCTCGGTCTCCTGTCTTTGAAAGAACCTTCCTTCCCCTCTTTCTCTTTAGCTTCCACCTCCCTTCTCTTTGGCCTGATTAAGGCGAATATATCCACAAATTCTCCCTTCCAAATCTTTTCCTTTGTGTCAAGAAGGACATGTGTCGCGATTTTCCCAGGCTTAGATAAGACTGTATCTTGCCCCCAACTGCTTTAGACCCCTTGTCTGAGTCTTTGCTTGAGCTCCCAGCCGCCTTACCTGTTGCGGTCACTGTGTTTTCTGGTTGAGCAGGGGCCGCTTGACCCACCGCCAGAAGGGGAGCGCTTATACTTTTGTCCTGTATTTTTCCCAAGAGAGCCACTTGTTTACTAATTTCGCTGAGTGCACTCTCTGTAGCCGATGGTGGTGCCCACGGTGCCAATGCCGCCCCACTGGTCTTGCTCCCCCCCGCCGGTGCTGCCAGCTGTGCTAACAGGGAAGCCACTGAAGACAGTATACTAGCTGTGGCGTCCTGAGCCCCTCCCGCAGGGACCTCGGGTATGGGGGGCACTATGACTACTGCCTCCTCCGGCACTACCGGGGTGGGGATATGTGGCGCGGGCACTAACGCCTTCAACGCCCCCCTAATCTCCGCCAATATTGCTCCCACATCATTCCCTGGTTCTGGCTGTGGTGCTGCCTTAGGAACTGGCTGAGGGGCTTCATTAAGTAATGGTTGTGGGGGCGCTGGAGATATTGGCAATGCGGGTACATCCGGGACTGGCTGCAGGGGTACCCGGGGTCTTGGGCGCACTGGTTCTGGCTGCGGGGGAACTATGGGGGCATCAGGCACCCGAGGCCGCCCCTTAGGTACCCCGCTCCCATGGCCCTTCTTTCCTTTCGCACCCTTCCCACTCCCGCCCTTGTCTTTTCTCGGCTGCATCCTGGGCCTCTTTTCCAGGGAGGGAATGCAGCTTTGGGAGGGACAATGGTTCTGCGAGGGCGGTCCCTTAACCCCGGCTCTGGTGCCTGTTCCTCATCTGGCTCTGGGGCCTGACCCCCTCGATCCTCCTCGCCCTCCTCTACATCCCTGCTGAGCTTTGCCAGCACTAGCTTGAGCAATTGCGCGAGATCGGGGTCTTTGTCCTTCCTTTTTTGGTTGCGTCCCTTTGCTGGCATTCTGTGACTGCACCAGCTGGCTTGCTAAGACTAATGTTACTCCAGCTGGCTTGCCTAAGACTACCGGTACTCCCAGTTGGTCGATACTCGCGCTGGGCACGCTAGCTTGCACCAACTCGATCGCTCTGCCCAATTCCCGGATCGATCCGCTTCTCTGGGTTGCCCCCCCCCGCTAAAGCTCCCGGATCAGGTAGGAAGGTGCTGCTGCCCGCCCGCGCTCACACGATGCGCGCCGGAATATCGAGGGGACCCCATGGCAGCCACGGAGGGTAGATGGTGCCTCACCCTGCCCGAGTGGTCGAAACCCTTGCCACCGGCCTCCCACGGCTGCCCAAGGCCCCCTGAGACCCCGACACCTTACCTCCTGATGCGCCAAGCCCGATCGCGTTCGCCTCTCTAATCCGACGCCAAGTCCCCGACTCCGTGAGCGCTTGAGCGTGCCGATCTCGTCTCCAAAGCGCCGATCACGCCTCCTCTCCGTCCGGACTCGATGCCCGATAATCCCTCAGACGGCGGGTCCTCCGGTCCCCACAAGAACGGCCGATCCACGTGGTCCCGATTCAGATATGCCGGCAGTCCCGTGGTCCGGCGCAGGAAAAAGAGAGGCAGAGCTGGGTGGCACAGAAGCCTAAATAGGCTTATTGCCTCCACCCCTTCCCACGCCGGAAACACGTCACTGGGGGACCCGGAAGTACTTCCTCGGGCCGGTCGCCAATCGGGCTAACCCGGCCGATGTGTGGGGGCGTGGCGAGGATCCGGGAGGCCGGGCCCTAATGGCGCGCTCTTCAAATCTCGCGCTTCTCCAAAGACTATGGCACAAGAGATCTCTGCGCATCTGTCAGTGAAGCTTCAATTCAGTGCAAAACAAGAAGCTAGCAGCCCGTGCAGGTAAGAGCGGTGGGGCCGGGTTGGGGGGGAATCGACAGACGACCACGATGGAAAATTAAATAAATAATTACTTTTCCTTCGTCGTCGTTTGTCGAAGTACACCCTACCGCGCCCCCCATCGCTCTTACCTGCCACGGGCCGCAGCTGGAATCTAGTAACTCCACAAGAAACTGTTAAAACTCACAAAAGGAATTTCATATCTTAGATGTTTAATACAGCGCCTATATTGGTTGTGCAGTGGTACAGATGTACTTGACCTCCCTAAGTGGGAATTCACAGCAGTAAACTTCATAAAAAATGTACATCAAGCTGTGTATCTCACTTGAAAATGAAGCTAGGAACCCGTTGACAAAACTGATCAGTAAATGGACACGCCTGTTATTATCTCTTTCTTATAGTAGATGATAAAACCTCAAGTAGAACCACTGCATACCACAGATGACTGTTTCCATGCATGTTTATATGTAGGTAGGCAAGCGTAGACGCACAAACGGGTCCTTCCCTTCTCTCCCAGTAAATAAGGTAATTAAAAATGTAGATGCTCTCTCTCAAACCTCACCCTCGGAAGCTATTGCACAGTAATAAAAACCTCCTTTCTACTTGCATCGCAACTCAGGCTTACCTCCCGGCTAGTGCTTTGGCATCCTTGCAGTCCATCCACACTCCGACCCGACTTGTCTCCTTCACCTTGACTGCCCCATAGGAATTGATCCCTATTCTTCAATGACCAGAGCCTTTTGCTTTCTTTCCAAGCCCTATAAGGTCATATAATTATTCAACTTGCATAGTTTTGCAGCACCTTTACCTGTCTCTCCTCCCTCTTGAGCCTCACCTTCCTCCCTGTCTCTTACCCTGTCAGCTTTCAAACTACAATTGTCCTCGCACTATAAAAGGATTAATTTGCTGACCCTTCGTCGTTAACTATGGATGACAGCTTAACTTCGCATCTTCTCCAAGAACCTCGAGCAACTGGTGATCAACCGACTCACTAGTAAACAGTCCTCTTTCAACCTTGCACTTTAGTTTTCAACTTCTTGCCTAGAGGGAAAGAGGCTTTATGGACATTTTCAACTAAAGTCAAACTAAAAATTCCTTTGCTCTATTTACAGTCACTTCAACCTCTCTGCGGCATTCGGCACAGTTCACCACCCTACCGTGCTTGTGACTCTTCTCTTCCCTAGGTATCTTATGCAAAGCGATAGAATGTGAGAAAGCCTCTGGACTACCATAGCCGAGCTGTATAAGGGCACAGCGCCTTAACCTGGCCCGAAGCCCCAAATGTGACAGGGAGAAGGCAAAATGGTGCTTGGACCTAGTTTTCTCAGGCAAAATGGGTTTGCAAAGCATAAATAACATGAAAGGCACTGCTTGGAAATCCTCTCCTTCTTGGCAACATTGGAAAGGGTCACTCGGGCTTGCGGGCCAGCTGCACATTCTCAGCAGTCAAGTAAAGACCCACCAACACACGCCTAAAAACAGGTAGAGAGGGTACGTCGGCAGGTCGAAATGTAGTCACCCAGAGGAGTTGGTAGAACCTCAACAGCAGGAATACAGCACCCAAGAGGAGATAGAAGGGGATGCCTGGTCACACAGTGGGGCCTTGGGATGCCAAATGCCAGGAACCCCTAGCAAAGAACTGGGGGTCAGCGAAGTGGGCAAAGCACTTGCCACACAACCAAGGGCCCACATGGACAATCGGTAGCAGGATTAAGCCTCAAACCCGCACGGAGGACTCCCCCACACGAGTGACAGACTTATAATGTGTGTGTATCATGTATCCATTTGTTGATTTATTATGTTGTTTACCTAATGGATGATGCAACAATGATCATGTGATATTTCATTTTTCTTAAACTGTGGTCTTTTTCCACCAAACAGCGACTACATGTGGTCTGTGGGTACAAGGAGGGGTGCAGTGGCGGCTCTAAGAGGGTGACGACTCAGTCGAGTGGCGGTGGCCTGGTTATGCTCTCTATCGCTCCAACTGCTCATACTCTGCCTCTTTACTTACCTCAGCCCTCCTAACAAGTGGTCTACTGTTATCTCCCTACACCGCCTCCCTTCCTAACATTATTTCCAACTTTATCATTTCAACTATCTACGCCCTCATGAAACTCAGATAATCGTCTCCTTCGCCACCTTGCCCGTTCTACCATCAAAGGTTTTTGACTTCCCCAGATACATAAGACCATGGATGGCTCTCCTCGGTGTGATGATGCTCGACTCCGCACATACGGAAATTACCTACTTCCGTCTTATTAGCCCCACTACCTCCTGCTGCCCCCAGTCCTTCCCTTGTATTCTTCCAGGACGCATGCGCAGAGGCCTGAACCATCGCACTGCATTGCGGTCGGATCGTGAGTCGCAACAGGCAGGGTACTCCATGTTTAACTTGCGTTTTTTTGGGAGATGTCCCCAGCTCTGCCCCTGCATTAGCTTCTTTCCTACCTTCATTCTGTCACAAGAACCGCAGGTGGGTCTCGCCAGCGGAGTTTTCTTTTCACTACTTCCGGCGAGCCGGTAGGCTCGATGCCAAACCCCTCCCAGGCGGCGAGTTGCCTCCCCCTCCCTTAGTCATTTTCCAACTGCGCCCCCATTGACCTTTAAACACATCATGGACAACTTGCTTGGTCCCGAAAAAGGTCGCAGTTTATTAAACACTTAACATTTATACATTTGTTTCTCATGGTCATACATAACCTTTTGTTGTCTCATTTAATGATTTGCCATCGTGGCTCATTCAGTCCATTTTTGGTCATTATCTGCTTTCAGGCAGATCACCTTCTGGAGGGGGCCCAAATACCACGGCCACCGTTGCCAAGGGGTTAGGCTTCAACTTGCTACCGACTTGGTGGGTGTCCGTCCGGACATGCCCGGGCCGCAAGTGCCGTCCCGCTTGCCTTCAATGCCATCTTGGCCCCTTCCTGCTCCTCCGAGTCCCTGCTGTGTGGCATCCCAAGGACCCCATGTGAGCACCTCGTCTATCCAGCCTGCGGCTGAGTTCTACCTCTCGCTCTTTTGGTACCCCTGCCGTGAGGCATCCCAAGGGCACTGCGGGAGCCTTCCTTCTACTCTCTCTGTGGCTACTGGCCACCGTTTGCTCACTCAGTGCCCCTGCCGTGAGGCATCCCAAGGACACTGCATGAGCCTTTCATCTACTTCTATCAATTTATCTTCCTTTCCTATCATTCTAGGTTGTCTTCCGCCACGCTACCTACGGTCTCGCCGATCGGAGGGAGCTCCCCCCTTGCTCCCCTATGATCTCCCACCGCTTATGAGAAACCCATTTGCTCTAACACCCCCACAATGTTTAGCAGGAACATATCCATCCCTACCCCTGTTAGGTGCACGCCGTCCTCCAGGTGGTAGCCTGGCGAACTAAGGTTGATGAAGCTGTGCCTTACGAATCCCCAGCCGTTGGCCCTACATATCTTTGTCATAGTAATGTTTAGCTTGCGTCTGGATCTCTCCACCGCCCCCAGGTCTATCGCCCCCCTCCAGGACTTCCGCACTATTATCTCCAAGAAGATTATTTCGGCGGGGCGCACCAGTTTTGCCAATGCAGCTAAGCCTGCCTGCATTGTCATTAGCAGGGCCCTCCTGCCTAGTGAAGCCAGGTTGTTACCTCCCAGGTGGACTATCACCGCGTCCGGTTTGCCACCTCTCCCTAGTGCTTCTTGCACTGTGGGTAGCAGTTAGTCCCATTTCACCCGGACCGACCCATCCAGACCACCTCGGTGTCCAACAGCCAAATCCCGCCGAATTCGCGTTCTGCCCATGTGACGTAGGAATGTCCCACGAACCACACCGTTCTGCGCCGTGTGGTCGGACCTATACAGGGGCGGGGGGGGGAGAAAATCCGGGCTCCATATGAGGTGGGGCGTATGTACCGTTTGAACGCGCCAGATGCCCAACACCCAATCCCCTTTATTTGCTCGCTGCCCATGCCCAGCCCAGCCGCCGTGGTTGCGGCCCCGATCCTAAATGAATGGGAACCAAATGCCCTGGGTTGGAGCCCCACCGCCCCCAAGGCCCTCCTCATCACTGCTATAAATTAGAAACGGCTAAGGAATGTCCCATCCTCATGTCTGAAGAGCGGTCCTTCTCTGGTTTCTACGGTTGCCATGTATCTCCGTACCAGGCATACCGGACAGCATGATTTCTCCCTTATGCAATGTAGTCTGGTCCACCTCCCTTTGCCCGCTTGGTCTGTCTTGGACCTCTGCAGCAGGATGTCCATGTGGCCCTCCCCGATCCTAAGGTTGGTTCGGTGTATGCATGCCGTTCCTTCGTCCCTTGCTGCTGGAGCCACCAGCTCACTCACTCTGCATGCCCCAAAGAAAGCTAGTGCGAAAGCTGCCCTGAAAAGTATGGCCTCGCTCTCTGATGAGCATAACTCCCCTAGTGCCCCTATCATTTTGCTGCAGTAATTGGAAATGAATGGGTCTTCTTGCGTTTCGACTTGCCTTCTGCATTCTGCCCCACCCTTTCAATGCCATCCTGCAGTGGAAACCCCTAGTGGGGTCCTGCCCCAACGCCATCTTTGAGTAGTATGCCACCTCGCTCAAATGGGTCTGGGCCCATGTTTTTGTCCTACCCGCTCTAAACGCCCAATCTATGAAACCCAGGACCTCGCTCTGCCCCGCCGGCTGGTCATTTGTTACCCAGTAGCTGCGGTAAATGTCGCCCAGCACTTACGGTATTGGTGCATTGTCTTTGGGGCCAGTGCATGTTCCAGCATCACTTCTAAACCAGCTCTACCCATGCCCATACTTCCTGCGGCACCGGGGTCATCCCTTGGTCCGCATTTGGAGCGAGGTCTGAGAATCTTGCCCACTGAAAACAAGAAATGGCATCCGCAACTGAGTTGTCTATTCCTGGGACGTGTCGTGCCCTGAGCGCTATATTCGCCCGCAGTTGGCATTGGACCAACCTTCGTAACAGGCCGACCACAGACGCGCATTTCGCCGTCCCCGTGTTGATTGCCTGCACTACTGCGTGGTTGTCAGACCACAGTGTTATCTGCCTGTTTGCTAGTCGCTCTGCCCAAATGTGAAAAGCTACTACCATGGGGAGTAGCTCCAGCAGTGAAATGTTCGCTGTGGCCCCTGCTTGTTTCCAGGCCTCTGGCCATGCCCCTGCCGTCCACGCTGTCCCTAGGATGGCCCCAAAACCGAGGCCCCCTGCTGCGTCCGTGTACAGCTCGAGCTGATTTGCTGGTACCCATGGTTCGCGCCACATGAGGGTGACATTGAAATCGGACAGGAAAGATTCCCACTGTTCTAGATCTGCTTTTATCCCTTGCGTTAAGGGGACCCTGTGGTGTTTCTGCGTCATGCCCCTGGTCAACCATGCCAGCCTTCTTGCAAATGCGCGCCCTGCAGGGATCACCCTTGTGGCGAAGTTGTTTCCCCAGCAACTGTTGCACCTCGCCTAGCGTGGCCTTCTTTTGTAGCATAAGCCTACCCATGATCTCCTTGAGCTCCGCTACCTTGTTGACTGGTAATCTGCAAGTCCCTGCAATCGTGTCTAGTTCTATCCCTCGGAAGGACAGTTTCGTAGTTGGGCCCTCTGTCTTGTCTTGTGCTAGCTGTGAAGCTCTGCAGGAGGAGGGCGCAATCGCCTGTGCTTGCCTTGCTGACAAAGAGGAAATCGTCTAAGTAATGGACCCGACCCCCTCGCGGGGCCCGTCTCCTTACTTCCCACTCTAGAAAACTGCTAAATGCCTCGAAATATGCACATGATATTGAGCACCCCATTGGTAAGCATTTGTCGTAGTAATATTTTCTGTCCAGCTGGAAACCTAGCAAATGGTAGCTGTCTGGGTGGACCGGCAGGAGTCGGAAAGCCGACTCAATGTCTATTTTGGCTAGTAGGGCTCCCCTTCCTTCCTGCCGTATTAGGTCTACTGCATCATGTACTGATGCATAGGCTACTGCGCAATCGTCCTGTTCCAGCCAGTCGTTGACGGACTGCCCTTGCGGGTGGGACAGATGGTGTATCAACCTGAATTTCCCTTCTTCCTTCTTGGGTACCACTCCTAGTGGGGAGACCATCAAGTTCTCCAGCGGGGGGTAGTTGAAAGGGCCGGCCACCCTCCCCAGCTGAATTTCCTTGCCTACCTTGTCTCGTGCTATGTTTGTGTTTTCCCTTACAGATTTCAGGTTCCGGCTCCCCCGTGCCCCTTTGGGAGCTTTGTAGGGTATTATGAAATTGTGTGAAACCCTCTGCCAGCTTTTGTCTGTCTGTTGCCTTAGGATATTGACCGAATAGATAAACCAGCCTGCTGGTTTTAATTGGGGTTGGTAGCAGCTGCCCCCTGCCCCTGGCGCCCTGACCGCGGGGCCTGCTTGTTACTTCTTTGTGCCGGTTCCTTCTTTGCCAGCTCCTGTTCCCTGGCCCTGCTTGCACCCAACTGCGGGGTGGTTTCCCCCGCAAGATCCGCACGCATGTTTGAACCTGCATCCTGCCCCCCATTTACAATCATCTTTGTTAAATTTCCAGCATGGTTTCCCAGATTTGGTGGTTCCCTGGCTCTTACCCTTGAACCCTTGGCCTTTGTATTTGCCCTTACTCCCATAGGGGCGAAAATTGCTGTCCCTGGAGATGACACCTTCCGTGGCAGCCAGCATGTGTGTTGAGAAACCCTCCATGTCCTGCCAGTCCCATTCAATCACTGGCCATGTTTGCATCTTCTCCCTGAAACCCTCGTCGTATTTCAACCATGCCGCCCCCTGATATTTCAGCTGAGCCTCGTGCACCTTCTACTCGTACAAAATGAGTGCCGCTGCGCTCTGGGGGAATTTCTCCACAAAAACGCAAGCCAGGGTCCTGAATGCTTTTAGCCAATTCTCTATTGTTCGCTCTATCCTTGAGGAAGAGGTGTGGCGCAGTGGCCAGGGTGCCTGACTCCAGACCACGGTGTTCACGGTTCGATCCCCGGTGCCGGCGGCAGGTCAGCCCAGCACCATGTGACTTTGGGCAATAGCTCGCTTAATCTTCCCGAGGGCCCCCAGCGCTGGGACACCTCTCCGGAGGTAGCTGTGCACTTTACAAATGCTGGTATTTCATTTCATTACCCTGGGTTTGCGCCTCTCCCTCCTATCATCGTCTTTCTTGTCCTGCACTGTCAGGTCTAAGCCTGCCTGGCGTACCTCTAGCGGGGAGAAGATGTCTATAAACTCCTTCCTCCATATCCTTTCTTTCACTGCTAGCGGGATGAGATTGGCCAAACCTAGGAGCTTTGTGGTTGTGGGCGGATCGCTCGGGGAAGGGCGCAGGTATGCACTGGCGGGCTTCCCTTTAGGGTCTGTGCCCTCACCTGTCGCCCCACCTTCGCCTGTCCTGCTGGCCCCTGTGGCTGCTGTCCACCCTTGTGCGGCCTCCTCTGGTGATTCCGCCTCGCCCTGCTGTGCCATTTGGGAGTTCTGCTTACTTCTGCCAGCTGCCCTTTTCGTGCCTCCCTTATGTCTGGCTCTCGCCCTGGCTCCTTGCTGCCTCCCTGTCTTCCTGAGGACCATGGTGGACCCACTCCAAAAGAGGATCCTGCCCCCGGCCACTGCCACCATGGCATCCAACCCGGTGGACCCCAAGCCTCCCCTTGGAAACCCTGCTGGTCCCTCCCTTGCCCTCGCTGCCAAGGGGGCTGATTGGGCCAGGGCCCTTGCATTGCCAAATTACTCATGCCCTGTTGCGTGCCCAGGTTTACTATTTGCCCTGGGCCCCTTTCCGCTAGGCTATCGCGCTGTGCCTGTCCATGACCCCCCCCGCTGTTTCTCTTGCGGTGCTTACCCTTGTCTGCGCTGATCCGACCGCTGCGTGAGTTCTGAGAGGCCGCCGTGCTGGCTACAGACCCCTCCTCCTCGCTGCTCTCCCCGGCGTCAGAGCTGGACACCAGCTCGGGGGATGCCGCACTCCTGCTTTTGGCTCGTGCCCCCGTGTGCCCACCTTGCACCGCCATCCTGGCCGCCGGGACCTTGGCCCTTGTCTCGGGGTACTTTGCGGGTGCCGCCGTTCTGGCTGCAAGCCCCTTCGCGCCGGGTTTCTTGGTGGGTGGTGCTGGCGGGGATGCCTGTCGCTGTTTCTTCCCGCTCCCAGGGGCTCCGTCCTTAATCTGCTGGTCCACCCATGATTTTCCTTTCAGAGCCACCAATGCCCTGGCTCTGTCCAGCATTGCTTGTAGATGCTAGTCCAGCTCCGGGCCGTTGCCCCCCCCCTTTGCCTCTTCTGGGGAGTTTCTGTATCACCTTCCAAGCCCCTGAAGCGAGCGGGAAGCTGTGTCGCCCTCCCGGCTGCCCCACGCTTGCTGGCCATCCCGCTGCAATCGTCCGGCTGTAGTCTGTTGCTGAGATGGTGGATCGGGGGCTGTGGCACAACTAGTCCTGAGTGCTCTGGACCGACTGCTTGTTTGTGGTGCTTGACCCACCAACTGGGACGGCTGTGTGTGGTACCCAAAGTCGTGGATTCAGTCCTCGAACTTATCACCCCAAACCAACAAGGGAAATCCCTCTCAACCCTCTACCATGCAAAAAATCCTCTTCCTCCCTGTATCCGGTACTGTCTTGAGGGCTCCTACCCCTTTAAGGCACATGGTTGTGCTCGCGCTGCAGCCCGGGTCCTTTCCCTATATTCGGCGCTGTCTTGAGGGCTCCTGCCCCTTTAGGACGCCTGTTTGTGCTCGCGCTGCAGTCCGGGTCCTGCCCCTTTAAGGCCGCGTGGTGGGAGGCTCGGCCCGGCTGTCCCCGCCTGCTGATGCGGAGGGTGGGCGGCGGTTTGCGCCGGTTCCTGGAGCTTCCCGCTGTCCCGCAGCGCAGGTCCTCCTTGCGCCGCCCACGGTGAAGCGGGAGGCGAGGCAGGCAGGCAGGGACCACCAAAGTCGAGTCCCACGCCAAGAAAACACAAGCCGGGTCGCAGATGGCTCGGCAAGCAGGCTGGGTCCCCCGAGGCCGATTCAGGAAACTCCGAGGGCAGGGGAACCACTCCCGAAGCAGGGAGCCGAGGCCGGAAACGTAGTTGCAGGAAAGCCGGGTCGGGATCGGGAAAACCGGGTCCTGGCCCTCGCAGCGACTGGACGCTGCAGCAGGTAACTCCTCTTCTCCTCGCTCGACCGGGTCCACGTCGCTTTCCTTTCCTCCAGAGGGGATTGGATTCCTTTCCTCTTTCCGCCGGAGGGGATTGAATGCTCGAGGGGGCTTCTCGCCCCCTTCTCAATCCCCTCCGCGGCTTGTGGCCTGCTTCCCTGATTGGGGGAGGCAGAGTTCCACTTGGGGCGACCAATCGCGGTCGCCCCTTTTTCCCGGGCTTGCGCCCCGGGGTGGGGGAGGGAAGGGAGGCTTCCCGCCTCCGGGCGGCATTTGGCCCGGGCCCCATTGGGTCTGGCTTTGCCTTCCCCGGCCCGGGCTCCTTAGCCGCGCCGGGAGTGCTTAGTTTCCCTAACAAGATGTGTCAGGATGCAGTAGTCCAATTCGCTGAGTTTTTAAAAATGCTAAGCAAATTTGCAGAAAGTCGAAGGCAAAAAAGAGAATTGTATTAAGTCCTCATTATTTCCACTTCATTATCACGTCAGTGGGTGGACTCGCAGAAACCATTGTGTTAATGGAGGTCAGCGCCAATGAGCATGAGCCCGGCGCTCTGCACGCGCCTCTCCAGCTCATCGTGTTCTAATGCTCTGCCACCTCTCTTTGTATTTCAGGAATATAATTCCGGGGTCACGCAGAGAAAGAGAAAAAGCATTGACTGGAAAATGTCAACGGTGAGCACGCGCTTATTACTTTTTACAGCTACCAATTCCTCTAGCCGCAGGGGTGATGCTGGTAATGTAAAGTAATTTAACTTTCAGCCAGCATTGTCGGGCGAACGGAATCTCGTACTTTCTAACTTCCTTCCTCTCCCAGCTCAGGAAACAAGCATTGGCATAGCCAATAGGTCTCGCCTTTGGGGCCTTATAAGTATTTAGTTATGCAGCACAATATCCTTCGTGCAACAACATCAACTGTTGCATGTCTAAACACTTATAAGGTCCCAAAGGCGAGACCTATTGGCTATGCCAATGCTGGTTTTATTTTTATAGCACGCATTTGCAGTGCAATAGGTCTATACATTTGAGAGAGTTTAAGCAATTGGCATTGTAAATGACAATGCTTTTTATTTATCCGTTTTAAAAACAACACATAAATAAGAGGCATTGTCATTTACAATGCCAATAGCTCAAATTCTCATAAATGTGAGACCTATTGCATTGCAAATGCTTGTTATTTTTTTATATACTGCAACAAATGTACGATTAGAAAATAAAAAAGCATTGGCATAGCCAATAGATCTCGCTTTTGGGACCTTATAACTATTTAGTTTTGCAGCACAATTGTTGCATAGCTAAACACTTATAAGGTCCCAAAGGCGAGACCTATTGGCTATGCCAATGCTTAAGTGTTATATCATAGGTGCAGTGTGATAGGTGTGTCAAGAATTATGCTGTATTGGTGCTGCTTGATGCTATGCTGGTAATGAATGATGCTGAAGTGTTGCTGAATGATGCTGTGTTTATTGTGTTTAATGATGTGGTGTGCTGAGTGATGCTGTAGCGAAGTTTAGTAATGTGTAAATGGTATGAATGATGCTGTTGTGGTGCTGAATAACAATTGTGTGTACCTTAAGTGGCATAATGTGGTGCAGTGGTATAGAGGTGTCCGTATTAATGCTGTATTGGTGCAGAGTGGTGCTATGCTGTTAATGAGTGATGTTGTAGTGGTGATGACTGATGCTTTGGCGATGCACTTTAATAATGTGTTGTGTGGTGCAGAATGAAAATGGTGTGTAATTTAAGAGCTATATGCACTGATGTTGATGAATGAGGCTGTAGTGGATGCTGACTGATGCTGTTAAATAATGTGGTGTGCTGAGTGATGCTATAATGGTGTTTAGTGATGCAGTGGTGGTATAAATAGTTGGCGAGGAGCTAGGGGAAAGGAACCGTGGAAAATTTGGCACGTGGCTTTAATATTGTTGTACTGAAAAATGTTTAAAGTGTGCAGTGTAGGCGCTGTAGAAAACTTTGCAGCGTCCCTTCCGCGTTGTCCTGTGGTATAGGGGTAGTAGAGTTGTTAAGTGTTATTAGAGGTGTTGAGGGGTAGTAGAGGTGTATAAGATAGTTAGTAGAGGGGTAGAAGAGGTTTGGAAGAGAGTTAGAGGGATATTAGTGTTGAGTGATAATTTAGGGGTTGAATAGTGCTAGAAGAGGTGTAGTAGAGTGGTAGAGGGGTTAGTAGAGGGTTAGTTGATGGATAGAGTTGTAGAAGAGGGGTAGAGGGATAGAAGAGGGGTAGTATATGTGTAGAAGAGGGATTGTAAATGTGTAGTATAGTTTTATAATATGCTTTGAAGAGGTGTTTAGTTTTTGTAGAGGGGTAGTAGGGTATAGGGTTATTAGAGGTGTATACCAGTGTTAGAAGAGGTGTAGAAGAGGGGTAGTGTGGTAGTAGCATGGTATTTTATGTTTATATTGAGGGGTAGAGGTGTAGAATAGTGTTTTATGACTGTTGGAGGGTTATTAGAGGTGTTGAGGGTTAGTAGAGTTGTTGAGTATTTGAGGGTTAGTATAGTGTTTAGAAGAGTGTTAGTATAGTGTTATAAGAGGTGTAGACGTTTAGAGGTGTAGAATAGGAGTAGAGGGGTAGAAGAGGGGTAGAGGGTTAATAGAGGGGTAGTATATGGTTTTAGTGTTAGTAGAGGTGTTTGAGGGTTAGTAGAGGTGTAGAACAGTGATAGTATAGTGGTAGAATAGTGTTTGAAGAATGTTAGTGGTGTAGAATATGGGTATAGGCTTAGTAAGGCAGAGGGGTAATAGAGGTGTAGAAGTTTAGTAAAATAGGGGTAGTAGAGGGGTATAGTGTTGTTTGTGCGGTATTAGAGGGTGAAAGGTGTAGTTGAGGGTTAGAGGTGTAGAAGAGGGGTAGAGGTATAGAAGAGGGGTAGTAGAGGTGTAGAAGGGTAGTACAGGGTTATAGGTGCATTTTAGATGTATTTGTGCGAAGGGTATTGTAGTGGTAGAAGAGGGGTATAGGCGGTAGAGGTGTAGAAGAGAGGTAGAGGGGTTGAGTTAGATAGCTAAGTAGATAGTTATGGTTAGAGTTAGTTAGTGATATAGTGTGTGATGTATTTGTGTAGTATTTTACAGTAAGATAAGTGTTTTGTTTTTTGTTTAGCTGAAGATAGAAATAGTGATGTATTTAGTTATTCAGTAAGTTAGTGACAAAGTTATTGAGGTAGTGCGACTATGAAAGAGTTACTTGAAAGTATAGTTGTGCGAACTCTTATGTAATAAATAATTTTTTATTTTTGAAAATAATAACAGACATATTTGGTTTAGTAACAATTTTTATTTACATTATTAACAGATTGTTAACTTAAAAGAACATCAATTGTTTACTTTTAATATTTACATTGTATTGTTAAGTATGGCTTTTCAAATCATTTGTTCCGGTGAAACTAACACTACAGATGGTAGTGTGTGTGCCTGGTGGAAGCGTGCACTAACGCCTGGTGGTGTGTGTGCCTAGTGCAAGTATGCATTGACGGCTACTGGTGTGTATGCTTGGTGGTAGCGTGCACTAATGGCAGGTGGTGTGTATGCGTAGTGCAAGTGTGCAATGAAGGCTAGTGGTGTGTGTGCGTGGTGTAAGTGTGCATTGACGGATGTTGGTGTGTGTGCCTGATGGAAGTGTGCACTGACGGCTCGTGGTGTGTGTGCCTAGTGGAAGTGTGCACTAACGGCTAGTAGTGTGTGTGCTTGTTGGAAGTGTGCACTGATAGTTGGTAGATATAACGAATACGACATATGTACAACTGTATGACCCAAATAAAAAAGAATAAATATAAGAAAGGTTTTTTTTTTGTTTGTTAACATGTTTGCAACTCCGTCCTGTGTATTGTAATGTTGACGTGGTGCTTAGTGATGCTGAGGTGGTGTTGAGTGATGTTGAGGTGGTGCTTAGTGATGCTGTGGTGGTGCTGAGTGTTGTTGAGGTGGTGCTTAGTGATGTTGAGGTGGTGCTTAGTGATGTTGAGGTGGTGCTTAGTGATGTTGTGGTGGTGCTTAGTGATGTTGTGGTGGTGCCGAGTGGTGTTGTGGTGGTGCTTAGTGATGCTGTGGTGATACTTAGTGATGCTCTTGTAGTGGTGCTTAGTGATGCTGAGGTGGTGTTGAGTGGTGTTGATGTGGTGCATAGTGATGCTGTGTTGGTGCTTATTGATGCTGTGATGGTGCTTAGTGATGCTGTGATGGTGCTGAGTGGTGTTGTGGTGGTGCTTGTTGATGCTGGCTGAGGTGGTGCTCAGTGGTGTTGATGTGGTGCTCAGTGATGCTGTGATGGTGGTGAGCGATGCAGTGGTGGTGGTGAGTGATGATGTGGTGGTGCTGAGTGATGCAGTGTTGGCCCTGAGTGATGATGTGGTGTTGCTGAGTGAAGCTATGGTGGTGCTGAGTGATGCTGTGGTGACATGTAGTGATGTTGTGGTGCTGCAGAGTAATGATGTGGTGGCGCTGAGTGATGCTGTTGTGGCGCTAAGTGATGCTGTTGTTGTGCTGAGTAATGCTGTTGTTGCGCTGAGTGATGCTGTGTTGGCGTTTAGTGATGCTGTGATGGCGTTGAGAGATGTTGTGTTTGTGCTTAGTGATGCTGTTCTGGCTCTTATTGATGCTGTGCTGGTTGTTATTGATGCTGTGGTTGCACTTATTGATGCTGTGGTGATGCGGAGTGATGCTGTGGTGTTCTTGAGTGAGAGAGAGAGTGAAGATTTAATGTCTAATTAGAGAGGGTGGTGAGAGAGAAAGAGAGAAAGGGTGTACATAGAGTAAAGGGTGGAGCGGGATAGAGAGAGAGAAAGAAGGGGAGAGAAAGTGAATGAAGGTGTTTGAAAGAAAAATAGATAAAGGGGTGAGAGAGCAAATGAAAGGCTAAAAAATGTAGAGAGGGGAGAGTTAAATAAGTAGAGAGAGAATTCGAGAGGGGAGAGAGAGAGAGAAGTATAGAGAAAATTCGATAGTGTGTGGTGTTTATTGTAAATACAGTGAAGAAAGTTTGGTATGGAGTGGCGCTTCGTGATTCTGTTGTTGTGTTGATTTCTGCAGTGGTTGTGCTTAGTGATGTTGTTGTTTTGTAGAGTGATGCTGTGTTGGTGCTGCGTGATGCTGTGGTGCCCCTGAGTGCTGCGAAGTAGAGAGCTTTGATAGCGAAAAAGACGTCTAAATGGTGTATATCGAGTAAAGGTTTGAGCAATTGAGGAGAGCGAGAAAATGTGAGAGGGTGTATAGAGAGAAAGAGAGTGAAAGTGTGTACTGTGAATATAGTGTGCTTATGTTGCCTTGTCCTGTATTAGCTGCTTGTTGTAGGAGACAGTATTGCATGGTGTAATAACGAGAGCGAGATGAAAGGTAAGTAAGGAGAGAGTAAAGGAGAGAGGGGAGACATCTAAAACGAGAGAGACACAGTGTAAAAGTGTTGGATGTGGTGTTTATATAGTTAGTGCATAATTGCAGTCTAATAATTGTTTTGCAAATCTTATGTTAACCTGTGTTGGAATCTAACCTACGAAATGTAAACGAAGCAGAGTGTGTAAAAATTTGAGGTAAAGAATCTGTGAATTTTAACATACGTTAAAATGCGATGTAAGGTGAACGGACCCTATGTAAGAACTAGATGTAACCCTCCCCAAAATGTAGAAAGCACCAGCTGTAACCTAATGTATTAATATAAATGGGCACAGTAAATGGAAAAGGCCTAATGAAAGAGTAGTTGTAAAGTTTCAGCTGAGGGGAAACATTAATGAAAGCGGATGCCTCTGTCTACCTTGTGCCCCAGTGGCGCCTCAGGTCTGTGTCCTGCTAGCACGTGTTAATTGCGATTTGTAATGTAAGTGTAAAGCATGCGAACTGCCTGCAGTCTCCAACCACAAACAAAGTAATGGTTCAGCGGCCTTTCTGTGACCTTGCTGTCTCGAAAGAGAGAGAGATAAAGTGGTGGATCCAAAATAAAACTGTGATAGAGAGAGAATATAGAGAATAAAAATGCGATAGAAAGCGAAAGCTTTGCGATATGAATAAACGATAGAAGGCGAAGGCTTTGAGATATAGAAAAACAGACGACTGAGGGAGATATAGAAAGAGCGCGAAAGAGTGTACAATGTGTTAATAATGTCAGGTTTAAAAGTAGGCTGCATGTTTGTTTTGTGCAGTATAATGAGACAGCTGAGTGAGATAGAGAAAGAGCGCGAAAGGGTGTACAATGTGTTAATAATGTCGGGTTTAAAAGAAGTCTTCATGTTTGTTTTGTGCAGTGTGCGTGTAAAATGTAAAATTATTTAAAAAAAGCACAATCGCACAGCCATGTAATCAGACGAGTGAGGGAGATATAGAAAGAGCGAAAAAGGGTGTACAATGTGTTAATAATGTCAGGTTTAAAAGTAGCCTTCATGTTTGTTTTGTGCAGTGTGCGTGTAAAGTGTCAAATTATTTTAAAAAGCACAGTGTTTTGCATGCAGGCCAAAATGTGTTGCAAAACGTGGTAATAATGTCGTGATCTGAAAAAACCAGCCAGCATATCACAAATAATGTGTGACAGTCGATCGTTTTTGCAAAGTGAGAGAAATGTTTTATAGATTGGAGCATAAGCAACAAAGTTCGACTGATATGTTATTGTCGCAGAGCCATGTAATTAGACAGCTGAAGGAAATAGAGAAATAATGTCGGGTTTAAAAGTAGGCTTGTTTGTTTTGTGCAGTGTGCGTGTAAAGTGTCAAATTATTATTTAAAAAAAGCACAGTGTTTTGCATGCAGGCCAAAATGTGTTGCAAAACGTGTTAATAATGTCGTGAGCTGAAAGCAATCCTGCCCCTGCTGATAAAAGACAGATGCGTGTTAATAATGTCGTGATCTGAAAGCAATCCTGCCCCTGCTGATAAAAGACAGATGCGAGCAAGTGGCATCAAAGGAGCAAGTGACATCAAAGGCAGATGGCCTGGAGCATGCGAGGAATGCGAGTTACTGTGCGCGTACTCGCATGCTCTAGGACAGCCAAAAGTTGTGGTCGCATTTCTGCAAGCCCACTACAAAATATCTCGCCCAGAGCCAGCGCTGAAGCGCTGGCTTTCAGGGCGAGACCTAAAAAGGAAGCCAAAATCTCTCCGGGGGTGCACGCGCACACATCTCCGCTCGAGCTGTTCCAACACCGAGCTCATAATATGCATTTGTTGAATCCGCGAATCTGTAATGCCCTCGATCCCCTAATCTCCAAGTTAAAAAGGGAATGGACCGAAAATGGGTTTCATCGACTGCAATCCCCAAGCTCGCTTCACCTTGATGTAAAAATCTTTAAAGCTGATTAGAAAAATGGTGCTCTGCATAGAGGTGTTTGTTCATGGCTTGATTCCCTCAAAAGCCACCCTCCCGCAATAGTCTCGCCTTATTTACTTCTTGCCAATAAACCTCTGTTCTTGCGGCCTCGTAAGGGAAACCAAAATAAAACGAACGCCTACCTCTGATAAATGAGTTCAAGTGACGTGTCAATTGTCTGGTTTCTTGTACAATGCAATGGCAGTTTAGCGCTTAAAAAAAACATGTAGGCAGCAGAGCTTTAAGTGGGCCGGGTCTCACCAGTGCTGAGCACCGGCAGTTTTTTAAAGGGGGCCTCGAAACGGGTCTCTATCGGGCTCTGTTTTGTGCCCTGGCACAGGCGGTACGTTTTTTTCCGGACTGCAGTGGCAGCAGGCACATCATGTGCACCTGCTCACACTGCTCACTTCCCACTAGTGGAGAAGTTACGGCATGACGTCATGCCAGGTATTTGTTGTAGGGGAAGGGAAATCCTTTAAAGAGCGTCATTTTCTCTCTGGATTTCCTTTCTCTTTTTGAAATTCAGGAGCAGTAACATTGTCGTGGTGTCACCAGGGCTTTAAGTGGAAGCTTTTTCAATATTATATACAAGCTATAGTTGCTGCTTATTTATCTTATGCAACTAACAACCATTGACAAAGCCAATAGTCCTGACTTGTTGTAGGTATGATACTTGTTGTATCATATATCTGAAAGCAATGACAGAAACAGAAAAATACAAGTCAGGCGGCACACTATGCTAAGCACAGATTTTTGGCTTGGTGTTTTTAAGCCACGCCCTTAATTACATTGGCCACGCCCCTTTGAGAGACCCCCCAGCTTTTTAATCACACTTAAAGCCCTGGTTGGCAGCCCAATACAACATGCGTAAAAAGACACAGCGCAGGCTAAATCTTGCAAATTTGGTCCCTTATCGTCTTCATCTTATATACTATCCTCTTTGCTTCTGGTACAAAGTGTACATCTTTTTCTTGATCTACACATAGCCTTCACACTATGATCCAGCGATCTACTCTTTGGGCCTATCTTTTTGATCATAACAACCTGTACAGGCTAATACAGCAAGACTCAATTTTGTCTACCAACAACTTCCTCCTATGGTGATTACACCTGGTACAGAGAATAAACCTCCCCAGAGGTGTATTTGTAGGTTGCACATTGTCTATTTGCAATTGATAATAATTCTTTATTGTTGAGTTATTTATAACCATAACAATATTTTTATTGAACCATAAAACAATTACAAGTGTAATATTTCACAATTAAGAAGATAAAATGGCGAAAAAATACACACTGATCATAGAACAATCTCATCTTCAATAAAAATGGCCTTTAAAACCGGTCTGATCTTTGCACAAATATACGAGATATATACGGCTCCAGTTATGGAAAAGTGTAGTTGTGCCTTCCAAGCATAGGTCAATACCTTCTTCAGTACCATAGCCTATAAGACCAAGCTTAATAATAACTTAACAGTGCAGATATGTGCTTGTGCAAGTGTAAAATTCAGATTACGCATCGGCCAGTCTGTACAATTACACTTCGATAAGTCTGTGCAGGCATGCAAGTCATACAAGGCACCAGTCACAGAAGTGCAATTGTGCCTTCAAGCATGGAGCGATAACTTCTTCAATACCATAGCCTCTAAGACCAAGTTTAATAATTACTTAATAGTGTAGATCTGTGCTTGTGCAAGTATTAAATTTAGATTAAGCACTGGTCACTCTGTGCAAATTCAGGGTATAGTATCCGGCCCTCCACCCAATGGCTCTAGTTACGTTGGTCAGAACGTGGGCTAGGACAGCAGTTGGAGCCCTAATCAGAAATCTCAGACGTTTACAGATTAACTGTGGGTCCACCGGGCTAATACTTGCAATTATAGCTTTCCTGCTCCTTCAAATGCCTCTATAGTTGAAGCTTCTCTTTAATATTAATGAACGAAGCTTATGCAGTTTGGGACAGATACAGACCAAATGAATACGGTCCTCCTTTTTTGCCTGCATTCTGTGGAGCCACTGTATTCCCATGTTGGACGATTTGCCAGTGCTGGTATATTGCCGAAGCGCAGGATCATAAATCTGTGCTTTATATGTACCGAAAAAGGGATGGTAAGGTACAATGCTGGAGTCAATTCCTCATCGTGACTGATCACCATCCATGCATGCGATCGAGAGCTGAACTGGACTTTGTCTTCATAACTTGATTGAAATGTAACTGCCTTATTTGTTGCCCTTTAAAGACGTCATATGACACACTCATGTCCCATAGCTCAGTTAGGTGCAGTTGTTTAATGGAAGAATTCAACTATTTGTAGTATCATGACTGCTGATCACTTTGCAAAGCAGACCATAATGCATTGTTAAGTTTGGTGTCCCGTGCCTGCCATATCTTGAACCAGATTTTTATTGTTGTCAATCTTCTTGCTAAATCTTGTTTTATAAGTCCAAACTCAAGGTGGATTTGGGCTGGCGAAGAACATTGAGAAAGAGAATATACACATCTGAAGGCGTCGGTCTGTATTTTGTCCAGTAAGGCTCCATCCTGCCCTTTCATAGCCACACTTAGGTATGTAATAGTTGGAAGTAGCTTGGCAGAGATAACTGTAAACGACGACTGAAATGAAGGAGCATTCAATTTTCTGGCTAGGGTAATAAAGGTGTGGATTAAAGCAATTGCTTTCTTCCCAATGTATTGTTTTTGATGGAAAAAGTTGCCTCTTGAGACCAAGTACAACCCCAATCATTTGTAATGACTTACTACCTCCAAATAGGTGTCATTTAGGAGAATTGTGGCGGCCTGCCTTGAAGTGTTCCTGACGGACATGGTTTTTGTTATATTTACATCAAGCTGAAAAGTAGTATGTCATCTGCGTATGAGAAGTGGGTGAGACGGAAAGAACCTAACTGGGGAGGATGGGAATTTTCCTGGTCCAGGGCTGGTGATAGATGAAAAGGTTGAAGAGGTGGGGTGCTAACCCATATCCCTGTTTGAGGCCTCTGCAAGTTGGTATCTTCTTAGATAGCCTAGTGCCATCCCCAATTTTTTTCTTGGATCCAGGTATCTGAACAAAGGAGTTGTATTGCTCGAAGCAGCTTGTCGGGGAGACCCCAGATCTTTAACTTATTCCATAATTGCTGCCGGTTAACACAGTCAAACACGGCTTGAAAATCAACAAAGCATAAATGTAGTTACTTCTTAGCCCACTTACATTGATCTATTAAAAAGGCTATTGCTGAGATGTTTGTATTTGTACCTAGGCCTTTTTCTAAATCCAGCCTGATTTGGCGGGATTAAGTTGTTTAGTTTTGACCAGTCAATTAGGTCAGCTAAGATTAAGGAGGCATAATGCTTGGCTTCTATATCCAGTAGGGCTATCAGACTGTAGTTGGCGGGGTTGGTGTTATCGCCTCCTTTAAATACCAGATTTATTATTGAACCACGCCAACTCTAAGGTACAGTGCCAGTCAGCTGAACGTCCTTGTATAGTGTAGCCAATACTGCTGACTAGAACTGTGAAAGACCGTTCAGGCCTGGTGCCCGATTTCGGCTCCATCAAGCAGGACTTTCTGGGCCACCGAATAGAAGTTACTTTCAACAGCTAGTAGAGAGAGCTCAGAGTCTGTACCTACACCTGCCCGTACATTCGGCTTGGAATCATGAGGTGTTGCAAAGTTATTAGTGTTTAGCTTGGTATCGTGGGTTGTTGAAGAGTTTGTAGTAGCTTGCCTCAAGACCTTGTGCTGTTTATCAGTTTTCAGGGCCGGGTGTTGACTTATAGCGAAGAGGTTGGCAAGATGGACAGCCCATGATGGCTCTGAGATGTTAGAGTTGATTATCACCTTATGTTGGCTGTTAGGCTATTTATTGCCTCCCAGAATTTCTTTGAGTTAGTCTGTCTAGCATTGAATATTAATTTAATCCAAAAGACCTCCCAAATGACATTCTTGTCTTCCCAAAGTTGCTTTTTATATTCTTTTCTTTAGCTGCTTTAGGCGCTCCCATAGTGGGGATTTCTGAGAGGCTATTTTCAACTGCCGGGTGGTTTTCCTTAGCTCCTTTCATAACGCAAGGCATTTGGCCGTGAGACTTGGTTTGTGTGTTCATAAAGCTGAAGGTCTTGATGTCACTGGGGTCGCTTGTGACAACAGATCGGCAATAAAACTTATCCATGCATCTATTTGATTTTTTCTTGTATTGGTGCAACATATTATTAGATCTTTTGCCAGGGATGTGAGGTCTGTTATGGATTCATTGTTCCATCACAAGTGCCTTAAGTTGGACAAGTTTAGTTCACCAGTTTCTACAGGAGCCAATGTGTGTTTTTGTGGGCCGAGGCCTAACATTAAAGTCTGATATGAGTGATCACTGTCCGTTGTATATTTAATGGAGAGGTGCTGGATCAGTGGAATTAACGGCAGGGAGACAACAGTATAGTCAATAATTGATAGAGAATTTGGGCCAAAGTAAGTATAATTTGGGGGAGTATCATCTATGTATCTCCCGTTCAAGACCCTCATACCGATAAATTCCAAAGTTGTGACTCATTTTTCCCCATTGAGGTCTCGACGTTTGACTATTGAGGATGATTGGGATGGAACATTCCCCTATGTGTTGTCGCCATTTAGCATGTCATCATCGTCTGGAGTGTATATTAAATTTGAATCAAAATCACCAGTCAATATGTCCCATGTGGGGTTGGCTTGTTCGTGGCTAGTTATTGAGGATTTAATTGTTTCTAAAAGCATTTTTCTCATGACTGAATATGGGTGATTATAGATATTGAATAGGAGAATCGGGGGTCTTATATTTGGGGCCCAATAGCTAAGTTTGATTATTTAGAGACCTGGGTTAACTTGCAGTAGTAGTTCTACAGTAATATCCAGTCACAGCGATATGTAGACCGCTAGTCCCCTTTTCGGTCTCCCATGTTTTTGTAGCCTTGACATGATAATGTGAGAAACCTTTCTTGAAGGGCAATAATATTAAAGTAATTCCAGTTCTGCAGGGGGAGTCATCTTGGAGCAAGGTTTTAGCCCCAGCTATATTTCATCATACAAGGTATAGAACCATATGCTTCGGTCAGACTTCTTTCAAGTAGTGAGTTCATGTAGTCCTTGAAGCATTTAAAACGGAGAAAATCCAATCCCACTGGGAGGATGCCGACTTGTTTGACTGATTCTTTTGAGGTTGCCCCTTGGTCCAACCCAGAGAGTTCCTTCTCGCACCCTGTAGGACCCACTGAGCGAGGGTTACTGGTGGGGACCGAGCTCTCTCTCATCGCGATAGGGAGAATGGTATCCAGGCACCTAGTAACTCTTTAATGTAATTCCCCAGGTTTTAAAGATGTTAGCAAAGGTTAGGATTGATGGCACTATATTGTCAGAGCCCCAGGATGTTAGTGTGAGTTCTGAACGTGAGGGGTTGTCATTTACCAGGATTTTGAATGATTGCAAGTCTGCGGATGTTATGTGTTTCAAGTCAGGGATTTGGCTAATAGCCTCATTATGTTCCCTCTGTTGAGGATATCCTGTCATCCTTGGATGATGTATTCTGGTGAGAATGGGTGTTTGTTACACATGCTCTCCCTACTGGAGATGGTTTGCAGAAGACTAGAGGATTTTAAAACTCTTTCAGCAGACGTTTTTAATGATAATTTTGATGTTGCATTTGTGTTTGGCATTTGTGCTGACCCACTCTGGTTCTCTGCAGTGCCTCACTTTAAAAAAAAAAAAATCTAGACTTATTGAACGTCCAATTTGATGTCCATCTTTTGGAGCTGTTGACTTGCTCCTTGGCTGGCCAATGTATATTAGTGAGACCCTTCGGTCATGCCCATTGGTTTCAATAGACATGGTATGTGGCTTCAGATACGTGTAGTGGCGATGTCCTGCAGCTCAGAAGTTTCAACGCCCCTTGCTTGTGGTGGGGCTGTGGAGTTATTCCTTGTTTGGGATAAGGTTTTGGCAAAGTGAGCCAGTTGGATTAAAAGGTTACTTAGCATTGAGTTGGATACCTGGTCCTATCTTTCATCTTGGTTAACGCGTTCTCCGATTAATTTGCCCCTGTTAGTTGCTACTGTGTCAGATGGAACACTTGCCAGAGGATAAATGGAATGTGTTTATTTTACTTGTATTGTTTCACATCTGTGAGCGCTAGTGACCAATAACTGAGATTCTAGTCTTTCATTTACTTGGCTATTGGTGGTTTCTTTCGGCAGAGTGGCTGTGTCTTGGGACATTCGAGAAGGGGTGTCAGAGCTTGATGTGACTTCTAGAAGACAAACCCATGCATTCCATAGGTTCACTGTCTTCATTATGCTCGTCAGACTTACAGCTTCCTAATAACTCTCGGCAAACACAAGCGATTCATTTCATAGAGATACACGTTATAAATATCTGTAAACAAAGGGTTGGCAGATGTTGGCAAGCAGAGTGGCGCTAGTGGTTTTTACCTGTGTCTACATCTTCGTAAAAGCCTAACATTGTAAAGCCTTTGACTGTTTTTCTGTCTTTTATTTGTGGGTGACATTATCTTTAGCTACTGTACAAAAATGCCCATAGTACTTCATGACGAAGATATGGCAGCTTCAAGAGAACAGTATAAGCTTCTAAAGTAAGAGGGTTTTATGCTGTGGAAACAATATAGTTCCTGACCCTAAATAATACCATTGGGCCCCAAGCGACCTCAAATGTGCAAAGCATTACTTGAGAAATAGAATATCATTGATGGAGGTCACACTCCCTTGCTTTTATATTACATTTGCTTTACTCCTTTACTTGCCTAATTCAATCCTTCGTCAGGGCGTGTTTTTTTATCGGTGCAAATGTTGTTGATCATGGTCCAGTTTTCTCTTGTTTGTTTAAATCTGTCCAATTTGTTGCTTTATCTTCAATGTAGATGTTTATCGTACATACCTACAGTGCACCGGCACCACTGAGGCCTGGCCTGCATTAAATAAGATTATGGAAATAAATGCACCCTTTATCGACACTCATGTGGGATCCATCACACTAAAAATGTCCACCTGAAATTTGCTATGTTTCTAGCACCACGAGCCTCCCGTTAGACCAGCAGAGCCACAAATGGCATACAATTGTTATTTGATGTGAACCGCAGAAAACACCGCACTCCTGGCCAGTGAGCATCACACCTTCAGCATCTCAAACAACCTTCCTGGAGATGAAAGAAGAGAACCTCATCTCTTAAATCACTGCTTTCTCGCATCCTACCGTATACATTTCACTTGATGCGAAAAAGTAGAAAGCTGCAGAATTGATAAAAAAGGGATATGGGCTGAAGAGCTCCATTTATCTGATATGTGACATTTGTATCCATACTTTTCAAGGGCGCATCTGTTGTTGAAAGCTCCCAGACTTAAAGAGCTCATCCTTCTTTGGGGAAAAAAATATTGTATATTTAAGGCTCCTGGTAGGTGGTGCACCGCGGGGCAGCATGAAAAATGAATCCATAGTTTATCCGCATACGTGACACAGAATTGACTGTAGTAGAGTAGACCTCTCTATGGCGTCGCACAACAATGAATCATGATGTGCGAAGGGTATTTTTAAGAGGCATTGAGGCCTCCGATCCACACAGACTAATCTAATATTGCACTGAAATTATTGATTATATTGTAGAAAAGGTTCAAAGCGATGCAACCTACTGAGTTATATTACACCTCTTGAAGCTTGAAAACAGAGATTAATCAACCACTCCACCTACGACTGCAGAAAAACTAGCACATGCATTCTATTTTACAACTGCTATACAAGAGTACTGTCCACATTCCCAAAAGCATCAGCAGTAGCCCTGTTGCTAGGTGGGAGCTGTAAGTGCACCCCTTACCTCTCTCTTCCCATGCACTAGGAGACCAAAGCTTCTACCCTCCTTGTCCCGAACAAGTGCAGTCCCACTGGAGCAGCACAGCCACAACACCATGAATGATCTTATTTGCTGAAGTTCACCTTTGACTCCACAGGTTTTGAGTTTGGCAAGGCAGTATGTTGTCGTGGCACTGGGTCCAGCTGTAAAATGGATCCAGTTTGCAAGGTTTGCAGGCACATCATCTCATTGCAGGAGTCCTGCCAGTTGCCATTTCTGTCCTCATTGCTACCACTGTATAATTTGCATAATTAATGGCACGGAATCACCAGAAATTGTTTATTTTTACTGCTGGCAACGATTTGAATTGTGGGCAGTTCTTCAAAATCCTTTGAAATACTAGCAGTGTACCTAATTGAAAGGTAGGCTGGGCCGCCAGAGGAAAAGTAAGAAAAAAGGAAAACGAGACAATGAAAGTTGGGAAATGCTGGAATTTTGTGGTTCAATTTTGTTGCACTGCCACGTAGCATCCTATGCTATTTTACTATTTAGCGTAGGAGGGTGATTTTATCCTGCTGCCAAACGACTAGCCAACTCAAACCACTTATC
Organism: Calotriton arnoldi; assembly: GCA_963921515.1. Taxonomy (NCBI): domain Eukaryota; kingdom Metazoa; phylum Chordata; class Amphibia; order Caudata; family Salamandridae; genus Calotriton; species Calotriton arnoldi. The sequence continues at coordinate 3,785,344 of CAWUFW010000407.1, forward strand.
CTAATACCAAAATCCTTAGCAGTCACTAAATCCATTTTCTTTAGAACACTCCCTGATCCACTTAACTCTCAACGTAGCTCTAAACCACGTCCCAATCACCATTATCACTCAAAAAATCCATACCATACCCACCCCAACAGCCATAGACAAATACATCATGATCAGACACCATTCCTCAAAGTCAGATCCTCCACTGTATTCAGCTACACACTCCAATCTGGATTAAAGTACCACTATCCTCTTTGCCTGTTCACCCATGCCTACTAACCAAAACGTAAGGCACATACCATCCATCTGCACATAAATACAACACATAAATTATCTTCTTCACAATTGGAAGATGTCCCTCACCTGACACCAATAAAAAGGCCTTACATGTGCTCATCCTCCCTCATCATTCTAGCACCACCTCCAAAGATTGTCCTGCTCAATTAACTCACTCCCCCTTGGATCAAGCCCATTCTTTTAAACATCATGTCCAGGCCCTTTCCAGTGACCTTGCTTGCTACTCATAATTGAAAAAAATAAGAGAAGAGACACTCCTGCCACGCTCCCTACTTGACCCCAAGATTTTACACTCTCACCGCTACAACCTGATCAGCTTTCTTCTCACCTTCCCCAAAAATTCATCCCAATATTGCAGCCTGCTTTCCCATCTACAGCTCCACTGCATTCCTTCTGCACAATAATAATATAGACACTGGTGGTCATATAGACACCCCCCCTTCTCTCCCCCTCTTCTCCCTTTTCTGGCCACAAACGAGTTCACCTCAAATCAGTGGTAGCATAATCTTTCCTGAAAAAACAACGAAACTGTCCAGCACCACATTTCCTCCTTTGGTCTGATCCCCCCGCCCCCACCACCCCCACTTCCCTCGCACCAGAATTCAAACAAGGTCTCAAAGCCCATTTCTTCTTCCGAAGAACATTTTCAAACATGCTCCTTAGACCCTCTCCTTCTCTGACAGATGAAGTGCCAAAATCCAATGCAATCTCCAAGTTGAAAATGCTTGTTAGTAAATGTGTAGAATATGGAAACTTTGTATGTGTTTGATGTCCTTGTCTCTCTTCCAATGTCCTAATTATTAATCTTCATTAAATTATACCCTTTTTGCTGCAGTAAACCATCAGATTATGAACTCATGTGCAGCACATCTGCTAAAAGGGCCGCTGAAACCAAAAAAATATATAAATATGTTGCGGTTTAACCAATCACTTGTGTATAAGAAGGGAAGCTGTGTCATCATGTCTAGCAGACATGCTTACAATTCTCGAATCCCTGGTTGGTGGAGGCTCGCAACCCAGTGGCGGCTCCCCCATTGGGGCGTGGGGGCGTCGCCCCACTGCTTTCTCGCCATGCGAGAAGGCAGAAACATAAATGGTAATAACTACCATTTTATGTTTCTGCCTTCTCGCACGGCGAGAAAGCAGAAGTGCCTGGTTGGGGTGGGCGGTCCTGCTCGAGGGCAGGGGGGGAGTGGCTTGCCCACTGTAATGGGTATTGACTGTTTGGGTCGGCCCTGGGGCCGACCAAACAGTCAATACCCATAACAGTGGGCAAGCCACTCCCCCCCTGCCCTCGAGCAGGACCGCCCACTCTGCATGCAGCAGCCTACAGAGAAAATGGCCCGGCTGGGGCGCTCTCCGAAGCGCCTCAGCGTTGTGATTGGCGGAGGGGAGGGGGGCTGCCTTTCCTAGATGACGAGGTCTGCAGATGACGAGGGCTGCAGGTCGGAATTGGAAAATGGTGGACGGCGGGAGTCGGACTCGGGACCCAGAAGCGGGACGGTAAGTTTTAGTTAATATTTTCCTTTAATTAAACCCCTCCCCCTTCCCCCCCACGACGACCCCATTTCCACCCACCCGCCCGTCATGCCGGCCGTGGCTGGGATGGAGGGAGCGAAAGAGTAGGCTAATGTGGGCGGAATGAGCGCACAAACTACTGTTGGGAACGCTGCCCATTTATTTAAAAACAGATGGAAAAAATGATACGTCACATTGATGGACCGCGTTTCAGACTGAGTTTACTTCTTGGGGAAGCGTTTCATGCCCACATGTCGGAGTCCGAAAAGGTACAAATTCGTGCAACACTGTAGATTCGGATCCTCCTGAAAATAGGATGTGGGGGAAGAAGGTGAGGGCATATGGAGCATAGCGAAGGGGCTGACGGATTCAGTTTTCGGGACGGGTAGCCCTATTCTCGAGAAATTCCCCAAAAACTGATCAAAATTGTGCAAACTACAATCATCCATAACGGCAGTTTGGAAAGCCTCGTGAACTACAGGTTATGTTCACTATTCTGCAAGTAACACGATAAGTCGTGGTACACGAAAGGACACCTTCAGTTCTGTGACGCATAACATAAAAGAACAGGGCTGAATGTCTAATAAAGTCGAGCAAGAGAAACGCAGGATGAGATGTAGGTTGATATAACATAGAAGTGACGGAAGAAAGTAGAAATAATGTGTAAGTCGTGTTATATTTGATCTGGCTGTCTCACCATAGATTGGACTCTCTGACTTGTTAGCACAGTGTTTACGTAACAAAGGTTTACCTATGATTTTCTACCTTTGCTGAAAAAGAGATATCAGAAAAAGTGTGATCAGATTACGTCTTTTTTCTTTGGCCCTGATTAGATCGTTTGCAAATGGGAAACATTTTCTTTGATGTCCTTTTCACTGCTGTTTCTCAGTTTTTTTTTGTAGCGTCCCATTTTCTGCCTCAGAGCAGACATTGCTACAGTGAAAAGCGGAACCAGTCTTTCTCCCCGGTGCAATTCCCTGGCTGGCTGAAGACCCTGGAGCCCAAATTTTAAGGCAGGGGGGTGCTCCTGGTGCAGCTGTCACTTTCCCCACCTCCCCGAGGGTAATTGGAGCAGGCACGGGAGGCTTCAGGAGAGAGAAAGAGAGAGAGGGAAGGAAGGGCAAGGTGGAGAGAAAGCGATCAGAGATGGAGAAGAGAGATAAGAGAGAAGAAGAGCCAGAGAAGGAATGGGAAGAGAGAAACTGTGCAAGGAGGTGAGTGGACTGGTTTGAACATTTTTGCGAGGGCTGCTTTTGGTTCTGCAGTCCAGCCCTGGCCTTAGGTTGCAGTTTGTGGGCACCAGCATTTATGTTTCCTTGTCATACTTTGATCCAGAGGTAGAGAGAGAAAGGCTGTAAAGAAGGAAGGAGGGAGAGAAAAGTAAGGTAGGAAAGAAGTGACAAAGGGAGAAAACATGGATGAAAAAGCATTTGCAAATGGTAAAGAGACAAATTGTGGGGTACTGGAAGATGAGCATGAGTTATAATCATGACTGGGCAGTCTTGGTATTCGGAAGCCCTGGTATTTAATGTATGTAATGCAATGTATAGGGTGGAAACCTTGCTGAAATACAATGGAGTGCTGTGCACTAAAGCAAGAGAGGATGCAGGATCTTGTACAAATGCCTTGACAGAGGAGAGATGAAGTCATGTGAACGTGACCTAGATAGTCGAGGAGCACCTGTTGCCGACACATTCTATGCTCTTTGACAATATATATATATATATATATATATATAAATATAGTTCTCTGCTGAATTGTTGGAGTGAAGGTGTAAACTTGTTAAGTCTTAAGATGTTGTGCTATATTCTTGGCATGTAGCTAAAGATGGCTTACCTCTGTATTGGTCTTGTTAAAAAGAACAATGGTCCCTTCAACTAATCATCCGCAGAGTACTTGATATACAATGAATGTAAATAAAACGTTTTCTTTTAAGATCATAAGGCTGCAATATTCTCATCGAAAATAAGTGAAAGGAAAGTGCTCAATGCTTGCACATCACACACTGTGATATAAAAACACATTACAGTGCAAAAACATGTGGTCCTTATCCATACGTCCAAAGCAAAGAAATAAAAATAGTTCATTTGTAGGCTCTTAGGATATGTTTTGATGCCGGAGGAGAGATCACAGAGGAAGATTTGTTCAGGAACCACTCATCCAAAACTTTTACGCCCCCCCACTTTCAAATGTCACCAGCCGCCACTGTCGCAACCAAATGTTCAGGTCTTACATTCACTTCCCTACCTTAAGCGAAAAAGAGAATTTTTTTTAAAAGAGTGCCGCCTACGGATGATGTAAACTATTTGCAGGGGTGGTGTCTGTTTACACCCGAGCTCACTTACCCTGCAGTAATGGGCTGAAGTGCTTTCAATAACAAGTACACTGTCTTCAACCCTTACATAGTCATGTGAATTGTCAAATAAAACCAGCAGTAAACCCACAAAAAACGACATGATGGAGTCTAGGAAGCATGTTTATCAAAACCTATACTTTTCCTTACTCATAATGCAATTGCCATGTGCTCAGTGCATGTCACAATCTGATTTGCAGCACGGTATTTTAAGTTTTCTTCTCTTTACAACCGAAGCCAGTGAAACTTATCACCACTGCAAGAATGCAAGGCTGACTTTAAATTTCCGACTTGCAGGTTATACATGCAAATACCATGCAAATTACTCTGCTACCTTAAAATGTAAAGTTGATCTGTGTGAAGTTTTAACTTCACCCCCAAAATTGGGTAAAGGTGGGAAACGTCACTCTTCGTGAGGGCAGAAGCACATTTTCCACACCTTAGGTGAATTTTAACTTTCTGGCACGGAGATAGTGTAGTAAGATATCAGACCAGAAAAAGGTGATCTGTCATCTGCATGTAATTAGCTCCCCTGTCTTCTAAATTATCACCTGGGTGAGCACATTGCCTTGGGTGGCAGCCGGGAAACGCTGCAGTGCCCTCACACCATCCCTCCCCCAACAGCTGGACGTCCTGTCCTTAGGAGTTGGAATTCCAGAGATGGGACTGGAGCTGAGCACCTGGAACATTAAATGTTAAGTGGCAGTGGTACTGCGGTTGGGCAGCCGGTGGCCCTGAGCAGCAGATACGTTTTCAAGCTGTCGACAAACCAAATGGCGATGCGGCGCGCGCAATGTAATTCGTTTTATTTATTTCTGTACTTACCTCCGTTCGGCCGTATGCCGGAGTTTACTACCCCCCACCCTGCCCCTCCCCCGCAGCACTCCCTCCAGGAGCCGCGACTGATATTACCGGATATAAACCGGAGTGACACAGGTTACACACAGAACTACATAGTTGGTACACCGATCCTCAGACCTCTGATAAGGAGCTGAAAAGTGAGTGTCCTTCACATTCCCTGCATATCGCTGCAGCAGCTGGATTTCCCCGCTGCAGTACTCACAGGCTGAGGGCCGAAGAAGTAGAAGTGGCCTGGTTTATCGGGAAGGTATTGTGACTACCTGACAGGGTAAAGGCTTCTGAAAGGCTAGTATAGCCATGGAAATGTTAATCACAGGTCAGGCATAGATACTCGACATGCAAACGACTCAGCACTAGTGATGCCCATCGTTCAGAGCTTCTGACCTAGGTACCAAAGTTCAACCAGAGATTTGGGGATTCAGTTTTTTCCCCCAGCGAAATTCAGGCACATGGTTAGTTCGGAAAGATCTTCATATTTCCCTGAAATCAAACAACTAAGCTGGATATTCAACAAGTACTAATCATCCCAACCCCAGGAAGAGAAAAGAATCAAAGAATTCATGGTCTGAAATAAAGAAACATCTTGAAGTGCAGAGCAAGGTGCAAGGTCCTTCCATGCTAGAAAAGAATGCAACCGATGTGCCCAGACCTGAGTGCATGTATTGTTATATGAAAATCAAGATGATTAATTTTAGCTCTATTTCAAATCAGGCCCCCTTGCCAGAATGTGACATCTTGCACTCCATGTATCAATATGCACCTTTATGCATTAGCACTCTACACCACAAGTATGTATGTTTTGTACTATTGAAAAGTCTGAAGTGTATAACTGATTCCCCTCCAATTCTCTAATTTCCTAAGTCTATTCAATAATGGCACCTTGCACTTTAACCCCTTCCCTGCTCATGACGAGCTCAGCTCGTCATGCTGCGCGGTCGGGCTCTGCGCATGACGAGCTGAGCTCGTCACGACCACGATCGGAATGTCCAGCACCTGGGCGGAATTCCGATCGCAGCGAAGGCGTTAAATCTTTACATGTATTAGTATTCGTTCTATTTTACTATTTTTTAGCTGATGAATTTCAAATTGTTATTTGTATAAATTTTAATTATGATGTAATGTAGGAATGCTTTTTGATTAGTATGCTTTTATGGTGGTATCTGTTGCACCGAATAAAGCTGATTTTGATTTTGAGTGCATGTAGATGTCCATGCTGGTTAGACACGAGTTTAGACACTGATGCCCTAAAAAGATTCAGCGTGAAGTCCAAAGTTCCGTCGCCTTCTCAGATTACAGGGTTATTCGAAGGCTGACAGTCTATGGAAGCTGTCCCGCTCAAACATCGAAAACCAAAATGTGCCAAAATGCAACCTTAGCTGGTTATCCTGATCACTTTCATCCTATTTACTTGTCCCCAACTTGATGCATCAGACACACCCTTCATGCTCACTTTGAAACCGTGTCTATGATTCCTTTGACACTAACCTCTTGCTAAACGGTGCAGATAGTTTTATTTGTAGATCTGTGCAAGGCACAGCTTACTCGCTGCCCTGTTATGTTCCCGTAGGCTCTAGCGTGCAGAATCTTCATAAGATAGTATCTAGTCCACACTCCTAACCCACTTAACTTACACCACTGCCACATACTCCAGGCACAACAATCCGTAGCTCCGTGGCCATTTAGATTCCACCAGACCTTAAAAAGAAATCTGATGTTCTTTAAATGAAAAAGGAATCTAGTCCATGTATTGAGCATTATTCACACAATATCTTCAAAAAAGCCACGAATATGATCACTAAGGTTTTAAAAATAATCTACAATACCAAGAGTTCATGTTCAAGCACAGAGATCACCTCTGCGTAGTATCATCAGGAGGATGCTTTGCCCATTGTTTCCTTCCACCTTTACATTAATGCCTACGACTCTTAGATCACACATGGCCTACAAACAAACTCTGATACAGTATGTGATATCGATCCATCTCCTTCACCGAGGACAGATTGGTACTCACTACACGCTAAAAGTTAATGTCAAGTCAACCTGCAGCTATTCGAGTTATGTCATTCCAGGCAAGTAAGCATTATCCCTCAAAATACATCAAGTATATATGTGTGACATTTACACAAATGCACATGCCAACAAATTCTACTCAAAGTTCTGGAATGATACAAAAAGGAAATGTGTTAAGAGCTACAGGCTTTACTGGAGTAACATCTTGCTCAGTGAAAATAACATTTTCCAGGGTATTTCAACAGTGTAAAAATTCACAGGGGGAAATAAATGCATGTATAACCTTGGGCAGAAATATCTCTTATTATGTATGAAAATAATTTTTAGACCTATAGGTCCATAAAACAACACAAATTTGCATAAATATCACCTAAACAGCAAACCATTAAAGATTGCATCAGAGGTTTAACAACCCTATAAAATCACATTAAACAAGAAGTAGCACTGACTAAATTTTTGTAGGAAAAGACCAAGCAGCCATGTTACCGCTTAAGACTACATCCATAAAAAAATGATTGCATTTTTTTTAATGTTGTTCCAAATTCATCAAAGGCCTTGATAATCTCTATAGAAAATCAAGCAGCAATGGATACGTTTTAAGTAGTTGTTCAATGTAATAAGGTACTCCAAATACACACAAGCATAAATGTGCTCTAATACTTTGAGCCAGGCCGTTACAGAGCCACCCAGAACCAATCTAGAGTCTCGGTTTTTAATATTGTGAACATATTCAGAAACACAGTGAAACAGTTTTCACATGTGGGAATGGAAGGCTAATAAAGCAGTTGACTTGTGTTTGGCCAAACACAAAGCAGTTCTTTGTGGTACTTTTAAGCCTACTCTGTGCATTAAGGTGGGCCTTGAACTGTCACAGCAAAAATATGTTACAAATATCCCGAAATCCAAAGTTCTGGCACTCTCTTTTACCCTTTTCCCTACCAGTCTCCCCTCACATTTGTTAATACCTTTATTACCGGGAGATAACGAAGAAATAACACTCTCCCTGGTTTTGAGGTCAGAAGGCACCTGTAATATGAAACTTACGATACTACTTACTTGTAATACATAATTACAAGTGAGAAGTGGCATGACACTGTTCAGTCTTTCATGGTAGCACAGAGCAGCAGGGGTCTACCTTCGGCAACTGGGGGTGGGGGAGGGAGGGTAAGGAGCACACTGCTCTGAGCACAGTCTAAGCGTGGAAGGAAGAGGTGGAAAAATAAATACAAACCCTACTTGATATGGAGCACCACATAGACAGTGCTACGATAGCGGTCAACTCCCTCACAAATTCTGAGGGAAGTGGATGCATCTGTCTGTCTGATCATCTTTTGACAGTAACATTCTGTCAGCAGGGACCCCCCCCTCCTCATGGAGAGCGCAGTACAGCGCCATCAGCCCTCACTGGCGCTAGCAGAAAGGGGTAGCACACCCAGATGAACTGCTGCTTTAAAGGTTTAGAACACTCACTCGAATTGGGCAAAAACATCTCATTGTTTTTAAAAAGTAGATTCGCAAAATTTCGCAAAGGAAGGATTCCTTACAAAACTAGTATATTTTTTTAAACAAAGATTTGAATTACTTTTCCACTAACGAACGAAATCCCACCCTACCAAGGCACATTTTTTGTTTTACGTGGAAACTGCTGTTCGACACTTGTCTAAAGACCCCACGTCAAATGTGGCACTTACAACCAGTCTTGGCTTCTGGGCAAGTAGTTTATTTTTTAACATTGTAAATATGGGCTCGAAAATCTCGGCAAAGTAATTGCAATTTAGGCTAAAATGTCAGTACTGGCGCAAGGTGTCAAACATGACAAAGGTGAGCTTTGAAACTATGGAAGGAAGGGGAGGTAGAAAGATATATATTATAGTGGGGGAAAGATACTGGTAAAAGAACAATAGAAGGATTTTACAAGGCACCGCAAAGTTCCCTCAACGTCAACATTCCGCCAACCGTACATAAAAGGATATTGTAAGTTACCTCAGAGTTCCATGGTCTTATGACAGCACTCACCCCCTTTCAGTGGTCTTCCAACTCCATCCAGTACTTAGGCCTCACTATCACAAACACTCTAGCCTCATGCGTCTGGACTGAGTCACAGACCTCCCCGGTGACTTCACAATTTACTGGTACTTTATGACATACATAATAATAATCATTTCAACATGAGGCAGATAACTTTCCTTGTACCCTACTTTCAGTTTAACACAGGCAGAGAAGCATTTACCTTTAGCAGGTGCTTCCACAGAAGTAAGACCAGTCTCGCTGACCACAGCAAGCACCATGCAGCTTTGTGAAAACCCTAAGGCAATTGTAAAGCATTTCTACGCATGTAGACAAAGTGACCCATAAGCAAAAGTTGACATCCACATAATGCAATGGGTACTATTTCCCACTTATTATAATTTAAAAAGGGACTAGAAAAACAACTTTCATTCTAACAACTGGCTCTTTTTTTAATCCTTGCTTTATCAAGACCCGATTCTGCCAAGACGTTTGCCCTGTGGTCTTCCACAACAAATACATACACATATGCCGAGGCACACAAAAATTAGTCCATCCTGTTTCAAAGGCAGTAACCAAATCAGTAATCACAGGAAGCCCATTTCACGTTTTCTTTTCTCTTTATTTTTCATTCCTTTCTTCTCAATGTAGTATAAAAAACACTGGCAGCCGACACGTGTTTCGTCCTATGGACTTTTTCAAGGCCAAAGGGGTATGGAAGAAAGACCGGCAGGTCTGGACATAATGAGCCGGCAAATATAGCGAAAAAATGACTACATATGGGAGAAGCTTACAATGAATCTGGATGTCCTAACTGGACGTGGGATCTTGCAACATATATTCTGCCTGTGCGTAGCCCCAATAAACAAGTACTTTGACACAGTGTGCCCGAAACAGTAGTAAGACCGCAAGAGAAGACCAAAATGTGGTCTGCAGTCCAAGTGATGGCTTAGATGCGCCTGTGCGTGCTCATACAGAGCAAAAAGGTCCCTCAATGTCAGACGGGTGAGCACTATGTGTTTGTATCACCCGGCATACACACTCATGCATACGGTCCCAAATAGACCTTATGTGCCTGTTTCGTCCGGCATACAAGTAATGCCAAGGTTCCTCGGACGTGCAGGAAAGGATAGTAATAATGTCAGTCCGGCCATGAAGTACCACGGCAAACGACCGATAGATGGCCTTGATAAGCCTCACAGGCTTCCACGCACGCTGCGGTTCGTTCGACTCCCATGCTTATCAAGGCCATCTATCGGTTGTTTGCCGTGGTACTTCACGGTCGGACCAACATTATTACTATCCTTTCCTGCACGTCCGAGGTCCCAGGATGCTTGTTTCCGGTCCAGGGAAGACATGGCTTGGCAGTTTGGGCTGGACTGTTCCCATGAGGCACAGGGTCAAGACTGATTTGCATATAGCTGTGTCTGAATTGGGGTGGCTAAGTGAGCTAAAGAACGATGATGGATTCAACCCAGATCTGTGAATGGGGTGAGTGTCTGAAAAGTTTCAGCGCTCCGTCCATCATCTCTTTGTGTTTGCTTTGTTCGCCCTAAGTTGGCAGGGCATGCCCAGACGTGGGTCCCCTGCTCACTTTGCCACTGGATTCAAGCTAGTCTGGCTGGAGGGCTGTTAGCCCGAAACTGGTCCCAGGATGCTTGTTTCCGGTCCAGGGAAGACATGGCTTGGCAGTTCGGGCTGGACTGTTCCATTAGGCACAGGGTCAAGACTGATTTGCATATAGCTGTGTCTGAACTGGGGTGGCGAAGTGAGCTAAAGAATGATGATGGATTCAACCCAGATCTGTGACTGGGGGTGAGTGTCTGAAAAAGTTTTAGCACTCCGTCCATCATCTCCTTGTGTTTGCAAATGTCCATACGACCACCCGGTTGACCTAGTAAATAGATGTGCATTCGCAATTAGGCATTGCCACCTTTGTGCGCTTCGATCTTCCACAACAAGGCTAGCAGAAGCTAGAGGCCCAAATGCTCTGAAATATCCTCGGTCTTCAGCTTATTTTATATGAGTTTCTACTCAACTGCATGTGACAGGTACCAGAAACTCTTCCAGGTGCAGAGGTTCTTCCCGAGTCCCGAGCCATGCAAAGCTTGGCCAATTCATGCACACTGTGCATTTGGTCTTCACACAGCAGTATGTTCAGGGTGGACCAGAGCTGTCAATCAATCAATCAATCAATCAATCAGAGTTGGTAAAGCGCAACTACTCACCTGTGAGAGAGAGGGCAGCTCAGTTGAGTGCTGGGGTCACCCGAAAAGTTAGGTCTTGAGGTCCTTCCTGAACTAGGGCAATGTGAGAGATTGCCAGAGGGGGAGGGTGTTCCAGGCTTTAGCTGCGAGGTAAGAGAAGGCCTTTCCTCCCGTTCTTGTCTTTTTGATACATGGGACGGTGGCCAGTGAGAGCTGGACTGATTTGAGGTGTCTTTTGGGTGCGTGGAACGAGAGCCGGCTTTTCAGGTATGCGGGTCTGGTGTTCTGATGGGGCCTTGTAAGCCAACTGATGAGCCCAGGAGAGTGGATACAATTAACTTGAAATAAGTGCACACTGTTAGGAAGATGTTGCACCTTAAAATATTATGCTTCTTGCTCGTACAGAACTTATGTTAAATAGCAATGAGGCTACCGCCAAGTCCTAGGGGGACGGGACGATTGAAAGGAAAGATCAGACTGCAGTGAGTAAGGTAATGGTGACAAAAGCCTCTGCTGTCAAATGGATTGTAAGGGAGTGTTTATATCACAAAGTCTGAACACAGATTCCATATGATACCAAAGGTCATAGACAGTACAATGGTTACACAGAATAACAGAAAATGATGAGTGGGATGTCACAGTACAGGCAGACACACACACTATATAATGCTTAGTCTGACAGTATATTACATATAACAGAGTAAAGTTTTGCTTTTTTAAAGAAAAAAGTTTAATACATAAGAGGACACGGATGACTGGTGGAACAGAAAAGGTTTGTGGTATGCTATTAGGATCTGATAGTTATATCTTGAGAGCAAACTTGAAGGCGATAAGGGACAGTTAATTTTAAAGACTGGTGAGAAGATTTTGTAATTTAAAATTATTTAAAGCTAGAGGGAGAGCAAAGTGACTTAAGGATGATAAGGTGGTGCAGGTAACAAAGGAAGCCTCGCTAACAGTTATAAAGTTGGAGAGGTTTTGGGAAGGGTTGGGAAGTGAGGAGCTGTGAACTGCCTTGAAGACTAGACTGGGGACATTAAAGAGTATCATGTGCTTGGCAGACTGGCTGACAAGTTGATAGCGATAGGGGAGGGGGTTGGTTTAAGTATACATCCACAGCACCAAGGTCTTTTCTGTCCACTTACTGTAATCTGGAAATAATGGAAGTTGAAGAGACCATCCGATATTTCACCCAAAAGATTACAAAAGGAAGCAAAATGGGTGCGAAGCTGAAAACCCAACTTACACCACCCTCCATGCTCATGACAATCATCTACTTGTGCTGCTAGTGTTAAATACAATGGCTGTGGGATCAGAGAGATGTACTGTGGGACGTCTGTCGTGGTGAGCTCAGAAATAGCCGATACACACAAAATCAAGCCTTTCTGAAGGCCTTCCTTTATTTTTCTGACCAGTTGCACTGCAAGCTAATAATAGCGTGGGCAAAGGTGTGGAATGAGGGCTTTGCAGGTGCCATTTTTGCTGTGTATGCATATGCTGTGACATCACCGACGTTTGTCCAGACAAAAAAAGCAGCCTTTTGAACGCTTGACAGCATGCACCTTGTTTGCCTTTTTCTAAAGTCACCAAAGAAGCCAGTACATGGTTAACAACAATGCCTGGCACAAGCAAAGGCATTCAAGCTTGTGCCAACAGGATTTAATTTCTGACTCAACTGAACATCCCAAAAGACTAATTAAATGAATAAATGACACTATTTATCAGAGTCCGACGAACAGACATTTTACAAAAATTGTGACCTGTTATTAGGCTTTTAATGGTGGGGGTTCAGTGATCATACTGAGAGGTCATTTGTGGACCTGTTGATAGTGGTGGGGAGCCTGTATAACTTAGGCTGTGTGGAATAGGTTCTTTGGAAACCATTACCAATTGGAGAAACATTACCTTTGACTTGAAATTCCAATTTTGCAGGAATTTGGATTTTTTGCTAGAAATATTTAGCCAACTTAAGAGCCAGGGGGAGCGAGGAGTAAGCTTTTGACAAAGATATAACCGTTCTAGAATCACGAACATCCTTGTTTCAATCCAGTTTTTTATTTTTATTTTAAATTAACATAAAATGTATTTACCGGGGTGTCATAATCAAGGGTATCAAGCACATTCTCCGCCAGAGCTCCAGTTTTTATCTTTAAAATTCTTCCACTCTCGTGCATTTAAACTGAAATGCCTTTTTCCACTATGATGCAACAGCGAAATTATAAGAACTTCTGAATCGAGTAATCTATTTTTCCCAGTATGGTGACCTTTTTTTAAAATTATTTTATTTTTGTAAGGCTCGATTTTTCTACATAAAATAACCTTCTGCAAAATTCTTTTGAGGTTTGCATGACTTCTCAGGCCGCCTACCAAATTTGACTCAAGAGTACCTCTATGGAAAACTAGTTTTTAAATCTCGTGTACCAGACAGCACAACATGTCTGTATGTGGAAAGATTTATTGTCAGCTTACAGTACACTTAGAGCCCACCCACTGCTTTCCATTGGTTGGTTTTATGGTCACTGTTATTTGCTTGCTTTTTATTTATTAGCTTGTGTGGGCTTTCCCTCCACTTCTTGTGTTTATCCTTCCCCTGGCACGTAGCTTGTTTACTTGTGTCCTTTCATTGATTACTTTTCGGGCACTACATTTTTCTTTTGGTTAAGTAATCTATGAGAATATATACGTTTTCCAGCTGTCTCCCTTGTGTTCGTCTCTTTCCAACCGTCCACCACGGGCCATGTTGCTCTCGCCTGGAGGCTTCTCCATACCCCCTCCGTGTTGCGCTTGCCCTGGTACCCTTCTCCCCCCTCACATTGCTTTCTTCCTCATGTGCTTCTTCCTCGATTGCTGCTTCCCCTTCAAACCCGCCTGTTCTCCTTCAAAGGCTGCCCCCTCCTCCGATCTGCCATCTCCCAATTTCTTCCCTCGTCCACCACCTGCTTTCCGTTGCTGCCCCTTCCCACCCTCCCGCTCTCCTTTACAGCCCTTCCCACCTTCCAACTCCCCCGTGTTGCTCACTCCACCAACCTGTGGTCTTATTTCTTTTTGGCGGACGACCAGGCAGTAAATTGCAGCCAGCCCATCTGCCTTAAAAGTACTTTTGCACTACTACCTTTTTTTTTTTTTTATTCACCGACCCATCTGGGAACTGTAAATGAAAAAAAAAGCTGCCCTTGTCTTTAGGAATGCAACACACACAAGATGATGGACGGAATGCTGCACATTGGCAAACATTCACCCCCAGTCACAGATCTGGGTTTAATCCATCGTTATTTTGCTTCACCACGCCACCCCAGTTCAGACATAGCCATATGCAAATCAGTCTTGACCCTGTGCCTCATGGGAACAGTCCAGACCGAACTGCCAAGCCATGTCTTCCTGGACCGGAATCAAGCATCCTAGGACCGGTTTCAGGCTATCAGCCTTCATCAGCCAGGATAGCTTGACTCCAGTGGCGTAGTGAGCACGGGACCCACGTCTGGGCATACCCTTCCCACATAGGGCGAAATGCAAAACACACAAGATGATGGACGGAATGCTGCACATTGGCAAACATTCACCCCCAGTCACCTGGCTTGGCAGTTCGGGCTGGACTGTTCCCATGAGGCACAGGGTCAAGACTGATTTGCATATGGCTGGGTTCAAACTGGAATGGCATGGTGAGCAAAAAAACGATGGATTTAGGCCCAGATCTCTGTACTGGGGTGAATGTATGACATTGTTCTGCATTCTGTCCATCAACTGTTGTTTTTGCACTTGTCTTTAGGAAGTCACATATATTGACTAGAGAATGCCTTTACCTACAAAATAAGGGCCCTGTTATCACACTTTTTATTTTATTTTTTAGCTTTTTGCCATGTTGCACAGCATCTTGCCAATACTTTTCAGCTATATTGGCTTTGCTAATGCTTGTTACTCTGGTAGCTCCTTCGGCTTCAGCAATGCGGATACTCAGTTACAACTTACATCAAGACTGAAGACCCTCTCTCAAAGCATGCCAGTTGGTTACCCTACAGATTTGAAGCCAGGCAGGCTGTTTTAGATAAGACATGGGGGCAGAAGGCAATTATGACACCAAGAAAGTCGAGTGTTTTGTGTAAATGGCACCAATGAACTTCTTCACATTCAGACAATGACCGTAAGCATCCCTTGCTTGGAAGGAGGAACACTGAAAAGTTAACATAGATACAGATTTCACTTCATAATTTTAAATAGCTCACAGAGATGTTTTGTAGGGCTTTCAATGCGCTACCTGGCTGTAACCACGGACCCGCCTTCAGAAACCACATATGCAAGCACCTCCTCCAATGTTATCTGAATTGTCTTCTACAGCCCTAAGCGAAATTTTAAGTGCCATTAATGTAGTAGGATAAATCCAATGATAGCAGTAAAAACATGACCATAGAGCAATGTAGACCCTTTTGCTAGATTAGTTTTTTAAAGGCAACATAAAAATGGCCGACCTCATAGCTGGCCAGCTGCAGGATACAGCGAAGCAGCATAATGTTCCAAGATGCAGAGAGAAAAGAAACAGTTTGTCAGCAAACAGCCTTCCTCTTTGTGAAAGATTTGTTTTCTTCCTGTGACTCACACACAAGAGAAGGAGAAGAGTGGAACAATCGACCTTGTCAGGCTGGGAGCATAAAAGAAGGCTAAGAAAGGAAACGGGTGAGATCAGTTTAAGCACTGTCCCTGATAGAAGGAAACATGAAAAATTATGGTAGTAATGTTGCTGCTAATAGAGATGCACAATGCGGACTCCCAGAGAATACATGGTCAAATAAATATCACGCTTCTTCTGTGCTTAGGCCATGCATGCAGTGGCAATGTCGCTTTGTAGTAATATACATGTACACTATAAGGGCTAAAAAGTCAATTATCAGTACCATTTGTAGGTTCAAAAAAAGAATGCAACAAAACTAACTAATGACACAGGAGACAGGGGCATAACACCGGGCCGCGCGGCATCAGCAGCACAGGTGCCTGCCCCTCCCCCCCTAACCCTCCAGGGCACCTCCAACTCTTCAGGAGTGGCCATTCAGCCAATCCAATAAATATCCGTGAAATAAAGGAGTCTCAGGGGCCCCTTGTCACAATCTGAGGGAGTTGGGGGGGGGGGGGCATTATTTTGCATTATGCCACTGGCAGCAGTCATGCTGTCTTTGCTCTGGTGAGGGCCATCCATAGCATACTCCTTTTCCACAACGAGGTGCATACTTTTTAGGTCGAGCCTAGAGTAGCACGCAAGCGCTGCTTTGCGAGACTTTATGTAAGGGGCTTCAAAAAGCTGACCACACGCTCGTGCACAATGGCCTTTTCCGTGCGGTTAGCCGCACGGCCGCCATCTGTTTCCAATTTCGTGCCCAGACGTGGGCGCGATAATTGAAAACACATGGCCATTGTGCACGGGCGTGTGGTCAGCTCAGCAGGCTGCCGCGCTCGTTCGCCCCCGCTCCTCTCTGACGCGGCCGACGTCTCTGCTGTCCAGCGCTTCACTTCACTGCCCCTAAGTCTACATCGGGTATCTGAATGTAGTCTCCCCGTGCCTAACAAAATTAATGCGTCCTTGTGTAATGTAACTGGCGCTCATGTAAAGCGCTGCAATACCTTCGGGTCGAGTTCCCGCTACATAAAACTTTTTTTTTTAAATGTTGAAAAGGGCAAACATTGGCGAGAATACTTGGGTTTTTAAGACTAGCACCTGACCAGGGCATATCTGATATCCGTGATGCAGGCAACAAACCTCTTCCGTGAGCCCAGAAAATGAGGACACAGCTGAATCCTCGTCAGGGGTACTAAGCGCTATATCATGCAATTACGATATAGCAGGATAATACTGGAACCCTCGACCGCATGTGTCAGAGGGGGGCCCATCCTGATCTTAAATCTGAAGTCTGACGGCGTCACAGCCCCCTGCTGCAGCGCCCAGTGTCTAACAGCACCACGGAAGCCATGAAGCGCTGTAAATGAACGGACGGAAGAAACGCCCTAGCCTTTAAATCCCGTGCAAATAAAATATGCAATCTGTCAGAGGGCGAGAGGGGGGGGGCTAAAACATGCCTAGCGCCTTGAAGGAGCACATTAGTGACGATGGTGTTTTCAGGACTGAGCCAAAGGCTGTGTTCAAAGGTTATTCCTGCTGTGATCACATGGCTTCAGATCTTAGCGCCTGGTTGGTAAACAGAGAGGACACAGATCTAATCACTCATTCTGTCCCTGGAGCATGCGCACTGCATACCAACGAGCAGCAGCCGAGGCCCCGGGGGAAGGGAGGCGTGACGTGCCCAATAATGGCTGATGGCCATAGGCTGTCAATGTATGCTTGTAGTGCACAAGGACACGCCGAGTTTTTGCGCTGAGATTCAGGTAGCACGATTCAGTGCACAAGTAAGATTACTGATGCATGCTGGATCTTGTAGTATGCTGCACCCCGTATCAAAAAAGACATTTCTTTTTTATAAAATTATTAGCACTGGTAGCAAGGGTTTTGTTTTCTTTTTCTTCCTTTTTTTAGTCGTTACAGTGTTTTTGGGGTACTCAAACAAGGAGTGGCACTATAACGTTCGTGTCTGAGCACATGGTTCTAAGCACATACTGGTGGTGTGCTGAATATTTACAGTGCATGATGACTGATTTGCAGAGTTGGTTTACTACACTGTTCCGGGCATTTCGCTCTTTCATGCCATTGATAGAACTAGATTATTTTAGAAATGAGTCACGTTCCTTACAATGTGGTAATTGGCATATTATTGGGTTTACAGCTGCCCCTGAAGAAGGGTGGAATAATCCGAAATGCATTGATAGTTACACACAAGTCATGATTTGCCATTCTGTTAATAACTTTAGGAATGTATTCAAAGTCAATAATAATGTGATGCAACATTGTTGGAATATTATGCACTGACAAGGGTATAAAAAGGTGTTCATGTGTTTTACAAAAGAAAGCTTCTTGAAACCAATCAAAATTAAAATGAGTACTATTTTTTTAATTTGCCTAATGCATTGAAAATATTGTAGTCCACTGGCTCATTTCGTAGTGCGCTTCATTTCTAGTTTATTTTAGGGGTGGTTGGCATGGGGAGAGCATGCTGAAACTTGGAAAGTGGGGAACAGGGTTCATGTCGCTAGCTACAGATGTTGTGCTACATGTTTAGCTGCTGTGATAATACACAGCTACTTTCAAAACATTAACATGTCAAACAAATATCTGATTTAATCCTTCCCCTACCAACCCTTCAAAAAACAATATTGTGCTTATAAGGTCCCAAAGGCGAGACCTATTGGCTATGCCAATGCTTGTTTTTTTTACTCCAGCTTCCACACATCTCTGGTCAGATGCCAATCTTGCTAAATCTGTCTGTAATCAAATAACCGCTACCGCAGAGAGGTTCCCTAATGTGATGTGGTCTATTTTCCAATTTGTTGCCTTCTGATCTAGTAGAGCTGGCTTCTAATCCCACCTTCCTTTCTAAACTAGAATTGAATATTTCAGGGCCAATCACTTCCTCTTACTAAGCCCTTTTCAGCTGTCTGACAACACTGGTAGCAGAAGGTTGCCTTATCAAGTGGTTTATTAAAAAATGTGACCACTGTATCAACCTAGAAGCATCTAGAAGCCAATTTGTTTGTGATTTTGCACTATACAATTATTATATGTCATGGTCTCTTTCTACTGTATGAACCATAGACTACGCATCACACAAACTTGCCAGTGCTCAAGACCAGGCCACAGCTTTTTCTACAGATCAAGCATAAGAAATCAACCTTTGCACCACCACAGCTTTCTGAAGATGTAAAGACTAATCCTTATCAAACTCCCAAAAACGTTTTGATCTTTTCACCAGCGGAGGAAATCACACCCTCTATCATGGAGGCAATTTTATGTACACCAGTTTATCAATTATAGCATCCCCATGGTAAGGCCTTCTGTCTCTCCATCCCTGCAAAAAGTAAATATAAGCAGTTTCTATCAGGTGCTTCTTTTGGCTCACAATTCATGGGGCGACAGATAGGAACCTTGAGATGATCCCAGAAGTCTACATATTAGGATTATTTGCACATCCCAAGGCCAAAACGTTACCAATAGATTTGCTGACGGGCTCTGGCAAAAAGACAAACAGCAATGAACCGATGGGCTCCTGGGGCCCCAAGTATAAATAGATGGAAACACGAGGTAGTGAGATGGACAGACTATGAGAGCAGAGTCCTTCACATGAGAACTAAGAGGGAGCTGAGGAGGTCGGATATTATTAACACATGGGACACCAAAAGAGCTTGACTTGTTGAGCCGAATCAGACTTAAAATAGACAGTCAGGGGTGGCTGTACCCTCGTACCCTATCTAGGCACGAGAAAATGCCAAATAACAGAGAGTGGACAACTGCAGATTTCGATGTATGAGCATGATTACAGCAGAGGCAATATTGTGGTCAAATATCTCTTAAGAGCTTGTAGTTACATGGTCTCGAAAGTTTGGCTTTTGTTAAAACAAATTACAAGAACGTTACTGGCAGTGCTTAATTGGTAAAAAAATGAAGTGTCAGAAGTCCACTGCAGTCTGCGCTGCCAAAAACAGTACCTACATAACACCTAAGCATCGCACTCCTACAGGTGTAACAATTCAGTCTATTTCAGGCCATACAAAGTTATAATAATGGCACAAGAGGTCGGTATTATTCATTTTCAATGTGAATTAACTTAATAAACACGGTTGTTGTGCTCCTTTCATAATTAAACAGACAGTGCCCCCATGTGGGGACTGAAACTAGTGCCGGTGCCGAGCACCGGAAACCACTGGCTCAAATTAAGCACTAGTTTCTGGAAATATTCAGTCCCTATAGGAAATATGCATAAAGCTACAATTATATGATGGGGTGATGCAAGAGGAGTTAGAGAGCTGAAATTGTAACAGTGTTACTGTCATTGGGGGTCGCTCTGTGGCCTGCTTCTTATGTGAGGATGATATTATAGTTTTTGATATTAAACCTAAAGGTTTAAATAGTCGCCTCGCTGCTGTACATCAGTAAGCAGGATCTCACGTCTTGAAAATTAACAGTTCTAAAAGCAAAGTCTTATGCTTTTGGGGCAAAAGTCTGCGTAACTACTCAAACTACTCCTGGCATCTTGGTATGGATAAACTGGAGACTTAATTCTTATAAATATTTAGGGAAAATTGTGTGCAGCACTTTAAATGAATCGGAACATATTTCAAAAACAGTATCTGTAAGGCTAAATCCTAGGCTAAGAGGTTGGATGTGTTTTAAAGAGCAGTGGAGAGGAGACATTTTTCTCACCTTCTCACTTTATATAAATTCAAAATCCCAGCTACATTATTGTATACAATGGAATGAATTGATGTTGCGAAATGGGGTTTCTTAGACTAAATCGAAGGGCACATTTTGAGGAATTTGTGTGGATTTAATAACCTGGCGGCAGTTGCGGTCTTAAGAATTGAATGTGGGAAAGTTCATTTGTGCAAGGTTTGGCGGGAGTGGTTCGCTGGGGTCATCTTATATTGAGAATTGATTCTAACTCCATAAGGAGTTATATGTGCAGAGTTTTTGTAATGCAAAAAAACCCTCCGTTTTTGGAGATTTTTTCATATGCTTTAAGCTAGTTTGACTTAGACCAGGGTCTGGTATCACCGATGTCTGTAACCCAGTTAAAATCTCATCTCAACCTGACCTCCTCTTAATTAAGTTTTTGTCTGGACATCCATATTTGTGAAAAAAAAGAAAAACTTGAGATGGTAAGGAATTCTTTTATCATGATCATCAAATATATGTAAAGTCTGAAACAATGATGTCCAGGATTTGAAATATGTCTTATTTATTTGTCCCGCATTGCTAGTATATCGCTGCACCTTTACAAGACCCAGGACCTGAGAGGCACCTCTTTGGGTATCAGGAAACAGCAGAGGCCAGCTGGGCTCAAGCAGTTCCAGGTGCAAGTCCAGTGCAGCAGGTGAGCTGGCCAGTTGTAGAGAGGCCTCTGGAGCTTGTTGTATCCCTGTAGCTCAGAACTAGAGGCCAGCTAACTAGCCCTTGGAGTCCCTTAGATAGTCTGGGATGAAGGTAGCAGGTTCAGTATTCCTTCTCAGACAGTAGGGTAGGTCTCAGACAGTAGGGTTGGTCTCAGACAGCAAAGCAGTCCTCTGGTAGCAGGACAGTCCTCTGTAGTATTCACAGGTCCAGGAGCGTACTGAGGAGTGGGTCTGAGGCTCCCATTCTTAACCTGATGCCAGCTTTGAAGTGCGTTTTCACCCAAAAGAAGTATTTGGAATTTCCTGCCTCCCTGCCCTTGTCCAAGCCTATCTGCAATCACAATAGGCTAGTGTGAAGTTCTTTGTGTGGGAGCTGAGGCAGTGTCACTGAAGTGCAAGTAGGGCTGTGCATAGCTCCGCCCCCCCATCCTGCCAACACCCAGTCCCTCTATTATGTGGCTGTCTATCAGGAATGCACAAAGACCGTCAACTACACCTAGTCATGTGACCCAGGTAACAGGTTATAGGCACCAAATGGTTACACCAAGAAAATGGTAACTTTCCAGAAGTGGCATTTTCAGAATTGTGACTTAGAATCAGGCTTTAGCATTAAAGGTTTTAAATTACAATTAATTTGAGTGTAACCATGACATTTCTACCAGTTCCCAATCAAAAGTTATCACTTAATAAATATAATAAGGTAACCCAATCTTATCGTATGGGAGAGAAAGGCCTCAATGAAAAACGAATTTGGGAGTTTCTCACTACCAGGACATGTATAACTCAAAAGTACATGGCCAACTTTTTAAATATACTGCACCCTGCCCCTATGGGGTGTTTAGGATCTACCTAAGGGGTGACTTATACACATTGAAAAGGGAGGTTTAGGCCTGGCAAAAGGAGTATTTTGCTAGGTCGAAATGGCATTTTAAAACTGCACAACCAGGCTGCAATGGCAAGCCTGACACCTGTTTTAAAGGGCTACTTAAGTGGGTGGCGAATAAGTGGTGCAGGCCCACTAGTAGCATCAAAATTATAGGCCCTGGGTACCTGTAGTACCACTTTACTAGGGACTTATAAGTAAATTAAATGTGCTAATTAGGTGTAAGCCAATTTTACCATGTTTAAAGAGGAGAGCACAAGCACTTTAGCACTGGTGAGCAAAAAAACAACTATAACGTGGTTCGCAATACATAAAGATTGATGCCTTCGCTTACTGCAAATATTTTGTATTAGGCACGTAAGAAAAAGCTTTAGTTTTGTGTCAGTTCTTTCAGTTATTTTCAAAAGAGTTTTCTTTTAATCATGTTGAGTCGATTGAAGAAATGAGGATTTATTATTTTATGCCTCAGTCTACCCAACAGAACATTTCCAATGTTCTCTGCTTCATGTTATGAAAATTGATAGTAGACTGCCCGCTAGCATCAACACGCACTGTCCGGATCTGAAAATCATTACCCTTCACAAGCACATACAGCGCGCACAATAATTAGGATGAGCTATAAAAAACATATTGCACGTATAATGAACTTCTCTTGCAATAATGCAATCAATTATAGGCCAAAAGGTAAAGATACAGTTAGAGTCAAGACAAAACAAATATGACAAGCTAAGCAGTCTTAAAAAGCTTTTCCACCCCCTCAACTATTAGTTTTTTGTTGTTGTTTGTGTCTGTATTTCACAGCTAGGCCAAGATGCATAAAATTTGCGGAGCTGGGTGTAGTAGTTATAATTCAGTCAATTAAATGAATTTGAAATGTAAGCGCTCACTGCCAGCATCTGGAGTGAAAGGCAATAAGTTCGAATCCCAGCAAGTCTAGCTCAACCTTTCACCATTCTGATACTGAAAAACGAACTACCTTTAAATTGGGTACTAGTGAACGTGTAAGTTGAAGTGTTTAGAAATAGCAAGAATTGTGCGACGAAACAAGATATATGTGTAAAAAAAAAAAAAAAAGGCTAGCTAGCCCTGGAATAAAAAACATTGAGTGGCACGGTACTATAAAAGATGAACCTGAAATGCAGAGACAGATCTCGACGAACGTACAGCAGCCATCCATTCAGTCACTTCCGGGGTCAGCGACATCAGTTGTATAGTCTTTCATTCCTATTCTCCGAGCACCATACCTGAATCAAATCATGAGCATTTATGCATCGGTTCCCAACTTTGACCAACACAAATTTTCAGAGAGTTGGTACTTATCCCTGCAGGGTCCACCAATATAAGAGCTTTCATTAACTTACCCATAGCATCTAGTAGTGGCCCTGCTGCTCCTGCTGAAAAATCCCTAAGCAGAACCGACCGATTTATCAAAATAACAAGCAATCTGGGACCTAACTAATACGATGGGCGAGTATGGACCAGCTCGAACCATTCACACAGAAGAATGATCTGCTTGACTTATTTCAAGCAGCTTTCTGCTCATTTTGCAATTCACATGAAGCCCCTTTGCAAGTACATCAAGGCCTGCAAAAGCAGGGTCCGCCATTTTTATCTAATGAATGCTCTTTGCTATGAACCTATGAGATATACCTGCTCACTAAACCTGCCCTGGTAACGGACAACCAAAGTACTTGGGTGTACTTTTTCCAGCGAGGCTTTAAAGTTTCTAGATTATTATATAATAACATAGCCGGTCATCACTGCTTGAAAGTACTGTATGAGTAGTACAGAGCATAGTCAGACTGGGACAGAAAATAGGCCCAGGCACTAAAATAAAAGTAGCTTCCATTAGGGAATCGGATAGCTAAAAAAGTAGTCCATTTCTCCACATCAGGGCAGTTTTGAACTTGTAAAGAGGAGCTGTATAGGTGCATTGCAGGGTATGGGAGACTGCATGCATTTTTTGCTAGCTGCAGGCAATGTTTGTCGTAATATCTGGGAAATCAACAGTAAAACCAGCTGACCAGACCTTAAAACAGGCACATAAACTGCCAGAAAACTAGCTCACACACTGACCTGCCAGACTACCCATTGTGGCACTGCTATATTGTCATATGCACCAGTCCGACCATGGCACAGAGCTTTTCTCTCTGAGTCATTAAACGCAGGAGTTTAATTTGCACTGACTGAGTGCAAATGAATAGACTGGTCTGCAGAAGAGTTAACAGTGCTATGCAGAGGTTTGTGGCTTAAAGGGACATTGGTTTCATGAGACACAGCCTCATTAACGTGCATTTGAAGATATATTACACAGATAATAGGTTAACTTATTCGAAGTACACACAGATATATTTGTCTTGGACTTGCAGCAGGCCCTCGAAATTAAGGGGTCATACAAAAGTGGTAAAATAACATGGGGGGGGGGTCTCAGAGCAGATAGTGGCCACTTCTGTGGCTTGGTGGAGTTACAGGGTCATTCAAAGGATTTAGGTGCATAAAAATAACCACCTGAAAAAGCCCATGGTCCACTTCATGCCAGCTCCTTAGAAGTCCTTATGGCAGGATCCCAGGATTAAAATGATGACACTGCATTAGCACTATGGGCAGCTGCAAGCCTGAGAAACTGGGGATGCATCCTGCAGTGCTCTATTTTGCACATCAGTTTGATTACTGGATCAGAGCATCCAGAAGTGCGGTAAATCCCGAAAGGTTTAGCACCTGAGAGGGTGTAGTCACGGTGCTCTTTGGCTAATCAGGCTGATGGGCTGCATCAGTCCTATCATCGTTGGCCGCCCTTGGATCATCTGTTAAGTTATACCATTTCCATGGCTACTTGCTTTTAATTAGGGCTTCCACTTTTCAGTTAAAACTGATTTTAACCGATAATACACCATTGAAGGGAGTATTTTCTTTTCAGCAGAAACTGTAAAACACCTGATTTAGCGGCACTTTTACTGCCTTGGTGCCTTCTGGTATCAAAGCAGTAGTAATGCAGGCTCTGCCTCCAAGTACTTTTCAGGGATGGATGCTCCCACTATGACCCTCTAGGGCCGTGCTAAACGACGCAATATGCCCTTTTGACCATGCTCTAGGTCTCTGGACTTCCTAGACCTCTTTCCACGCCCCTTTTGAAGTATGGGTCACTGTTCACTAAGCATTGCTGTAAAGGGACGAGTAGGTTCACAGCTCAACTATGAGCAGGGTCTCAATCGGAGCAAGAGACACCACTATGTCAACCTCCATCACTGAAAGCAGACTAGAATTTTGCTTCTTGGAAGCTCAGGTATTAATATAGAGGTAAAAAATATCACTGTGCATATGGATGCCTCTAGAATTAATGTCCTCCCATTAAGTGCTGTACCCAACATTCTTGTTTTCGATTTATTTGGTGATGGTTTAAAAGTATACCTGCAGAAGCTTCAGCCCCTCATACAGATGGGAAAGAACCACATCATGAACATATTTGGCAACAAAGAACAGAAGAGGTCCATACACTAGTTTTGTTGAAACTGAACTGCCTGAAGGGCACAAATTAACTCTGAAAATCTACAAGTTAGTGTATAAGCTGTAAAAGGAGCACCTTAGAAACATTAACAGGCAGTTAATGGTTTGTGTTTCCAAGTACGCGCTGCAGACAGCACAATTTGAGCAAATTATCGGAGTATGGACCCGTTATGACCCTGAATACTGAAGTAGACCATGTAGACGATGCCGCCCCAGGATCACCAAGTTTAATTTTCATTCCTATTTCTACCATGTCAAAATGAAGCTTGGAACCTATGTTGCTGAAAGGTCATCAAACTTGACTAAATCACCTGTACCAACAATAGTGATGTATTTAATGGAATGATACTTAGCTGTGCTCGTTCTTTTCCCCAAGGTGGAAAATGTACTAGAACAGGGAATGCTGCATATAGCACAATAATAAAGTGCCTTAGGCAATTCTGTCACATAGCTTGGAAGGAGCATAGTCCCGGCAGTGGCTTTCACATTAAAAAAGGCCCACATACTTGGTAAACATCAGTTCTTAACAGTCATTGTGCTGGCTTTCAAACAAATACAGAATCCCAAAGGCATGGTCCAACAATGTAAAATACATTTCATTCATGGTGTGAACTGCACAGGCAAGCAACCCAAGGCATACTACAGGTCCTGAAATTTATTTATTACCTCAGCTGAACAGCAGCAAGTTTTCTGTCACCGAAGACCATATAGATAACGGTCTACAAATTAATTCCTCAGCAGACATCTCCCCTATTACCATGAAGAGAAGGACTATACCCAGACCAGACAGCATAACCGCGTTTATTAGCCCACTCCGTTCTTGGGCAGTGTGACACTGGCGAGCAACAGAAAACCGAGCATCCCACAATATATCTCATGTCCCAAGTAGAAAATCTTCATTCAGTTGGTGTTTGTCATTTGTCTGACGAATAGAGCAGCATGAAGGTGTGTTAACTGCTCACCATTAAACATTTAGCTGCTTATTTATTTATTTGAGAGTTTTATATAGCGCTGACTAGACCCGGGGGTATCAGAGCGCTTTACAAGACATAGCAATAAAAGAAGGATTTACAGCTGACAGCGTATCACAAGAGGGAAAGAAAGAACAGTGCAACCTAATATACGTATCTCCATTAGTCACAAATAATCCAGCATTGTCCGTCTGAGGCATAGACGCTGAATTGGGTTAGATAATAGTATTGGATGGTGCTATTGGTGTAGCAAACTCAAGGGGGCATGTTGAGGTATTTGTTCAGTAGTAGAGTTTTGAGATTACGTTTGAAGCAGGGAGAGGAGGGGTTGCAGCGAAGGTCTTTAGGAAGTGATTTACAAATCGATGGAGCACTACCTGAGAAAGAGCATTTCTGGGATGATTTTTTTTTTCAGTTTGGGAGAGTTGAGAAGAAGTGAGTTAGAGCAACTTAGAACCTGAGTTTTGCCTGCTCTCAATAGTTTGTTTTCTAAATATCTAGGGTTTAATGGAATGCAAACATGTTCCCATCCATGTGCATCTTGGACATAGGGTGGGACTGGACTGCTGGAAAGAGTAGTTGGAATGCTGCGAAATTATACAAGCGGGGAGGGAAACAATGAGAAGTTATTTGGAAAAGGTGCAGAGAATATAATTAGGAGCAGTAAAGACTGAAGAGTTAACATCAAGTGTGAACGAGGGAAGGAAGGAAATAAAAGCCAAATTCTTTAAAAGCACAGGAAAAACACCACCCCTATGATTTTTTTATGGAGCAAAAAAAGTGTAAACGCTGATAACCATTGATGTTAACAATTTTTAAAACACTGAAAATAGCCCACCAGAATATAGAGCAAATAGAAACTGAAAACAGGAAAGCCTATTTATAATAAACCCGCAGCACACTTTCTCCAAAACAAAATGATGTTGTATCGTTTATTGGCTTTATCAGTACCCCAGTTACATGAATGTATTCAGGTGTGTGTGTTTGTGTGCATGTCTAGATGATACTGCCACTATGTGGCTGCTCACGTCACCTGCAGCTTGGCATATGTGCTCCCCACAACTCGTCCAGTTGGTGGATCTTGCAAGTCGGGGGGTGGGGGTAGGGGCAAATAAAAGTGCTACAACGTCCCTTCTGGGATGGGAGTGGCATATATACTAGATATACCCGTCACCTCCTGCCATTTTTCTCTTGGTTGGTTTTCAAGGCAAAGCCATCCTGCCCTTTACCCTCTATTTTCTCTGTTTTTATTTATGTCATGATCAGGTTTATGTGTGTATGCTTTTATGCAATGCCTTTGTACCACTCTGGTGTTGCAGGCAGAGTTACAAGACAATCCAATGGATCATGCCAGTTCCATGGGAGTCCTTACGGCACAACCCCAGGATGAAAGTGACAGTACCCACTTTGTCCAATGTGCAGCTGCAAGCCTGGGCGACTGGGGGGTTTACCTGCAACACTCCACCCTGTGCATGAGTTTATTCCTGGATCGTAGATGCAGAAGCAGGGTAAACACCAGAATGTTTAGCACCTGATGGGGGTCTAGTCCCAGTGCTAAACAGGCTGGTGGCCGGCATATGTCCTATCATCGCTGGCAGCATTTAGATCGCCAACATGTTCACCCATTACCTGCTTACTAATAAACCCCCAGCAAAGCTTATACAATCTGGTGTTGTCATTTACTGGTTTTATCGTTACCCTCAATTACCTGCATTTATTCAGTTTATTTGTAGGTGTGCACATGGCTATGAATAGAGCAACCCCCTACTTTTCAAAGCAGTGGTGAGGCTCATTAATCTGAGATTCAAACCTTAATTACAGATTGAACACACTGAACACAAATATGATGATCATACATGAAAACGAAGTTATTATTATTTTTTTTTTAAATAAAAATGTCACAGAGGTAAGGGTCATACCCACCAGTGGAGGGATCGCTCTCATCAGTGCAACAGCGCTACATCTCACTGTGGTCTCATGAAGAATGCGCGACAAAGAACTCCCTGTCTAATTAGGCCAACAGCACAGAGAAAGTGTCTCGATTTAGGGTGGATGCAAATGAATTGAAATTTGCAATAAACTGTGCATGAAACTTCAATGCTTAATGTGTTCTATTTATATTCCTGCAATCAACTCCGCTTTTTTAGGTTTGTTTACAAAGAACACCTAATGACAATGTGATGTTAGTTACACAAGTAAGATATGATACACTAGAAAAAAAAAATCCGTAATTAAACTCTCAATTATTGCACCCTAATTACATTTCTCATGTTGCAAATAACAAGGTTTAGGCTGAGACAGAAAAAATAACTGTCGAAGGCTGATGTAATGTGAATCAATTAAAAAACCCGCGCACTGCCTTTATTCTCATAAAGCTGCAAGCATTGGCACAGGATCAAAACCCAGCAGCGATTTTAAGGCGGATATCACCCACACTCCGCAAACACAAATTACATTCCACCCTCAGCAGAAAGATCTGTCCATCTATCCTTCCATCCGCCCATCGGTTCTTTTATAGCACAAAATGCAGTGGTATAAAAACCCATATTTCACAGTATCCTGTGAAGTCTGGTAAATATTTCAGTACCCTGTGAAATATGGATTTAATCATCACAATGACACCGCCACACCACTCTGCAAAGCTTTACTATTGTCAAGGCTACTCAAATTATGCAAATGAAAATTATGTGACATGGTTATCTAAATTATGTGGCAAAATCACAAATTATGCAGCAGTTTATCTAGCTGTGTTACTATCATCAATTTGAGCTAGAAATATTTTTGGGAAATCTGCAAATGATATGTAAAATGTGCTATATACACACACACATATATCCACACCAGAGCCACGCACAGTATCCATTTAGGTATATTAGATGTTTATATTAATTTGCATATATCATATATATTACCCAGTAGAGGTACCCACTGTGTAGTCATAGTCGGGTAAGAGTTTCCATAGAAGAGCATTTTTGTTTTGGTACTACTTGTAGTGGTCTTTGATGAATCTCCATGGAACTTTCCACAAGACTAGTTCATCCACCTCAGCCCCTTCCTGTAAAGCTTTGTGCCATTCGGTCAAGCGGATGTAACTTCTGCCCCCAAAATGTACTGGCCATCAGCTATGCCCGGCACCCATTCCTGCGCAAACCCCCAAACCACAATGGTATTTTTTTTCTTTAATTTGAACATGTCATAAGTGATGTAATATGTGAGGTCATAAGCACTGCATGATAAGCGTGGAAGGTATAGTTTTATGACTAAACTATAACTGGTGTATTTCAGTGTTTTTTCATGATGGTCCATGCCTCATTCCAATACCTAACCATGTCACTTTAACCAATTTTTACATGAATTTCTGGTTTTTATAACATAGTAAAGGTCTTCGATCCTAACTGGTTATATTGTCACTTTACCCTTTGTTTCTTTCAATGAATTTCAGTTTTTTAATCATATTCTAAATTTGGACCAAAGGACAACCCTTCGCAGGCAGTCAACCCAACCTGCATACATCCTTTGGCTGTATGCAGCAGGGGTTGGCCGCAGAGCATGGCCTCAGGACACGCCCTGCTCCCAACCCCCAACATGCAGCCAAACCTGCTGTGCGCAGACTTTGGCTGTACACAGGTGACATGCATTGTCTCCTCTCTTCCATGCTTAAAAAAAAAAAGTTTTTCCAGGCACCACAGTATCCACTGCGCAAGCTTCCTCCCCATGGTAATGCAGTACAGTGCAAGCTTCTCTGAGGTAGCTTGCATAGCACCACAGTATTAGGGGTGGAAGCTTGTGCAGTGGCTCTAGCAGGAGCACCGCAGTATGTCACAGAGGGCTGCACTGGGTCCCGCAAGAGTATCACGGTACCTACCACATCATTTTTATTTTAAATCATAGGGCCTGGGTGGTCAGGGTGTTCTAATCCTGCCCCCTTATGCACTCTAAAAAAACGTTTTCAGGACACAGGTACTGAGTCCTGTAATGGCATTTACAACATTTGCTGCTGCAGTACCGAGGTATGGCCAGGATATCACAGTACCACATCGATTCCAGGGAGAAAAGGCTCTCTCGGCCAATGGGATTAGAGTATTGCTTTTTAATGTTTTTAGTACCATTGGAATCCCACAGTACATACCGGTCTAGATATTACTAACTTTTCCAGTAGATTAACCCATGTGTAATGTTGACGTACCTAATGATTAGAGGAGTACTAGGACTCTGCAGCCCAGAGCAACATTAGAAATAGGAAAGGGGCTGGCAGGAACGGTAAAAGGAGGAGCAAGGGAGGCAGGGGCTAGAGGCAGAAAGGGAAGGGAAGAAAGGACAGAGCAAGTAATGCATAGGGCTCCGGT
Organism: Calotriton arnoldi; assembly: GCA_963921515.1. Lineage (NCBI taxonomy): Eukaryota > Metazoa > Chordata > Amphibia > Caudata > Salamandridae > Calotriton > Calotriton arnoldi. The sequence continues at coordinate 3,816,270 of CAWUFW010000407.1, forward strand.
CCGAGGAGTGTAAAATATTTGTAATAAAGAACTCTCCTTACCTCTGTGGAAATAAAATCTATAATTATGCCCCTTCGCTGCCCTCTGCGCGATCTAATTATGCCCCTTTGCGCGATCCCCTTTGCGCGATTAATAATTGCCCACATTAAAAGCCGACACCATTTTGTTTTTAATTCACCCTTTGGTGTCCCAAGACCCCGAGCACGACACCCCTGCACCTGGTTTTCCTCATTTTCACCATCTGTCTCTGTGGTTTCTGCCAAGTCCGGGAAACCAGTACATGAGTTCCTGCTCCCCCGCAGAGATGGTTCATGTTTCTGACATGAAGCACGAGCACAAACCCCCAAATGAGGAAGCCTTCCCCTTCCAACTGTCAGACTATTTCACATCGCAAGTCCCCTCACGAAGCCTAAGACACGCCCCCATTTCTTCACACTCTGCTCCTCTTGCTGAATCTTTGTTCCTCTATCTGCCACGACCTGTTTGTTCCTCTATTTTGCCTCGTGACCAAGACTGTATAAATATTCTGCTGTTGAAAATAAAGAACCCCCACTTAAAGAGAGGGACTTGAGAGATTGCTCCTGTGCCCGCTTGGTGCTGGAAGCGCTCCCTTTAACTCGAGTTATTGGTCTTCTCCTCCTTCATTTGAGCACCACGGACTCCTCGCTTTGCATTGACAAGAAATTATGATTTATTAAGCATAGAAATTCAGAAATGAGGTAATAAGTAAATTTAATTTACCACAGTAATTGGCGCCCGAACAGGGACCTTCCCTTTCCCCCACGCGCCGGCGATATTGGATCCGGTACTGTCCCCTCCTGACCGTTGACGGACTTCAAAAGTGCACAACGCGGGGAATTCCCGCTAACTCCCTCGAGGCGAAGAGGGGGACCGACTGCGGCCCAGCATCCACACGAGGCGGTGAGGAAATAGCGGAACGTCCTGAACCAAAGCCCAACCTGCGAAGCAGACGAGTCCGAGGTTCTACAAATCCCACCTTGAAACTGCGCGCCGCGTTTTCCCAAAATCTTCAAGAGGCCTTCCAGTTACTTTTCGGTGAGTACTGCTGAAAAGTATAAAAACGAACCCACAGCTTTTGTGGGGGCGGTAAAGATACGCGTTTTTTGGTTTCTCACCTATCTTTGGTGAGGACTACTAAAACTAGTATAAAAGACGGACTCACTACCTTGTGGGCACGGTAAAGATACATGTTTTTTGTGGGTTTCTCACTTATTTTGTGAGGACTACTAAACTAGTATAAAAGACGGACTCACCTCTTTCGTGGGTACGGTAAAGATATTTGTTCTGTTTATGTTTTTCTCACTTCTAAAATCTTTGAAAGTCTTGCCATCATGCCTATTTTCTCGAAAATACGTAAGATGGCAACCAAAGGAGTATTCTTGAGAAGGAAATTCCCCTTCCTCCTCGGGATACTCCAGGACACTTCATGTATGCAAAACATGGTGTCGGTGCACTTATTTATTGTGATCTATGGGTAGAATATACTAAAGACCTAGAACTCAGATATAGATGGCCTGAAAATGGTAGTTTTGATACGGAGTGTATTATGAAATTAGAGGAACAGTTATGGAAGAAAAAGAGAGTCCGCCAGTCACAGAGTGACTCAGTAGAATTATGGAGAAAAGAAGCCCATAGGAGGCAACAGAAGGAATTGCATAAAGTTGAAAAGGGTAAGAGAATGTCAGAGCAGGCCAAGAAAGAACAGTTACAAGAAATAGGGAAAGAAGTAGTTAGTGAAAGGAATAAAAGGGAACAATCAGCCATTTCTACTGGTTTTTATCCTGTATTGCCATCTGCACCTGAAAACCTTAACATTGCATCAGCACAGCCTACAGCCCCACCACCAGAGGATACTTTTACTAATTTTCTCTTAGATACTCCACCACCCTATGAAGTTCCAGTCATTCAACACCCTCTGCCTCCGCCACCCCTTTCACAACATAACGCACCACCTCTCACTCCAGAAGGGGGTGCCGTAGGTCCAGACCCAGGTAAAACAATTCCCGACTGCCCCTATGACCCGACTCCGAGCAACACAGGGGAGGCGGGCCGAATAAGTAAAATACTTCATGACTCCTGGGAAGAAATAAGACATCTACCAGCAATTGACACGTTTCTTCAAGCGGCCTCTGAGTTTCTTCGTACTGGAGAGAACTCACGAGCCATTAACGCTATGACTACAAGAAGATCACACCCTGTAAAAATGCACATGTATAGGTTCCTCCTTTGCTGTTTCATAAAACACATACAAGCAGAGGAAAGAAATGTACCAGTTTCACTTTTTGACTTATTAGATTCCGCATCCGACCACACTAGTCTAGAACTTATAAATGATGCACTAGACAGGTTCACCCGTAATGTGACCCGTATTCTGCAAAACTTGCAAACAAATGAAGAGAATAAGAAACTTGAGGAGGAAATTACTGAACCTACTGAAAAAGTCCTACCCGTTCGTTCTTCCGCCCCTAATTCACGAACACCCCCGCCTACATTCCTCCAAGGTCACTCTGAACGGTCATCTCCAGATGAGTTATTTGAAAATACATCCAATGCATTAGACTACTGGTTAGACCAGGAACCTCCGCTTACACCGGAGGAGGAGGAAATAGCCAGAACTGCGACCCTATGGGTCTCTCAATATAAGATATATGACAATGATCTCATAGCCCAGCTTTTTCTAGCATTACCACGCTCACATCAAAGATTAGCAAGTCTCTACATGGTACAACATCTCATCACACTCAATGACACTCATTTTAAACATGATCCAAGACTCGAAGATTTTCTGTCTGACTGCGCTGATAACATGTTCCTCCACAATAGTTCAGTTTTTCTTAACACATTTATAGATTTTAGACAGAAATACCAGAAAGTGACTGGATATAGATCTCCCCATAATACGTGTGGATCAACTAATAGACTTCCTCAAACACGCCAGTTCCCCATGAGAGAGGTCCACCCCAGAGCTGACACGAATGGCGCGCTACAACGCGTCTTCATTTATGTACCCTTGACAAAACTTGAGTTACTAAGGATGAAAGAGATGGTTCCCTCCCACTCAAAGGATCCTGCTGGATTCTTTAAGGAATTAGGAGATGTATTAATGATGGGAACATATACTCTTTCTGATATCACAGCAATTCTGAAATTATTGTTGCCATCAGGTATATATGACAAACTAAGAGAAAAAGATTGGGAAGTAGCAGGTGAACACATTAAATGGACTGAACTTCAGAATGACGAAAATACTAGAGTAGCAGGTCAAGGTATAGGAGACAAACTAAAAGCACTTCCTGGCACTATTTTAAAGGTGCTACCACAGTTACTAACAGTGAAAAAGGAGGACTGGGATGCCATTTCCTCCTGCAAACAGAAACATGGTGAAGACATAGGAGATTATTACACTAGACTTGAAAAGTGTTTTGCGGTAAATAGCGGCCTTACGCCAACAAGTGAAGCTTACCCGCATCTGTTTGTTTCCAAATTAGTAGATAACGCCTTGCCAGCCATTAAGGACAGAGTACTAAAAGTAGAAAGTACCTGGCAAGCACATACACCTCCACAGGTGTTACAAATGCTACAATATCACCAGAATCGCATTAGGGATGAAGAAGAAAATGATAAGAAACGCATGAAAGACACAAAGATGAAAGCATTAGTAGCCCAAACTGCACCCCAGCGTCAACAGACACCAAGTAGCCAGACAAATATAAAAAGCACTTGTAATTATTGCATAAAGATGGGACACTTCGTTAAAGATTGCCCTGTCTTAAAGCACAATTTGGCTACTGGTAAGACCCAGCCACGCCCATATCAGCCAAAACAGAATGATTCCCTAGACAGTTCAACACCTTCAGTTCCACTGACAACACAAATGGCCCAAATGAATATTATAGACAGCGCCTACACTGAATATTACCCAGATTTCTCATGATGTTGCCCAGAGAGAGAAGATGACAAACTGCCCCTAATCCCCATTCCAGTAGATCAGACAGGTCCATTTATAGAGGTCCGACTTCTTGGGGAGGATAGGAAGTTTCTACTAGACACTGGGGCCAGTAAAACAACAATAAGCCATCAAGAGGTCCCAGAGGCTCCTCTCTCGGGTTCAAAAAGTATTTCTCTGGGTTTCTCGGGACAACCTGTGACAAACGTCACGTCAAAGCCACTGCCCTTGCAGGTTGGTCCCCTCATGACAACTACAGATCTTATATTGACAAAATCATGTCCAGAAAACTTGCTTGGTATAAAAACATTGAAAGAATTAGGAGCTGTCATTGTTTGCTCACCTACAGATGTCAGACTATTTCTGCGAGATTTCAAGGGCCACTACACAAGTAGAGAATTAGATGAGCGTTTGAAAGATTTGCCACACACCCTGTGGGCCACTGATTCCACCACAGTAGGATGTATGGAAATAACACCTCACAAGGTTACACTGAAAGAGGGAGCCCAACTACCACGCATAAGGCAATACAAAATTCCACCTCAGGCTGAACAAGCATTAATGTTAATTATTCAGGACCTAATACAGTCAGGTGTGATTAAGGAAACAACTTCTAACATTTGCAATTCCCCTGTTTTACCAGTTCATAAAAAAGTGGAACCAGGAACACCACCTGTCTACAGACTAGTGGTGGATTTGAGAGAGCTCAATAAATGTGTCGTTCCACAACACCCTGTGGTTCCAGACATCTCCACCCTACTCACAGCCATAGATGCGGAAGCAACGCATTTTTCAGTCATTGACTTGAAAAACGCATTCTTTAGCATACCTATTCACCCAGACAGTCAATACCTTTTTGGCTTCTCCTTACAAGGACGAAGTTTCCAATTCACAAGAGCTCCTCAAGGTTTCACAGAGAGTCCAAGCGTATATAGCCAAGCATTAAAAAGACAACTAGATACTGTTCAAATGCCCACGGATACAGCCATACTACAATATGTTGATGATATCCTCATTACGGCCAGATCTGACGCAGCATGTGCTGAAGCATCACTACTAGTACTAGAATTCCTAGCTGCAAATGGCCATAAAGTTTCCCCTGGTAAGCTCCAATTTTGTTTACAGCAAGTGGCATACTTAGGGCACTTGCTGTCAAAGGAGGGGTCCTTACAGATCAAGGCTGGATGACACCTGAAAGAGCAGTATGGTTTCTACCGGATGCCATGGTACAAGTTATGGTAAACACCATACATGGACCAGCACATCTGGGAGAAAAAGCAATGTTAGACAGCATACAGAATATATGGCACAACAAACATTTGAGAGCTGCAGCCAAACAAAAAGTTAAAACGTGCATGATTTGTAATCAGTTCAACCCAGGAAAAGGCACAAAGGTGGAACAGGGAGGATTCCAACCCCCTGACCATCCATTTGAAGTTCTCCAGATGGACTATATCCAGATGGAGAGATGTAGAGGTCACAAGTATGTGCTAGTTGTAGTGTGTGCTCTGACCAGATGGACAGAAGCCTATCCCGTCCCAGATTACACTGCAACGACAACTGCTAAACAATTAGTTAGAGAGTTTTTTCCGAGGTATGGGTTGCCCCGTGTCATCTACTCAGATAACGGCCAACCTTTTTCCTCTGAACTCATGAAGCAAGTGTCTCTTCTGTTAGGGTACACTTGGAAGTTTCACTGTGTAAGACATCCTCATGCAGCAGGTCTAGTAGAAAGGCACAACCAAACTTTGAAGACAAAATTGGCCAAGATATGCACTGACAAAGGCGTGGACTGGATGGTAGCCTTACCGGTTGCCCTCTTCTACATGCGTATGGTAGCCCATTCCAGAACTGGCTTATCTCCATATGAAGTGGTCTTTGGCAGACCACCAAATATGTGGGGTACGCCAAGGCCTAAAAGAATAACTGATGTTGACAGTACTATGCTGACTGACTACCTGGCTTCCTTGATGTCTGCACTCCAATCTTGTCGTTCTCAGGTTGCTGCCACCTTCCCTGACAAAACCAACCCGGAAGAACACGCCATCCGACCCGGGGACTGGGTCCTCGTGAGGAACTTCGACCGGACCAGTCCCCTCCAGCCCAGGTGGAAGAAGCCAAGACTCGTACTACTAACAACACGGACAGCAGTGAAGGTCGAGGGCAGGAAGGGCTGGCTCCACGCAAGCCACTGCCGGAAACATTTTGGACAAAAAGACACTGTTGCTGATGGCCCTGCCAATCCCACTGACATTGTGACTGAACAATCTTTATTGCCTTTGGAACTAACCCCACAACAGGATTACAAATCAAAGTTAAGGTCTGCCATTCGGACTCTGGCTAATTAAGTCCATTGGGCGTCGGTCCAGTGGTGAAGCGGTTGGAGCATGGGAATGGATTTTAACACCTTGACTATGTGGGAGAAAAAAAAAAAATGAACTCTAGAAAAAGACATAATGGTCCTATTATATGTTTGACAGTATTATTTTTCCTCATGGCAGTTATGACGTGTCTTGGTTGGATTCTCCACACTGTTTTTCCCCCAACACAACACACCTCTCATACACCCAACAGCACTCAGGAACACACCTATCACGACCTACCCCCTCATGAACAAGCCCATAGACTAGCCTTGCGAAACAATACCTTCATACAGATGCTACACCACACTCAGCAAGCCAGTAATAGCACCAATTGTTGGATATGTGGCCGCATCCCACCTCATCAGAAAAAGGGAGGGATGCCTCTTTTTTCTTTCCCATTCTCTTATAATGGAACTTGTGAAGCCTGGTTCGCCCTAATAACAGCTGACGCTACTACCCCCACCTCCTGCCCTGACGGAAATAATTCATGCAAGAATGGGTGGCCTTGGGGGGATTTAAACAAGGTACTCAATACTGCCTGTTACCCTAATAAGGAGGGAGATCCTCAGGCGACCGGTACAGTCCTAGAAAGTGAAGAATACAAGCAAGGGAACATGACCATGTCCTACAAGATGTTAAATACCAAACCTAAAAAGAATGCTGGTTCCCCTTCCATCTCGGTCTCACCAGTAAAAGGACACCTGTGCATCCAGAAAAATGGCTCTGTTCCATTAGGACACAGTGACTGTCATACCACTATAAGTTTTGAAGACAGAGGAAAGTCCTCATTTCTAGCATCTCGCCATACTTATTTCATCTGTGGCCAAACGGCCTATGTGCAGCTGCCCTTGAACTGGGGGGAACTTGCTATATAGCATTCCTGTTACCCCCTGTCTTTGTGGCCCCATCCACTTACCACAGAGACCTCCTAGTGCCCCATGTCAGACATAAAAGAACGATCGATACCTCCTTGGTTGACCAAACGGAAACCTCATGGGAACAGTATACAGATTTTAACAAAGGGTTCTTCTTCTTTGTTGGCCCTGTACAGAACAGCAAGCTTATACGCAGGTTGACAAGGACCTTAGAGGCTGTAGTAAACCAGACGGCGTCTGCCCTGGGGAGCTTAACCCAGGAGCAGTCTGCCATACGATTGGTTACTCTCCAAAATCGCCTTGTCCTTGACATCATCTTGGCTGACAGAGGCGGAGCCTGTAAAATTATAGGCTCTAGCTGCTGTATATTTATTCCTGATAATTCCCCATCTGTATACACGGCCATAACAAAATTACACAAGATAGATAGCCGTAAGTTTACATCAAGAACCTGGCACTTGGACGTGGTCTGACTGGTTCTGGAAGATAATATCGTCCTGGGGATGGCAACTGCTGTCAGCAGCAGGCATAATATTCCTGATAATAACTGGATGCTGCCTTTGCATCCAATGTGGTCCTGCCCTATGCGGTCTATGCGCTGCAAAATGCATTCCTAAACCACTTGTCCAGCAGAGAGAAAGGGAAAGAATCATGTTACAAGAATGTATAAATGATCTCATGCAAATTGAGATATAATGTAGGTACACTCTGGGGCAAGGAGGGAATGTGGAAATAAAATCTATAATTATGCCCCTTCGCTGCCCTCTGCGCGATCTAATTATGCCCCTTTGCGCGATCCCCTTTGCGCGATTAATAATTGCCCACATTAAAAGCCGACACCATTTTGTTTTTAATTCACCCTTTGGTGTCCCAAGACCCCGAGCACGACACCCCTGCACCTGGTTTTCCTCATTTTCACCATCTGTCTCTGTGGTTTCTGCCAAGTCCGGGAAACCAGTACATGAGTTCCTGCTCCCCCGCAGAGATGGTTCATGTTTCTGACATGAAGCACGAGCACAAACCCCCAAATGAGGAAGCCTTCCCCTTCCAACTGTCAGACTATTTCACATCGCAAGTCCCCTCACGAAGCCTAAGACACGCCCCCATTTCTTCACACTCTGCTCCTCTTGCTGAATCTTTGTTCCTCTATCTGCCACGACCTGTTTGTTCCTCTATTTTGCCTCGTGACCAAGACTGTATAAATATTCTGCTGTTGAAAATAAAGAACCCCCACTTAAAGAGAGGGACTTGAGAGATTGCTCCTGTGCCCGCTTGGTGCTGGAAGCGCTCCCTTTAACTCGAGTTATTGGTCTTCTCCTCCTTCATTTGAGCACCACGGACTCCTCGCTTTGCATTGACAAGAAATTATGATTTATTAAGCATAGAAATTCAGAAATGAGGTAATAAGTAAATTTAATTTACCACACCTCTGCAAGCCATGTCCGGTGAATTCTTCGTTTGAAGGATTGACAACTGGTGACGACGGTGGTCGATAGCCCCGACCCCACTGCGATCACTGTGCAGCCGTGTGCAGCAAGTGACGGCCATGTGCCACCATAGCACCATCAAACTGCTGTACCGGCACCAGACTGCTTTGCAACACAGAAGGAGCTCACCCTGCTCCACACCGAATTGCCACAGCAGGAGTTATCCCTGCTCTTCACCGGATTGACGTCTGTGGCCGCAGGAGCACCTCTGCCTCAAAGTTCGCAGGCTTAAGCTGTGCCCATCATCGGGAGCCCGCCACGAGAAAGCGCCATGTCCCTGGCCTGGCTGAGTACCTGCCACAGAGGGGGTAAGCTGGCTCTCCTTCTTCTGGCCCGACAAGTATTGGCCACCCGCTGCACTCCTGCAGCCTCACAGGACCGAGTCCCTCCCGAGCGGCCATTTTGGAATCAGGCATCCCCTCAAGGCACCTCGTTCCTACCCCGATGGCCATCTTAGAGTCAAGCGCCTACATTCGGCCTGCATTCAAGGGCATCTGCATGGACCAAAATAAAAGTGCTTGACCCGAAAATTTAAGTAACCTTACACCTGGCAAATCCCTGCTTCTACACATCACCAGAGATCTACAGACTCTGCATCACCAAGTAATTTTCTGGAGACTCTTTGCTGCATTCCAGTGGATAATTATAGAGCATCATGTCCTTCTTCAGATACATCGCAAAATGCACATCCGAGATCAGCGATGCTTGGTGTCCACTTTCTATGCACTCCAGAGCCACTGACTCTCACATCTGGCAGTGGCATGGGTCCTGTCTGGCAAGAAGGGCTGGACGACTTTAAAGACTTCACAAGTCACTGACCCAAATCAGCAACTCATCGCCCTACGTAACCTGATGGGTAAAGACGTTGGTCAAATCATCAATGAGCTGCCAGTGGCCATTTCTACATCCTATCAGGACGTAAGAGATGCATTAAACAAGAAATTTCCCCACAAACGTAACCTGGACTATGAACATTACACCTTCAATCTAGCCTCCCAGGAAAAGGATGAATCCATGGGATACTTTATTACGCATCTCAAAAGACTGGCTCAATACTGTGATTTCGACAATTTCACCACTGAGAATTCCCTCTGCCTGCGAATCAGAGGGATGCCACTCAGACTTGCTACGTCGTCATCTGCTGAAGAAACACTATTCATTAGATGACATTAAAGAAATGACCAGGGTCACTGATCAGGCAGAGGAACATGCCAAGAAGATGGAAGCAGGAAAAACAGAAAAATGCGAACAGGCATTCCGACTCCAATTTCAACAGAAAGCAAGACGCCCGTCTGAACAAGGATGGACTCTTAAATCCACAGACCACATTCGCAGCACACAACGGAGTGAAAGCAGATGAAAACAACAACTAGAATGCTATTACTGCGGCCAAGAATATCCACATGCAGATTCATGCCCAGCCATGGGTCAGCAATGTCAGCGCTGTGGAAAAGAGAACAACTTCGAGAAGGGATGCATAGCCTCTCGAAAGGACCTGCCGAGATCCTCAAAAGAATTTAGGTCTCGCCATCATGCGAAAGCAGTATGTGACAGGCAGGACCGCTCCATCAGCTCATCCAGGTCCAGCTTACGATCAGATGTCACCTACAGATCTCCTCGTTCATCGTCTCAGGATTCATCTTTCACCTTGGTTTTCCAAGATAGTGACGAATACATATGTATGGTAGCCGATCTCAACAGGCTGAAGAAATACCCGAAGCTACCTATTCAAATGGTAAATCATCCGACAAATTTTGTATTAGACAGTGGAGCGTCCCTCATGCATCTCTTTCAATGCAAACTTCTTGAAAACTACTGAACGGATTTACACCAAATAATGAAGCATGTTTTCTGAGTGAAGTTCTAACTTCCTGTTGAATTTAGTGTAGTTAACTTCAGTCATTTATTTCTATATCAGAAAGCAAAGTTTCCCATGTAAATTAACATAGGTAATCGTTTTGGGATCCTTCCCTTTTTTTCTTGGACCCTGCTTGACAGATTAGCGCAAAACTTCCAAGACTGCGCTGACATGAGTTAACTTTTTTTGCTATGTGTCGTACAGATTCATCAAATGGTGTCAATGTTATTAAAGACTCAAAAAATGCCTTTCCTAGGGAAAGTCAGATTTAACCATTACTACGCTGGCATATGAAAAGCCTGCTGCCAGGCACTTAGGGAGCTTTTCACATTTTTGTCTTGGAGGCACACATTATGGAGCCAGATGCATTTCACATAGGAAATGTAAATGACTGACAGCTTGGAGGAAGAGGAAAAATCATATTCAGAAGCCACACAAAATTAATAGTCAAGACCTTCAACAAAAACTGTGAAAACGGCTAGACAAAATCATTGAAGAGATAATGAGCATCCACACAAACTGTGACTAACAATACAATGGGATTACAAGTACAGCAGCAAGAATTTACACAGCTGCTTCTCGTCAGACGCCCAAGACTGACCATATCACTTGCCAACTTATTGGTCGGTGCACCATGTCCTATGTCTTGCTTTACCATCAGTCATCAATGCACAGGCAGACACAGAGAATTTTCTGTTGGGACACCACCCAACAGTACCTAAACCTACCCACCTGATACAATACCTAACTTTCGACCCTTTTTCTTGGAAGAGACACCCACACCTGCACTGTAACATGTGCCAGCATTATGCCCGCCTTGCAAAGTGGTTGGAGGCAGCAACCTCAAAATCCCCCAAAATAGTACAGTCATCATTTGAGGAGATTAGATTTTTTAATCTGGCTAGCCGTGAATGTAGAATCTCGATCAAGGTCGTGCACTGGACATACTGTAAAGATCATTGCAAAATTTGTTGATAGCCACTCGTCTCTCTGTAATTACCTAAATCCAAGGACCTATGTGCACATCTGTGCATAGTCGGTTTGATTTAGCTCTACATAGATACTCAAAAACTATTCTTAAAGCAAAATCTTCCATCACCAGGTGATTCCTACCCAGGAGCCTGTTGACATCTCTCTGAACCAACCATTAAATGAGTCATATGTAACCAGTTGCCTCGCGAGTGTATAGAATCAATTAACTATGCTGTGTGCTATACAAACAAAATCAACATAAATGTAAAAAACTTTAGTGTAGTCTTGTCAGAAGTAACAACATCATTGCTTTTCAAGAAAATGTATAAATGTATGGGAGCCAATGACTCTACTGAAGTAAACAATGAACTACTTTTAGAGGTGAGAGAAGAGACATGTAAAGATAAACAGTTACTGTTTTGGGATGACTTTAGAGACAATCAAAAAATCTTTTACTTTTAGGAAACCATGATCGTGAATACATTGAAAGTTGTTTTTCTTTTTCTAGAGAACGTTGAAGAAAATAGAGATTCATAGGTAGGAAAAATAAACCCTCGTAAAGATTGCAAGAACACACTAATTTCTAAAATTAAACGACCCTGAATTTAACCTTTCTCTTCGCCCATGTGGCAACAGCAATGAAGTAAACATCAAACAACTCATTTAATAACTTTTTCTGTTAATGCAGTAGATCGTTAAGATGCAGAAATTTTCATTTCAGGTGTGTTAGGCATGGTCATGCTGACAGCGACACCGAAAATATTAAGGATATCAACACGTTTCAACAGAACACTTTTAGGTCATGAGTGTAATTAACAGCTAGTGCAGACAGACCGACTGACGAAAATCGCACACATTAAAAATTACTTTAAAAACATGACTCAGGTAGGTTCAGTGCACGGACTAGTTCCCATTTACTAACATTTTTAAGAAAATTAATCGTCTATTAAGATCCACAGCTTAAGAAGATTTTATCTTCTATAATTAACCGAACTTCTATAGTACCAAACAACATATTCCTTTGACTTGATTATGATTGGGCGGAAAAAAAAACAGGCCATTGAACAACAACGCAATGTGAGCCTTTTGTTGACTAACCCATAGCTGCCAACTGTCCCTCTTTTGCCAGGCAGCCCCAGCAAGATGGAGACTGCCCCAGGTAAATCACTATCCTGGGACAGTCCCAGCAATTCAATTGCAATGGAAATTTCAAACTTTAGGCCAAAGTAGCAGAGTTGGAAAAACTCTCCAATGCAGCTCAATGGGAGAATTTTTCCAACTCAGCTACTTTGGCCTTAAGTTTGAAATTCCTGTCTCAATAGGCAGAGTTAAATTAAGCGGAGTGGGCCGAGCTTTGAGGCAGCGGGTGTGGTAAATTTTCAAGTAAGTTATTGATGGCTGTGCTGCAAATTGCCCCTGGAATTTATTTTCAAATTTGGCAACTATGATAACCAGTTTTGAAAGGGCGGACATCACGGCTGGAGGCTCAAAGGTTATGTGTGCTCCGACTCTTTTTAAGAGGTAAAACACCCAAATGTAGCTCCTGTCCTCCCAGAGTAAAATATATATTGTTAGCCTGTGCAGAACGACCAGAATGTCCAGACAGCGCCTCAAGGGTTTAGAATTCAGTGCATGCCCAGCACGTTTTCCTGCTTTTCTGAAAAGCATAGCACATGCCTGTTCTAGACAACCCATAAATTTGTGTGCTGTCTTTTTAGTATTTCAATCCAATGTACAGCTGGTTATTTTGATTTTTTCCATAAGTCTCCTAAAGAAGAAAGTCACCAGATGCTGCAAGAGGTTGTGACACACCAGAAGCTTCTCTGGGAATGCAGGATGTAGTGCCTAGCTGCTCACTCTATCCCTCCAATCAATCCAGGTCACTTTAGTTTCCGCTTGCCAAAGTAGTACAAACCATGTCCTCGGTTCTGGCTGTTAATTTAGAAACAACTCACTCAGAAATTTAGACAGCGGCAGCCAAACTCTATTAAGGGATTAACGACAAAGGCCATATCCATCTCACACCCCTCCCGATACATATACTGCCCTAGTCTACAAAGACAACGCCATGATAACTTGAGAGCAAACCTTAAGGCGGTAAATTGCTCAAAGTGAAGAGAGTAAACTTTTCTATGTCGCGTAATCCTGTCAATTTATTGGTAGGATAGTTCATTTTTCAGCTAATTGCAATGATAATTGCTGTCCTCTCTGGCTCCTTTTTCCTTCCAAGGAAAAGCAAGAGAAATCTCACCTTCTTGTGCGACCACTGAGCTCCACCCAGCCGCGGTCCGTGCAAGTAACAGCGGTGGGGCCGGGTAAGGGGGGATTTCGAGGGACGATGCAGAGGGAAAATTAATTATTTATTTAATTTTCCCTCTGCATTGTCCCTCGAAATCCCCCCTTACCCGGCCCCACCGCCCCACCGCTGTTAGCTGCATGGACTGCGGCTAGCTCCAATCGTAATACCCGAGAGAGGTTCCACCAGGTGAGTTTGGTTAAGGGACTGCGATCAATTGAGCACAAACATGTAATATACAAGCATTTTCTGACAGCAATTTATAAACAAGCATGCTTTGGGTTAAATGTGAAATAGCCCAGCTGTGATTAAATTATCAAAATTTAATAGCACTTTTAAGGAACTACCACCTTTTTCTTCAAGGGAAAGAATACAATGCTGGCGCTGCCCATGGAACGAATTCCATTGGTTGGGAACTTAGTATTGCTGTGTGGTTGCAGCAGTAATCAAATAATTAATTAATAGGTGGGCTAGTTGTAGTGAATAGCTTGTGTTTCTTTTCAACTGCCATTAGTACAGCATGTAGCCAATATTTCACCATGGTCATCCATTTGTAGTAAAAACATTAAACGAAAATGGTGACGATTAATAGGAGCGTATCATGAAAAGTGGGGGGTGCAGGCATTATTGGTGATGCGGACAAATAAAGATGATCAACGTTACCTAATAAATGTATACATGAGCAATATATTTACTTCTAGATCAATCTGCGACTTGGAAGGTTTAAAATGGTTCAATAGCAATTCTTTCTTATGTATAAGTAACTTTTCTGTTTAAGGAAGGGCCGATATATGGTTTTCATCGAGGTAATATATATTTTTGCCTTTATATCTTTTGTCTTCTAGCCCGAGGAAGCAAAAATGCTGCAAAACACCTGCAGATTGGAAAGTCACACTTGTTCGTCTCTGAAATTAAATTTTACCGATAACTGGATTAATTCAAAGAACATTTTTTTTAATATGAAACATTTTGGCTTGTACCCCAATTCTCAGAATTTGAATCTACAAGCGTATACATCGGCGGGATGAATGGTATATACCAGCATCAGTTATAGCGCTTAGTCAAATCTCTCTCCCCATGTCAGGACACTAAAAAATATTTATTGACAATGTTTCTGCTAATAGTAAAGACTGCAGGAGCACACAGAGTTAACTGTCATCCTAAAACAGCAGCAACCTACAATTAAGTTATATTTGTGAAATCAAATTTATATTTCGAAGAATTTGTACTTCCAGAAATTTAAAACTTGGCAGCCTGAAATTTATGGATACCTAAATTATTCAATGTGTTATCTGTTTACTAGAATTGCATTCCTTAAATTGCTGACATTAAGAGTGATGCTTGCATGATTAAGCCACTGGAGAATAATAAATCAGCCATAATCTTAAAACCTTCTCCACTAAAATGTCCCAAAGTACACCACTGACAAATTCAGCTTAGTTAATGGAAGAAAGGCAACGCCTACGTGTGGAACCAGAGCTAATCTATTCAGAATGAAATCACATTGAAAAACAAAAATAATATTCAGGGACTGCAGTCTGGATAAGAAAAAACATGAGCAGCAACTGGGAGCTTCCCCCTCAAGAATCTCTTCCTGAGCCGGGAAGCCTGGCCTGAGGGTTAATGTGTATGCTTTCACGTTCGAACAAGCACCCTTCCAGCACTAACCTCCATCTAAAGGCGGACCCTAAACATCTTACCCAGAGTATATTAAACCCCAGTCCAAAAGTCACTGACCAACCTCCCAACGGGTTGATCCCCTCCCCTTTCCTCACTGACCTTCCTACATCTCCCCCCTCCCTCACAACTGGTTGCTCCTTGAACTCTCTTGCTCAGATTCTGAACTGAATGGAACGGAAACTCAACTCTCTGGCTACAGAATTAACTCATCTTAGACTGGATCTTTCTAACCAGAACACCCAGGGCCACCCCTACACATCCGTTACTTCACCTACTAGTTCTCCTAATCCCCCTCAACGCCCCCGTGGCCTACCACTCCCCTCTGCAGGCGGGCACTCAGGCCTTACCGTGCTCTCTGCACTCTCTCCGCTCGGGAGTTAATTGTCCTCTGCAACTCTTACCTTCCCAAGATCCAGGTGACTGACCATTTCCCCTCCTCCAACATCCCAGTTATAGTGGGCGTTAATCGTACCGCTGCAACTCACAACCCGCCCAGACCGCCGGCGCAATACACCATCATCCACCCCCTCAATTCGGCTAATGATAATGCCTGACCTCTTTCTTGCATGCTCATTAACTGCCGATCTGCTGCACTACATGCTACGGAGATCACTGAAACCATCCTCAGTGATGATATTGACATTGCTTTCCTCACAGAAACCTGGCTCAACGACCACTCGACGGCTATTCTTGACCTACTTACACCGCCCGGGTACTCCATCATTAGACGTGACAGAGCTGGTGGAGGTCTAGCCATAATCCACAAATCTGAAATCCAACTCTCCCCTCTAAAGAATGCTGAATACTCAACTTTTAAATACCTTGGTGTTGAAATCAATGTCAAAGGCTCTCCATCTATAAAGCTGCACATCATCTACCATCCACCCGGTGAGCTCCCGCTCTTCGCTGATGAGCTTTCAGACCTTATTACTCATTTCTCCCTTTCTGACTCGAAGAATGTGTTTTTAGGCGATTACAACATTCATTGGAATATTGCAGAAGATCCCACAGTCAGGCGCCTCGCAAATCTTCTTGAGTTGATTGACCTTAAACAGCTCTGCAACAAACCTACCCACATCAAAGGCGCCACTCTGGATGTCATAATCACAAACAATGAACTGGTCTCCCACAATGAGATCGTTCCCACTGACTGGTCTGACCACTATCTCATTCTGTTCAACATCTTTACCAAAGTCAACCCTCCCTCAGTCTTAATTAACAAACCAAAGATTTGGTCCAGAAACCTCAAACAAGACCCTCCAATTGAGCTTGAGTCTAAAATTCATGCTCAACTCCAACGTCTCCCGCACTCTCAAAACGCAAATGAGCTCACCGACCACTTCAACAAGGCGATTACAGAAGTTCTCGACCAAGTTGCACCACTCAAACTAAAACAACAAAGAGCAATCCAATCTAAATCTTGGTTTAACCTTGACCTAAACAATGAAAGAAGACAACTTAGACTAGCTGAAAGGACTTTGAGACAAAACCCCTCGTCATTACATTTATCTCTCCTTAGAACTGCTAGGTTAGCTTACAAGAAGCACATTTTCAGAGAAAAAGCATCTTTCTTCCGTACCCAACTTCACCGTGCAAAAAACAGGCACTGAGATCTCTTTAACATAGTCAGAAGACAAACCTCATCTGCCCCTCCTGACCAAACCGCCTCCAATGAAGGATGTGAGGAAATTGCCAGCTTCTTCACAGACAAAATTGCTAAAATCGATCAATCCTTCTCACAAGTTATGGTCTGTCCTACTCAGCAAATCTCTCTTAACTTCTCCCCTCTCTCCATGTCAACCCAACCTCCTGATCCTCTCTTCAATCAATCAACTCACATTGAAACCAAAGTCAACCTTTTCAACTCCCAATTGAAAAATGATACCAACTGGACTAACTTCAAACCCATAACCGAGCTAGAAGTCTTTAATATCATTGCGAAATTAAAACCAACCTCACACACCAAAGACCCTCTCCCGACAAAACTAGTACACAACTGTTAGAAATGGGATCTCTAGTTGGCAAGGGCTTGCACCTTTGTCCAAGTAGGGACCCTTCTTCCTAGTCAGGCTAAGGGTGTTACACTCGTGAAGTAACCCCTGCTCACCCTCGTGGTAGCTTGGCACGAGCAGTCAGGCTTAATTCAGAGGCAGTGTGTAAAGTATTTGCACATAACCAACAGTAATACAGTGTAAGCACTACAAACGGACACCACACCAGTTTAGAAAAATAACCAATTTTTATATATTCAAGACAAGACCAATTACGACGGAAATCCACAATACTATACTTTAAAAACGAATGCTTGATAAGGTAACTTCTTCTTTGCAGGAATAGTTCAAAAACAAAGTTCAGTACGAGTCGGTAGCTCCGTCCGAGCCTACCGCGATGCTGAAAACCACAGAGTCTAACAGTTCCAGCCGACCGCGTCGATACGGGCCAGCAGAGTCGTGAACAGACTCGGTCACAGTACCTTTCTCGTTGTGGCTGGTACGGAGTGTACGAGCCGGGCGGCGTTCTGTCGCGGTTGCGGTGCAAGACGGAGCGATGCAAGGTGCGGTGTCCCTCGATGCGGTGCAGGCAGCGGCTCGATGAGCGTCGTGTAGACGGAGTCGGTGAGTCCAAGGCGTGCGATGCAGGGTGAGACGATGCTCGATGCGGTGCTGACAGGTTGCGATGCAGGCGACCAAGCCGGAGTGCGGGAGCTGGCGTCGGACAGCGGTGCGAGTCGGAGCGGTGCGTCGCAGACGTGCGAGCGGTGCCCCAAATGCGATGCGGTCATGACTCTTGAGCCAGTTGCAGCGACCGCGTCGGTCGGGTCCGGCTGGTTCAGTGAAGCGATGCGATGCGAACTGCGGTGCCCACAGGTCACGGTGCAAGCAGCGGCTCGGTGTTGGCGGCGTCGGACGTCGCCCACGGTGAGACCAGGGTTGCGATGTGAAGCGGGGCGATGCGGTCTGCGGTGCAAACAGGTCACCGGCCAGGGATGGATTCGGTTGACGGAGTCGGTTGCGGTTCCCTTCCTCTGTGGCAACTGAAACAGCGTTCCAGAAGCGGTACCCAGAGGCTTGTGAAGTCTTTGCAGTCCCTGAGACTTCTTAACAGGAGGCCAGCTCGGTTCCAGGCCCTTGGAGATACTCAGTACAAGTTTGTAGAAAGTTCCTTCCTTTCCCTGCCCAAGGCAGAAGCAGCAGCTGCAGGCCAACCCAACAAAGCAACAACACAGCAAAGGGGCAGTACTCCTCCTGGCAGCTCTTCCAGCTCTTCGTCTTGGCAGGTTCCTTGATTCCAGCGAGATCTAAAATCATGGGGTCAGGCCCCAATATTTATATCCCAAATTCCTTTTTTCTCTGAAGGCAGAGAGGCCTTTGCCTAGTCCAAACCAGTTCTGGAGCACTTTGTTGACAAGTCTCCGTCCCTTCTTTCAGTGAGTAGGCCAGGGACATCAGACGCACCACAGGAGGTGGAGCCAGCACTGTGGAGGGAAGGCACTGTCCTATTCTGGGCCCAGGTGCAACCCCTCCCACCCATCTACATGTAGATCTTGCTATTCAGCCCTGTGCTGACTCACCCTGTCTCCTGGCATCCCCAGCCCCTGTCACTCACACTCCAGACAAGGAATACACAACCTCGCAGAGGCAGGCTTGGATGGTTAGACAAGAAAATACCCACTTTCTAAAAGTGGTATTTTCAAACACAGAATGTTAAAACCAACTTCACTAAAAGATGCATTTTATCATTCTGAGTCCAGGCATACTAAACTCGAATTTCTACCATGTTCCCAGGGTCAGTTAGGATTATGAGCTGTAATAATCAAAACTGCCCGTTCTGGCCTATGGGGAACAGGTAGCCTTGCAATAGTGAAAAACGAACTAGGCTGTAATTCACTATCAGGACATGCCACACACACCAGGGCATGTCCTACCTTTCGCATACAACGCACCCTGCCCACAGGGGTACCTTGGGCCTACCTTAGGGGTGACTAACATGTAGCAAAGGGAAGGTTTAGGGACTTGCAAGTGTGTGCACTTGCCAAGTCGACATGGCAGCCCCAGGCTGCGCACAGGCTCATGCTGTGGCAGGCCCGAGTTACACTTTACGGGCTGTTTGCGTGGGTGGCACAATCCAGTGCTGCAGCCCACCAACAGCATTTGGTCTATAGGCCCTGGCACTCGCAGTGCACTTTAGAAGGGACTGACACATAAACCAAATAGGCCAATCATGGAAACACCAATCCATAACACATTTTATACAGGAGCACTTGCACTTTCCCACTGGACAGCAGTGAGGAAAGTGCGCAGAATCATTACACCAGCAAAAACAGAGTCAAAACCGGGAGGTCAGAAAGCAAAAAGTCAGGGGAAACACGCCAAAAGATGCCAAGTCTAACAACAACCTTAACCACATCATCACCCCATGCTGGACAAAAATCATTAACTCCTCCCTTACCTCTGGATGTGTACCTGATTCCCTTCAACTTGGGCAAATCACTCCCATACTTAAAAACCACAAGGCTGACCCTAATGATCTCAACAACCTCCGTCCGATCTCTAACCTCCCTCTCCTAGCCAAAACCTTGGAGAAATATGTCTTACAACAACTTGATAGACACATAGGCAAATACAACCTACTGGACTCCTTCCAATCTGGTTTCAGGAAAGGCTGCAGCACAGAAACCGCCATGCTTAACATTGCCGATGACATTCATCGTTCCTTAGAGAATGGAGATGCCTGCCTTCTTATCCTATTAGACCTCTCAGCGGCTTTCGATACAGTCAACCACGCATCCTTACTGGAATCTCTGAAATCTCGCTCTGGCCTCAATGGCATAGTCCTGAAATGGTTCACTTCCTACCTCCAACACCGAACACAACAAATTAAAATCAATTCCTGCCTCTCAAATCCTACTCGTCTCTCTTGGCGTTCCACAGGGCTCAATTCTCTCCCCCTCTCTCTTCAACCTCTTCATGGAACCCCTTACTATCATCTTGAAACAAGCTGGAATTAAGTATCACCTTTATGCGGACGACACGCAACTCTACTATAAAATCAAATCTCACAGCGACATCCTTCATCTTAATATCACATTGAGTAAGATTCAGTCTTGGTTTTACTCCAATCATCTAAAACTGAACCCTAACAAAACGGAAATCATTCTATTCTCCCCACTGACCTCAAAGCCCTCGACTGTCCGCTCACTTTATCGAACACGGCTAAATCCCTTGGTTTCACCCCGGACAAAGATCTGTCACTTAAGGACCATATCAAAGACGCAGCCAAAGGAGCGCTCTTCACTCTTAAACACATCAAAAAAGTCAAACCTTTCATCCCTTCTGACGACTTCAAATGGGTTGTTCAATCGCTAGTCCTATCCAAACTTGACTATGGGAACGCTATTCTCAGTGGGGCCCCGAAAGTTCACCTCGCTCCCCTTAGATCAGTACTCAACATGGCTGCCCGTCTCATAACTGACTGCAAATGGTATGAACACATCACGCCCGCAAGTCTCTCAACTGGCTCCCCATCGAAGGTCGATGCATCTACAAGACTGCCTGTGTCACCCACAAAGCACTTCACTCTCTATCCCCTGACTACCTAAACAACAAACTCACAAGAGCAGGATGTGCCAGACCAATGAGAAGCTCCAATGCTCTTCTTCTTGTACCCCCATTACTAAAAAAGAACTCTACCTTGACTCGCTCTTTCTCAGGCAATGCTCCCAGCATCTGGAATGCCCTCCCGAGGGACCTTTGCTGCAACCCTTCCTACCCAGGCTTCAAAAGAGACCTGAAACGTCATCTCCTCAATAAATACTGGAGCCCCTGAATCTAATCCCCACTTATTTTTGTCCCAACCTCATTTCTGTAATTTTTCCGTTCATCGCTCTGCTACCGTTGGCTCTTGCCGAGCTAACACTTTATGTACCCTAAATTGTTACTTGTTTGGACTCCATTTTCAGCAACTTCATCCCTCATGTCCCTACAAATCGTTCTTTGTACTGATTTATGTGTTTTCTTTTCTCTGTTACACTTCCCTTATTTTTAAGCTTATGTAAACATTGATCTTAAGAGTATTGCCTTGCTCCTAAATCTGTATTGTTCTTTCACTTCCTTCACCATTTTGTATGCAACCTGTTCCATTGATTGTTGCCTTGCTCTTAATTCTGTAAAGCGCTCTGATACCCCCGGGTCAAGCTAGCGCTATATAAAACCTCTAAAATGAAATAAATGCTTTACAGGTGGGTGTGGGGCATCCAGCACCAGTGCTTAATAGACTGGGTTAATTGTTGTAGTTACAGCCTATAATTGTTTTTTTTTTTAAACTCTTTTTATTAGGTACATGACTTGTAACAGTATCACATACAAAAGTAAAATATATGCATACTAAGTTTGTGCTTCACACTACAACTGATTCCTCTAGTATCCATACATATTTGTTACGTAATTGTCTTTGTTGAGTTATTCAATATTTGGCACATCGCTCTGTTAGCTGTCTTCTAGTGAGGATTCTTCAGGTGGCAATGTACAGATATTTCCTCTGAATTTGTTCTATCTTCCCCACACCTGGTCCCACTTCTTGGGGCACCCTCTATGTATATATACTGCCTTTTCAGCCACCATAGCCCCATCCATGTCATTGCACCATTCCCCATATACAGCCTATAATTGTTTGCATTAATAACATCCTCTTCTCCGATGACTATTGTGGGGTCTGATTTGTAGATGCAGGAAAGTGACGTGTTTGCTGTTACGGACACAGAACTTTGCCTCCCTTAGATGGTGGTTCTTGGACTGATGAATTTGCCAATGCAGCACACTGCCACAATATTACTGGGAAACAGAAGAACTAGATCATGGTTACTCGCTAACATTTTCTCGGGCCAAAAAGTTTGGTGTATGATGTGCCCGAGGGCCGCACTGATGCCAGCGGGGTGACAGTCGGGCAAGGGGGTTGGGGCTTGGTGGTAAGGTGGGTGTAGGGGAAGCAAGGATATTAATCTAGTAGCTGAATTGAACAATGTGAAACCAGTAAACCTGGGATTCATCCTGGCTTACCCACTTTACCATTTCATTTCATTTCAAATCCTTTTTCTTCATTGTCACATATAAGAGGACCTCAAAATACATGGTTTTAGGGTGTGCGCTGTACAAAACCTTCTCCTGTGTTTGATTTAATAAACTAGAATGTTGTTCATGTATAATAGGAACCCAGCCACCAAATGAGTGCACATAACTAATTTGCATCTATACTTCATTATTGGCCTTGTCAGGGTAGGGAGAATAATTATTGTTTCTAAATTCATGCTTGAAAACTACCACTTTCAAATTAATATTTCTCAATGCACTGATATAATCAATTGCACTAAGGTGAAAAGGTTCTGCAAATCAATTAAATACAGTTTTTGAATTTTGAAGAGACTGTCATATTTTTACACTTTAGTTGCAAGATGTTAAAAATGAAGGTGTTTTTAAAGTTAAGCGCAGGACTCCCTAGTTACTTTCTTTCTTTAACACCAATTAAACCTTGAAATAAATGGATTGAGTGGGGACCCCGGGTAGGGGGGTCTCCGGCCTAGTGCAAGGCAGTGGAGGAGAGGCATCACAGGACCGGCCAGAGCTGAACTAGGCCCCAGCGGTGGTAGCTGCAGAAGGAGACTGTGGCGAGCAGCTACTGTGCATAGAGTAACGGGGAGGGGGCTCCGTGGGACAAACTGGGGCTGGGGGGGCTGAGCCCCCGGGCCCCTGGCATCACCTTAACACCCCATGCGGGGTACCTGACCTGAAGAAAGGGCGGGAGCATCAAGTGGAGCCACCAGTCAGTGGGGTGCAGTGAGGATTTGGCCCAACTGAAGAAAGAGGAGGCCCTGTCAGGCCCCACGGCCACGAGAGGCTGCTAGGGGCAGTGGTCTCTACCAAGTACTCAGCGCCTGGATTGTAGCAGCTCTTCCTTGGGAGGCCTCCGTTTGGGAATAGTCACTTGCTCTCGGTCTCCAGAGGGTGTGTGCAGGGTCTGGCTCTGTTACTGGACTAAAATGGGACACTGGACGCTATTGAGGCAGTGACCCTGAGGTGTTGGGATGTCTATTTAACATCTTTTTATTGTTAGTGCTGAGTCGAGCAAACAGCAGCCTGGTGCTCTTGTTGAGCAGGGGGCCACATGTAAAGGTCAAAGGCCGTACTTTGAGTATCAATGAGCTAGATCATCATTAAAATGCTATGAGCACTATTGGCCCATCGCAGAACCCCTAAATCTCTAAGTTGGTCAATGTCCATATGATGTTGACAAATATTGATTTGGAGCAAACGTGGCAGAGCCCAAAGACACTCACGCATGCGGTCTTCTACTATTGAGGATAAATACAGGCTGCTGGCAATGCTGTTAGCCAAATCCCATTCAAGCAAAGTTTCAGGTATGCACAGAAACTAACCTGTCAGAGGGTTTTGAACGGTACTTGAACGAATGAATGAGTGAGTGACGTATGTAGCACTTTGCCTAAGTAGGGTGTTCTGGTGCAATACAGTGCAAGGCCAGAAAGACAGAGATAATCCTAGTAGAAAAGCCAGATTTTAAGTTTTTTACAGAAGAAAGAGAGAGGAAGAGCTAGGCGTGAATTTATAGGAAGTGAATTCTAGCATTGGGGAGTGTGGAAGGTGAATGTACGCTCGCAAATTCTGGCCCGACGAACTTCAAAATAATTTGCAACCTGGCCTTCTTTGATCTAATGGTCCTACCCAAGGAATAAAGTTGTATGAAGCTTTGGCGATAAACCCAACCTGCTTTGATAGTACCAAACCAGTAACCAAAACACTTGGTGCAGCAAGGTTTCGCCAGATAAATGCGGGTATTGCTTTGGAGAAGTTTTTTTTTTCCTATCGTAGATCTAGGAAATTATGCCTAGTGGACTTTTAAACCCATTGCTAAGGAGCCTCATCATTCGTTTCTTCCAAGATGCGCTGTAAGACTACAAGCCAACTGTATCTGAAGATAATATTAACAGATATCAAATAAGTAGTTAGGGCATGATAGAGACTAAGAAGATATGACCAATTAATGTAGTAGTTATGGTTCTGCAGCACACAATGTCAAAAAATAATTATTTGAAGCCCTTTTTAAAATCAATTGTTTAACTCTGATAGATACTTTGATTGATACTATACCACATGGTGCAGCTATTATCATTCGACAGGTTTGTTTGGGTGTTGATGGTGCTTGCCATAAGATTTGTCTCCCATTTAGGTTCCTTTGCTATTGTTGCTTGTGTATTGAATTAATTCAATTTTATAAGGTCCCTTTAAGGGAGAGCGGGCATGAACCACCTTGTTTTAGCCAGGCCGGATGGCAAGCCACAAATGTGAAGGGGAAGGTCAGCTTCAAATGAACATTTCCCTTTCATCGGATGGAGTGCAGGTCTCGTAAGATAAGTACATTTTAATGTGAGTTCATGGAACAACATGTTTTGACTCAGCTTTCCAGTATATTTAACCCATCTACAGGTACCAGGTGTTATGACTATATTTAGTTTCACTGCATGCACTCTTTGCACTGGTTTTGATTGCTGCTAGTAGTTTAGTGTTCTGTCTTTTATAATTTTATGGGTCACAATCAATCAGTCAATTTGTACAGCGCTGCTAATCACCCCCAAGGGTATCCAGGCACTTGCAGGGGGCGATAGGCTCAGTTGAAGAGCCAGGTCTGGAGTGCTTTTCGGAATTCCAGTAGACATGGGGTGGTACAGAGCTGTAGGGGGAGGTCATTCCATGCCTTCGCTGCGAGATGAGTCCTCTGCTTGTGTTTCTGTAGATGTGGGGGGCCAATCGATAGGGAGGCGGAATGGAGTTGTCTGTCCGGTTGGTGGGAAATCAGGCATTAGTTGATGCAGGCTTGTCTAAATTACTTGATTTTGTCCCATCTTTCAGTGAATGTTATAAGTTAAAAGAATATTCACTAAACTTTCCTAAACAAAAGGTTCATCCACCTCAGCTGCTTTCTAGAAAGTTTTGGGGTGCTCTGCCAAGTGAGGCCGAGAAAAAAGTGGGTGGGTGCCAAAATGCAATTTCCAAAGGAATTTTTGATTAGCGCCACAGCCAAAAAGGCTGAACAGAATTACACCAAATTCCATGGAATGCTAGATCTTTACCCAGAAAGCATGCTTTTTGTGCTTTGGTGTAAACCCATTCAATAGTTTTTGACTTCAAATAAGCGATCTGATTGGAAAGCAATAGGCAGTCCTCAAGCAGCAGGGCAACCCTCTTGGGGCAAAGGCAGTCCTCATGCAGCAGTGCAGTTGTCTGGGGAGCATGGTTGCCTTCAAGCAGGAGGGCAGTCCTTTTTCTGTAATGTTCACAGGTCCAGGAGTGTACTGAAGAGTGGGTCTGGAGGTCCAAGGTGTATGCCTGGAGTCAGCCTTTGAAAGGGGGATCCCCTATAATACTTCCACATCTGGCTCTGGAAAGGTCTTTTCTTCACCTGCAAGTCTTGGGTCACTAAAGACTAGTGTCAGGTTCCTCTGTGTGTGCTGGAGGCAAGCCCTTTGAAGTGAAAGTGGGGAATGGAACAGCTCCGCCCCCAGCCATCTTGGCTGCATACACCCAGTCCCCTTTGTGTCACTGTCTGGGAGGAATATACAATTCCCAAGATCTGAGCCATTCACAGTCACGTGACTCAGGACACAGGCAAAAGGCACAAATGGTTGGGACAAGAAAATGCCAAATTTCTAAAAGTGGCATTTTCAGAATTGTGACTTAAAATCCACCTTTACCATTAAAGAGAATTTTAAATTGCACTTCATATGAGATTAAACAGCTTACCTTTATCTGCTCACAATCCAAAGTTAGCACATATTAAATGTAATAAGTTAGCTCAGTGTTACTCAATGGGAGAGATAGAACTTACAACAGTGAAAAACTTCTTTAGGAGTTTTTCACTGCCAGGACTTGTAAAACATAAGTAAAAATGTCCTGCTTTTTTAATACAATGCACCCCGCACTAATGAGACTTTAGAGATTTCCTTACAGATGACTTGACTACATTAAATAGGAAGGTTTAGGCCTGATTAAAGGTTTTTAGGTCTCGCCTGAGCCAGCGCATGCGCTGCTCTGGCGAGACTTTTAGTTAGTGGGCTTCAAAAATGCCGACCACAGCTTTTTGTGAGGCATAGAGCGTGCGGTCACGCGCACAAGCGCGCGCGCCTCTCTCCGCCTCTCCGTCTTGCTTGCTCGCGCTTCAACGCTCCTCCCCCACCACGGTGCGCGCACATCGCACACCACTCGCCAGCGCGCTTGATTTTTTTTTTTTTTAGTTTACGGTGAGCTGACGTGACCTGCATGTGCATCTGGTAACAATTATCCCAGGTCAACCTGTGCCATTTCTACTTTTTTTTTTACAATTTTATCTTGCGATTTGTTTTTGTTTCCCCGTGATAGGGACGTGTATTAGCATCTGGTAATAATTAACCCGAGTGCCACTTTCCCGAGTTAAACTTGTGCTTCGTGTTTCCCGAGTTCAACTTGTGTGATTTCTACTTTTTTTTCCCCTTTTTATGTTGCGCTTTGTTTTTATTTCCCCAGGATAGGGACGTGCATATCCAGAGTGCCACTTTCCCGAGTTCAACTTGTGCTTCGTGTTTCCCGAAACAATTATCTCGGTTTAACTTGCCATTTTTACTTTTTTTTCTTCCACTTTTAGCTTGCGCTTTGTTTTAATTTCCCCATGATAGGGACGTGTATTAGCATCTGGTAATAATTATCTGAAGTTCCACTTTCCCCAGTGCTTGATTACACCTTATATCGCTATTTGTCTTATATTAGGAGTCGCAGCCTAATTAACTGTATTTTTGTCTCTCTCTCTTTTTTAGCCTCATTCTCTCTCACTCCTTTATCTGTTTCTCTTTCAAACCCCTTCATTTACTCTCTCTCCCCTTCTTTCTCTCTCTCCTCTCTCGCTCCACCCTTTCTCTGTACACCCTTTCTCTCTCTCCACCCTCTCTAATTCTCTTTCTCTCCTCTCGCTCCACCCCTTTATTCTCTGTACACCCTTTCTCTCTCTCCACCCTCTCTAATTCTTTCTCTCCTCTCTCGCGCCACCCTTTATTCGCAGCCTAATTAACAGTATTTTTGTCTCACTCTGTTTTTTTGTTTTTTATTTATTCGCGCACAGCACAAAGCAATATTTTATGTTACTTTTTACGTGTCACTTCTAAACTCTATTTAAACTCCACACCCCCCACTCTCTTATTGTCTCTCTCCTTCTCTCTCTCTCCCCTCTCCAATTATCTCTCTACTTAATTAACTCTACTCTCTCTTTTTTAGCCTCATTCTCTCTCTCACCCCTTTATCTGTTTCTCTTTCAAACCCCTTCATTTACTCTCTCTCCCCTTCTTTCTTTCTCTCTATCCTGCTGCACCCTTTATTCTCTGTACACCCTTTCTCTCTTACCACCCTCTCTAATTCTCTCTCTCTCCTCTCTCGCTCCACCCTTTATTCTCTGTACACCCTTTCTCTCTTTCTCTCAGTCCACTCTCTCGAATTCTCTCTCTCTCCTCTCTCGCTCTACCCTTTATTCTCTGTACACCCTTTCTCTCTCTTTCGCTCTCTCCAACCTCTCTAATTCTCTTTCTCTCCTCTCTCGCTCCACCCCTTTATTCTCTATACACCCTTTCTCTCTCTCCACCCTCTCTAATTCTCTCTCTCTCCAACCTTTATTCTCTGTACACCCTTTCTATCTCTTTCTCTCTCTCCACCCTCTCTAATTGGGCATTATATCTTCACTCTCTCTGTCGGAAAGACCACAGCATTACTCAGCATCACCACAGCATCACTCATCGCAACCACAGCATCAATCAGAGCTAGCACAGCATCAATCAGCGCCAGCACAGCATCAGTCTGCACCACCACATCATCACTCAGCACCACGACAGCATCACTCAGCACCACCATAGCATCACTCAATGCCATCACAGCATAACTCAGCGCAACCACAGCATTACTCAGCACAACCACTGCATCACTTAGCGCCACCACAGCATTACTCAGCAGCACCACAACATCACTCTGCGCCACCACAGCATCACTCAGTACCACCACAGCATCAATCAACACCACAACAGCATCACGCAGCACCACCACAGCATCACTCAGGTGAACCACAGCATCACTCAGTACCACCACAGCATCACTCAGTACCACCACAGCATCACTCAGTACCACAACAGCATCACTCAGTACCACAACAGCATCACTCAGTACCACAACAGCATCACTCAGTACCACCACAGCATCACTCAGTACCACCACAGCATCACTCAGTACCACCACAGCATCACTCAGTACCACCACAGCATCACTCAGTACCACCACAGCATCACTCACCGGCACCACAGCATCACTCACCGGCACCACAGCATCACTCACCGGCACCACAGCATCACTCACCGGCACCACAGCATCACTCACCGGCACCACAGCATCACTCACCGGCACCACAGCATCACGCAGCGCCACCACAGCATCACTCAACACTACCACAGCATCACTCAACAGCACAACAGCATCACTCAACACCACCACAGCATCACTCAGCACCACCACAGCATCACTCAGCACCACCACAGCATCACTCAGCACCACCACAGCATCACTCAGCACCACCACAGCATCACTCAGCATCACCACAGCATCACTCAGCACCACCACAGCATCACTCAGCACCACCACAGCATCACTCAGCACCACCACAGCATCACTCAGCACCACCACAGCATCACTCAGCACCACCACAGCATCACTCAGCACCACCACAGCATCACTCAGGGACAACACTGCATCACTCAGCACCACCACAGCATCACTCAGTACCACCACAGCATCACTCAGTACCACCACAGCATCACTCAGTACCACCACAGCATCACTCAGTACCACCACAGCATCACTCAGTACCACCACAGCATCACTCAGTACCACCACAGCATCACTCAGTACCACCAGAGCATCACTCACCGGCACCACAGCATGACTCACCGGCACCACAGCATGACTCACCGGCACCACAGCATCACGCAGCGCCACCACAGCATCACTCAACACTACCACAGCATCACTCAACAGCACAACAGCATCACTCAGCACCACCACAGCATCACTCAGCACCACCAGAGCATCACTCAGCACCACCACAGCATCACTCAGCACCACCACAGCATCACTCAGCACCACCACAGCATCACTCAGCACCACCACAGCATCACTCAGCACCACCACAGCATCACTCAGCACCACCACAGCATCACTCAGGGACAACACTGCATCACTCAACACCGCCACAGCATCAATCAGCACCACCACAGCATCACTCAGTATCACCATAGCGTCACTCACCGCCACCACAGCGTCACTCACCGCCACCACAGCGTCACTCACCGCCACCACAGCGTCACTCAACACTACCACAGCATCACTCAACATCACCACAGCATCACTCAACATCACCACAGCATCACTCAACAGCACCACAGCATCACTCAACACCACCACAGCATCACTCAACACCACCACAGCATCACTCAGCGGCACCACATCATCACTCAGGGACAACACTGCATCATTCAACACTGCCACAGCATCAATCAGCACCACCACAGCATCACTCAGCACCACCACAGCATCAGTCAGCGCCACCACAGCATCAGTCAGCGCCACCACAGCATCACTCAGCGCCACCACAGCATCACTCAGCGCCACCACAGCATCAGTCAGCGCCACCACAGCATCAGTCGGCGCCACCACAGCATCACTCGGGGCCACCACAGCATCACTCAACTTCACCACAGCATCACTCAGCACCACCACAGCATCACTCAGCACCACCACAGCTTCACCACAGCATCACTCAGCACCACCACAGCATCACTCAGCACCACCACAGCATCACTCAGGGACACAACAATATCACTCAGTGCCACCACAGCATCAATCAACACCACAACAGCATCACGCAGCACCACCACAGCATCACTCAGGTGAACCACAGCATCACTCAGCACCACCACAGCATCACTCAGCACCGCCACAGCATC
The DNA here is from genome assembly GCA_963921515.1 of Calotriton arnoldi. Taxonomy (NCBI): domain Eukaryota; kingdom Metazoa; phylum Chordata; class Amphibia; order Caudata; family Salamandridae; genus Calotriton; species Calotriton arnoldi. The sequence continues at coordinate 3,846,841 of CAWUFW010000407.1, forward strand.
ACTCAGCACCGCCACAGCATCACTCAGCACCGCCACAGCATCACTCAGTATCACCACAGCATCACTCAGCACCACCACAGCGTCACTCACCGCCACCACAGCGTCACTCACCGCCACCACAGCGTCACTCAACACTACCACAGCATCACTCAACATCACCACAGCATCACTCAACAGCACCACAGCATCACTCAGCACCACCACAGCATCACTCAGCACCACCACAGCATCACTCAGCGGCACCACATCATCACTCAGGGACAACACTGCATCATTCAACACCGCCACAGCATCAATCAGCGCCACCACAGCATCAGTCAGCGCCACCACAGCATCACTCAGCGCCACCACAGCATCACTCAGCGCCACCACAGCATCAGTCAGCGCCACCACAGCATCAGTCAGCGCCACCACAGCATCACTCAGGGCTACCACAGCATCACTCAGGAACACCACAGCATCACTCAGGAACACCACAGCATCACTCAGGAACACCACAGCATCACTCAGGAACACCACAGCATCACTCAGGAACGCCACAGCATCACTCAGGAACGCCACCACAGCATCACTCAACGCCAGCACAGCATCACTCAGCGCCAGCACAGCATCACTCAGCGCCAGCACAGCATCACTCAGAGCCAGCACAGCATCACTCAGCGCCAGCACAGCATCACTCAGCGCCAGCACAGCATCACTCAGCGCCAGCACAGCATCACTCAGCGCCAGCACAGCATCACTCAGCGCCAGCACAGCATCACTCAGCGCCAGCACAGCATCACTCAGCGCCAGCACAGCATCACTCAGCGCCAGCACAGCATCACTCAGCGCCAGCACAGCATCACTCAGCGCCAGCACAGCATCACTCAGCGCCAGCACAGCATCACTCAGCGCCAGCACAGCATCACTCAGCGCCTGCACAGCATCACTCAGCGCCAGCACAGCATCACTCAGCGCCACCACAGCATCAGTCAGCGCCACCACAGCATCAGTCGGCGCCACCACAGCATCACTCGGGGCCACCACAGCATCACTCAACTTCACCACAGCATCACTCAGCACCACCACAGCATCACTCAGCACCACCACAGCATCACCACAGCATCACTCAGCACCACCACAGCATCACTCAGCACCACCACAGCATCACTCAGGGACACAACAATATCACTCAGTGCCACCACAGCATCAATCAACACCACAACAGCATCACGCAGCACCACCACAGCATCACTCAGGTGAACCACAGCATCACTCAGCACCGCCACAGCATCACTCAGCACCGCCACAGCATCACTCAGCACCGCCACAGCATCACTCAGCACCGCCACAGCATCACTCAGTATCACCACAGCATCACTCAGCACCACCACAGCATCACTCACCGCCACCACAGCGTCACTCACCGCCACCACAGCGTCACTCACCGCCACCACAGCGTCACTCAACACTACCACAGCATCACTCAACATCACCACAGCATCACTCAACAGCACCACAGCATCACTCAGCACCACCACAGCATCACTCAGCACCACCACAGCATCACTCAGCGGCACCACATCATCACTCAGGGACAACACTGCATCATTCAACACCGCCACAGCATCAATCAGCGCCACCACAGCATCAGTCAGCGCCACCACAGCATCACTCAGCGCCACCACAGCATCACTCAGCGCCACCACAGCATCAGTCAGCGCCACCACAGCATCAGTCAGCGCCACCACAGCATCAGTCAGCGCCACCACAGCATCACTCAGGAACACCACAGCATCACTCAGGAACACCACAGCATCACTCAGGAACACCACAGCATCACTCAGGAACACCACAGCATCACTCAGGAACACCACAGCATCACTCAGGAACGCCACAGCATCACTCAGGAACGCCACCACAGCATCACTCAACGCCAGCACAGCATCACTCAGCGCCAGCACAGCATCACTCAGCGCCAGCACAGCATCACTCAGAGCCAGCACAGCATCACTCAGCGCCAGCACAGCATCACTCAGCGCCAGCACAGCATCACTCAGCGCCAGCACAGCATCACTCAGCGCCAGCACAGCATCACTCAGCGCCAGCACAGCATCACTCAGCGCCAGCACAGCATCACTCAGCGCCAGCACAGCATCACTCAGCGCCAGCACAGCATCACTCAGCGCCAGCACAGCATCACTCAGCGCCAGCACAGCATCACTCAGCGCCAGCACAGCATCACTCAGCGCCAGCACAGCATCACTCAGCGCCTGCACAGCATCACTCAGCGCCAGCACAGCATCACTCAGCGCCAGCACAGCATCACTCAGCGCCTGCACAGCATCACTCAGCGCCTGCACAGCATCACTCAGCGCCTGCACAGCATCACTCAGCGCCTGCACAGCATCACTCAGCGCCTGCACAGCATCATTCAGCGCCTGCACAGCATCACTCAGCGCCAGCACAGCATCACTCAGCGCCAGCACAGCATCACTCAGCGCCACCACAGCATCACTCAGCGCCACCACAGCATCACTCAGCGCCACCACAGCATCACTCAGCGCCACCACAGCATCACTCAGCGCCACCACAGCATCACGCAGCGCCAGCACAGCATCACGCAACGCCAGCACAGCATCACTCAGCGCCACCACAGAATCACTCAGGAACACAACAGCATCACTCAGCACCACCACAGCATCACTCAGCACCACCACAGCATCACTCAGCACCACCACAGCATCACTCAGCACCACCACAGCATCACTCAGCACCACCACAGCATCACTCAACTTCACCACAGCATCACTCAGCGCCTCCACAGCATCACTCAGCACCACCACAGCATCACTCAGCACCACCACAGCATCACCACAGCATCACTCAGCACCACCACAGCATCACTCAGCACCACCACAGCATCACTCAGCACCACCACAGCATCACTCAGCACCACCACAGCATCACTCAGGGACACAACAATATCACTCAGTGCCACCACAGCATCAATCAACACCACAACAGCATCACGCAGCACCACCACAGCATCACTCAGGTGAACCACAGCATCACTCAGAACCATCACAGTATCACTCAGGGACAACACTGCATCACTCAACACCACCACAGCATCACTCAGCACCACCACAGCATCACTCAGCACCACCACAGCATCACTCAGCACCACCACAGCATCACTCAGCACCACCACAGCATCACTCAGTACCACCACAGCATCACTCAGTACCACCACAGCATCACTCAGTACCACCACAGCATCACTATTCGCTACCACAGCACCACTCAGCGCCATCACAGCATCACTCAGCACCACCACAGCATCACTCAGTACCACCACAGCATCACTATGCGCTACCACAGCATCACTTAGCGCCACCACATCAGCACTCACCACCACCACATCACTCAGCGCCACCACAGCATCACTCAACACCACCACAGCATCACTCAACACCACCACAGCATCACTCACCACCACAGCATCACTCAGCACCACCACAGCATCACTCAGCACCACCACAGCATCACTATGCGCCACCACAGCATCACTCAGCGCCACAACAGCATCACTCAGCGCCACCACAGCATCACTCAGCGCCACCACAGCATCACGCAGCGCCACCACAGCATCACGCAGCGCCAGCACAGCATCACGCAGCGCCAGCACTGCATCACGCAGCGCCAGCACAGCATCACGCAGCGCCAGCACAGCATCACGCAGCGCCAGCACAGCATCACGCAGCGCCAGCACAGCATCACGCAGCGCCAGCACAGCATCACGCAGCGCCAGCACAGCATCACGCAGCGCCAGCACAGCATCACGCAGCGCCAGCACAGCATCACGCAGCGCCAGCACAGCATCCCTCAGCGCCAGCACAGCATCCCTCAGAGCCAGCACAGCATCACTCAGCCCCAGCACAGCATCAGTCAGCACCATCTCATCATCACTCAGGGCCACCACAGCATCACTCAGGGCCACCACAGCATCACTCAGGGCAACCACAGCATCACTCAACTTCACCACAGCATTACTCAGCGCCTCCACAGCATCACTCAGCACCACCACAGCATCACTCAGGAACACAACAGCATCACTCAGGAACACAACAGCATCACTCAGTACCACAACAGCATCACTATGCGCCACCACAGCATCACTCAGCACCACCACAGCATCACTCAGCGCCACCACAGCATCACTCAGCGCCACCACAGCATCACTCAGCGCCACCACAGCATCACTCAGCGCCACCACAGCATCACTCAGCGCCACCACAGCATCATGCAGCGCCAGCACAGCATCACGCAGCGCCAGCACAGCATCACGCAGCGCCAGCACAGCATCACGCAGCGCCAGCACAGCATCACGCAGCGCCAGCACAGCATCACGCAGCGCCAGCACAGCATCACGCAGCGCCAGCACAGCATCACGCAGCGCCAGCACAGCATCACGCAGCGCCAGCACAGCATCACTCAGCGCCACCACAGCATCACGCAGCACCAGCACAGCATCACTCAGCACCACCACAGCATCACTCAGCACCACCACAGCATCACTCAGTACCACCACAGCATCACTATTCGCTACCACAGCACCACTCAGCGCCATCACAGCATCACTCAGCACCACCACAGCATCACTCAGCACCACCACAGCATCACTCAGTACCACCACAGCATCACTATGCGCCACCACATCAGCACTCACCAACACCACATCACTCAGCGCCACCACAGCATCACTCAACACCACCACAGCATCACTCAGCGCCACCACAGCATCACTCAGCGCCACCACAGCATCACTCAGCGCCACCACAGCATCACTCAGCGCCACCACAGCATCACTCAGCGCCACCACAGCATCACTCAGCGCCACCACAGCATCACGCAGCGCCAGCACAGCATCACGCAGCGCCAGCACAGCATCACGCAGCGCCAGCACAGCATCACGCAGCGCCAGCACAGCATCACGCAGCGCCAGCACAGCATCACGCAGCGCCAGCACAGCATCACGCAGCGCCAGCACAGCATCACGCAGCGCCAGCACAGCATCACGCAGCGCCAGCACAGCATCACGCAGCGCCAGCACAGCATCACGCAGCGCCAGCACAGAATCACGCAGCGCCAGCACAGCATCACTCAGCGCCAGCACAGCATCACTCAGCGCCAGCACAGCATCACTCAGCGCCAGCACAGCATCACTCAGCGCCAGCACAGCATCACTCAGGGCCAGCACAGCATCACTCAGCGCCAGCACAGCATCACTCAGCGCCAGCACAGCATCACTCAGCGCCAGCACAGCATCACTCAGCGCCAGCACAGCATCACTCAGCGCCAGCACAGCATCACTCAGCGCCAGCACAGCATCACTCAGCGCCAGCACAGCATCACTCAGCGCCAGCACAGCATCACTCAGCGCCAGCACAGCATCACTCAGCGCCAGCACAGCATCACTCAGCGCCAGCACAGCATCACTCAGCGCCAGCACAGCATCACTCAGCGCCAGCACAGCATCCAGCACAGCATCACTCAGCGCCAGCACAGCATCACTCAGCGCCAGCACAGCATCCAGCACAGCATCACTCAGCGCCAGCACAGCATCACTCAGCGCCAGCACAGCATCACTCAGCGCCAGCACAGCATCACTCAGCGCCAGCACAGCATCACTCAGCGCCAGCACAGCATCACTCAGCGCCAGCACAGCATCACTCAGCGCCAGCACAGCATCACTCAGCGCCAGCACAGCATCACTCAGCGCCAGCACAGCATCACTCAGCGCCAGCACAGCATCACTCAGCGCCAGCACAGCATCACTCAGCGCCAGCACAGCATCACTCAGCGCCAGCACAGCATCACTCAGCGCCAGCACAGCATCACTCAGCGCCAGCACAGCTTCACTCAGCGCCAGCACAGCTTCAGTCAGCACCATCTCATCATCACTCAGCGCCACCACAGCATTACTCAGCGCCACCACAGCATCACTCAGGAACACCACAGCATCACTCAGGAACACCACAGCATCACTCAGGAGCATCACTCAGGAACACCACAGCATCACTCAGGAACACCACAGCATCACTCAGGAACACCACCGCATCACTCAGGAACACCACCGCATCACTCAGGAACACCACAGCATCACTCAGGAACACCACAACAGCACTATGCGCTACCACAGCATCACTCAGCGCTACCACAGCATCACTCAGCGCTACCACAGCATCACTCAGCGCCACCACAGCATCACTCAGCACCACAACAGCATCACTCAGCACCACCACAGCACCACCACGCACCACAACAGCATCACTCAGCACCACAACAGCATCACTCAGCACCACAACAGCATCACTCAGCACCACAACAGCATCACTCAGCACCACAACAGCATCACTCAGCACCACAACAGCATCACTCAGCACCACAACAGCATCACTCAGCACTACCACATCACCACTCAGCACCACCACAACATCACTCAGCAGCACCACAACATCACAGCATCACTCAGGGGCACCACCACAACATCACTCAGGGGCACCACAACATCACTCAGGGGCACCACAACATCACTCGGCACCACCACAACATCACTCGGCACCACCACAACATCACTCAGCGCAACTACAGCAACACTCAGCACCACCACTGCGTCACTCAAGCACACAACAATATCGATCAGGGCCACAACAACATCACTCAGCGCCACCACAGCATCGCTTTACACAACCACAGCAACACTCAGCACCACCACACCATCACTCAGCGACACCACAACATCACTCAGGGCCAACACTGCATCACTCAGGGCCAGCACAGCATCACTCAGGGCCAGCACAGCATCACTCAGCACCACCACAGCATCACTCCCACAGCATCACTCAGCACCACCACAGCATCACTCAGCACCACCACAGCTTCACTCAGCACCACCACAGCTTCACTCAGCACCACCACAGCTTCACTCAGCACCACCACAGCTTCACTCTGCACCACCACAGCTTCACTGAGCACCACCACAGCTTCACTCAGCACCACCACATCATCACTATGCGCTACCACTGCATCAATCTGCAGCGCCACAGCAACAATCAGCATCACTCTGCACCACCACATCATCACTCAGGGGCACCACAACATCACTCAGGGGCACCACAACATCACTCGGCACCACCACAACATCACTCGGCACCACCACAACATCACTCAGCGCAACTACAGCAACACTCAGCACCACCACTGCGTCACTCAAGCACACAACAATATCGATCAGGGCCACAACAACATCACTCAGGGCCACCACAGCATCACTCAGGGCCAGCACAGCATCACTCAACAACACCACAGCATCACTCAGTGCTTCTTACACTTTTTAATTACAACTTCTCAGCATGCTGCACAGCAGCCACACCTCCCTACAAGCACAGCTTAGAAACATTGGCAAAGTCAATAGGTCTACCTAAACACTTATAAGGCCCCCACAATGCATAGCCAATAGGTCTCGCCTTTAGGACATTATAAGTGTTTAGTTATCCACCACAATATCCTTCATTAAACAACATCACATGTTGCATGGCTAATCACTTATAAGGTCCCAAAAGCGAGACCTATTGGCTATGCCAATGCTTGTTTTTCTTCAGGTCGAAATGGCAGTTTAAAACTGCACAAGACGCCGGCCCACAAGGCCATGGGTCACTGTTAAAACTCAATAAAATCTGTTGTGGAAAAAAATAAACTGCACCACCAGCTGCAGTGTCAGGCCCGAGAAATTATTTACAGGCTACATTAGTGAGTGGCACAATGCGTGTTGCAGGCCCAGTAGTAGCATTTAATTTACAGGTCCTGGATATATGCAGTACCATTTACCATGGACTTGCAAGTAAATGAAATGTACCAATTTGGTATATGCTAAATGTACCAAGTTTAGGGAGAAAGGACAAATACTTTGCCACTGGTTGGCAGAGAAACAGTGCACAGAGAAGGCAAAATCTGGGAGAGACTCTGCAAAAAGGGCCAGGTTCAACGGGTGGAATAAATGTTCACACCAACTTCTCCATCTTATATATACCGCGTAGTGGTGGACAGTCAAAATATCGATTTTTAAATATCGAAGCACAGTTATATCGAGTTTTAAATATCGTAGGGACAAAATATCGAAGTCAAGAATATCTACAACCAGAATATCGAAGTTAAGGTAAGAAATATCGATGTTGCAAATATCGATGTTAGTAATATCGATAGTTAAATTATCGATGTTTATGATTGTTATGTATTTTAGTATGTATTTAATATGTATGTGCTCTATATTTTTTGTTTAGTATTGTACTGTTTTTTTAAATATGTGTATACATTTTTTAGGAATTAGTAATTTTTTTAAAGTAAATTTTGCGTTTTAGTACCGTAGTGGGTTGTGGGTTTATAGGGGAATAGGGTGGAAAGTAATTTAATTTTAATTAAGTAATTATTAATTTTTATTTATTGCTATTAATAATTAATTTATTGTTAATTGATTATTAATTGGTAATTAATTATTATTAATTGATAATTATTTTATTTGTATTAATTTATTATTGGAGCGGGTTGTGTGTTTTTAGGGGAATAGGGTGGTAAGTAAATTATTTGTAATTAAGTAATTAATTAAGAAAAAGTGAGTATTGGTAATTAATTTTGTTAATTAATTATTAATTGGTTATTAATTTTTATTAAATATTATTTATTGGTATTGACAATTTGTTTGTTAATTAATTACCAATTTATTAATTTTTATCAAATATTATTTTTTTGTAAATTAATTATTAATTGGTTATTAATTTTTATTACATATTATTTATTGTTATTGATTTTTTAAAATTTAATTATTAGTTGCAAATTAATTTGTATTAATTGATTAATTGAAAATTTAATTGTGTGAAATGTTATGTGGAGTGTGTTGTGTGTTTATTGGGGAATAGGGTGGGAAGTATTTAATATTATTAAAGTAATTATTATTTTTGATATATTTGTAGTTTTTTTTTCTTCTTCTAAATTTATTAATAAATCATTATTTAATTACAATATTTATTTCATTTATAAGTATGTTATTTTCAACATCTACGTTGTCCAACGCTTTCCCTACTGTTGCACTCACTGGAGTGGGAATAGTAATTTTTACCCCTACGCTATCCAGCGCTTTCCCTACTGTTGCACTCTCTGGAGTGGGAATAGTAATTTTTACCCCTACGCTATCCAACGCTTTCCCTACTGTTGCACTATGTGGAGTAAGTATATATATTAATTTATATGTATATGTTTAATTTATTTTAACATTTAATGTATTAGTTATTATTTTTAAATATCTTTTAATATTTTTAACTATATTTCTTTTAATTATATGTATTATTTACTTAATTTTACATTATTATTAAAACATTTTAAAAAACGATATTTTTAACTTCGATATTTTTGACAACTATATATTTTTTTCGATATTTTTGTACTTACCTTTATGTAGATTGGACTTCGATATTTTTGACTTCCATATTTCTGTTTCGATATTTTTGCAGGTCGATTTTCTGTCCGTTGATATTCTGTCAGACATTCCCGCATATGGCATTGCTTGCATGTCAGGTCATTATGACCCAACTGATGTTGAGGATATAGAGGGTGCTTTTGTTCCCTGACCCAAGAGGGATACATCTTTTACTCAGCTAAAATCCTAAATACTCTAATCCTGCAGCAGATCTGGCCACTGTAATTTTCTCCCTGTTGGTCTTGGTAAATACTCCTTTCTATCTCTATTGAAAATCCTCAACTTTTGCAACACTATTCCCTTAACTTGTATTAGCTTTTAGACCTTCTTAATGACACTATGCAGACTCCTTTCCAATGCATAAGAGACGCCTCTATACATTCCTTACTCTTGGATTTAAATCTGTTGGCAAGTTGTCCTCGATACTGCTTCCAAGCTCATCCTATCTACAGAGCAGATGGCCTTTCTGTTTGCTAAACCAACTTTGCTTTGCTAGCCTAAACCTCACAGTGACACATGCCATTTAGATTATCTTCTCCACACTATATTGCTTCACTTGAATGCTGTACTTTAGTGGATTAGCATCCCGGACTACCTTTTACACAGCTCTAAAAGAATCAGCATCTACAGATCCAGAAAACTCTGGCATCACGGCCCACTTAACACCACTGCAGGAACTCCATCTGCACTTACTTACTTGTAATGCATTTGTTACATTTGATGCAAAATCTTTCTTGTTGAAGAATGAGTAGAAAATAATTTAAAGGAATATCCCCTCACAACAGTAGGTAGAAAATGAGCTTCAATTTAGCTGGTACACAATTCAACTGTTCTGTATCCAAGATTGATACATTGATTCTCGTGTTCGGAGTGTTAAGCGCTTGCTCGAGTATCTAGGGTGATCTGCATTCCATAGCACGAATTTTAACGACGAATGCTCATCGTTCTGAGGCTACTTGAGTAACATTAAATTGGATAATATTAATATCTATCATTTACAACCGCCCTTAAAAAAAAGTGAAAAGCTATGGTCCAAAGTGATAGATAAAAAGAAATGACTACCAAATCTCTTAGATACATACAGCTGTACCTGCGATGGTCTTAAGTACTGCAGCTCTCAACGGACTGTGAAATTTATACCTTTCACACAACATATTAGCACAACATATGCATGGTTGAGGGGGCATGTTGAAGATGGTGGACGGGACGATCATCTAAATATGAGCTCCGGCCCGTTGCCACATTTTTCTGCCCTAATCCCCTCATACACTGGTGCTCCAAGTCGAAAACTGCAGCTTCTGGTTCAAGGGAGGCAAGTGTCCTCCCCCTGACCCATGCCCGGAGCCACACGTGACTCTAACAGACGAGGAATGCCAGTGTGACTGCGCCACTGAGGCCTGCGCTGCACGCCGGGGGAGGTGCCTGACCCGATCAGGGGTACAGAGATCTGGCGCACCACACGCTGCACTTGGCAAAACCACAGTGCATCCGAAAAGCTGACCAGCAACACCCACGGGTGGTATCTACTCTAGCGTCCCACCGGAGGCGGAGGAAGCTACAAGGCACCAGCAGCCCCCGGCCCGAGCTGCCGCAATACCTACCGCACTTCAGATCGGGGTAAGAAAATATCACCTGATACACAAGAGACTGTGCGGCGGGCTGGGCAATCCTCATGGCCCTGATCCTTGTGTTGCAACAGCAGTGGAGGCATGGACTCCAAGTACCGCTAAAGAGGGCCCTTTCATTCCGGCAACAGCCCCCGCTCCTAAATTCACCTTTTCATTTTATGGGGAGAATAGACCAGACCGACTGGATGCCTGGTAGACCACTTTGAGGAGCTACAGGGCCATGAGATAACAAGGCCCTAGTCTCCTACCATCACAGTGCATAGATACTGGAGCCACATGTTTTGGGGACTACGCCACTCAGGGTGGTGAGAATTGGTGTTCTTCAGAGAAGATCCCCTAACTGCAGGCACTGCCTAACTGTTCATCACGAGCACTGGGCACTTTCCCTCTAGTCTTCCAACAACTCATTGCGAACGCCATATGAACTGCAAGATTCATTCAAACATTGGCAATAGCTACACAGACTTTCGGCCTGCAGTGACTGTTACCTGGGATTAATTGGAGCCCCCCACAGTGTACTCCATGGATGATGTTTACGGGGCTGAAGGCCTGTGTGACAACTGTTGACGCCGCTGGTTCTGCCTGGAGTGGGGATCCAAGTGTGCTTCACAATATCGGCTGACTCTCCCCGGTGGGTTGTGCGTCCTCGGGGTGTTTGTCGGGCAGAGACCCCCGCTAGACTGCCAATACATTCTCCCCTTTCTGCGCGTCCAGCAGACATATTCTTAGTAGTACTGTGCCAACATGTCTTAAGTGAAAACGGGCAAGGGTGGAGATGAACCTCAACTGACCCAAATCCTCCGGCGCACCAATCGACCGTAGAGCTACTCTTGCAAGATCACACTGAGAAATTTACGGAACTTTTGGTAGCTGTCAATAACCTTAAGTCCTCCCTGGAACCCAAATTGGACTCTTTAATGATCAACGCAGGTTCCTTTGTGAGGATCACAAAAACTAAAGCACAGATTAAAAGATGCAGAAACGGAATTGGCGACAGTTCGTCCATCTGTGATGTAACATCAACAACAGATCTAAATACTTCAGAAGAAAGTAGCAAATCTGCGGGCTAGGGCTGATGGCGCCAAAAGGCACTCCTGTCAGAACAATATTAGAGTGGTGGGTCTCCCTGAGGGTACAGAAGGCCCGAGTATTAACCTATTCTTGGAGACATGGCTGGTGTAGCAGGTACTGGGGTGAAGATCTCCAAGTTCTTTTCTGTGGAAAGAGCACACAGAGTACCAGGACGTCGCCCGGCCCCAGGAACCCCCCCCTTGACCTGTGGTGGCAAGATTATTTAACTTCAGGGACAATATCCTACAACTTGCTAGAACTAAGGGCCCCAGGACCGTTGAAAACAACACTGTAACAGTCTTCCCCGATTACATGGTTGAGGTGCGAAAAATGCGTGATCTGTTTCATGAGGTGAAACAACGCCTACGTAATCTGGATATCAAACACGCATTGTTATTTCCTGCAAAACTAAGGGTCGTTTCAGGTAGTGAGACACTTTTTTCTGATACCCAAGGAGACGTGGACCTGACTGGAACCACAAGGTGACTATCAGCGCTCCTCCCAAACGGCTCGAGAAGGGCCAGGAAGGCCCAGCTTAACAGGAGGCGTTCCACTAGGAATAACCGTGGCAGCCCCTCTTAAGTACAGGTGGCGCTGGTCAGCGCTGTGGCGCTGGTTGCGGTGGAGCAGGCATCCTTGTCCAGCACAGATGGCAGAGCTTCTGCTGACGAGACAAGGGCACTTCACGCTGTGCAAGAGATCAACCTACCAGAGGAACTGCGTGGTGGCCCCCAAGTCACCCCAATGACTGCAGAGTGACTGAGGCAAAACATATATCCTTTTGGTGATGCTTCCTTCATGTCTGGGGCCTCTTGAGGGGTTTGAAGGGGACTGAAAAATAGGAGCTGTCATGCTACTGTGAGGGGAGGGAAGGGTATTCTTTCTCCTGTACTATCAAAGGGAACAGGGATTGTGACTGTATTGGACCCCCCTCACCATCGAGTAGACTTTAGGCAAGTTGCCAAATCATTGATGGCAGTGTCTGGCCATATCCGATTGAGGGTGTGGCCAAGGTTCTGGGGTTTGTTGGGGATTGTTATTGATGTTTTTTTTCTTCTTTATTGATTGGTATTTTTCTTTCTTTGCACAACCTATTTGCTACTGCACCTCCTCCTTGCCATACAGATCACATATGGGACCTCTTTTATGCGTAATACATGACCACACGTAAATATAACATACTCACATAGAATGTGAGGGGCATAGGCACAAATAGTAAGAGACACAAGATCCATTCTGTATAACATTCAATTTGCCTGCCTTCAGGAGACACTTAACGGAAGGAGAGCTCCCGAAATTGCGTAAACGCTGGCGGGGCCAGATCCTGGGCACCACTTGCTCTGTCTATGCTAGGGGGATCCTATTATGGGTGGCCCCGGGAGTCCCGTTTGTCTCAGAACACACATTAATTGATCCGGAGGGCCAGTGCATTATAACGGAGGGCACACTGGATGGGGATCCTCTCACCCTGGCAGTGCTCTATGCTCCTAATGTGGGCCACCCACCCCCCCTTTTGGCAACAGTGACACCAGCCCTTTTTCTCTCTGCGCAATCCCTCACGTTTTGGTGTGGAGACTTTGTGTTCCAGATTTAGAGCTGGACAGATCCAGCACTCCTGTGCCAGGAGCAAAATCCCACTACACCACTAAACAATTACAGCAATGGACTCATAATGTATAGGTGTTAAATGTTTGGTGCATGTTATATCTGCATCAGCCACAATACTCTCATTACACTGAACTACATGCCCTCCACATTAGGATCGACCTGTTATACAGTAGCAAGACACTAGTGAATACATGCAAACGTGCGGAATGCCTGGGTTGGACACTATCTGACCACTGTCCCTTGCTGGTGACCTTTCATTGGGGAAGGCCACGCCTAGCCATTTCTACCTGGCGCCTACAACCACAGGCACTAGTGGACATGGTGTTCCGGACAACCATAGAGGAGCATATAGATAGATATTTCACAGAGAATGAGGGCTCCAACTCAGATTGAATGGGACGCGTTCAAGGTGGTTTTGTAGGTTGTGTGTATGACCAAGCAGCACGGCATAAGGCCCACCTTTCAGACAGAGATGTTAGACCTACAGAGTAGACTGAGGTCGGTGGAGAGGGACTAGGTATCCAACCCGACCACATACCCGGTGTTGGAGGGTATAAGAACAGACATTTGGCCACCTACGATTTCAAAGAGTACACCAAACGGCAACATGTAGTAGTTTAACGGCATGGTTGCTGAAATCAGACCGCCCATGCACTCCTGTCGGAGCAATCCAATTAAGCACTGGCCCCATAGTGAACGCTCTGTTAGATATCAATAAAGAATTTGAAAGTTATTATAGGGCGTTTTACCGGGCCCCGCCAGGTGTGACCCCTTAAGCGAGCCTTGCTTATCTGCGGCCTCTTGAGACACCCCTTCTCAATCCACTATTAGTGCAAGAATTGGATGCTCCTCTGACTCTTGAGGAGGCTTACTTAGCCATTAAGCACATAGCCAGAGGTAAGATACCTGGTACTGATGGCCTACCTATTGAATTCTATGTCACATACGGCGCCATTTAGCCCCAAGGTTGTTGGCTTTATATGAACGAGCCAGGGAGCGTGGTAACCTATTGGAAAGCATGCGAGTAGCCCTGATCACACCACTTCCGATACCTGGAAGAGACCTGCTTGAGTTGGCATCCTATCGTCCACTCCCTCTACTCAACCTTGACTACAAGGTGTTGGGGAAGGTTTTGGCGAATAGTTTGACCCCCATATGGTGCACACGGTGATCCACCCGGACCAGAAAGGGTTTATTCCAGGGAAGAACATGTTCCTAAATATCCGTTGTTTATTTAGTGTCATGGATTGGGCATGCAGAACAGACACTCAATGCTGGGTGGCATCCTTAGACCTAGAGAAGATGTTCAACACCCTGGAATGGAACTACCTACAGGGTGTCTTGTAGAGACTGGGATTTGGCCTGGGATTTCGCAGGTGGATTCAGGTCCTTTATGATTCCCCCATGGCAAGAGTACGCACAGGTGGTATTATCTCCGACAGTTTCCACATTCAACGTGGAACTAGACAAGGTTTTCTTCCTGTCTCCCTTGTTGTTTGCCCTGGCCATGGAACCGCTGGCTTGTCTACTATGGGAGCGAGCAATCGCATTGCGATTCCGGGTGACTGACTCCTCGCAGATAGTTTCTATGTATGTCGGAGACACCCTGTTTATTTGAAAGCAGACCCATAGATTTTACCGACAGTCATGTCGGCTTCGGACGACTTTGGCCAGGTGTCTGGACTCCGGATCAATTGGGGTAAATCGTGCCTTTTCCCACTGCTTCAGACACCCGCGCCACTTCGTACTCTGGGTGTAAACAAACCCCTGCTGTGGGCATACGATACCTTCAAATACCTAGGAGTCCATGTTTACCACTTGGAACGAGATCTAATAGATGGTAACCTCAGTGAGGCACACACCTCAATCCAGCACTCGCTGCCCTTTTGGACGCAGTTACCAGTGGAGCCTATGGGTAGAGTGTCCACAGCAAAGATGTTAATACTTACCCGACTCCTTTATTTCTTTGCAGCACTTCCGGTGATATTGAAGAAACCATTTTTTCTGGAGCTGCGGCAACTGCTCGCATCCCTGATCTGGGGTACTAAGAGACATAGGGTAGAGGTCGGGATGATGACGGCAGTATTGGAGGTGGGAGGATTGAGTGCCCCCAATTAGGAGCTTCATTGTGCTACAGCTCAAATTCGGTGGCAGTTACGCTGGCTGCATGACACATCATGTCCAGAAAGAGATACACTGGGTCTTGGGCTCAAAGATGCCTCGCTGTTGGGTTGGGTTCCTGGTGTGTCCCTCCTATCGCACGATACTGAATGTTCTAGTGAAGGTGGCGGTATGGTGCTGGAGGAAATATATACAGCCAGGACAAAGGAGAGTACCATATGCACTCAGTTTGTTCTTATGAGAGGTGCTGCCATCTAGGACCCCGACGGCACAAAAAAACAATTAATGAGCTTTGAGGGTCTGGCACTAGTTTGTGCGAAGCATCGTACTGCCATGTCCTGGAAAGCAGCGACTGCCCCCTCAGTTACGGCATGGCAGATGAATGGGGTCCATTGGGCCTCGGCGATGCTCTCAATACAGGCTGACACACGGGAGGTGTACCCTCATGGAGCAATGGGATGACTATCTGACTAAGTTGAAGGACCTGCTGGCCTTTGGATGAGTGACACCCAGGAATGTGACTGAACCCCTGTTGACTACCACATCATATATCCATGCTGGGCAGGGAGGTGGGATGACGTACAATGGGATGTAATATTGGGCCTGGCTCTTTTAAATAGTTTGATTGACTGCCTGGCTACACTGTATTCTCATTTTATTCCCCTAGGCATGAGAGGAATCACTTTTATGTAATATTGTACATATATTTATCTTTTCCTTGTATTAGAATTCTCACTCGTGCTCCTCGGCACTGATGTGTTACATACTTAATTCGACACTGCCTCGATTGTTGAAGCTGTATCTTGATGTGCTCAGGCTTTTGTCAGAAGTAAAATCAATAAAAATATTTACAAAAAAAATATATGAATGGTTGTGAAATAACTACAATTGGCCTTGGTGTATACATATCCGGCAAGAGCGTCTTAGCAGCTGATACACAAAGCAATTTATAATGGATTTCAAAGAATTCCATTCTCCATCAATTGAACAAGGGTGAATGTTGTCAGCGCTGGATAATTCAATTACACGTCCATTCATCATCACAAAGACATTCGATTGCAGGGCATGTATGTCCCCTTAGTAAGTGGATGTAAAGGTCACTTATCTCACAAGATGTTTAAAAATGAATTAGCTGAAGCTTCTTAGGCGAGTTATAGGACTTACCTCCTTGACATAGCAGTCAACTTTTGTACAATGTCTTAGACTTGCTTCTGTAATCTCCATTTTTATAAACCAATGAATATAACATGTCCCTGACTCCAGCTACTAATTGAGACGCTGGCGCGGGAGCGCAGCTGGCGCGCCGAAGGCGCGCCTAAGGCAAGCCCGTCTGCGCCCGTCCGCGTTCGGGTCGCGCTCAGCGCCAAAACCCCTGGTAGTTTGACGCCAGGTAAGCCCCCCATCCATACATACTCCAAAAATGCTCTGTTGGAATTAAATAGGGTGGAGACGAAGGATTGTATATGTATTTCCTTTGATTCAAGGCCATTAACTCTCCCAGGGTCTTGTCCTACATGTAATATAACCCTACCAGAGTTCAGATTTCAGCCCATTAGGCTCTGCAAGGATAAAAGGTCATCTGCAGCCGGATGTGGCACTCAAGTCTTTAAATGTATTCTGGTGAACGCAAGGTCCCTGGTCAAACACAGTACGGAGTGCGCAAGGCTCATAGAGGAAAATGAAATAAAAATAGCCTTTATTACAGAAGCCTGGACAGACGAGGCCTCCGGTCCAGATCTAGTAAAAGCTACCCCACCTGGGTTTCTCTGTCATGCATTAAATAGGCTTGTTAGGAAAGGAGGGGGTTTGGCATTAATTTACCACAGCTCTATCAAAGCTGTATTTCAGTCTGTTTCAACCACAGCCTGTGAGGCTTTGTCTTTTAACTTCACCTTATCTGATCATCATACCTTTAAAGGTATTTTATTGTACAGACCACCTGGAGCAAAAAATCTGTTTTCCGCCCATTTTAGTAAACTATTAGAAGAGGGTTTGTGCTGCAATACCTACACTATTTTGGGAGATTTTAACTTCTACTTAGAAATGTCTACTGACCCTGACACAGCAAGACTAATGGATATGATGGATAGTGCCGATTTAAAGCAACATGTTAGGGGACCGACTCATGTAGCTGTACATACCTTGGATGGGATTTTTCTAACCATCCCGATATGTCATTTACAGGCATATTACCACTTGTGTGGTCTGACCATGCTGCGGTTCAATTTGAACTAACTATTGCGGTCCAGCACGTGAAAAGTGGCTATCTCAAAGGACAGATAGAGACTAGAGCCTGGAATAGAGTTGATGGTACTGCTTTACAGGCTCTTCTTTCTACCACGGCAGGCCAGTTACCACAAGGGGCAGAGGAGGCGACTACCACCTATACTAATTGGCTTGCGCAAGCATGTGATAAATTAGCGCCACCAAAAAATGTTTTCCCTAAAAGAGCACATCCTTCCGCTCCCTGGTTTACAGAGGAGGTGAGAAATCTAAAACGCAGCTGTAAACGTCTGGAACGTAATTGGAGGAAAGGCTATAAGGAAGCAGAGAAGAAATTGTATAAATCTAGCCTTCAGGAGTATAAACAAGTTATTTTCGTTGCAAAACAACAATTTTTTTCAGCCCAAATTGACTTGGCAAAGAACTCTGCTAAAGAGTTATTTAGGACTGTCTCTAGCCTGGCCTCCCCGAGCCCAGTTACAGTTCAGTCTAGTCAGGAACTGTGTGAGGAGATTGCCAAATTTTTCCTTAATAAAGTTGAGAGCATATTTCCCGCTTTTAGCGGACCTAACAATGCTGGGATGAACATGGCAAGGGAGGTATCTAAGTCCATAAGGATTGGCCCTCGGGCCCTGGACAAATTTGCACCATTGACTGTAAATGATACTCTCGAGCTTTTAATGGGAGCCAAATCTGGCTCGCCTTTTGATCCATGCCCTGTGAGGGTGGTAAAATTGGCCCCCGGTCCGATTGCTCTCTCTCTCACATCCATTTTTAATGGGATGTTTGAAACAGGACAGTTTCCCAAGCTTTGGAAGGTGGCTTCAATACTGCCTCTACTGAAAAAGCCAAGCCTGGACACTAAGGATCCCAACAACTTCCGTCCGATTTCTCGGCTTCCTCTCCCCGCAAAAATGGTTGAAAAGATCATGAATCGTCAACTCAGTGCCTTTCTGGCGGAAGTTCAAGCATTGGATCCCTCTCAATATGGTTTTAGAGAGGGACATAGCACTGAGTCTGCGCTCATTAAGGCCACCGAGGAGATCAGGGAAGCCGTGGATCGAGGAGGCAGGGCAGCCTTGATTTTATTGGATTTGTCCGCGGCCTTTGATACGGTCCATCATGAGATTCTGATGGACCGACTCAGGGCTTGTGGGGTTCAGGGAAAAGCGTGGGATCTTCTTAAATCCTTTTTATCAGACAGGGGACAGATTGTATCCCTAGGTAAATTTCAGTCCAAGCCCTTTGCACTGCCTTGTGGTGTACCGCAGGGGGTCATCTTTGAGCCCCACACTCTTTAATGTGTATGTCTCATCATTGGCCCCCGTCATCAGTGCATATGGGTTTGGTCTCACTTCCTACGCTGATGACACACAAATTGTGGTGTCTCTATTACCTGGCCAAGAACTGGGATTAGATAAACGGTTTCAGGACTGTATGGAATCGGTAGGGAGATGGATGGCAGAGAATTGCCTGAAATTGAATTCAGGAAAAACGGAGGTAATGCTGTTTGGGAACGACCTTAATTTTTGGACGCCTAATTGGTGGCCTGCATCCATGGGGTCTCTCCCTACACCCTCAAAAAAGGTGAAAAATGTGGGTATAATCCTGGATGAGAAACTCTCCTTTGGGGCCCAAGTAAATGCAGTAACCTCAACAACAGTGCATGTTCTTAGAACTGTCAAGAAGGTACTGAGGTTTTTACCTTCGGAGACCCGGCAAACGGTAGTCACAGCATTGGTTATGTCAAGACTAGACTACTGTAATAGCCTATACTTAAACATACAACAAAGACTTCTGTATAGGCTTCAGCTGCTACAAAATGCCGCGGCCAGATTACTTACGGGCACTTCCAAGTTTTCTCCTATCTCCAAGGAGATTAAAAGACTACACTGGCTCCCGGTGAGGAACCGGGTGCATTTCAAATCTCTGTGTATGGTCTTTAAAGCACTTCAAGGCTCAGGACCAGATCATTTGAGGCGCCAGTTCCAATGGTACATACCAGCAAGAACTCTTAGATCTTTAGGAGCTAAGTTGGTTGTAGTCCCATCAACAAAAAAAGCTCAATGGGGAGGCAGAAGTTTCTCTTTGTGCGCAGCAAAGGCCTGGAATGACTTGCCATTCTATTTGAGAAATGCCACCAATCTTCTAGCATTCAGGAAGGGGTTAAAGACCTGGCTTTTTGATAAATAATCCTCCTTTTCAGCTCAGCTCTAAGGAGTAGTAACTAGCGCCAGGACACCTCCGGGTAATCGTGTGCTCTAAAAGTTCCCATAACATAACATGTATTGCTCTGTTTTTTCTGTTTCAGTTGCAGTTGAACATCTATCGTGTGTGTCTGCTATTTGATTATTGTAGCAGTGAGGACTAGCATTATCCTGGCCACTACAGTCTTGCTCTTAGCCGACCAGATCCTCCTATAAGAGCCACCATAAAACCCCACACATTTAATGCACATTTAAGGCTTAAACATTAACATTTATTCATCCGTCTGAAAGGAGGGAGAAGGCTCCAAACACCCACCTCATTCGATCCACTGAATGAGGTGTTCAACTTGAGTTCACAGTTTTTTTCTTCCTTCCTGTATCCCCACCCCTCCCTGAGAGCTCTGACACCACCCTAGATAGTACATAGCGCTTCACAAAAAGCTGCAAATAAAGAAATAAAATATAGTTTGCTCTTTAAATCCCCCCATTCCGAGTGGGATCTTGATTTTTTTATTTGCTGCTTTTTGTGAAGCGCTATGTACTATCCATGGTGGTCTCAGAGCTCTCAGGGAGGGGTGGGGATACAAGAAGGAAGAAAAAAAAAAGTGAACTCAAGTTGAATGATCGAAAATCAATTTTGACACACAACAGATTTAAATTTGCAAGGTGTATTTGTAAGCATGACGTCCCATTTGTTCAACCACATAAAGTGATGAAAATGTACATGTACAACCACTCAGCAGGACAGGAGAGAGACCACCACTTTACATGGTGCACATAAACAATATTTACGGTACTGAGGCTCACACACCAAGACGCAGATTGGTTGACTGAACTTCCATTTACTCAAAGGAGATGAAACAGCATCTCAATTAACACAAGCAGCATTTTACTCCTACTCTGGGATCCTTGTAAGGAAATGCTCTAAACCACCTCAAACGTATATAATGCAAGTAGGGTGTTGAACATTGGAAAGTTTGCGCATTTCCCTTTTTCTACATTCTCGTAAACTTTATTAACTATTGTCACAAAGCAATAATAAAAGTCAAACGAAAAGGCAAGATCCTCCCAGTTTGAAAGGTGTCTTTCTTCTGGCCATCATTCAAATAACCTTCAGATACTTGACAGGTAGCGAAGGAGATGGGAGGGTGAATGAAAAAGAGATATAACGTAATGAAGGAGAAATGGACGAGATCCGGAGAATGAGAGCTATGTGGGAAGGAGGATAGGTGTGGGAGTAGGGTATAGGCAAGGCTTTAAGTGAGCCGGGTCCTACCGGTGCTGAGCACCGGCAGTTCTGAAAAGCAGGTGCTGAGACGAGTCTCTATTGGGCTCTGTATTTTTGCCCTCAAGGTGAAAAAACAAAAATCTTAACTCTGCAGCAGTGCCACCCTTCACTGCCTTTGAGGTAACTTCAAAGAGACTCGTTATAGTTCTTTCACAGTCTCATCATTACAGAACTGAAGCATTTTCAATATTCTATACAAAAAGCCATATTTGGTGCTTATTTAGCTCACACAACTAACAACTAAGCCTGGGCGTAGTTAGCAGAGTTCCACTACGCGGAACTCCGCGAAGTGCAAAATAAACTCCGCCATGCTATGCGGAGCTCTGCGAGCAGCGGAGTGCGTTAGATAAATGCCGTTTGCAGTGATTTTCAGTGCCAGGTGCTTGTCCTCACTGTGCAATCATCGCGAACGGCATCATGCACAGCGCAAGCGTGTGGCTTCCTTTCTGCTGCTCGAGTAGATTTTTACTCGAACAGACAGCTTTCTCAACGCGAACGGACGGCTACTCAACGCGAGCGGTCGCGAGCATACACGACCACTCGCAGTGAGAAATCGGACCGCCCGCGTTGAGAAATCTCGCCAGGAGGTGGATTTCCTCGCTCGCGCTCGCCAACTTGACGTTGACAAACGCAAGCGAGGAAAAAAACTCCGCTCCGCGAAGCAGAGTTTTTCAGAAATCCGCAAGCTCCACGTTACGCGGAGTGCGGAAAACTCCGCAAACTCCGCGAGCGGAGCGGAGTTCCTCGCCCAGACTTACTAACAACCATTGGCAAAGCCAATAGCCCTGACTTGTAGGTGTAATGTTACTTGTATTACATATCTGTATGCAATGACAGAAGCAGCAAAATACCAGTCCGGCGGCACACTATGCTAAGTACAGATTTTTACCTTGCGTATTTTTGAGCCACGCCCTTAATTACATCAGCCACGCTCCTTTGAGAGACCCCCTAGTTTTGTTGGGCAATGGATTCGTAAAGGTATGTGGAACATGAAGCAAGAGTGTCAGCACAGGGGAAAGTTAAAATTACTAGTGTATGTTTCACTGATGCCGACTACTAAGTTTTATTAAACTTCGTAAAGACAATTTGCTGCGGAATGAGATGGAAGATTTTTCTGCAGTTTTGGCTCGAGTTTCTTTTTCACAAGCCGTTTTTAACACACAGTTTTAAAAAAACGTGCCAAAGGAATCCTTTCCTTGCATTTAGGTCTCTGGGGGGATAAAAGTAAAATTTCATTTCAATTCAGTTAAAGGAAACGTTGAGGTTAAAGTTTAACACTATTTTGAATCTTTGCATGAGTTATTGAAGGTAAAAAGCATGCAGTTCTTGTTGGGAATATGAATGTCCACAGCTTCTTCTAATGGGATAAAGCCTCTCTCATGCTTCTATGGGAGTGGCTGTACTCGGTTTATAACGCCATGAAGAAC
Organism: Calotriton arnoldi; assembly: GCA_963921515.1. Lineage (NCBI taxonomy): Eukaryota > Metazoa > Chordata > Amphibia > Caudata > Salamandridae > Calotriton > Calotriton arnoldi. Next base: position 3,869,928 of record CAWUFW010000407.1, read on the forward strand.
ACAACCTTTCTTCTGCAGAAAATAGGTATGTAGTACCTTCAAGTCCCTCACATGTTCTTTCTAATGCCACTTTCCTCCTATCACTACAGCAACCAACAAATATGGCAGTAACTACCACAGTGGCTGCTCCTCCACAATGGCGGAGGAGCGTCGCCCCACTGCCTGGCTCAGAGCCAGCAAATTTAAAATAAAGCGATGTTCTTGCATAATTTTATTTTACATTTACCGGCTCTTAGCCAGCGGTGTTGGGAGGGGGGAGGAGTGCTAGTGCACTCCACTCTCTAAGTGCTCTTGTGTGTTTGGCTGGCCATCTCAGGCCGACCAAAACACACATGTGCACTTAGGTTTTCTCCAGCCCAGCTGAATTGAGCAGCCAGGCTGGAGAAACCCCACAGACTCCTGGACAGGGAGTCTGTCCCAGGGGCTTCTGGGACCAGGCAGGAAGAGGAGAGGCGGCGCGACGAGACGAAACGAGACGCTGGAGGTGGAGGTGGCCAGCGGCAAAAGGTACGTTTAAAAAATATATATATTGCATTTCACCCCCGTGCGACGCCTTCCGCGCGACCCGACCCCACCCACCCCACCCCCCTTTGTTTATGGCGGCCGCCGCTATACTACCAGGGCAATAATATACTCTGTGGCGAGAGCCCTTGCATTCACTGAGGAGTGAAAGCCATAGCTGGGTCATTGGAGAACGAAGCTTGTGCTAACAGCTGAAGAATATCTGATCTACAAAGGTTTTGTGTTTATTTTCTGGTAATGTTGCTCTCAATAGTCTTGTGGCTTCTACTGTGAACTGGATTCCCACAATACTAGCAGCTGATAAATCTAGAAATTATTTCTCTCCATCATGTAGTGCTGTGATCCTCAGACAGACATCAGTGCCTCCTGTCATATTTTCCCTACAGAATTTAAACAAACCTGCAAGCAAAACTGTCAGAGGCATTTTTTTTCCAAGATGACTGAAATAAATTTGCATGTTTGAATAGTGGTCTCCAGGCGGCACTTTTCCTTCCTCTTCTCACATAACGGGCAGAACAACCCTATTCACAGAGCCGCTGTGGACTCCAGCAGCCCTTTGTAACACAAATCATATCTAGACTACAATATATGAGCATTGCCCTTCCCACCATCCAGCCAGATGATTTGAAATGCTGCATATTGGCTTTGATGCTCTGAGAGAGGAATACTGTCTCAAATTAGGAATGTCACAGCGTTCATTCTGCAATTGGTGAGGGAACGCGGCCGTAAATACGCATGCCGCACTGATGTGATGCTCCGTAAAAGAGTTTCAATAGTAAATCTAGGAATAGTTATTAGGAAGTAGAAAAAATTAAATAAACAGCAGATGAGACAAGTGACTGGCAATCCTTATTTGATATCGTTATGTGGCCTTGTAATAGGACAGACAGAATCTGAGCCTCATTCTGGAGTGTGGCTTTCCTTACATTTAGTGGATAAAGCAGTGCAAGGAAATGCCTCTTTGTGCATGTTCACCCTCACATTTTGGAGCTGATGCTGCTGGTTTTTCGACCAAGAGTGCACTGAGGCCGGCTAACCAGATCTCAGGGCCAGTGTTCCAACCACTTAAAAAGTGTATGTTGAATTGGCTACCCCCAATTGGCAGCGAGTGACTGACTTATAAGTCTCTAGTATATGGTACCCAGTGCATTTAAAGCACAGTGTCCCACCCACGGCTACAGCACTGACTGTGCCATCCTGTGTTTGATAAGGTACAAAAATGGCTCCCAGCCTGCCAATGCAGACTGGAAGGACAGATAAGGTACAAAAATAGCTCCCAGCCTGCCAATGCAGACTGGAAGGGCAGTTGTATTATAGCTAGTTCGACTTTGCCATTCAAACCAATGGCAAAGCCCCCACTTCCCTTAACAATTTATGTAAGGCTCCTGTAGGGAAGGCCTATCGAGCCCTTAGGCATGGATGTGTATATTATTAAGTAATGTGTTTTATCTATATGTTCTGAAAGCAACACTTCCAAATTGACGTTTTGCTTTGGGAGAGTAAGTAGCCCCACTGGCTAACACAGAGTTTCCAGCTGACCACTCAGTCTGGCTAACTTTTGAATGGGACTACTGAGAAAAGTACTGTAAGGTATCAAATTAATTGTGGCATTAAATCCGACATAATGCCCAAGTTCAATTTAATGTCACTATTACAGAAAGGTGACTTTTAGAAAGTTGCCACTCTGTGACCCAATTTGTCCAGTGGCCACACATGGTCCCAGGCCCCAAGACCGCTTTCTGCTCTCCTGGGGAGTAGTGTGAACAACTCCCAGGCTTAGCGAACATTAGCAGCCTGCAACAAGGAGAGGTGTTACCTCCCCTTCGCAGGAAACCACTTAGTGTGTTAGCTCAAAAGGTGAGTTTCACAGGCAAAGCTGCCTTAGGTGGACAAATAGCAATCACATTCTTGACGGGCTGCCCTTGGTTCAGGTAAACAGGCTGGCGGTGGGAACAGAGAGGAGAGACCAGTGCCCAAACCAGTTTTCCAGTGGGCGTGTAGCCCACAGGTAGCCACACCTCTAGGGTGGGCTACCAAGCTCCTAACATCTGAGGAAGCATTAAGACATCTTGAAGGTGGGCAGATTAGTGCACTCTAGGATTGCTACATGCCACATATAGCCGGAAAGTCATCACCAAGAGGGAGGGGACCTGGTAGCCCATTGGCTAATGACTGCATTATTCTCCCAAAGCTCTTTCTGAGCACAAATATGGTACCCTGAACCTCATATCGCACTGGAACTGGAGAAAGGACTTAAGAAAGACTGCCCTGCTGACCCTTAGATTTGGCAAAGAGAGGCTGCACCGTCTGCTGGACTGCACCTACTGTCCCTTGAGCTAGCGAAGAGAGGACTGCCCCTGTGGCTCCTGGCTTGGGGAAAAGTCACTCCCAAGCTCCAGACCAAGGAAGTGACTCCACGGGTCAGTCGGCTGACCCCTGGAATCAGCACCAGTGCCATCAAAACAGAAGCAGGCCAACTCGGCAAGTCAGTTGCCACTTCTGGAGAATCATCACTGATTGCCGCTGGGCACCCCAAGAGACCGATCCTTGATGGTCAAAGGTTGAGGCGGAGTCTGCCGGACCCTGGAGTGTTATCTGAGTCCAGATTGGTCATCCCAGCGGGACACCAGTCTCCACCAAAGGATATTGCTGGGACCACTGTGGGTGGAGACTACCAGCCCAGCTGCAGCTGTCCTTCTACTGTCTCAAAGAGGACTTCGAGGGACCCCAACCTGTGTGGCCAAAGTCATCCCACCTGACCATGGACTAAGGAATAACTGCAGAGGCACCCTCCTTGAATACACAGCACCCAGAGCATCCTAGACCATCTTCCATCTCCTGCAGCCGCAGCATCAGGACCAGTCTATTGGGGTTGTGCTGTAAAGTTTGGAACTCAACTGGAAAACACTTTGGTGGCCAGGTAACTATCCTAATTCTCCTTGTTTTCCCCCGACCTTTTCCCTGATGGATTTGGTCTCCCAAGTCAGGTGGAGTAGTTGAACTCAACTCTTACAAATTTTTCGAAAGTTTACAAACTTTACAGTTGCCAATGCTTGTTTGTGGTTAAACAGATTTAAGTTTTCTTTAAAAAATCTGTATCTCCAGAATCCTCCAGTGCATTTTGCTCATCTTGGTCTCTAAAAATTCATAAGAATATAATCTATTTTTATAAATTGATGTTGGATTGCTTTCATGTCAAGTGGCTTTCTTATGTTGTTGTTTGGTACTGTTAAATGCTTTACACTAGTTCCTTTGTTTAAGCCATGCTGCTCGAAACCATAGCCACCCAGTGTTGAGCTTAAGGTTTTACAAACAAGCCTGACTGGATCCAAGACAGTTTTTGCGAGTGTATTATAAGGTAAGGTCACGCAACCAGACCATATAATACATCCAAATCCTCACAAGCAGTCTCTACGTAGATTGTGTGTCCATGGGCACATGTAATAGAATTAGACATTTTCTGTGGTTCTGACTGGCTACTTTCAGGGTTGTGACTACCATGCTTCTTCATTTGTTCTCATCTGGTGTTAGCCTTGAAGAGTGCTGGATCCCAGTAAGTCTTGTGACACTTCATGGGATTAGTGGGTGCGAAGAGAGTCACATTCCTGCCATTAACATGGCTTGTACTAGGTCTAATGATTTATAGCGAGAAGGAGTTAGAGAGAGAAATGAGGTCGCTTCAGAGGGGAGGAACTCTTCCATGTCCAGTTCTTGTATCTGGTTCAGTCAGTCTGCATCCTGCTGAAGTCTCTTCACCTCTGCTCAGGTTTGCATCGATTCTGGCGAGTTCATGCAATGGTTCCTTCTTGATTCTTAGGTCGAGGATTACCATCTGTCTATGCGGACATCTTGCTTCCAGTTCCTTACTTATGCTTCTAGCCCTCGACTTGCTTAAGGGGCAACTCCTAGAGTACTGCAGGAACCTGGAAGGTAGGTGGACCTTTTCTCTATTGTTGCAGTAAAGGAGCCTCCTCTCGATAATTCTCACAGTCTAACTGCTTTAAGTGGTTGAACTATGGTGTTTCTTGTAGTTTTCTCTGTTCTCCAGCAACAGTGACTGGTTTCTGGTCCACTAAGATACAAAGCAGGTTTTGCCTCAGGGTCATCCATCCTGACATTTTCATGGCTCATCTGGAATGCTTAACAGGTTTGCAGTTTGCACTGATAGTCCTTTAGGAGTACCAGGAGCAGTTCTGGAGACCTCTTCCGCCAAACTGAATTTATTGATCTTGAGGGTGAGATTCATGTATAACTTCCTTTGCCTCCTGGAACTCTGGGTGCTTCTTACATGTCAACTAAGCAGGAACCAACCTGCAGGGTAAGCTCCGCACACACACTCTTCTATAGGAATCTAGCCTTCCCCTCAGTCTAATGGTGAAGACGGATCAAAGAGATCTTTATTTTCTGCTTTACCCACTTTTCAATCTGTTAAGCTGCTTTTACAATGAACTGTTACAAGTTCTACCCCCTATTCCCCCTTACTCTTTGTTGCTTTCATTTTGTTTTTCTGACTAGCGGACTACCCTTAGCTCTTACCCTTACCCTGGAACTTGCTACGCTTCATCTTTAATGCCACCAAGGGCTATCTTGCCCTTCATTCATTGCTTTCTCTTTAGGGTTGCTTTTAAGGACTTGGCCCAATTCTCCAAGGCAGCTAAGGCCCCTAGCACTTTTTTGGCTTTATGGTGGTAGCCTTTGCCTTTTGAATAGTCCCTCTGGAGTATTTACTGCCGCCCATACAACAGACTGCCTTTCTCCCTTGAACTAGCGGTCTACTGCTACCGGAGCCATGGCAAGGCTTAATCTTTTCACCTTCTGCATAATAGCTGCTGGTTTTCTCCCAGTTGCAATCCGCTTTTCTGCTAGACCTCTTTTGCCCCTCTTCAATCTTGGAGTATGCCTCGCAGCATTTTGTAGGAGGCTGAAAAGCATCTTGAGGGTCCAGCTAACGGTCTAGAGCAGCATCGTTTCTTATTTTGTCACTGGCTATTGTCTTGAATTACTTTCGCAAATATGTAATGACTGATCACATCTGCAAAAATAATTATAAAGTTCGTATTTGTGTGTTGAACTTAAAATTTGAGAAACAGGGTCTTCTTTTAAAGGGACTTGTGAGGGAACTTTTAACTGATATGGTCTTACTGTATACTTATGGGGTAAAGCAACACGGCGCTAGACCACTACAAATGATGGCAGTTTTTACATTTTCCTTAATCTAAACAGAAACAATCAGTAAGGTCGTGCACACCTTGCAAAGATTCAGCCTTACTCATGAATGTTGGCCGGTTTTTATGTCGGGCTTGACAGCGCAGTTCAACGCCAGTCTTATCATTACCAGGTCAATACAGAGAGTGGGCTCTGGCTCCACCCTGACCAGTGGCGTGTCACAAAACGAAGGAGCCCTCCTGCAGCGTGCCATGGGGAGGCCCGAGGCTCCCATATCTCAGAGATGCTCATTGGCCTGGACCATAGGCAGGGCCAGACTGGGAACCCAAAGGGTGGCCCGAAATGCATTGGGCACATTTATGTTAAGGACAACAATGTTTATTACCGTATAATCAGGATGGATTATATGAGATGAATAAGAACATTATTCATGAAAGAAAGATGAAATGAAATAAAATTTCACTTGATTACCTGAATATATATGGTGAATTAATTTTCTTCGAGTGCGGTTTAGGGACGCTCCCTACTAGTTAGGGATAGCGCTACTACTTCATTTGTTAGACCAGCCATTGGGGTTGGGGGGGGGGGCGCAGTGTGAAGCACTACTGCTTTTGTTACTAGGGGTCGATATTGCAGCATCGCTGAAAAACCGGCCCCCACTGCTTCAAAACCAGCCCCTACCTTCCCAGCCTCCCAGGGAAACGCTGGACGCCAGTTACGGCCAGTCCGGCCCTGGTCATAGGCGTGGCCCTCATGAAGGGTTGCCTGCATTACACACTTAACTCTGAGGAGTGTTACCTTGTGACTACACGCTATTGGCTGTGAGGTTTATCATTGCACCTTCTATGGTGTGCTTGCATTGCCATGCATGAGGGACATCTCAAGTGTGTGCTGACTCTACACATATCACATTCTTTATCTGAAAGATATACTGTACACAGAAAGTAGATTTTTGTTCCTGATTTTTTCACTGCTGCAGACCTTTTTGCTGCTGCAGACGTTTTAATCCGGACTCAATATGCCAGCTAGACCTGGCTTAGCCAATGCTTATTTCAAGTGGGAGGCCGTTTTAAAGTACTTTAATTATCAATATTTCGGGCCTACTTTCTCCGTTCTTTTTATGTGTGTAATCTATTAACGTTAAGAGCCTGCACTTTGAGCAGGCGCGGGTATAGCTTAGGTGGAGAAGCGCTTATTGTCAGAGGCAACGCCTGATGCCATTTAAACTGTAAATGGTTACTGCAAAGAGAGATGTTATTTAGCAAAATAGTCGACAATAACTGCTGGCGCAGCAGCCTTCCATCAAGGCAGGAACACAGGAGTTGAAAGCCTTAGGGTCGGCGCAGATGATCTAAAGTGAATTGTCTCCATACCCATAAAGGGCCGCGGCAGCGGTGTTTAGCCAGCGCTCAGAGGCGATTTATTGAACGAGTGAGGCGGGGCCAGGCGCACCCGTGCCTTCCGTCAAGTAAATTATTCGCATTAGCGACATATGGACACTGCTCGCCGCCTCTGCTCGGCGGGCTGTCATTTACATCCACCACACGTGCAGGGAAAGACAAGTTAAGTACGACAAGTTATTACGTTAAGCATTGTCTGCTCAGACTGAGACAATAAAAGCGGTTTTCATTTTGACAGTGACTAACAAACGCGTCTGTTGTGAGCCGTCATGACTTTCTCAGTTCTGCTCATCGTGAGGAGCAGGCGACAATAAATACTAAGCCTGGCAACCGAATATGAATTGTCTTTGCATTAAGAGCAGGGCCATTGGAATTATGAGGCAGGGGAGGGCCAAATTATGCGGCACTGTGACTAAATTATGCAGCAAGAAAAGAAACTATACTACCCAATGTGGCACATTTTGTGATAGTATTACTTCATGATTTGGGCTGTCTGGTTGCTAAAGACGTATTGGGGTCATTCTGAAAACGGACCTATAGTAATGCATTCCGCCCATTGCTTTCAGTTGGCTTTGTGGTTTGTAACTCTCGTGTGCTTGCTTTCTTTTTGCTGGCTTTATTTGTTTTGGGCTGTCCAGTATGACTTTGACCTTCCTGTGGACAGAGGTCAAATGTCAGGCTACTTCTTCCAAGGATACTTGGTGTTTACTTTTCTTTCTCTGACTTCAAAGAGAGGAATTATCTAACAATCTAAGGGTGAGAAAGAAAAGTCTCTTTTCTAGCTCACAACAAAATTTAAGTATATGCAAATGAACTGGGCAAATATATAAGAATATATCAGAATTAGGAAAGCACAAATGAAGCACTTTTTTGTAGTTCTGAGGTGTGCTGAAAACAAATAGTTTAATACGATTAAAACAAGTCAATACACTAGGTGATGCCATTTCTACACATTTTTTGTGTGCGATATACATTTATCAGTAAAACTGTATGTATGTGCAAATGTAATGGTCATTTCAATGGAAAAGGTGTTGTCTATAACGGCAGTGTAATACCACACTATGCATAGTCCACTCTATGCCCCTCCATTCTATTCTATGTCACTCTACTCAATGCCACTCTACACCACTTTATTTCACTCTACAACACTCTAATCTACGCCATTCCATGCCACTTTATAGTACAACACTTTACTCCACTCTATGCAACTTCATTCTACCTCCTTCACTCTCCATCAATCCACTCTATGACACTCTACTCCACTTAACTCTAGGTCACAATACTCCACTCTATGACTCTACTCCATGCCAATCCAGTACATCAAATGCTACTCTACGCCACTTGATTCCACTCTATGTCCTAACACTCTACGATCCTCCACTCTATGCCCCTACACTCTATGACACTCTATGACTCTTTACTCCACTCTACAACCCTCCATTCTATAGCATTCTACTCCACTCTGACACTTGACTCTGCGCCCCTCTACTCTACGACACTCCACCTTAACCCACCCTACTCTACGACCCTCCACTCTACAACACTCTCCTCCATTCTATGCCACTTCACTCTACACCACTCCAATCTACTCCACGTCACTCCACAAAACTCTACATCACTATGCCACTGTATGCCACTCCACTACACTCCACCTGAATTTACTACACTTCAATCTACGCCACTCAACTCTATGACACTATACTCCATTCCACCCTACACCACTCTATGACCCTCTACTCCATGACCCGTCCCTTTACAATACTCTACTCCACTCTATCTCACTCCACTCAACTACTTCTACACCACTCCTCTGTACTGTACTACACTCTGCATTGTACGTCACTCCACTCTACAAAACTCTATGACTCTTCATGACACTTTGCCACTGTATGCCACTCCACTTCACTCTACTACACTTCAATCTACGCCCCTCTTTCTCTACTACTCTACCCTATGCCACTCTACTCAACGACCCTCAACTCCATGACCCTTCACTCTACCACACTACTCCACTCTGCGCAACTCCCTCTACACCACTCCACTCTACACTACTCTGACACTATGCCACTGTATGCCATTCCACTACACTCTACACCACTTTACTCCACACTACTACACTGTAATGTATGCCACTGCACTCTATGCCACTTGACTCCACTTTATGACACTCTTAACTCTAGGCTACAATACTCTACTCTATGACACTCTATGCCACTTTACTCCATGCCCCTACACTCTATGACCCTCCACTCTATGCCCCTCCACTCTACGCTCCTTCATGCAATGACACTCTGTTCCACTCTACAACACTTTACTCCACTCAACAACCTTTGACTCTACAACACTCCACTCTACACTTCACTCCACTTTACGCACTCCACGCCACTTTATGCTATGCCACTCTACTCCACCCTATTCTATGCCACTCTATGACCCTCCAATGTACAACACACTACTTCACTCTACGCCACTTTTCTGCACTATATTCCTTTCCTCTCTAAGTCACTTCATGCCATTCTATGCCACTCTAGTCCACTTTATGACACTTGACTCTACAACCCTCCACTCCACACCTCTATGACACCACACGACACTCCACACCACTCTACGATATTTTAGTCCACTCTAGGCAACTCCCTCTATGACACTTTATTCCACTCTACACCACTCCACAACACAACTCAACTCTATACCACCGGACTCTATGACACTTTTTGCCACTCCACATTATGATCCTACACACCACACACGCTACACCAGTCCACTCTACTACACGACACTCATCCCGACTCCACGCCTCTCCAGAACCCTCCACGTCACTCCATGACATTCTTTGCCACTCTACTCCACGGCACTCGACTCTATGACACTCGACTCCATGACACTCTCCTCTATGCCACTAACTTTTAGCCATGCTGAACAGCAGCCACGCTGGTATCCAACATGATTTAAATACATTGGCAAAGCCAACAGCGCTTGCACAGGCTTTGCCAATGCTTGCATCACATGTTAACACTGCCTAGGCAAATATTTCACCTGATTAGTAGTACTTTAACATCCAAATACAGTAATTAGCAACTGAAAGATGACCAGTCAACCTTTGTATAGGGCCTTTCACAGGGCAGCAAAACAGGTCACTGCAATTTCAGTAACTTTTGATCCGTTTGAACTAGAAACAAACATTTTTGTTTAAACCTGCAGATTAGGCAACAAATGAGGCAATATGTGGCAAATCCATAATCATGGGAAAACGGAAAGATGCAGAATCCAATAATTTCAGTGGGCCTGATTATGAATAATGTTCTGATTATAAATAGGCCTGCTTTGTACAAACTAAAAATGTATCTTGTGTTACGGCCAGTAATCCAGGCGCTACACACGCTCCTCTTAAGTAGCACTGAGGACCTGACAATTTAAAAAAAAAAAGCAACTCTTATTTGTCAAGTGGTTGCCTTCTTTTTTGCTCATTGCAGTTAGTACTACGGAGCCTTTGGATATCAGACCAGTTTATAAAACAAGAGAGTAAATAGAAAAGAAATACTGATTAGTTGTGAAGCACAGCATTGTAAGCACATGTTGAAAAGACTGCAATAATATATGCTCATATTAAGTTGCCTCCTACGGTCACTGCTCCACAGAGATCCACCATATTTACATAGCTTGCTGTGAGGCTCTTTCCCCAGACTTTGAACTTGCAGGGACTGCCTAGCAATACTGAATAAAGGGCTGTGACTGCAGTGTTCGATGATGACCGGGATGCTAGGCAGTTGGTCTGAGACAAGACTTGACCTCCACAGCATCCTTAAATCCCCTTGATGGCTTGGCCAAGCTGCCTAGCTCACGAGAGACAGCATGAAAGTTGATTGAAAGCAATAAAACAACATTAATAAACATTATGAGGATTTAGCACAGTCAAATGACAATGAATGGTGGTGGTCTTATGTCTGTAGCCCTAACAGTTGTAGCGATACTCATGTTAGAACCTTTTTACACCATTTGCAGGCCGGTATGGTTTCTTGTTCTGTGATTTGATCTGATTGAGCACCTCACCTAAGAAAAAATAAATAAACCGGTGTTATCCCAGGAGAGTTCTGAAGCACGGACTGCTTTAAAACAGTCCTGATTTCTTAATGTCTATATCTCTGAAGTCCATGGAGGGGCTTTGATGGTTCAGAGGATTGAAGGCATGGGTATTAATGCGAGAAGACACAATAGGCTACCAAGCCGATCCAAAGAAATCTCAACCTTTTAACATATTTTTAGAGAAATAACCAAGACACATCAAAGCTATACTCAAGTTGGATAAATGTCCAGCTATCCCAGGATCTACTGGACAAAGTGAAAATATTTTAATTTCCCTGAGATTACTGGTGCCTCATAGTCAGCGTTACCTTCGATTACTGCACCGATACAGCAAGAGCTATCTTTCTAGGTTGAAAGATTCTTGTTCACCCGGTTTGCAATCTGATAGTGTTAGGTGCACCCAAAACCTAAAAATGCCATATCTTTGGCTGTCTCTCTTTCACTGTTATGGATTCACACAAGGCTGGAATTGTGTAGTTCGGCCTTGTAATGACTAGCTAGAGAGGAGGAGTGATTCTAAGCTCAGCAGGAGTCACTCCCAATTACGGTGTGCGTTACGACTGGTTAAAACCATCACGTGCCAACATTCAAGACAGGCAACTAGGCAAAAGACAGAGCAGGTTGGGAGAGTTAGTTATGTTAGACCTGTAGGCCACCTTCAGTACTGTGGGCAATCTCCTGCTGCTAGATCACTTAAGAAAAAGTGGCCAGTGTTACCAGAATGGTAAAAAATAAAAGTGAGGGAGGACAGTTTGTTCATTCTGGTCCTTCGTGTTCATCTCCCAAATTTCTCAGGCAGGAGTATACAAGGTAGGATGCTTGCTCTTCGTACCTCTGTTCAACATGTACAAGCAACCCCTACATGGAATGCTCAGGAAACTCTCTCTTGAGATTCCAAATATATCCCGGAGGCATAAAACTGGCAGCGGAGAATGAAGCATGTAATGCCATTGCATAATTCTTACCCAAATCTCAGGGGTTAATTTGATCGAGTATGCTGCGAGTTATGAGGGTTAAGAAAGTAAGACAGCGGCTGGACCTCTGCTGCTCTTTTGGACAAGACTCATTATTAGGCCCCAAAGTGAAACCTCTGTGGGAGGAGTATATGGACTAGACCAGGATTTTTCTATAAACACTCAGATAGCTGAGGTGATTAAAACTTTCACATTTTAGCTACAGCCTGTAAAACACGTGTTCCCCTTTAATCAGTAACTTAAGAAACCATAAGGTAAAGTCCTACCAAAAGTCAAGTTATGACTACTTCTGGTAGAGATGAACAGAAAGAATAAGCTCTCATTTTGGGTCTCCTTTTTCCAACAGCAAGCAATTCTACCCCCAAGGGACACACACAGAACACATTGATGTATCCATCTCAAATGTGTAGCCATCTCAAATTGTGGCCAATAAACTGAGCAGGGTACGCCGTCACTAAAAGAATAAGGTGACCTGAAAAACAGGAAATATATTTTTAGACTTATTTTTAATAAACTGACCCTTATTGGAGAGTACCACGTGGGCATACAATTAACTACCACAGAGAAAAGGACACAAAAATTAAAATAAGATTTTTCTTTCAGTCCGCCCTTATACCACAAGCAATGAGGGCCTTAATGTGTTGCTAAAGACAATGTGAAAATGTTCTTTTATTATTTTTACGTATTGCTTTTATTATGTTGACAAAAGCTTTCATGCTTATAACATAATCAGCACTCATACTTAATTTAAAGGTCACCGCATGCACACTTATTTTACAGAATTTCAAAAATTTTGATTGCATACTCTATTAATAAAAAAGAATGAATTCAAGAAATGGAGAGAATAGGATGTTTGTCTGAAAACAGTCAAGAGCCAGCGTGTTACTTATTCTAACAGACAGTAGTCACATAAGGCACCCGATATAAACGTGCATGACAAATGCCTTGCTAACTGCACAAAATTAATTCAATGTATACGGAGGCACTATAAAGTTCTGTTTCATTATTTATTAGTGAATGGCAGAGAAGCGCTTGGTTTTTCTGGTGGGTTTTAGCATCAAATAAAGGCATAACCCATACACAAGCCTTACAGTAATGTATGAGAATGCGCCATCTGCCAACAGCAGCTGCACAACAGAGGAATGCACCAAGGCATTTCCAAGCAATTCCAGCTTGGTGCATCTGCTTACTAGGCACATGAATGGCAGCAATTGTTGCACATTCCAATGGTGGGCCTCTTTACATAGTGGAAACTGGAATGGCGCTGTGCTGGGAAACGCTAGTCAACATCCACGCACATTCTTTTTTTCTTCTTTCGTAATGTTAGCACTGGTGTGTGTCAATGGCGTGAGGGCCGGCAGACCTCGCTGGGCTCATACTATAGGTTACCGCTCCAGTGGGTGGCGATCCAAAAAGAAGCAAAGAAATCCAACTCAAGTGGTAAAATGACATGTACGGCTAAGACAGCAACCAAGTAATTGGCCTGTGCCAGTGGTGTGACACAAAATGTTGGGGCCCCTGCAGAATGTGACGAGGGACCCCTGAGTTTCCCATATTCCACAGGTATTCATTGATTTTTGTCTGAATGGGTCCCTTTGGAGGGTCCCCCTGCGCCACAAGTGCAGCACTGCAATCTGCAAGGGTAGGCAGGGCACTCCCCATGCTAACTCCCTCCTTCGGCATTGCTGGTAAATACCGTCATGGTTACAGTGGAATAGAATACACTCTTCTGCGCCTGGATGCCAACAGCTAATCGCAGATTGAATCAAAGGTATCCCTGGATGTGTCCTTCCAGAATGAGCCTACACGTCTGCAGCTGGACAGTCAAGTTCTAGATCTCCAACGATAAGGTAGTATTTTGGAACCGAACTTTATTTCCTGTAAGCCAACTATCAATGCATGAAATGTGAGTCCATAAATGCATTGAACTGCATAAAAATACAAATTAGGACATTGCAGAAGCGGGTTCCGTTGTGGGTACGCGTGAAGCGGGTGGTGTGCAAATACCAACAATAAAATATCAATATTGTGCCAGGAGGGTGGAGCTTTGCACAGTTGATGCTTTGTTTAAAAAGAATGCACCACTGGTGCTAACCAAAGGGAAGGGTGAGCTCTGTTGGCGTTGGGTTCTTCTGTGTCCATGTATTTTTTAATCTGGGCACACGATAGTGGGGTAAAACAGTCCGCTTGTCCTACAGATTTTCCGAGACATAGTTACACAGATTGATGGAGTGACAATTTTGGTTCCACGACAGCTGTCCGTGCCAAGAGGGATGCGGTGTGCACTGACATTTTGTTAACGCAAGGATTGCCTCAAACAAAAACGTTCTTGCATTTCCCTTTGATAAAAAGTGAAGGAAATGTCACTTTCTTTTCTTAGGAGATGGAGGTTTAACAAATTACATCTTCAATTAATCCAAATGTCGATCAACGTCGTTTGGACTCGGGCAACAAATGAGATGTTGATGGAATGTCAAGTCACCTGAACCATACACTGAAGCTCCTTGGAGGGCTAAGGTCAGATGGTAATAGCGTGACACCCGAAAGGGTATGTGGTACAGAGCGAGAGCTGGGAGACGCCATGCCACGCAAGGCTCAGTGCTACTCTCAGCATTTGCAAGTCGGTAACATACCGGTGCATTCTTAAAGGATTGTTTAAGGGAAAAGAGTCAGTCTGTGCATGAATCAGGATTCAGAGAGGGAGGCTTCAGATAACTGAGAGAATGATGCGCCCTGGAACGAGAGCATGGTTGTAACTCGGGCTCAAGTTCACTCTAAGGAAGGCATTAAACCAATCGCTGCATCCCATGCAGCAGCAGCAGCGTGAGGGAGAACAGGTCTGTCGAAGAACCACCAGGAGCATTCAGGCCATCAGACTGCGAGTGATCCCAACTGTGGCGGAAAATAAAACTGCATGATGTGTGATCAATACTATGACAGTTTCAGCATCAACATATGGCCGGAATGGGGACTTACAGCAAGCACAAAGCTAGCATGCTATATGTATTAATATTATAAAGGGCATCCAGCCTTGCATGGCTTTATTTATATTTGGGTAGATTTCAGAGCTTTTCTCTCCAGAGCAGCCCCTTTGATAAAACTATCACATCAGCCGATATTCCGCTCTAAATGCCCCAGACTCGCTATATAATGCTTCTATTGCTACACAGCCCCAGGTACGGCCTTGCCTTTGCAAGAAGGGCGGGAAGTAGACAGGTCAAGATTTTAGACGCTACCAGGAAGTCAAATTAGCTGGGGTAGACTAACCTCGTGCTGAGGAGTAGTAGAACGCCATTTTGGAAGTTGAACGCTTCTAATATGGCATCAGCCACACAGTGATACCTCTATTTCAGTCACCACCAATGCATCTTCATTGTCCCGACCCTTCTTTTTATTCCCCCATGTCACTGTCTAATTGCTTCTTGTCCTTCTTTCTGACTTTTGCCTTTCTCCATAGCCCCACTACTTATTTAATTTTAATATTTATTTACTGTTTTTTAAGGGCAGCTCAAACACAAAAAACTGATCTGAAGCTCTCCACAAGTTAATATACTAATAATAACTCTCACTTTTTTCCGTACCCATTCTCCCCATGCCAACCTCCAAACAAACCCAACTAAGATCCCCTTCGCCCTACCCTACTTTAACAAATGAAAGATTGATTCATTTTTAAACCCCCTTAAGGCTCTTAAGCACCTTATTTCTCATGTCCTATTCTATCGAAATCTGTCCATTTCTACTGCGGTTCAATCGTGCTTTTTGCCTCGTCTTTTGTTTCATGCTATGCCCTTTTGATTGCCCACTCTATTTGTATTAACACATGGCCACTTTTTGGCCTCTTGACCAGTCTTATTACCACTGGTTCTTGTGAGATTAAGTCCATGTGGGTTCTTCCCTGGGCCTTTGTACTGTCCATCCCTCTTACGTTTGTCCTTTCCCATGCCATACCCCCAGAATCTGGACAGTATTGTTCTCGCTGCATGGACATCTACTGCCCAACCCTGATGATTTTCTCTCACTAGTCTCAATCATTTGAGTATGGGATGGTGCTCCACATTACACCCTCAGAGCAATTGTCTCTGTTGGTCAGGCACTTGGGCCCAAAGTTGTGCCTTACCCAGAGTACAGGGTGGCTTCTACCCCATTAAATTAGACTTCAGCAAAAAAGGCGGCTGGTAGTAGATTAATTATTGGTTCAGGGAACAGGATGTCTTAAGAAAGGATGTAAAGGACATACTGCATGCAGCACAAAGAGATGGTTTACCAACACAGGTTGTGGCTTTTTTGACGTCCTTTCCTTGGACAGCCCCTAGTGCTAAACTTCAAAATCACCCATCGTGCTTCTGACATCCACTGTCAACACAAAAGACGGGCCTATAAAGGTTTGACCACAGAGGAGGATCTTTTGTGTGGGTCTCCATCAAAGTCCTGTGGCCTTTTGCTAGGAACTGTCTGAAAATTGCAGAATTCCCACTCGATGAGTCTGTTGTGCTGCCAGGGAAATCCACATTATCTTGAACAATTGGTGCATGTCCTGAGAAGAAAGTCTGCAAAGAAATTCTTTCCATATGATTTTTTTAAGCCAGCACCTTGACTTGTTTAGCTGTGGCTTCACACAAGTGTACTCAGATTTATTTAAATATGGCCATGCCCACCTAACTCATCCAACTTTGAGCCACTGGATAAGTTACTTACCTTTGGTAACGCCTTATTTGGTCGAGACATGATCTAGCTGTAGATTCCTTACCTTTGAATTTCCCAGGCATCAGACTGGATCCAGAAGATTTTTCTACGAGCAATACCCTTACGTGCCGGTAGGCGGCGTTGGTTGGCTCTGCAGGACGTTGATGGTGTCCTCTCTGCTGTTGTGACGTCTGCGTCACCTATATGGGTGCCACCTCGGTGCGCTGATGTCAGTTACTTTCACGCCTTTACACGCCAGAAGCACAGAGCCATGAAGTGCACCGACATTGGGTTGTTTTGAACAACTTGGAATCTGAAAGGAAACAGCTCTGACCCTAAAAACCTGTCCGCAGTGTGGGGAAGATGTGTGGGTTAGTAAGGAATCTGCTGCTAGATCATGTCTCTGCCAAATAAGGCGTTACCGGAGGTAAGTAACTTGTCCATCTGATAGAGACATCTAGCCGCAGATTCCTTACCTTTGAATAGATACCCAAGCAATACCATCCCCGGAGGAGGGTCTGTGGACAAGTTTAGACCAGTGAGCCCTGCAGGACAGGGTGGGCAAAAAGGCCATCCCTGCGGACTTAAATGTCCAGGCAATAGTGCTTGGTGAACGTTGCTGCCTGACAAATGTCGAGGACTGGAACTCCATGTTGCAATGCCATGGTAGCAGCCTTAGCTTTGGTAGAATGAGTCCTTAAGCCTTTATTTTGTGCTCATTTTTATCATCATCTTGCCTAGTTTTCTTGTGTACTACATGAAGTAATCATAACTAGCCAGGGGGAACCCCATGAACCTTATAAAAGCATTTATACATTGCTGGAGAGACAAGTAGACAATCCATTCCAGGGTTTACTCATTCTCTAAGACTGCAATGCAAGAGATTGAAAATGCACAACAAGTACATACTTTGGCACAAAAAGCCATGCTAAAGATGAACTGTGAAAAACAATGCAGTGAGACACACTACAAAGACAATGGGGGCACCGGGGTGAGTAGAGCCAGAGTTGCGTCGCTCCCAGGGTTTTTTAGGCAGACAGCACGGACCACTAAGGTAAGGTGGGGTAGGAAAACACCTGGTAATGGTTTTCAATGAGATCAACTGTTGAATCAGTGTTTGGAGTGGCTTGGATAGTAGTAGTGGGCTGAATGTTACATTCCACCCACGGAATTGGCAGAATTTTGGCCACTACGCATTACTGTTTAACGCGGAGTTCCGGCCAAATTCTGCTAATCGCCACATTGTGGAATTTTTCTCCTGTGAGGCTCCAGAAAATGCGAGCTGGCGAGTGCAAGCGAGATTTGGCACCCCCTAGTGTGATTTTCTAATCTAGGCGGATGCAGTCAGAGAGCTGCCATTCTAGTACATTTGCTGCTGCTCAAGTAGATTTTCTACTCGAAAATCAATACGAATGGCCGAGGGCTTTTGTGCAACGCACTATGCCTATCACACTTATTTTTCTGCACTGCTCGCGCTACTGGTGCAATATTGCACCTCAAGCATCATATTTTCCGCCTGTTGGCAGAACTCTACAGAATTTCACTGATTTGTTTTGTAACTCTGCAAGTTCCGACCACCCCAATTGGATAGCCATGACGCTGGCATATTTAGCTCAGGGGGTTGCAGGCGGTGGTGTTGGTCTGGTATATCAGGGCTGTGGCTGAAAAAAAGGTTGGGAAGGGTCAAGAGGTTAGATACGGAGGAAGGGTTTGCAGTTGGAAAGGACGGGCACTTGGCTACAAGAATGAGGATGGCTGCTTGAATGGGTGGTTTGATTTATTTCAGGCTCCAGAAGGTTTATGAGTGGGCATGAGTGTTAGGGTTATGACTTGTATTAGGGAGGTGTGGTTTAAATTGTTATTGTAATGCATTGAGCTGATTGAGGTACACACACCCCTGTCCTATTAAAGTGATCTTCTGTACTGTAATGCCCTGGTCTAGGTTGCTTGTGCCATCTGGTCTGACAAGTATAAGAAAAATATAGAAATAAGCATTGGCCGAAGTCCAAACAATGCTAAAATTCCTAAACCGCCTAAATATACCTCATAGTTTTTTCTGCCTGTTAAATCATGCAACACCGTCTGAGAGACAAGCGAGCAGTAAAAACCAACCTGAAGGCATCCACTGGTCCGAGGAGGGTCGCAGCAACGTGTTCACCTGCTCCCAGTCCAGATCATCGTCGTCGGACTGACTGTATCCACACGAGCCATAGGGTTCATCGAATGAGCAGCCTCCTGCAACAGAGGAATACATGAAAGTCGTCAAACACACAGACGAGGAAATGCCGGGTTACACACCTTAGACTGGCTGACAAGCTTTATAGATACCGCAATAATGAGACACTTTCCTTGTGGGACCCATCTGACTCTCCGAGAAAAGGAGTGTTGACAGGGTCGGCTCCTCCATTTGAGCGGAGTAGCGTCGCCCAACAAACAAAACCCCCAGAGCTGAAAAATAAAATGGTAATAAAGTTTATTTATTACCATTTTAAGTTTCAGCAACCGAACCGTCCTGAACTGAGCGCCAGGATGGGGCCATTGCTGCTGGGTGGCAGCAGGGAGCTTTGTGCTCTCGAGTTTAAAATGCGCATGTCTCTTTGGCCTGCTGTTTTGCAACGGCAAGCCAGGCATTTTAAACCACTCTAACCCAGCTGTCTTAAGACAGCTGGGTTAGAGAAAGAAAAGGCCTCCAGTGCTCTTGTGAGCGCCAACAGAGGCCGCTCCCACCAATCCTAGCGCTGCTCTCATGCTGCATGAGAGCAGCGTCAGGATTGGCTTGGCTGTCGGGTGCCTGCCTGCCTCGAGGAGAGAAGGATCAAGGAAGACGTCGCGGTCGTGGAAAAGGTAAGTATTTTTTATTTAATGTGCCCCCCACCGTTCACCACCCTCCCGACATGCCAGCCGCCACTGAGTGTCGCAAATGACTGGATGGAAGGCTCTGTGGCGACTATTTACAAAGGTGCCAGCGAATAAACCGTGGATTTTAGCGCTGTAAACATTTAATACCCTCTTTAACTTACAGAGGGTATCGCTTATCAGCCATCAAGGAAACGAGTGCATGTGCAATCAAAACAAAAATCCACTTCCACCATGTAGATATAATATATTGTTATCAAAATAGAGAGCAAGACGGTACAATATGTAAGCAGTTAAGGTCACTGAATGATGTATTTTAAAGAAGCTTGGAGCAGAAAGAAGGAACTACAGATGTATTGATTTATTTGAGGTGTTTGGTTTGGCTGGGGCTAGCTGCCGGGCAGCTTCTCCACCTCACGGTGAAAGGCTTAAACGGATAAAGCATTGGCAGCAGGCCGAGGCCACAGATGATGCTGCTGATAAAGTGCGCAAAGATAACAAGAAAAGCCGTGTTCACCACTTTGCTGCCTAACGAACCTTTCAGCCTCGAAGGTGAATGACAGGAGTACGTTCGAGGCCAATCCCAACCCCACAAGTTACGCAAGGAGGAAAAAATACAGAAAGTGCAAGAGGCTCCATTCTGGCCCATGATGAAATGGTACTGTAACATCCGGCCTGTGGCCAAAACCTGGTTGCTTCTTTCTGTTTTACGTAGATAGCCAACATGGAACAAATCTGATCTGCTCTTTTTACGCGGCTGCGAAACGTGATTTGTCTGAGACTTTACACAACTATCAAAATAACTAGTTGGAGCAGTGAGATACAAAGACACTTTAGGGGAGATTTACTAAGATTTTACGCCGTGTTTGCATCACAAAAGTGACGCAAATGGGCACAAAATCTTTTTTTTCCGATTTCCAGCACTAAACTTGTTTAGCGCTGGAAATAACGTATAAGTAATGCGAATCAGCACTATGCGCTGCTTTGCATTACTTAGCGCTAAGGGGGCGTGCCATGGGTGGTGCACGGGTGTTTCCATGCAATCACCCAACTCTATTTACTAAATAAGGTAGACCTGGTTTAGCATCAGAAAACTGTGCTCTTTTGAAGTAGGCGCACGGAAGGAGAAATGCTTTCATTTCTCCTTTTCCGATTTGTACGTGTGCTACACTTTACAGCACACATACAAAGAGGGAAAAGGATTACAGTTAGTCTAAGCATAGTATTTTGTACTGGAAGGCTATCCTTCCAGTGCAAAACCTATGCTAGACTCACGGAGACACCCTTGCACTATGGCGCACAGGTGTCTCCGTGGCGCACGGCAGCTGATTTCAGCGCCGGCGCTAGGGAAAGGGGAGGAGACTGACATATTTCTGTAAATATGGCGCTCTTCTCCTCTCTCCTTTTCACGCAGCACAGCATTTGCAGATGCTGCATTGCACTGTGTGAATAAGTGTTAAATCTGGCCCTAAATGTTGTTTTATATACATCAGACAGATAAATGAAACAGTGAACATGGATACAAGGTACAGAAGCCCTCAGTCTGAGAGGAAACCAGCATGTCCAGCTTAGTAGACAGAGACTGGGTCAGTGGTAAAGCACGTCTTACCCAAGACAATCCTATTGTCCTCTCCATAGCACACATCTACCAAGAGTGGTTGTGTAGTGTTACTACTTTGTCCAAGAGGTGCATGTAAGGGTGGTTGAAAAGATTGTTGGGGTAGGGGTACCTGGGTGGGAAGAGTTGGGTGTCATACCCGAGGGTCAGAGATGCACCCCATCCTGGTGGAGTATCTACACAAGGCAGGTTCCAGGACATGTTGTGAAGGATATAGGACACTTAAGCAGTCTGTGACAGTGCACTTGCAGCATTCCTGGTAGCACATGCATGTGGACAAAGGATGCTAAATCATGTGGCAAGGTTTAAGTATGGGATGTCGAGAGACGTGGTGTGACTGAGTTGCAGTGGGCGTGACATGGGACTGTTTATCCATTACGTATTCCATACATGCACTCGGCACCGTGGTCAGGAGTATGAATTTATTATTTAAAAGCACCTACAATACAATACCTTCACAGTAGACAGCAGTTTAAAATAGGTCTATCTCTTTGAAAAGCGTGCAAGTACACTGCAGTTTTAAGTTCTGCCAGTCCTCACACACAAAGGTCAAGCATGTTGTCTCACTTGTGGTCATAGTTAGGAGCAGGTAAACTTGTAGGAGCACACAACCCATGACACAAAGGCATTTTACAGACTGGGCCGAAACATGTTTGATGCTGCTTTTGTATACAGGGAGCACAAATAGGGAGTTATTTTAACAGCACTAAATGCACCAGTGGCGCTGGTAATGAGTCAAAACATTAATTTCCAATAATGTCCCATCCAAAGGTACATTCGCGCACGTGTGAGAGTTACAAAATCTGGTCCCTGCTGATCAGAGAGGATTTCAAACTCTTAATAAATTCCCTTCATGCTTTTTTCTTGCACCCAATTATTTCCTCTCCGCCTGTTTTGATGGAACATGAATAGCAAATGGTATTAGCTTCAATCTGTACCAACAACAATAACCCGTATTGAGCATAAAGGAATGGCCGCCCCAGTTCAACCTTTTCAACACAGTCATCCGTTTTCTTTAATTGTGAATCTCCCTGGCGTCAAAAGTGTGCATGGAGACAGAAGCATAAACTATCAGACGCGGCTCACCATTGTGCGGTGCGGTGCGCCGGTGGAGATGCGTTCATTAGTAACAGGCTTGTCAGTTAAATTAGCACCCTTGGACATTGGATCTTCGGTAACACTTAACAGTACAGCCTCAATTAACCGTCCCCCTGGGAACAGAAAACTCATTAGGAAGATACAGAACAGAACTCAATAATTCACCTTGACAACGGCATAATTTAATTCATTTCCCAAGTTTCAGGGACTCGGAAACAGGTTGCATTCAGTGCACATAAAACATGAAATGCAGGGAGAATAAATGCTGCGGAGAACATGATCAGGCCATAGCTTGGTCCATGCTTGTAAGATGAAACAAGGCCCAGCTTGGAGACACTAACACCAGGAAGGAATGGACTATGGAAGACATGACTCCTCTAAAGGGAGGGTCATTCGGGCATCTACCTAAGTTACATGTTACCTGATTGGCTAGAATACAGGTGGCCACTGCCTGGAGACTTGTGGAGGAAATCATTATGCGGATCACAAGCCTCTGTTCAAGGAAGGGACTATTGGCGGACCTAGATTGCTTACCAGGCAACTAAATACGTTGACCATTTACTCAATTAGCGGGCAATTTTCTTAACACAGACTGAATCTTCCAAGTTCCACACCCGTCACAACTGGACATTCCTGGCCAAGTCACCATTACGTTACTGCTCCTTTTCAAGTATGTAAAATTGGAATAAAGTACTCCTATCTCAACAGTGGAGTCAGGGGTGATGGGGAAGATTTGGTATGGAAGAGTGCCAACAATTCAGGATTAACTGTAGATCAGTCATGAGAGTAACTGGGTGAGTGTCGGGAGATTGGCACAGAGGGTTTCTGTGGATCTCATGTTTGTAGAAAGTTACAGAGAGTGATTTTTCTCTGATGGAGGGAGTATGATCCCTTTCAGATAGAGTAGGGTCTTGTTGGTAAGGCAATGAGTGTCACACCTGCATGCTTTCCTGACAGGCATATTTCCAAATATAAACTCTGCAAATGGTCAATAAAGGGATTCAACAAAGTAAAATCTCAAATCACGTTTCACATTCAGGTCACACATCATCTCCTACACCATGGAAGCATGAAACCTAGGACAAATGTCAGAAAAATGTATTACTGACTAGGTATCAAAATCTGAAATGTACAATGGGAGTAGATGAAGGATTGACAGCTAGGGAACACCATGATACGCAAAAATAATTGTATGGCTCTGAACCAGAAAGGGTCTGTATCTCATTATCTGAAACTGCAATTTTTCATACCATAAACATGACATTCACCAGAAGCAGTATCATTTGAAGGAGGTGTGGTCATGACAACACAGATGTTATATTCACTTGGCACAGCACCAGATCGCTCTTTTGCTAGTCTCCTGTCACAAAGGCTTTGACATCCACTGCGCACGCCTTTGCCAAATTGCATGTGGGTTGGCACAGCACCAGGCCTGTGGCTACGCTCTGCACCCCTCCTCCTTCTGGTGGATATCCTCTGCTGTGCTCAACCCTATCTCTGACTTACATTCTGCTTGTTTTTTGTCCACCCTCGTTTAAACACCTGAGTTGTGCAAAACAGCGCTCTAATCACTACCTAAAATGGACACTCAGGATTTTCTTTAGTCTTGCAAGTCACGTGCGGTCTTCAGCATTTTTGTTTGCTTTGGACTTTGAAGTTTTCATGCCCCTAAGTAGTAACGCTGACCACCAAATGGAGTTAGTTATGTTCCCCGATTACTGTGTACAACTTTTTTCCACAGTGCAAAACCAATGAATCACTACTGACTAGCAGGTTTTAAGATGGCCATAAAAGCATTTACAGAGCCCTTACACAGCCAATCACATTTTTTTAATTCATAATGTCACTGACAGGATTCTTGAGTCACAATTTGCAAGTTAAAACCGCAGTTATGCAAAAGTTCTAACTTTGTAAAGCCTGCTCTTCAACTTTTTAAAATACCAATCTCAAAAAATACTGTAAGGATTTACATTAAACCAAGAAAAACATGCTTTCTGAGTAAAGTTCTACTTTTATGCCAGTTTTTGGTATAAATCCATTCATTGGTTCCTGTGCACCTGTAAACAAAATTTCTTATGGAGCTAAAATGGAAAGTCACATTTTTGACCCATCCTAACCATTCCTCTGCATGGTTAAAATGGAAATTGGCATGCTGGGCCTTAGGTTGGCCAAGCTAGTGCTTTTCTAAGTTTTTGTAAATCTGTCCTCTTGATTGAAAAGGTATAAGCAAAATCAAAAAATGCTTTTCAATGTAAAGTGCATTGGAACCACAACTACGCAGATACAACTGACACTGTCTAACAAAGTATATATGCAGAGGGTAAAAAAAAAGTCTTACGATTGTTGAGAGGGGACATGACTCACATGAAGCAAAGACTCAAGTGTGTCATGTTGTTCCTCCCCTTGGTCGAAAATGGTTAAAAAAAATAGCATATTCTACTCTGCGCATCTATCTATATATCTATAGAGAGAGAGAGACAAAAAGAGAATTGAGGATACATAATGTAGAACCATGAAATATGTCCCATTAAATATGTCCCATTATTGCAATAAAGGGGTTAAAGTGAAATCCTAATCCGAGAGGACGAGGGCCATGTGGTTTGTAAATGTCACTAGAACCCAGAGATATCAATATAGAACCAAATTACACATGCTACCCTTTATGCATTTTTTTCTATTACGTTTATTTTAGGTTAATTTGCTTGAAAAGGCTAGTCTTTTCAAAGTGCAGCTAACAGTGGACACAGATTAGAATTATGTTTATTCTGTTTACCTTTCATAAATATGTTTTTTTTATAAAACCATGGGCAATGATGAGGGCCTTAGGATTATTGTGATGCTGTAACTGTAGTGTTTACTGCATACTTATGGATTTACATATTTGCCAGATAATGTGCAGATTTTACAAAAACGTGGTTTCTCTCTCAAATGGATGAAAATAATACAGGCGTACAAGGATATGCAAAATGTGACTTTCATCCACATAATTTAGATAACCTTGACACATAATTTGTTCCTCCATGCTGCATAACCTAAGAGTCTTGACAATGGCAAAGCTCTGTGGAGTGGTTTAGGGGATAGTATTATGATGATGAAATCAATATTTCGTAGAGAACTGTAAAATATTTTACTTTTTTTACGGTTCCTTGTGAAATATCAGTTTTATAATATATATTGCATAGGAGTCTGCCTGCATAATGACCCGTCTATAATTTCCTTATTACAGGTGACTTGTGACGTTCCTAGTTGCCTGTAGTAAAGAAATGACAATTGCTCAACTGTAAAAACTTACTAGTATTGAGTTGTGATGTTGTAAAGCCTGCTGTCAAAGTCAGCAGCAAAAGGGAAAGGCAAGACACTGAGGTTAATTAAAGCTTAAGTTTAAAAATGAAAACAAAGCTGGTCTTTCCTTCTTCCGCTCTGTTTTTCTAGATGAACAGTGCTAAGCAGAAATGAGATATTTATGGCAAAGTGTTTATTTTTAGAGGTTTTAGGTAATTATAGGAAATATGCAATCGCTCTCTATGTTTTTACACATTCTGAGCAACAGCATTTTCTTAATCTGACTTGCATTAAACTGATTCTAATACCTTTTACAACAAATATCTGACTGTTTTCTAGTGTGTTTAATTTCGGCCTCATTTCACTATATGGTCAAAGAACTCCTTGGTGATTTGCAAAAGCCTTATAATGCATGGCAGGGGGTAATATATGTAATATGATGAGCTTGAAAGAAAAGCGAAACATGTGTCAGGTGCTGCTTCTATTCATTCCAAGTTAGCTTAATTGGTATTTTCCCGTCTAAAGATGTGATACTGTCGCTTTTCTAGCTCGGTGTGGAGGGCATTGTCCTAGTCCTATGCATAAAAACTCTGCTAGAAAAAAAGACATTTGAGGTGAACAGATTTTGAGTGTCAATTGTGTTCTGAGTGCTCCATTTAAAAGAGCTGCTCTCCAACTAAAACGTGGGACCGATCCAGGGTTCTGTACTTCCTTTTTTGAATAATTTATGTGGCACTCTAAACTTGAAAGGGTATGCTTTGACTTACACTGGGTGCTCCTTTGTGGCTGGACAAAGCTATGACTCTCTGACAAAGCACTAATAACAGCGAAACACGTGCCACGGGTTGCTTTTATTCATTGCAGGTTGGATTGAGCTGTATTTTACCAAAGTACAGCTGCAATACTGTGCCTTGAGTAGTAAAAGGATTTGCCACTTTTCTAGCTTAGCATGTGCTAATCATATGCTTAAAAACTCTGCTAGAAAAACAGGCATTTGAAGTGAGCAGATCTTGAGTGTAGGTGATGTAGATGCTCCATGTAAAGGAACTGCTCCTCACCTAAAACGTGAGTACTACATACACACACACACACATACACACACACTAATGTAATCTTTAGGCCTTTTCCTAATATAAAAACACTTAATTTAAGAGACAGTTGGAAACTCTGGGCTGGTCACTGTATGATGAAGGAGAAGCTGGCAGGATATTACAACACTTGACAAGGAAATGGCATGCAGAAAGCATCCTGGCAGAATGCCAGAACCAGCCCACGCAGGGGGCAAGTGGGAGGGAACCAAGAAAGATACACCAGCAAACCTAGAGCGGCACTGCACATTTGTTTGCAGGCTTCAAAATATTTGAGAAGATGTGGGCTCCAAATAAACGCAGAAGTCAATCAGAGATCGCAGTACAAATCTGTTTCCTGTGTCTGTGCCAAAGAACAGTGATCTGTTTCCTGCTTAAAGCTTAGACAATCAACCCTGTTTCCTGTGGTGCTTCCTCTGGAAGAGCAGGGCACACACTGATTACCGTCTAAGGACAAACAAGAAATCAGCTTCACATAAGCCAACAATACAGGACGGGCAAGGAACAGTTCTTGACATTGCCTGCCCATGCTGGGAGAACAACTAAAATTAGGAACTTGGTTACACATACATATATACTCATATCCAGGCACTGATGGCGCCGGACTGGGGTGAAGAGAAATAATAGCATGGAAGGCAAAAGAACGGCATTGGTTTGTGAATAAGATGCTGCTCTTGATGCTCTCCCCATGTTAGTCCATGGTCAATCTCATTCCTGTGCATCACTAAAGTCAGCAGTGACATGCAACAGCACAGGTAAATGCAACACTGTACAGCACTTGGTGACATGCAATAACACTGACTGAATACAACGGGTCCACCTTTGATCTATTAATCTCCAATCAAAAATAATTCATACTACAGCAACCTTTCTTAGTAGATTGATCACAGCAGAAGCATATTCTTTTTCAGAGATGGGTTTTAGCTGTCTCGCCAGACTATTATTTGAAATCATAAATGATAAACCTACATATAGGTCACTCTGATCGCCGGTGTTCATTTACTGGTCAGTTAAATTGTCATTCACATTGTAGTTCCTCCCACAACAGTATACAGCATAGGGAAAAGATTTGTCTCCCCTCACTGTGAATGGCAGCATTTTGACTATGCAGTATGCGTACTTAATTCTAAAAACTAGTCTCCTTCAGTGCTAGGGCTGTTGGACTAAATTCTTCTTTCTTTTTAAAAAAAAATACCATTTTATTTTTACAAACTTTCTAATTTTCGTTTTAAAAAAAAAACTTTTGCAAGAGCCAGACAGCTCCACATATACTGCTACCGGGCTGCTTATCGCTGAGAGCAGAATGCTGCATCCCACAAGGGCACTGGTGTGGGTGGCCATCTTTGAATGGGGTTTCCCATTCGTTAATAATAAAAAGTATTTGTCTTTCATTTTGAATAGTTTTTGCCATAAAATATAACAAAAAGTATTCCAAGATGGCTGCTTTTTGTTACATTTTATCATTGGTTTACCTATACTGGATGGATGGTGTGTTGCCACCTTGGAACAGTAAAATAAAAACTATACCAAAGGAAACAAGCATTTCCAAAGATAATTGTTTTGTGGCTAAGGCCAGACCTATTGGCTTTAGAAATTCTTGCTCTAATTGTTGTGCACCTCTTTTCTTCTCAGCTCCTACAGTCACGATGAAGTTAATCAGGGATATCAAATACATAGGCAGAGCTAGCCTACATATTTGTTTCTCTTCTGTTGTTGGTGTCCTTTTTCTCGTCTACCTTAAAATGAACTTAACCTTCATTCATTGGAAAAACTTCCTCCTCCACCCCTGCCCAAACCTATAAAATGGTTTGTCCTCCATCCAAACCTATAAAAATGGATGCACCTACTGATACAGTAATCAACCTAATGCCAAGAGGACAGTCCTCAGACCTGCTGAGCGCAAATGAAAACATACCATAATCTCCTGTAGCTAAGATCAATGAAAAACACTCTGCAAATACAGTTAACTCAATATCAAATCACCCTTCATGACAAAACTTGTCAAAACAATCCATGACAAGCTATATAAAAACTTTCAAGCACAATATGTCTACCGCCCCCCCATCCCCCACAATCTCATCTCCAGACTCGTGATGTAATGAATTTGCAATTTATTTCATTATAAAAAATACCTGAAATTAGTGAAGAGGTGGACTCTCTCTTCACCTCGCAGGCAGTGAAATTAAACATAGTGACCTTAAAAACTATTTGGCATTTTGGACCAATTTCTCCCCCATTACACCCAACTGGGCCTGGTGGACCAGTCTTCAGACACAACCTTGGTGCACTGTCCTGCCTTTCTAATTTAAGAGAAAGTAGACAAGTGAACTGCGGTATCTGGTTGCTTTCTGTTGCAGGGGACTCTAGGCATGGCCATAGCTGGCACTACTGACTACTTTAAATCTTGCTGACACATGGAAGCATGACTAGGCAGTACTGTAGCCCAGTGCTATAAGTCCTGAGAACCAACATTGTATTGTGCCTAAGTAACACAACCTGCAACCCGCTGGGAGGACAATAACACCATGGCCCGCACACATACCAGCGGGACCAAGTTCCTAGGGATTTAGATGTTCGCTCGAACTGTGAGAGACAACCAGCTAACATGCCACCACACTACAAGAAGTGAGGGCTCTGAAGAGGTGACCTGGATGATAAGTTACGATTCTTCTCCCACCCTCGCTAAAGAGCTGTGCTCAAAGCATTCAGAGGTACTATGCCTCCCAAGAGACCGAAGCTGCAAAATACACACTTCTCTTCGGTGTGATAAGAGGCCTAAATGCAACAAACTGCGTTCCCCATGTTTATTACAATGACCAGTATCATGGGGCTGTTATGAGTCAATGGTACTCATATTGCCGACCCTGTAAGGACGACAGATTTAGCGGGCCCTCCTGCATTTTGAACCTGCGATCTTAAGGTTACACACACACAGATCTCTGCAGTTGATGCATTGGTCCAGAGGGAAAAACATACTTCACTTCACTGTGGTATAATGGTCCACAATAGAGTGAATTTATAGGACACATCATTTGTTGGTAGGAGATTTACCTTTATTCGTGTTAACAGGTCCTTATTATTCTTAGCAAAAAAGCTGAAACATAAAAGAACTGAGTGGTATGACTTAGATGCTTATGTTTGGACACTGTGAGAATATGTGGTATTTATTCATGTAAAGGATTGGCGATTGGTGACTCAAACATATATTCAATACCTCCAAAATATACTGGGTAATTAAATGCTTAAGATCTGCCACTTTATCCACGCTGTTCATGGTGCAGGCCAACACATACAATGATAAAATCACAAAATACAGCAAACATATGGAGATTAGGGGTTTTACGATTTCATAATAAAATTAATTCTGTGTTCAAATGTTGTTGCATGAATAGCTGAGGCACGAAGTACCTCATATTTGAGGCTAGAAATGAATATGTCCATTACAGCTGACCAGATGGCTCAGTGAGTTAATCCACTGTGATCTGCAGGTCATGAGGTTGAATCTGGCCATGGCCGACTTAGCCTTCCATCCTTTGGAGGACAGTTAACAGAGGAGGTGGTGGGTAACATCAACACCTGTTATTTACAGAACATACCAGAATGACTGCGGCACAAAGACCGATATAGAACAAGTTGTATTATTATTATACCGGTAACGAGACCCACTATGAATATTTGGATGGTCTATCGGTGTTCTCGGCTCGCTCCGCATCTCAAACAGTCTTCCTGGATCCGTCACCCATCACGGGCACAGACTCCGGCAGGCACTCAGCAGATTGACAATGGCAATTTAATTTTCAGCTTCCACAAACACAAGGTGGGTGGACCCGTTGCAACTGCCTTCACCGTCAAACGAAAGAGCGAGTGACTGAAGTGTATAACATCCTTAATGGCACAGAAGTCAAGACAATGCGACCTCTAAAGCACAGCTACAGAAAAGGGCATTCCTAACCCGAGGAAGGGAAACAAACCCAACGTGCGTGCGGGAATTAAAAACGGAGGGGTGCAAAGAGAAAGAGAGAATGGAAGAGGGAAAGGAGGGCTGAGATAGAAGGGAGAAAGAGTAACTGGAGTGAGAGAAAGACGGACAAAGAAGGCGAAATATCAGAAACCGAGAAACTGGAAATGTTAAATGAATTAATGAAGTGACAAAGATTAACATTCTACTTTTTATCATCAACACATGGCTATTGTTTAAACATGCTATGAAAATAGGGGAGGCCATTAATGCAGTTTTTAGCATGCGTACACTTTTGAGCCAAATATATTAGCCAGGCTTGCCATAAACTGTTGTCTCAAGAACACAACCCAATCTCTCAATTTTTCAATTTCCCAATCTTAGTCCTTCAATCGCCCAGGAGCTCTTAATCTTCCAATCTTTGTGACCGTCACTCCATCTCACATGGTCCCCATCTCCCAACCCTCACTGTCTCCATCTCCCTCCATGTCCCAATCGCTAGCTAAATCCCGCAATCTCTCAATTCCTCTCAACAGCAAACAGTGCAACAGCGATAACCCCATACACGTTCTCTTGGTGCTTTAGATTTCTCCAGCACAATCACTTCGATCAAATACGGTCCATGGTGTCTAGTTCCACATATAGAAATGTGTGACATGGCCAATGGTCTCCATGCTTCTGTGTTCTGAAGTACACTGGGAACAGGCCCTGCGGATGTGACACAGTACTGGCCCCCTTTAAATTGAACTGACTCAGTTTCCTGGCAGGCCTTGCCTTAGCACCACATCATTACACATGAATCCCCTCTACAAAGACACTCTTCCAGATAAATCTCTGTGCATACTGAACTGCATTTCTTGCACTTCCTTTCGTGCACATTGCTCGTTCCGGTGTGCCTAGGTTCATGCACAGATAAAGCTTGCAGCTACATAAAGTAGAAGTATCAGGGTCCCTAGACTTGAAGGCTGCGCTTACGTCTGATATGCTTACCTTGGCCAGGATGATGTGCAAAGATGCTCCTTTTGAGAAAGAATTAGGATTAGACCCTTCAAGGGTGGTCTAGCAGAAACACAAACACATGGAGAGTTACAAAAAAAGAGCACAGTGACAGGCTCCATTGGTAGGTACCTACATTAAGTATTAAATGACCTAGCCATGTTAACACGGCATGTGCCTCTAGTTCAAAGGAGTACAAATGAGTACAGTAGCTCCTCCTTCCCCGAGGTGGCTGCAGGTCACACTCTGGATGTCACGGTGAGCATTGAAGTCACCAAGAAGTCATGTAGGTATACCCATTTAGACGCAGCTTTAGCTTATTTACCAACGACTGTTCATGGCACGATGCACGACAACAGGGACAGCACATGAAGGATTATGAGGCAGCTGAAAAGTTTTCAAAAAATGCACCACCTAATAATATAGAAATGTGCTAGAACGTTAACATGAAAAGGAGTAATAAAATATATGTTGTGAAAATGGGCCTTTGTTAAATGTGCAAAAGTGAAAATGCTGCTTATTTCTGCAGAAAGCTCTCATTTCTATCGTTCTTGCACTGCTAGACCTCACTATTCTTTTATTCTTCTCTATCCCTTTAAGAATATAAAAGATTTTCGCAAAAGATGATTTAACATTATAATTGAACTGTAGAACCTGACCGCTTTGTGAAATGTGCTGTTTTCTGAAAAATGTATTGCTCTTTTCTTCATACCATATGAGTTCACTGCATTTAGATGGTTTCTTCTGCCACATATTCATAATGAACAAGCATTTTAATGAAAGAAAATGCTTGCTGCAGCTTACGTTTCGTGATCTAACCAGGACATACAAGATTTAAATGTTTCATTTCATAGAGCAGCTCATTGTTACACGATGGGACACTAAGCAGCTAACAGAGTAGGCTTGCAAAAAGTTTCTCATGAGAACCTTCGTAGATGTATCTTTTTATACTAAGCTGTAGCCGCATCGCATTGACTTCATATCGACATTAACATTTACCGTGGGAATCGAGGACTATTGGAAGATCTCCTTCCATTGGATGCTGACGACATATTCAACTGTTTTTGCAACGTTTAGTGGCTTTTCTATATAGTACGTGTTGCTCGCTAAAGAGTCAAGGCATCAGGGCCGGACTGGCCATACCGGGCATTTCCCCAATGGGCCGCCAGGGTGGGGGCCGGTTTTGAGCCCCTGGGGGGCTGTTTTTGTTACAGGGCCATTTTTGCAGCATAGCTGCAATATCGGCCCCTGTAACAAAATCGGCCGAAACCGGCCCTGGCAAACAGCTCGGCCGCACCCACAACCCCTCGGGGGGCCAGCCGAGCACTTTGCCAGGGCCAGTTTTGCTTCCCAGTCCGGCCCTGCAAGGCATTCTACGCACTCCTACCCTGTCATGCCCCGTAGCACTTTATGGCTCTAGCTTAAATTGCAATAAGCTATTGCCAACTGTGATTTTCTTCGATTTATCCTTGCACTAAGTGAGGAGACTTTCTATCTCCATGTCAATCATTGCTACTACTGTGGTTCTTTCCTTCTACCTGTCTTAACGGCAGCTACTGCAGCTGTTTGGAGAACTCGGCTCCAAAATGTACTTGCTCTTTTCCAAAAGGAACTCTTGATGGGTTCTCATTAGGATAGGATAGGTCCTTTAGATTAGAATAGGGACTAAATTGTGAATGGAACACGCTGTTATTTACTATGCTTGTTCTAAGTAAGCTTATTTTCGATAATTTCTCTAATTGGATCGATTTGACTTATCTGAATAAAAAGAACAAAAATACCAACTATTCTCTTAAAGAGAAAATAAACTTTTGAAACTTCACCAAACCTCCCTTTATTGGCTGAACATCAAAGGCAAATAATGATGTCTATTTTGTGTGATGCTCCATGGTAATACGGTGGCAAAGATGCATCAACTTAGGAAGGCGTGGAAATTCCAGGTTCATTAAATAAGTTTTAAAGTGATGTTACTTGTAGAAACTTTTACACGATTTCCGCGCTTGCAATTACAAGATGGTGGTGAGAGTGCACAAGAGACATGACTTAAGTCACTACATCCCCAACTCAGTCTTTTTCATTAATAGAGTAAAAGTAGTTACTATATGGGACTTTGGACTACAAAGCGTAAGACTGTGGGATATACCCAAATCACTGTTAAAAAAAATATATACTGACTGTACCAATGACCTCTTTGCTGTATGTTTCAAAATGATAATTGCAAAATAATAACGAATGATGGCTACAACAAATATATTGTGTCATTTTCCCAGTACCATTTAAGCCGTATTTCTACTTGTTAACCATTCTCACGAGCTGCAAATGACAGCACTAATGTAAATACTCATCCAATCTGTTAAAATATTAATACTAGTGGAGGGAAGGAAAGGGGAAATAGTTTTATATTAAAAGGTGCGCTTTAAGATAAATCCGCGAATTACTGAAGGTCTAAGTAATAACAATACTTGCTTTATACTGATCGTGGTTAGTGCATAGTTCTGTCTGTTCAGCGTGCAGTTGTGCAACAAGAGATGTAAGGAAACTTCTACGATAAAGTGCTAACCGCTGCCACAAGAAACAGACCTGAATAAAATAACCAAAAGAAGTCAAATCTGAACAATAAGGGAAAAGTAGATGTTAAATGAGGCAACGTATTCCGAGACTGGATGATGTGTGAAGCTACACAGAAAGAAAGCTACATTCTAATTTTTAGAGCCAGAAAAGTGATTTAAAATATACTGGAAATGGGCAGATAGCTGTTGCTATGCACAGAGTATTAATACCAAGGGAGCAGAGGGGAGGCCTACAGTCCATTGAAAGGGACGTGGTGGGGTGTTGGGGGAGAGGGGGCGCTGTGCCGCAGAGAATGCCTGAAGGGCATATGGGAGGCAGTGCAAGAAATTGGGGGTTTATGGCACCATGTGCTCCTGGCTAGTTAATGAAGGACAGCTTGTAAAATCTTAAAGATTGAGGAAAATTGTGTAACACTTATACATCCTAAAACTGCACCACAAAGACGTTAGGCAGGATCAAACTCCTTTTAGTTTCATGTTAACCAACACAAACTATTCCTTTAAACAGATATTTAACAAATCTCTACTAACCATACACAACCAAACACAACTGACTGACTTAAAAAGGAAACAAACCCCCGCCAACATAAACTTCAAAGACTCAGACTCTAAATCACATTTGGTGTCTGGAAATGTACTATAAGAAGGGGAACTTGTGGCCCCAAAAATTGTCAACTACCAAGCAGCCAGTCGGGCTGTGCGAAGAGGAGAGGTTTACAAGACTTCTGCTATGACCAGGACTGGGGGCCAAGGCCTGCTAGTCTCACAGCTGGTTGAGAAGAAATCACCCAGGCAATCCATGACCACAGTCCTTGGAACGTGGAGCACCTGCGCCTGCCTGCTTGCCAAGACCAATGTGCCCTGTACGGGAGAGGAAAGCATTGGGGGGAGCAAGGTCTAAAGAAGGGATCCTGGCGAGTGGATCCCCATAGTGAGGTGTGAGGATATGATTGCTGCACTGATCAGGTAATTGCCTGTGTGTGTTTCCCCCATGCCATTGGAGGGCTGCCGTGAAGTAAGCCGTGGTCGCTGCTGCACCGAACGGGTAATCGCCCGTGTGCAGTATCAAGTCTGTGAATCTATATGAAGGTGGGGTCAGCGTGACAATTGCTACTGTGCCGATCGGACCATAGCCTGTGTGCGTTATCAAGTTGGCAACCCCGTATGACAGGTGGAGGCCACCATGAAGTTTGCTGCTAAGCTGATCGGGTCGTAGCCCGTGTGCAGAGGAGGAACGGTGACCCCATATGCCAGGGGAGCCACCAGGACACAGCAAGAAGCGTGGTCTGGTTGAGACCATCGACAGAGGAAGGAGGCTGCTGTGGAGGCCCGAGTGGGCCCAAGCTGTGACTGAGAACCTGCATCGGGATCATCACACTACTCCCCTTATCCATGGGAAGGAACCCGAAGAACTTATCAAGCATCAGAGGAGCATTGAGAACCCCCTGGTTGCTGAAGGACTGCATGTGAGGAACTAGAGGGCATCTGACAGCAACCCTCCTGGGCTGCGTCTGAAAGACTTACCAGAAGCAGCTGATGAAGCTGCAGTGGCCACGAAGGAGGTGCGCTCAGAGACTCTGGTAGCTCGAAACTTGCTGGTGCAGGTAAGAATGATTTTCAGGCCATACGGCCCCAGGGGAACTTGCATGTCAGATAGTGCAGCAGCACTGGAGCACTTTTGACTTTAATTGAAAGTCGAAGTGTGACTCCTAACACTTACTACTAGTGGGGCTTAACCTGAATGTTACCTGTAATGAATGGGGAATAATCACTATCACTAGCAAGAAGGGAGTGGGACTCAGGGACCCGCCTCTGAAACACTAGAGCCCTGACCTTAAGGGACTGTGTGTATTGTTTGAGAATGTCGTATTTTACTTTGTGGTCATATATAAATACTTCTTTCATTCAATAAAAGCCAGTATTTGACTGGACAATCATTTATTGCTGCTGCACGCATTTTGAGTTGTGAGCCAGTGTTCACCCCCCTGTGTTTACACCCCCCCACCACTACCAAGAAGCCTTGGACTGCTCGACCTGCGCTACCGCTAACAGTCAAGTGCTAAAGGGGTACTTGGCCCAGTTGCTCAGGACCCATAGTAGCTCAGGCCTGGGACATCAGGAGTGAAAGGTCTCAACCCCACCAGTAGCTCCGGCTTTCCCCATTGCCCTCTGAACGGGGTTCTGACAACAAGGCTACTCGTAGAAGGTGCTATATACATTTTGATACGATTATGTGACTGCAGTGAGACTCTGAGCACTTAAACTTCTGCTACCCATGCTAAATAGGAGCATCACAATTGGTTATTAATACTTAAAGTGTGCCTGGGAACTGAGGTTGAGTTGAGCAACTTTCGTTCTCATGTTTTGACAGGATGGATCGAACATCCACAGCCTGAAGTTGTCTTTCGATCTGTTAAGCTCCATTTGTCTCCAGCAGTACAGTACTGGACTTGAAAAATGCAAACTCTGTAATATTTCACAATCTCACACATATAGCACAAGTGGCATAACGTTATCTCATTACTAAATATACTGTCTTATGCACAATTACTGTACAAAGTTGTGATGCAGTAACTGCCCAGGGGGCGTATTAAAGAGACTTTGAAAAGATGGGCTAAAACAGAGAAAATACACTTACACTATTTGTAACACCCGGTAATTGGTGATGGGGCAAACTTGTTTGCACAAAGACTGCTGCCCTTTTTATATGATAATAAACTGTGAAATACATTTTGTCTACTTTTCAAATGCGAAAGACAGGACTTAGCTTGAAAGCAAAATCAGTTAGTTTTATTATTATTTAAAAAACAGCAAATGTAGTGCAAATCGGTTTGCTCTGTGAGAATTGTGGGAGGAATTTATTTTTTAAATCTCTAACACAAGTAATACGATTTAAACGCTGAAAAGTGAGTTATACAGGTTTCGCAATAGTTTTCCAATCACTTTCCTCAATATTTGCCATGGTGAAGAAGTCTTTCTGTAAAACTGAATGGCGAAAAGAATGTTTGATACATTCCACATCACACATGCAGCAAAACTCATATAACTAATTTGAGT
Organism: Calotriton arnoldi; assembly: GCA_963921515.1. NCBI lineage: Eukaryota > Metazoa > Chordata > Amphibia > Caudata > Salamandridae > Calotriton > Calotriton arnoldi. Next base: position 3,907,279 of record CAWUFW010000407.1, read on the forward strand.
CAATCAGATTGACCTATACTTTGCATCTGTACTGTGGGGCCTAGTCTAAAAACAAAAAAATGCTGTGACTACTTGCATTAGTCGAAGCATGAGGACCCCACCAAATACACTTTAAGCCTTCAAATAGCTTTCCTGAGCTAGCATTATAACATAATGTGGCCAGTTTTCTCTTATTGCCTACCGAACAATAGTGACATTTAAAGAAAGAATTGAAGCAAGCGAATTTCCAAGTTTCGATTTTTCTTAAAAGAAATACTTCATGAAAATGAAACCATTAAAGAGAGATGCAGTGTTTAAGTGTTTACCGCTTTGACTACGGTCATGCACTTCAGTTCATTATGCGGATTGGCACTTCACTTATAGTAACATCTTGCAAAAAAGGACTGCGTGCTTAACCAACACTGGTAAAAAAAAAAAAAAAAAAAGAACATTTGCATTTCTGTTTACGAGTACAGATGGACACCTGGATGGATTTAGATGAGAGAAAATAAAAATTCGCCTAGGCCCAACATCAAAGAAGCTCACAAGTGATGCACAGAAAAATGAGGTGTCCAATATCTTAAAAAAAAAAAACAACTCACTCTCAACAACCTTTAAGTGTCCTAGTTCTGAGTAGGTAAAACCATTTTCAGGTGCTGGAATTGACATACCTCTCTAATCTAAGGCAGTGCCCAAATTCTGGAATTGTACACTTCTGGTATGTTCTCGGAGAGACGTATGGGAAGAATGAACCCCTCTATTCTTCTCCAAAAGCTGAACGGATTTTTGAAAGCTGTGGACCGGATGCAATTGTAAATCTAGTACTTAGCAGAATGAGTGGCGTGGCACAACGGTCTACAAAATGAGAAGTGTCGGTGGAGTGTCTCCAACTGCAGTTCTAAAACACCAACAAACTAAGAAGTTTTATGCTTCGGGTGGAGGCAAATTCAGACCATCTCTGTCAGGTCAACAATTTGAGTGTGTGCTCCCAACTTACTTTACTACTGCGCTTAACATCTTTATTCTTCTGCAGGTCTTTACAATGCATTCACAGGGAGGATGCAGAAAGAAGATGAACAGCATGAGAGCACTGTTTACCATCACAACATAATCTTGTGGCCAGTTAAATTCAACTGGTAAATTTCACCTGTTCCCAGAAATCTGTTAATGCATTAGCTTGGTCTCGAAATCAGTAAGGTAAGTGTGACTAACCCACCTAAATGCCAATCTCTCTCAGAAATTTCCCTTCTGCAATTGGTAAAACACAGCAGTTCCTAAAGTAGTTCTGTCGACCTCTCTAGTCAGTGTCTTGAGAAGTTAGGAGTACATTGCTGTGTCCTTGATTTGAGGCTTTGTATGGAATGGAAGGGTATGACACAGTAGAAAACAAAATATCCTGGGTCTCTATAGATAAAAACAGGAAGTGCATTGATCTCCATCCCTCAGCAGCGGTAGAGATGAAGTTCAGATGTTGATGTACCACAGCAAGATCTAAATCAAGCATCAAAAGCCCTTTAAGTGTGGCAGCCATTGGGTTTTTTGTGATGCAAAGTCTCCAGGACATGGGTCCCTTGCTCGCTGTGCTACTGGATTCAAGCTAGCCTGGCTGATGAGGGTTGATACCCCGAAACCGGTCCCAGGCTGTTTGTTTCCGGTCCAGGGAGGACCTGACCTGGCAGTTCGGGCTGGACTATTTCCATGAGGAGCAGGGCCAAGATTGATTTGCATATGGCTCGGTCCAAACTAGGTGGCATAGTGAGCAAAAGAACGATGGATTCAACTCAGATCTCGTGACTGAGGGGTGAGTGCCTGAAAAGTTTCAGCACTCCGTCCATCATCTTGTTGTGTTTGCAATGAATACACACCGTTTTCTTTACAGCCTTATTTAGCATCAAGGCGAGGCCTTTGCAGACTCTTTAAACAACAAATGGCTGGCATTTTTTCTCTTGGAAACTCGTGAGATGCCTTTTCATGAAATGCATTATCCTACTGTGGCAGTAAAAATAAAAAACAGATGTAAGGAATAGGCAGAGTGCGGACCCAGAGGGTACTGGAACCTGTGAAAAAACACACAAAGCCTCATCAATGAGTTCACGAAGGCATGTAAATATGTAAATGGTCTTTTAAAGATCTGTGAAAAAACTTGGGTTTGGCGGAGATAAGACTCCAGACACTGCCCAGCTGAGCACACAGCAGTTCAAGCTGCAGCAGCCCAGGCTGAGACACATGGTTGGGGGGGGGGGGGGAGGTCTAAAGCCATTTTAGCCCTATGTGGGTTGAGCACCATCCCCCAGGGGTGACAGTGCTTCGCTCTACAAATGCTGATTGATTGATTGTTACACTTCACACAATCGCATGAATCTACTCTGCTTATAAAGGGAGGAAAAATATGATGTGCATGTGTAAATAACTATAAAAAATACAAGCATTGGCACATCCAATAGGTCTGGAATTGGCTGGCAGCTTTTTGGCTTTGACAATGCTTGTTTTGTGAAGACATGATTATTGTTAAACATTTTTTTTCCGGTAAATTGCCAGCTCAATGCCAATATCCAATATAAAAGAAAACACATTTGCTAAGAGCACCACATTTTAGAGGTCAATAAAATACCAGAATTGCTTTCTGCTTGGGGACTTTCTTTTTAGGTCGAGCCTAGAGCAGCGCATGCGCGCTGCCCTGCGAGACTTCTTGTAAGGGGGCTTCAGAAAGCTGACCACACGCTCGTGCATGAGTGGCCTATTGCTTGCGGTTACCCGCACGGGCGCCATGTGTTTTGAATTATCGTGCCCAGACGCGTGCGCGATAACTCAAGACACATGGCTCGCTGTGGCGCGCGCGCACGCACCACTCGCGTGCTTGTTTTTTTCGCATTCAGCTTTTTAGGTCGAGCCCAGCTGCTCTGCGAGACTGCTTGTTTTTTCTTCCCTTCTCTGTTAGTGAGAAATCTAAACATTTATCGGTGGAAAGGTATCTCCAAGCACTCCCCTCAATAACCCGGATGTTCATGAAATGTTATTGGAAGCGAAAGGCAGAAAGGTGCCATTTCTTTCTGATTTTTCTCTGGCGTGCTCTTTAAAATTAGAAGCATTTGTTGCCTCCCGGTTTTAGTTGCCGCCGATATAGCTCGGCTAAGAAAACGCACATTTCTGAAGCGACCTGGGACTAACTTTGATTTTGAGCTGAATTGGCAGCTCTCTGTTGCTCGGGCTTGCACTCGCCCCTGTACGATAAATTGGTCTTGACGTTGTCAATAATATTTCAAAATGGCATCATTTTTTATTTAGGTGCTGGGTGTGAGCGGATGAAAGAGCTCGGCTTGCAGAGATCTGGGTTAAAATACTATTTTTTTAAGTAGATTACTTCGTATTTTTGCAGGACCCCATGTTCCAATTCTTGGCATATTTTTCTGATTGGGGTATTTGCGGTTTCTTGACCCACAATGTTTCCAATCACCTTCCGCCACTATAGCATATGCTCTATTTTAAAAACGGTTCCACCATAAAAATCAGATGCGGGAAGCATATTACACTGTCGCAGAGTGGTGACATCATAGTCTGCTTCCTGACATCTAGCAGAAGCCAGCATTGTCTTGATGCGTGCCGAGTAAACATAAGACAGCTTGGTTCAAATCTCAATTAAGTTCGCACCAGGGCTTTAAGTGGGATGAAAAACTGGAGGGTCTCTCAAGGGGCGTAGCCAATGTAATTAAGGGCGTGGCTTAAAAACACTTAATCTAAAAATCTGTGCTGAGCATAGTGTGCCGCCTGCCGCCCGACTTGTATTTGCTGTTTCTGTCATTGCATCTAGATATATGATACAACAAGTAACATCATACCTACAACAAGTCAGGACTATTGGCTTTGTCAATGGTTGTTAGTTGCATAAGATAAATAAGTAGCAACCATGGCTTGAATATAATATTGAAAAAGCTTCCACTTACAGCCCTGGTGACACCACGACAATGTTACTGCTCCTGAGTTTCAAAAAGAGAAGGGAAATCCTGAGAGAAAATGAATCTCTTTAAAGGATTCCCCTTCCCCTACAACGCTCACCTGGCATGACGCCATGCCGTAACTTCTCCACTATTGAGAAGTGAGCCGTGTGAGCACACACACATCAATGTGCCTGCTGTCACCGCAGTCTGGAAACAAACGGACCGCCTGTGACCAGGCACAAAACAGAGCCCGATAGAGACCCTTTGAGGCCTCCTTTAAACAAGCATTGGCATAACCAATAGGTCTTGCCTTTGGGACCTTATAAGTGTTTAGCCATGCAACACTTGATGTTGTTGCACCAAGGATATTGTGCTGGATAACTAAACACTTATAAGGTCCCAAAGGCGAGACCTATTGGCTTTGCCAATGCTTGTTTGAAATGTTTCTGGCAACTGCCTCGATTTAACTTTCTTGATAGAAAACGACCAGCAGAGGTCAGTAAAATACCAGAAACACTTTAGCATTCTCTAGATTCCAGTCCATAGAAATTCTCTTTCATGAGCAACCGTAGACAATGATATTTTTTCAAATCTTGTATTTTCAGTGATATGACCACCGAAGGCCTGATTTTATATTAAAACCAGAGTTTTGGACTATACCATTTCCCGCTGAAAGCCAATATTTCTCTCCATGTGTTCCCATACCTGGCGTGTCACGCAGTTTGGTGCTTATTTTCCCTCCATGATAAAGAACAGTAGATGTTTCACCAGGCTAAAGTGCTGCATAGCTAAATACATATAAGGCCCCAAAGGCGAGACCGATCGCATTGCAAATGCTTGTTTTATTTACTATAGTAGGTGGGAGAAAAATCTGAATGACCAAAAAACAGCCCAACGGATGAAGAGAGCTGACTGAAAGCCCCTATATTCATAGTATGTATGTGACATCAGTAAAATGAAAAGGTTGTGACTAATGCCTGACCTCAAAAATAGAAAAAAATCAGACAGATGCATTGAAAAATGCGGCACTTTGAGATAACGATAGGGGGTTTGGAAAATAGAGTGAAAGTCAAACTTAAGTAATTAGAGCAGTGTAATTCCTAACAGAGATAATGGCTCCATCAGCCTAATAGAGCATTGCGACATCTGTTGTGCAAAGACCACAGAGACCGAGCTTTGTCTCGTTTCACTGTTTACTTTTCAAAAGTAAATAGGTACACGGGTGCACTCCCTATTCACACCTTTCACTCCGCTCCACCGCCCTCCCTGCTCCCCGGAGACCCCGGCTAATACACATTGTTTGAGCACTAAGCCTGGCCTCGGATGCTGAGTCGAACAACTGCCTCCCCGCGTCAGAACACTTCCGCCGAGCGCGCGCGGGAGTGGCGGCCCATTACATTCCAACCCAATTCCAATTATTTATCGCGGGGCTGGGCTCAAAAGAGCGCTCGCGGTGAATTGCCTGCACGCGCCGCCTGCCGCCGGCTCCAGACCTGCAAGGGGATTTAAAGAGCCAATCTCTAGATCATTACGAGTCCAAGCACACAGCTTTCTCGCCGATTATGAGAAAATACAAACTTTGAGGCTTGATTTCACGGGTAATCTTTTCCATTCGGCAGATGAGTTTTGGAGAGTGAGTAGAACAATCAGGGGTCTCTCTTCGAGGCTGGGGCTGTGGGAAGCGGCTGATACTATGAAGGACTGGCTGCACGACGACTGAACAGTAAAAGCAAACAAGCCAGCGAATTCACAGGGAGAACCGAGTCAGGGGTCTCGCTCGGCTCTAAAAGCAGAAGCAGGATTCGAGCCATCGAAAGACCAATCATGTCTGGTTGTATTCTCACTTTCTTGCTCTGCAGTTACTTGAAACTGAAAGTTTTGCATAAGGAGAAAAAAACGCACGTTGTATGTTATTCCTACTCATACTGCAGCACTACATTATGCAGGGCGCTAAGGCTAAGGGCCCCCAAGGTCACTTTCCGACAGGCTTTCTATGTCGGAAAGCCCGACATGGAAAGCCTGTCGGAAACAGACATCGTAATCCCTACGGCGGAAACGCCGTCCATAGGGATTACGGGGTGGTCTCCGACTGGCCGACGGGCTATTTGAGCCCATCGGAATCCAGCTTGAATGACCGGCCGGTTTGAATTCTGACCGCCTTATTCATAATACGGCAGTCGGAAAGCAACTTTCCGACCGACATCCAAATCGGCCTCGAAGTAGGATTCCTTGGGCCTTGATTATTTGGTTCTCTTGGGGGATGTTTAACAGACTCCATCAATGATACAAGCTTCACCATCCTAAGAATTCCATTCATCATCTTTGTATCACCTACTGGAAGTTCAGACACTCCTGATATCTTCTGCCATTAACTTTGTTCCTAGCTGGGTTGAAGTTCTGTATCTGTAATGTGAGATACACGCAAATCATTTTTGTGCTGGATCTTGTTTCAGTTTTCTTTTCAAATTCCTAATCTTCTGAAATGTTCTCGGCTAGTTGACTGGGAATCAGTACCTTCCCACGGCACAAGCATTGTTCTAGGAGTCCCAAAATGTCATATGGTGCCCACCACAAGTGCAAAATCTGGCATTAATGTGCAACTGCCGCTATGCTCTTTGGTCTTTTTTCTGCACCAGATAGCGCCACTGTAAAATTCTTGAAGTTTAAATACACAAGGATACTTATTTAAAGATTTAACACAAAAGGTCCTTTCTCATTGAGCAAGCGGCCTCCTGACAAAGTAATGCAGCAAATGTTGTCTAAGAGTCTAGGATGAAGTCCTGTGTCTGCTATTGATTGTCTATGATTTTATCAGATAGTCAATATTGGAGTTTTTCCTGCAATTTGAAAGTCTTGGGCAGTCTAGATAGAGGAAACTTAGTTTGACTCTTTCTAAAATGAGATGCAATTACCTAAACATGCTGTGTCTCTTTTGCATCCAAGTTCTGCTACATACTAGATTCCACATGCAACTTTCTCTGTTCAGTAGATTCCTAAAAAAAGATCGCAGGACCGAGTGGCAGCAAATCTCCCAATTTTTTAGGTCGAGCCTAGAGTAGCGCGCAAGCGCTACTTCTGGCGAAGACTTTAAGTAAGGGGGTTTCAGAAGCAGTCCAAACGCTCGTGCGTCGTGGCTGGCCTTTTTGGGATGGTTACGAGCGGCAGACATGTGTTTCCAATTATCGTGCCCAGACGCGTGCGCGATAATTGGAAAAACATGCCGGCAAAAGGCCATGACGCACGAGCGTCTGGTCAGCTGAGCAGGCTGCCGCGCTCACTCGCCCCCGCTCCTCTCGTCCCCGCTCCTCTCTTGTTTTTATTGCGGCACCCATTTCATTTAAACTATTCAACGCGGCGCCCATTTAATGAGCGCCGTGCTTTTATCTTCAAAACTCAATCTCCCCGTAGGGGGCCCTCCCTCCCACCACAAAAAACAGGCTGCCTGTTTAATTCTCCACCCATCCCCGCTGCCGGTTAACGAGTTGACCTCGGGTGGCCTCTGTGAGCACTCTGTGTATTTTCGCACCCCCCACCCCCACGCCCGCACTCCGCTGTCCGTGCATTGTGGTTTACATTCCATAATATTTATTACGATACCCAATATACCCATTACTGATGTGGTGGCTGCGGCTGATTGCGGAGCGATCGGCTCTGCTGGGAGTGTGGTGCTCGGAGTGTTAGGGGCTTCCGCGGACTCCAGTCTCCCAGCCCAGCTGTTTGTGAGGAGCTGCAGCATGGTGAAGTGCTTGGCTGGCTGGGTAGGGGGTTTCTATCTAGCTGTTGGATCATTTAAACTATTCAGCGCGGCGCCGACCAGGCGAGGAGGACGCCGCCGCCCACAAAACCAAGGGCACATCACACAACACTACAGGGGAGCTGTGGGTAGATCCAGTGATACAAGGAGTCCGTGTTTGGGAAGAGTGGTGGCTAAAACCCAGGTGCTGTGTGAGTGTGGGGAGAAAGGGCAGTACAGATAAAGTGGGAATCACCTCATCAATGCTGTCTCAGCGTGAGGGTACACCCCCCCCCCCCCAGCCAGTCGCAGTCAGTTGCATGCCTATAGTTGTGAGGGTTTAAGACTTGGTACATAGCGGGGAGGGTCTTCCCATAACAGTGCGATGGGCATAAATCTCGTTATAGTGGGGGTATGTTCCATTATACAGTATAGGGGCTTCTGGCCTTGGAGATTGTGTGGCTGAGAGATGGGGCGCCCGTCGACTGTCAGTTTTTGTGCGTGTCTTGGGGTTCTCCCCATGGTACATTGGGTCATTGCCTATAAACAGTATTCGAGGCTGTTACTTCCACAACGGAGGCAGTGTGGGGTTTAAAGCCAGGCCCTGTGGTAGGTAGTCCGTGGGTAATAATAGTGCGATAGACTTTCTCAGAGAGGGCGTGGGAGGATTCCTAGGTAAACTGGGCGTTTTATACCCGGGGCAATGTGCCAGTACCGCCCATGTCATGCTAGTTTTCGCAGCATGGGACGGAAAGGAGACCAGGACTTCGTATTGTTGTCCGTGCACAGGGGCACAAGATGTAGAAACAGCAGGACGCTCTCTTGTGGAATCGGAAGGCCTTGGCCTTTCGGTACAGGCTCCTCTTAGTGCTTCGCTTGCCACTGGTGCTCTGGCCTTTCTGTGTAGCACACAACCCTATGTGTACCCCTGAATTAAGTCTAGGATCTGAGGCATTCAAGAATGTCGCCGAGGCCTGTAGCTGCTGTGAGGGGTGCACCTTCCCTCCATTGCATTGGGAAAAGTAGCTACTTCCCGGCATGCCCGGGATTTGGTGTGTGTGTGTCCGGTTTGGCTGTGTGCGCAGCTCTCTGCAGGTACAGTAACTCGCCATCTGTCCTAACAATTAATCATGTGCTGCCTTCTGCTCAGAGCTCCGGCTGCTTTTCTCCGTTCTGAATGCAGCGCCTGCCCACAGACATGTCTGTCATGCCTACGTACATGCACAAAACATAACACCGACCTGTTTACCTACATGCAGTTAGTCTAGACGGGATATAACTACAGCGCACGAGAATTATTCAGAGCTTCCTAATTTAAAGCTTTTGTTGCAGGAAATATGCGTTTTAAGATTAAAATTAATTTCCTCGTGTTTAGCATTATTTAGACTCCCCTTTGTGCTTACTCGAGTACCACAAACGCGTTTCAATAGATCAGTGGATTATATCCATTTAACTGCCCTTAGGAATGTATACAGCTTCTGCTGAATGCGCGAGTCGTGTGTAACATGCACGGTTGTGACTGCCACCACAACATACACGGATTCAAAGGCATCCAAAACTCGTAAAATGTGCCCAGTCGATGTATTGTTGAACATGCTGTTTTGCCAGTGACTCCTTTGCTTGCAAATGCACGGTATGCAAAGGCACCCAAATGGCCGTATGTCTTTTCAACAACCATCCCAAGTGACAGCGGTCCTTAAGCATTCCTCCGCAGCCCGCCAGCTGTATGCACAGGGCTGCCCAGGGTCCAGATATTGAGATTTCAAAGGTAGCCTTACGAAATGTGGGTATAGTGACAAATTCATTTGGATGCTTGAAAACGGCGGCTCATGGCACCGTAGATTATCATCAGTAGCCGTGGTGCCAAGGAAGACGCAAGGGGCCGGCGATAGGACCCAAAGGGCAGCAGACAAATACAGTTAAACGGTGGGTGGGTGAGATGTGGCCTGTGGATAACTTTGTGGGAGGGTGAATGGATATTCAGGCAAGGTCTTTACATATTTACACGTGTTATCTGAAACGGGGAGGGGGGCGCGTCTGGGTGACGTCAGCGACTTGCTTCTGACAAATTGTTTGAACTGAACCGAATATAGATAGGGAAATGCGCAAATATAAACAAGCATTGGCATAGCCAATAGGTCTCGCATTTGGGACCCTATAAGTGTTTCGTTATCCAGCACAATATCCTTGATGCAACATCAACTGTTGCATGGCTAAACACTTATAAGGTCCCAAAGGCGAGACCTATTGGCTATGCCAATGCTTGTCTTCTTTGATCTTGGAAAATGTGATAGGGTGTTGCTTCCAAGTCATCTAATCTCATTCACAACAATCTTCTTAGAGGAGGGCAATAAAATGCCAAAGAGGACGGCTACCCGCTTAGCATTAACAGTCAACCATTTTACAGCTATGAGGACACATGTACAATGTTTAATTCAACACCACAGTCTTGTTCTTTACACAATCAGGAGAAAGCACACAAAACAGAACTCAGAACCGCTTGAGGTTAAGGTTTCACACAAAATAACATTTTGAACTAAAAACATTTTTTAACTAAGGGCCTCGAGCCTGACCAGAAACTTTGCTTTCTTTTGCTTTGGCAGTAAATTGATCCTGCTAGAATGTTTTCCAAAATGACTCAATCATATCCACTGCATCTGTAGTTTTTCTCAGCCCCCTGAAAAACGACATCACCACACAAAGGCGTGTGCAAGATAAGTAAAATGTAAACGTTCCTTACATCTGCGGCATACAGCGATAATCTCCAAATTTGTCAAACTTTGATAAAGAGTCAAACATTTAGCTCAAGTACAAAGGTACATTTCTAAACAATATAAAAAGTTATTATTTTGGGCTTGTTAATCTTCACCTAATCATCTATGCTATATCATAAAATTCCTAGTTTGAGTTTTTGATAGCTTTGTTATTGTTTATGAATTGATTAACATGACCTAGAAAACTTGTTAGTAAAGTACACATCACAGAAGGATGAGCGCGTCACACCTCCAGGCAATACACCACCACCCACAACTCTGGTACTCTTGGTACATGCCGATATTTGGCAACAAACAGCCGAGAGATTTTATGTCAAGATGGGTGGCTAGCATTATGCACGAACTCCTTTAATATGCCACTCCTGTAACAATTAAAAGAACCTTAAGCCGAAGAATAAAACACTAGAACGTCCTATGCAGGCCATAAAAACCACCAAGCGCTAACATTCTGCCTTGTGGGAGTGCAGGTTGGAGGAAGTGGAGAAACACCAACTACCATCTGAAAGAGAGCAAGTCTTGGACATAAGCGGATAAAGTTAGAGCATATGGGTTTCTCATCGCATGATATGCGTAAAAGTGACTGCCTAGTTAGAAGCAGAGTGGCTTGTCCCACTGGATAGGCCATTACTCTATGAATACATCTTGACACTTTAAACATCTAGTCTACGACATTATGATGAAACAAATATAAACTGCACTCAACCTCCTCCCTTAAGAATGCAGCAGTGTTAGGGGGTTATCAGTCAAGCACTGGCGCCTCCTTATTGCACACAAGATTGCCTGCAGAGGTCAGAGGGCAGCTATATACCCTGCTTAACTTTATTAATGGCCTATGGAGGCCCAGCGCTCCTTGTTGCCAGTGTCTAGCAATCTATTTATGTGCTTTTAAGCTTTGGTAGTGTCTAAAAAATGTCAGATTTGAAAGTAATGAATGAAGCAGTTAGTTTAATAATCCTATCCTAGTTTATTATCCTATTTTCACAACTTGTCAGAGTTATGCAGCCACCACAATGGTTAATTTGTAAAACAAAATAAGTGACAGGGCTCTCGTCTGGAGGTAGCTTGCACCAACCCATTTATCCTCTTAGCGCCGCCTAGTACAGAACCAGCTAACCATGAAAGTGGGGAGATGATGTGGCATAATGGCCAGAGCTGCTGACTTCGGATCTGGGGAACCAGGTTCGAGGCTAGGCGTCGGCTCAACATCCTTCGATTCTGGGTAAATCACAATCTCCCGGTAAATTAACGTGTCCTTAATTGGTGCACATGGAAAGCACCTGTGTTGATGATTAAGTGCCCCTGCTGAGCACTGGAAACCACCGGCTCAAATTAATCACTGAGCCACCACTCAACGTTGTTCCATATATTAGCCTTCATAGCACGTTGGACTGAATAGGCACAGTTTATACAGATGTATCACAACAAACTTATACACACACTATTCGGCGAGATTGCTCAATGGATTAAATTAAATTGCATTCATACGGCGCTTACTACCCCTGACGAGGCGTTGAACATCTAATCGGGCTCTACTCTAATCCTTTAATGAAGGCAATGTATCAACTAGCTAAGTTTAAAGCTTTGTGCATTTGAATCCATCATTTCCACATCTTATCACCCAATGCTATCAATACAATCTGAACACGCTAGACACACTGGCATGGCACTCTCCTGCAAACAGCCAAGTGCCAGGGAACATAAGGATGGCAATGTGTCACTCTTTAACTGCCCCAAAACCCACAGAGAATGTCCAACATATACACAATAGTACTCCACCAGCTGCCACAACAGAACACAACACACCAAAACAACTGCAATGTGAAAATAATTCAGCACCAAAGGGCAATCGGATAGCAACATTTAGGTGCGCATCATAACACCACTAGAACACGTCAACACCTAAACTATTGCCTAAACAAAATGAAAGGTAATGCAATGATTGTAATCTAACAATTCGCTGAATGGCCTTGCTTTGCTACACGTGAATCCACCATTCCTACACCCTAACAGCCAGCTCTGCCTATACAACAAAACCCATTAGATGCACAGCACCAGAGATCATGAAGCCAAACCAGCGCCATAGTCAGTACAGAGCAATGTGCCACTCTACAACAGCACTGCACAGAGCTGGGAACTCCACCTCTTGTCCACAGACCCATATGGGGCAGATGGCACAAACCCCTAAACACACATGCCAAATGTATTGCCTTGTGTCTCATTTCACATAATACGAGTCACTAAAGATATTAATGCATCAAACGGTAAATCTTTCAGGCTGTAATGCACTTGAACCCAAACCACTGCCAATAAACGGAAGCAACTAGTCGCATCAAAAGCAACCTTTCTTTCACCGCCTTGAGACCCTCATGGGTGAGTAGCCGCACTATACAAACCCCTGATTGATTAATTCATCACACAGTGACAGTGCATACACATGCACCATTTTCCCCTACAAAACTCTACACAGCAGGATCAGATACTCGCGCAAAGGATCAGTCGAACCAGCGATGCACTTGAATAACAAAAAGCTGCACACCCCATGTATTACTCCTGCTTGTACCAAAAAGTAATCTTCTCTCCTGCAGGCCATCTTGTGTCCATGGCATTTACCAATGCACAGATCGGTGTGCCGCTGACAATGTGCAATTTTACAAATAATACTCACACCAAAATGTCCTGCTACTAGCAAACTTACTTGTTACTTTCCCAATCCCAAACAGGGCTGGCCCAAATAGAAACTGGCAAGATGCCTCCCTGAACAATCCACACATGCACAGCTTGTCAAACTAGGTGTGGCTCCATCCTGCGACTCTACCATGCACATACTAACGCATGTTCTGCACAGCTCGACCATCCTTGCATGCGACCACGCATACACCATGTCCTACATATTCACATGGGCATACATTACAGTTGTGCCCGGTAGGCACATAAATGCTCAACCTAGACAACCCAGTCATAGTGTGGCTATGCACAACAGAAAAGACCACCAGAGCTAAAATACAACATCAGTGTTAGTCAGAAACTCCACAAATACAAAGAATACTATGACAAAAAAATCTTTCATTAAAAAGACTTCTCCAAGTGGGATCAAGTTTCTGTGAATCCTATAATGGTGACGCTCTACACATTTCTACCTTGGTACTTTATCCAATTAATTTCACAACTTCTTAAAAACAAGTTCCAAACTCTACTTGCAAACCTACTCTACACTCCTACTCGCCTGGCCACATCTTCCCTTTGGATCCCTGGGAAAACCACTAGGTCTCCGAATCATCACAATTTGTAATGCACACCTTCACTTCTATTCTAATATCTCATAATGGAACTTTTTCCTAAAGCTGGGTCTGTATCCTAATGTAGATAGCTTTTCTTATATCCCTCTTTACTAAAATGTGTCTTTTTTCACCCTCTAATGAGCAATTTTCTCCTCTATTAGCAAACAGATTTTTTCCCCCAATGGTAAAAAAAAGTAACAATAATCAGAGGCAATGCCACAACTTGTAGTTTACAATAGCATGGTAGCATTGTTTAGTTTTAACTAAAATAATTCCACCGTGGTTTCACCCTTAATTCCCATTTGATCAATTTGAGAACCAAATCACTTTTTTCTGTTGGCTTCGCAATTCATATATCCATATAAAAATTGGTGCACTTTTAAATAAATAGAGTACCTACAGTAGAATAGAATATATAAACAGTACAATAACAGGTAAACCAAGATACTGCACAGTCACAACGTGTAGCACATCGCTGAAACTTAAATTCTCGTTTCTACAACTCGCAATGAGAGTTGTAAACTGATATCTACAAGGGGCTGTTACTTGGGGAACAGCAGAATCTTTAAGAATCTTTGAATTGGGAGATGAGGATTAACAGTGAAAGTGTTAGGAAGTGAAACGGAGACCAGTTGAGGTGGCAGGAGTTGTATTTATTGCGGTACAGAGAGCCGTCCCAGCTGGTACAGAAAGCTATTAAATGGACAGTGTGTAGGGCTGGAGAGTTTAACAAGTGAGAATTAGGGTAGAAAAACAATGTCAAAATGTGGTTGCTTTCATTAGCTGCTGTGGGAAGTTGACCTGGTATATGATGTCCACTAATTAAAGTGGGCACCTTGCACCAGTCCAAACAACCCTTATGGTGATATAAGTAGTCAAAGATAACCTTAGAAAGCTATCCAAGTGGTAGCTATGGAGAGCAGCCTTCAGGCTCAGTCTTGAAGGAATGTTAAGCAGCTTGTTTTACCAGAATGCAACCTTATATTATTGATTAAATGAAAGGAGAACCACACAGTAGTTATAAAAATATGTATTTATTAGTATAGCACACTCTAAGTATGACACAGAATCTTCTACACGAAGATACTCACAAAGCACACAATACTGTAGGACAGAAACAATAGTAAATAGCACTAATACACAGTGGGCCCCAGGGGGGGACCAGACCATATACTAAAATAGTGGTATAAGAACCACGACTCGGGTCAAGACAGTGTCTAGAGGATGTAGGATCGCAGGGACCCCAAGGAACCACCCTAGGTGAGTAAGTAGGGACCCCACGGAGGATGGGTGCAGTGTGGGAACATGACTGTGTGCGCCGTACAATTCTATGGGAGAGTCGCGGTTGCAGTTTTAAAGTATAAGGACCCTTCTGAGTCGACTTCGAAGAAACCCTGTGGAACTTAGGAGGTTGGAGAGCCACCCCACCCGTGGATACTGTAGTACCAGAGTTTCCTATCCCAGGGAAGCTGGGTGCATTGGGCTGAAGTGGATTCGGAAACCTCCGTCGAACTCAATGGAGGACTTCGAAGAAGAGCCACTGCTGGGAAGAAGAAAAAGTGTCCGTCGGAATCCAAAGGTGGATTCTTGATGAAGAGTACCTGAAAGCAGAGGGGACAGAGTCTAGGTCACTCAGGAGTGACCAGGGGCTCGGTAGACGAATGCCCACCGATGTCGGTGCTTCAGGTGCGTCGAGGGGGTTCTTGACTCTGCAGCCACCGGGACCAGGAGACGTTGAGGATGCCCAGGAGCCGGATACGAGCTGGCCCATGAAGGATGTCGAGTGCTGAGGGGTCGGTGTCCGGTGGGAGCACCAACAAGCCTTGACAACGGCAACCCACGAAGATGGTCAAGAAAGGTTACGGTTCGGACCAGCAAGGTCCAAGAGACTCACCAAACACAGGGGAGTCAGGGCAAGCCTGGAGCAACCAGGGGAGCCCAAGAAAAGCAGTGTTGACTCTCAAGAGGACCCACATGCCGGAGGCACAGGAGTCGCGAGGGGACCTCGAGCAGTTTCACAAAGCAGCAGCCCACGGAGCACTCGGTGCGAGGAGGACGGAGTTCTTTGTAGAAATGGTGCCAGAGGTTGGGGCTACTCGGAGCCCAGTGCACTTGTTTTGGAAACGCCAACAAGCATATGCACTTGCAAAAGTACACGGTGCACAGGGGTACGGGTATTGCAGCCCCCACGAGGGATTCTGACCTCAAACTTGGTGAGAGGGCAGCTCGGACCTCGAGGAACTTGGAAACCCACCTCCTGTGTTGCTGGAGCCTTTGGAGTCCGTAAGAGCTCCGGAGCAGCCGACCAGTCAGTTGAGATGTGGTGCCTGCGGTTTCAGGGGAGTGACTCCTTCACTCCAAGGGAGATACCTTCAGTTGTCCTTGATGCTCCACAGGTCCTGCACGGAGCCTGTATGGTGCATGGGCACAGACGACACTTCAGACTGAGAGGGAGACGAAGTCAGGCCCAAACAAAGTCCAGCGAAGTCCAGAGTGTCCAGACGGTCGAAGTTCAGTGGTTTCTGGTTCAGAATCTTGTCCACGTCGAATCTAGGGTCCTACTGCCAGGTAAGCCCTTTAGTACCCACGGGAGAGGGTTGGACAGATTCAGGGGACCCTCCCAGGGGAGGATCTGGACAGTGGGGAGGTTACTCCCATGTCCTTTACCCAGTTTCGTGCCAGAGCAGGAGCCAACGGCTCCCAGGACTGGTTTGAACTAGACTATGCACAGGGACACCAAATGTGCCCCTCATGCAGACTTTCGGTCGCTGGCAAGCGCACCCACTCAGGCCTAATCCTGTCTGGGAGGTGGTCACACCTCCCTGTGACAGGATGCCTATTGTTCTGCCTTCCCCTGCTCGAGCTTGGATCAGCAGCAGGAGGGCAGAAATGTGTCTCTGGTTGGCAGCAACCATTTTGGGCTGCCCGGGACTAGAAGGCTGGTATCGGGAACACCAGGGACCTCACACAGCTCGTTTCTGAGGGGTGGAATCATACCTCCCACACCGGTTACCGGTGCGGCGGTATGATTCCACAATGTTTGACACCAAACATGATAGGGTTACTTTCAGCCGTTTTAGAGTTGGTCATCACGCGGTCGCATAATGCCACTCTATATGTCGTAAATGGCTGTAGCACTAATAACCCAGGAGAATGGACTCCGTAGGCTGCAGGGGCTGCTCATGCAGTGGCACCCTCTCACTTAGAACCAAGCACCCTGCCTGCAGGATTGTCAAGGCCTGCTATAGGGGTGACATAGGTTTTAAGTGTAGTGACCCTTAGATATAGTAAACCTATATCTTAACTAAGTGGTGCATGCACCAGCTTACACAGGCTGCTATGGCAGGCCTGTAGGTTTCACTTTGCATGGCCTCTCATGGGTGGCATAATATGCTTCAGCTCATGGTAGGCCTCTGGGGTACCTATGCCCTGGGTACATGGGTACCATATACTAGGGACTAACAAGGGCACCCCAGTAACCAATCTGGAGTGTACCTAAGTACATGACATAACAGTTTAGGGAGAAAGCAGATAGACTGGGGTCCTGATTAGCAGGATCCCCGTCAGAGTATGTGGCCTAACGGCTAGGGCGGTCGACCTCGGAGCTGGGGAACCGGGTTCGAGCCTCGGCAGGGACGCTCAACATTCTGTGATTCTGGGCAAATCACTTAATCTCCCGGTGCCTAACAAAAATGAATGTGTCCGACTGTAACGTAACTGGTGCTCATGTAAAGTGCTCTGATACGTCCAAGTCCAGTTTGCGCCATATAAAACTAAAAAAAAAAAAAAGGACTAGTCAAAACCCAGCTTAGCACCAGGCAAAAAGTGGGGGTACACATGCAGAAAGAACCTACCTTCCTACATATGCTCAGTTGCAATTTCTTTAAGGATGGGGGGGGGGGGTTTAGACACGGCTCTTTCTGAGAGAAGTATTTGAAGAACTGGAGGAAAGTCAGGTCGCTGAACGCACATACTCCAATGGACAAGACAGAGGTACTTGGGTGCAACCTACTAGAGACAACAAAGATGGAAGGGCCTAGAGAAGATGTATGATAGAGTCTTAATAACCTGTGTGGATGACAAGCCATATGACCGCAAACTAAATCTGGTGAAGTCACTGGTTGAATATGCTGAAATAAGCAAGTAAAAGCAGCTTTGTTGTTTTCCAGATTGACCCAAGGACAACTTCACAACAGAGACTTGATGGAGAAAAGTGTAGAAAGAAAACATTTTTAGAGACTTCAGGTAGAACACCCCATGAATACTTGAGCAATCACTGACAGGTAATTATTCCCCTAGCTAAAATTTCTTACAGAATTGATAGCTGCTCGGCAAACGCTAAATATGTCAAATCTGAGCTTTGGTGTGCAACACCAAGGGTGAGGTCCACAGAGTTTGAGGAGTTAGTCATAATTACCTGTCATGTCCAGTGGTCAAAGTGGATTAAAAAAAGTATGGAAGATATGATGCTGAGCGCAAAGGGGGTGGGGTGAGTGACTGTAGGGGTGAAGTCAAAGGCGTGGCTAAAAAACCAAAATATTCTGTAACTTTTTTCGGTCTTTCCCCTTCAGTTAACTACATATAAAATAAGGCACGGCTTACATGAAAAATAAATGCAAGTTAAGTTAATCAGTGAGAAATGCACTATCGAACATTATAAAACCTCTATTAGTTAAGTCACTAAAGAGGTCTGTGTCTGTAACCAGAGAGCCACATTATTGAATCCTGATTGATGCAGTGCAGAATAGTGAGTTATGTATGTTTAGTGCTATGAGGTCCCAGTTTGTGGCAGAAAGCACTGTGGATATGTAATTCATATTTAAACTTGCATTGCACACAGTATAATATAAGCTGCTACAGAATGTGCAATTTTTTTTAAGATAAAGCGCTTCCAAAATACAGATTTTAGTAATACCCAGACTGTACATAGTGAAATGTTTAGAACTGTCCATTAAAAGCACACACTTTACAGCTCAGCAGGTAACTGCCTTGCAGTACAACTTAAAAAGAATAAATCTATGTCATCAGGAAGTTTCAAGTGAGTCCATCAATTAAAGGCAATGCCGGCTTCCAGGCACGCTTTATATTCACAGATTATCCAGTTGTGCACATTTACATTTCTTTCAGTCCAGCAGGCACCCTGACCAGAAGGCTTGTGCAGTTGTCTGCCCCTCCCTCGGTTTCACAGCACAGGAGACTCCCTGTCTTACATTTCGACTGATGCGTTTCAACTCTCGGAATTAACCACCCGGAACTCAGCAGCGGCCCATGCAGGTAGGAGCGGTGGGGGAGGATTTCGACAGACGACGACGAGGGAAAAGTAATTATTTATTTAATTTTCCCTCGTGGTCCTCTGTCGAAACCCCCCCTTTCCCCCAACCCTGCCCCACCACTCTAACCTGCCCTGACCGCTCCTGCCAGAACAGTTCTCTTTTCACAGAAAGTAGGAGAACTGCTTTTGTTAAATTAGAAAAGTGTGGGCACGCTGTGCCCCTCAGATCATGCCCACTTCGACCACTGGTCGTTCCTAGTGACACAAGTGGGCCGATACTTTAAAGTACCTATTTGTCTAGCCAGGCCCCTCTAAAGGTGCACTATTATCTTGATGCAGTTGGAGCACAAATAGAACAGAAAAGCAATTAACTATAAACATGATGTCAACTTATCTGCCACGATAAGAAGCTCAATTACAATAATTTCAAATGTATTTGCATATTTTTATCCGGAGGGCGGCTATTTATATAATATGTCATCCAAAGCATGTGAATGTGTTTTCCGTTCTAGTGGATTTCAGGTGTGTGCTTGTCATCATTAAATAAACGCATTCTATATACCATAATAGCATTTTTGAATCCATTATTCCCAATATTTTCCCTTTTATTATTTCAGAGGTGCGCACTATGTTTCACGTGAGTTTTAATAATCAATTCTTCACCATTTTTATGTTCGGTTGTACTAAATGTATAGCAAAAGACACATAATTGATGAACGGAATGCAGAACAAATCAAAACATTCACCCACAGTCAAGAGATCTGGGTTAAATCCATCATTCTTTTGCTCACCATGCCACCCCAGTTTAGACTTGGCCATATGCAAATCAGTCTTGACCCTGTGCCTCATGGGAACAGTCCAGCCCGAACTGCCAAGCCAGGTCCTCCCTGGACCGGAAACAAGCATCCTAGGACCGGTTTCGAGGTTCAAACTGGAATGGCATGGGGAGCAAAAAAATGATGGATTTAGGCCCAGATCTCTGTACTGGGGTGAATGCATGACATTGTTCTGCATTCTGTCCATCAATTGTTCTTTTTGCATTTGTCACCCCGAGTGGGGCGGGTATGTCCAGACGTGGGTCCCGTGCTCTCCATGCCGCTGGAGTCAAGCTATCCTGGCTGATGAGGGGGTGAATCCCCGAAACCGGTTCAAGGATGCTTGTTTCCAGTCCAGGGAGGACCTGGCCTGGCAGTTCGGGCTGGACTGTTCCTATTGGGTGCAGGGTCAAGACTGATTTGCATATGGCTGGGTTCAAACTGAATGGCGTGGAGTGCAAAAACACAATGGATTTAGGCTCAGATCTCAGTACTGGGGTGAATGCATGACATTGTTCTGCATTATGTCCATCAATTGTTCTTTTTTCATTTGTACTAAATGTATAGGCATTCGTATAGGATTTCAACATGAAATCACTAGGGAGATCTCACAAATTCCTGTCCAAGACTGTGATGAAATGCTTGTCGTTGTTACACTGAGCACACTTCTTTCTTTTTTTTAGTTTATTTTCTCTTGCTTGATTTCATACCCTTTTTAGCTGTTTTTCTTACTAGCATGGAGCTCCATAAAGAACACCATTGTTTTCCGTGCTGTTTCGTTGATTCTCTCACACACATCTTTTTAGACAAATACAATCCATTGATGGTAAAAAGCCTGTCTGAGAATGTCTGGTGCACCCCCACCACTCTGGGCCGTTCGTATTACAGTAAGGGGTGCACAGGCCAACTGTAATCACAAGTGCACCTACCTTTTAAATGAAGTTAAGTGCAGATAAAAGAGGATGTAGTCTGTAACTGGTTCCGCCTGCACTGGGTTTCTAGGTGGTCGGCCTATGGGACTTTCCGTGCCACCTCCCAAGGGGTATCCGTAAAGGGCACACTGGCTATGCTCCACCTCTTAATAGCGCAGATCTACTACATCACTCAATTGCCTTGTTTACCCATGTAAGTAGGGTGCACAAGCAAACAGGCTCTCCCCAATTGAACAGGATCATGCCTTCATGCAAATAGGAAAATACCCACTTCTGGCATGGAGCCGACACTAAATTTGCACATGTACAGGGTGCATTGCAGGAACATTTGCACGTGTCAGACCACTAACGTAACACGAGAAAGAAATACACGTGGCAAAAACAGGCAC
The DNA here is from genome assembly GCA_963921515.1 of Calotriton arnoldi. Classification (NCBI taxonomy): domain Eukaryota; kingdom Metazoa; phylum Chordata; class Amphibia; order Caudata; family Salamandridae; genus Calotriton; species Calotriton arnoldi. The sequence continues at coordinate 3,928,386 of CAWUFW010000407.1, forward strand.
AATTGACCTCTGCTCTTTATTAATATGGCCACAAACGTGAACCCACAGCCAGTCTCTACAGAGGAAAGGTACAGAAGAATATTGCCTCTGCCGATTCACAGACCAGGGAATAATAACTACTTCCACCAATCAGACTTTCCACTCAGACCAACACAAACCTTATCAAGGAACTTCTCGACCACTGTAACAAAGTACCTTCTTCGGGCATCTGAACTGACTAGACACCCTACACCAGTAGTGCCCAACAGGTTGGTCACGACAGTGCTTAATTTGTATATATAAGAAAAAAATACGTGCCAGGGCTCTAGTCAGGATGCCTCTGCAGCATGTGCCACACATTGCCCCTGCCACACTGCCAATGTCAGTAGCAACACAACTACTAACCATCACACTCCTACAAGTTTGATAATTCAGACTATTCCAGGCCCCCCAAGCTATAAGAATGGCTTGGGCAGCAGGTAATAGTCATTTTTAATGTATGTTGAATTAATAATTAACTGCTGTTGTGGCCACCTCTGAATTAGCAAGACAGCGCCACCTTGTGGCAGACTGTCAGAAGCACTGGTGTTGACAATTAAGTGCCAGTGCCGAGCGCCGGAAACAACCGGCTCAAATTAAGCACTGGCTCACGATTTTCTATTAGCTCGCTGACTGTCTTGGAGTCACTTGATGCCTGTCAGTCCAGTCGGGAACATGCAGCTGAGACATGCCAAAAGTTGACCATGCATGATCATCAACCACCCTCTTCCTAAATAAACAATGTTACCACTGTTGCTTGATGAGTAGCATATAATAAACAAATAAATGCCTCACATCAGAGCACACTGTTTGAAGCACTTCACTCTGAAAAAAGTAGCATCCGTGATCAATTTCAGTCAGAGATTTATTTCCTTAAAGTAACTGGCATTAAAATATATTGAGTGTTGCATCTCATTTTAATCAGTCTTTCTCTCTTCCTTTCTTTCTCTCTCTATGTTTTTCTCACACCAGCGGCATCATGTTGTAGGCTCAACCATGCGTAATTATGCTTGCCCACTAACAAAAGGATGAGGGCACCAGTTTTTTATTTAGTGTTCCAAGATGGACCAATAATTAAAAAAAGAAAAATGAAAAAGTAGCACAGCTGAAGTGAAAGGCAGAGGGCCCAACAGCTATTTCTGCCCATTGCACCACCTCAAAAAAAATAAAAAAATAACAAACTATTACAACAAGATGGTGAGCGTGGTGGTGGTGGTGGTGTGTAAATAAACAAACAGTAGTTCCCTAAAAGTGAGCAGTGGAAGGACTGAAAACAGCCAATCAGAGAAATTATAAAGCGTATGTGGTCCAAGGGAAGGAAAACACAAGATGGCCAAGGAAATTCACTGAATAAAATTGCAAGCAACAAAGAGTTACAATAAAGCAAACCAATGATAGGCAATAGGCGGGCCAAAAGCCCACTTAAGTTCTTGAAAAGCCCACAACAGTTCTAAAAAATGGGTCGTACTGCAATGCAGAGAACATGCAGTGATATATGAGCAAGAGCTACCTAATCCCATGGCCCAAACAGCACTCCTCCTCTCAAATGTGGAAGCAGTCCAACATGGAGCACTTCCAATTTTCAAACAGTATGCACAAGCTCATAGAAGATGTCAACATACCAGGAATTCTTGCCATGATCCCTTGTTCTGGAGCTATAACATGCTTTCTTCCAATTTGTATTTATGTTGAGGTGTTTAAATGACCCATGCCTATCTTCCCTATGATCTTACAAAACAGTATTGCATTTAGCTTCGTGAATGCACTGGTTCTAGTCATGACCTATCTTGGTACCTCTACAGTTGATTTCAATACACATTCATCATTTGAAGGCAAGGCATCCGTAACTCCACACCATATTCAATGAAGCGTCTCACAAATGACACATACCATCCTAACTTTCACTGCTCTTTTGTGTAATCATCTATTTATGAGCTCCAACATCCCAGGATCATTGCACTGCTCTGTCACATTGAAAAGTGTACGCCGTTTCATCAGGACGACTGTGTTTTCCTGAGTTTATGATTAAAATAAGCTGAACTAAATCTCAGTTGCCACAACTCTAATTATTCTCTAATCTTATTCCCTGCTTCCCCTCTCATATATTTACTCTTTCACTTCTTTAACGTTGCAGAATAAGGTACAACAATCCCAAAGTACAGCTGCCTTCCAATTGCAGCTTACAAATGTTGCTTAGCAAGTACCTAGCGAAGTTCATCACACTGAGCAATATGTTGAAACTGCTAGTCGCTTACGAGTATTCGGTGTGCTAGGGTACAAAAAGACTACAAAAATCCAAATAGACAACATGCATTGCTTAATTTGAGGACCTTTGTCAAAAACACTTAGATTTGTGTGGCATACTGCAGATTACCCCTCCCCCTCCCCCCCATCTCCATGGAGAATATACCAAGCTGGCGAGCATTCTGTAATCCAGTGGCATCTAGGCCATCCGCAAGCGCCATTCTACACCCCAGATCTGTAAGCTCCCCCTCTCCGAAGGGCAAGCGTACTTTATCATAGATGACATTCACCCGTCTGCCTCATCTATGCAGAATGGGACAGACATTTCTTCGTTCCTCTGCCCCATTCCCACATTCATTAGTGGGGTCAATCCAGAGCATGCACCTTATTTGCCATTCTAGCCTTGTTAAAAAGACTCAAGATGTCCCCTCTACATTACGATTTAGAGATGGTGGCAATGTCTTTATGGATCAGCCAATGAAGGCACGTGGAAAACAACAGATATCACCCTAACGTAAACATTACTTGGCTGCTCATCAGCAAGCAGCTCCATCCACAGTATAGAAAAATACCCTGCCACACATCAGCCTGCCCCTTCGCTCCTGAGGTTCATGAAAGGCCAGAAGATTAATCTCTTCAGGGAGTGCTAACCAACCCATACAATACGGGTTAGCAACATCATCGAGGGACCACCAACCTCCTTCCCTCTTCTTCATCACCATGACCTTGATCATGAACTTTCTCCCACCCCGAAACCCAATGCTCCCAGGGCCTCCTTGCACATTGCGCTGCAGCTCTCCGGCTAAAGCGATACCAAAGGGGATGATGGACGGAGCGTTAGAGCAAATCAAACACTCACCCCCAGTCAACTGATCTGGGTTTAATCCATCATCATTCTTTAGCTCACTCCACCACCCCAGTTCAGACATGGCCATATGCAAATCAGTCTGACCCTGTGCCTCATGGGAACAGTCCAGCCCGAACTGCCAAGCCATGTCTTCCCTGGACCGAAAACAAGCATCCTAGGACCGGTTTCGGGTTCAAAACCCTCATCAGCCAGGCTATCTTGAATCCAGTGGTAAAGTGAGCAAGGGACCCACGTCTGGGCATACCCTGCCAACTTAGGGCGAACAAAGCGATACCAAAGGGGATGATGGACGGAGCGTTAGAGCAAATCAAACACTCACCCCCAGTCAACTGATCTGGGTTTAATCCATCATCATTCTTTAGCTCACTCCACCACCCCAGTTCAGACATGGCCATATGCAAATCAGTCTGACCCTGTGCCTCATGGGAACAGTCCAGCCCGAACTGCCAAGCCATGTCTTCCCTGGACCGAAAACAAGCATCCTAGGACCTCTCCGGCTAGGCCGATGTTGCGTAAATTCCAATGCGCGCATCACAACATATTTCTGGCTCTTTCCCACGCTGCGCTTATGTCAACGCAAACACAGGCCCACTTACCTTTGCCTGGCCTGCTCCACTGGTGGTTTTTCTAAGGCCCTTTTCTTGACCAGTCTTTTTTAACAAATCGCTCTCCATCTTCAAACTGCTCTAACAGCGGGTTCTTCACCACCTCCTGCTTCTACTACCCATTACTATACTGTACTGCACGTTACGCTGCACACTGGACCGCAGCAACACTTTTAAAATGCTCCCGAGTCCAGCGGTCCTCTCAGCCCACCTCTGCTACTTCAGTAATGCTGTAGGGATTGTACCTAAGCAATGAGGAATTCAAATATTTTCAAAAACACCCGATTGTCTTATCAACCGATATATTGTCACACACAGTTAGCTTAGTACTTGATATTAGAATTCATACCTGCAGAAAGAATTCTGTAAATTAGCATTTCTCGCTAGATTACAAAACAACTTATTTCACCTATTTATTTAACAACTTAAAGGCTTATTTATAAGCCTCTTGCGCCGCAGGAGCGTCACTTTTAATATGGGAAAAAGTGACGCACCAGCGGCGCAAGGGGCTTGTAAATAAGCCCTTTAGTTTGCTTATGCTGTGGAAGGGCCCTCGTGCTCTCCGTCGTCACTCTGCACAGGCTCCACCCTCTGCGGCTTAACTCTTACAGAACTCGTGCAATTCGTAATCGACGACCGCAGAATCCGCAATGATTGAACACTACACCCTGGCTCGTAAATGCAATTGAGTTCACACACAAGACATGTTTTTAGCGCTGATATGATTTTTCTTACTAACATGCCAAAGATAAAAGATGTTAAATACATTTTAATTCACTCCGGAGTGCAGTTAAATAGATATGAAGTATGGCAGCTTGTCGGAGTCCTTTCCATTTGTGAAATTATGATAGATGACGGGCGCGCGCTCCTGAATTTCAATGCGCTCGCGCCGCCGCTTAGGCTCCCTGTTTTCACAAAGAGCTCCGAATCAACAATTGTTCCACATCCATCTTCATCAGAACAAAATGACACTCTGCAATTATGATAAGGAAGTAGAATGGCTGGCGCGTCACGGCAGACATCTTTGGATGTTGCGTGAGGGTACAGGCTCAATCAGCGTGCCAGTGGCGTGTGACTATTTAAACAAGCGCGCAGCGCTTTTGTCTTTAGACACAGTAGCTATGTTTACTGTGTTCTGAATACATGTGCCTGATGTCTCATAGTGTCTGGGCGAGGAACAGAAGACATTAGCTCAGGTGGCGCTTAATCATTCAGAGGCCTTCCCAACCAAATAAAGCACAGAACAGCAAGATCTCCACCGAAGAGTACCTGAATGGCGCGGTACTTACGACTCTCAATAAATCAGCATTTGTATAGCGCAACACTCTCACCCCTAGGGGTATCTGGCTGTGACATCTCCGCCTAAGAGCCAGGTCTTGAGCTTCTTCCTGAAGTCTCCCAGGGAGGGTTCTGCTCGAAGATGGAGGGGTAGGTCGTTCCAGGTCTTGGCGGCGGTGCAGGAGAAGGAGCGGCACCTGCTGCAACGGATGCGATTGGTGTGCTCACGGGCAGGTGGCAGTTCAGTCGTTGGTTGATGGAGGCCGCTTCTTGATCAAGTAGAGCTTTGTAGGCTTGTGTGAGGATCTTGAACTGGCATCTCTTCTGGATGGGGAGCCAGTGGATGTTTCTGAGGTGGGGAGTGACTTGGGTCCGTTTGAGGAGGTCCAGGATGAGTCTGGCTGCAGAACATGCTTTCTATTTCTCAAAAATAGGTGTTTATGCAATAAACATACTTAAATGCCCCAGTAATGTATGTTATTAAAGTAATCATTCTTCTGTGCCCACGGTAGGCTGTGTGTGCACTACACGAAGTCGTTCTTTCATTTCCGTGGATCTCATCAACACAGCCAAACGCATATGATATACTTGCATGACTAAAGACTATGGACAATAGGAAATCTTCTGTACCCAAGGCCTGACTGGGAACCTAAAGCAGCCCTTGCAAAAATGCTGAAATCAACTCCACTATTTCCAACTCCTTCCGCAATCTCTCTCTTTTCATCCATTCTCACTCTCTCCTTTCCTCTCTTCTCCCTCTATGATCACTTTCTTTCTATTTTCCCCCTCCCTTTCTCTTTAAGATTCCCCGTGCTTGCTGCAATTAACCTCGGGGATCTGAGGAAAGTGACAGAGAGGCACCAGGAGCGGCCCAGACCTTTTAATACTGACCTCCAGGGGCTCCAGCCGAGTCAGGAAATGCCCGATGGAATAAAAGGCCTGTCCGGCCATGCCAGTAACTCTGCCAAATCGCTGTAAATACTGACACATTATTCAATCATCTTTATGTCTGAAGGTGGCTTTTGGCTTTACAGGAGTAGGTTTCACAAGATTACATTTCAAACATCATTCGGCCCATCCCCTGCACACTGCGGCTTTCTAAGCGTGTGCTAAAAGCTCCTCACTGTAGTGGCATGCTGCAAATATTACGCAGATTTATTTAACTGTTCATTGGAATCATAAGAAATTCTTAATTTCTACACTATCAATAAGAGTGGTACCATTTGCTACACTGCCCTATTCAAACTATTACCAATGCACACTCCTCAAAAGTAAGATGCACGATAAGATGGGTCCTCTTAATCCAACAGGTTCAAATCAGATCTTGACTTGCGAGTCATTAGTCTAGCATGAGCGATACTGTCTAGTAAGTACATTTTGAATGTTTTATAATGACTTGTGGTCATCCATCAGTGTAAGACTGACTATGGGCGTGGGGCTCAGAAGGCGAGATAGAACTCAGAGGAGGTTCACAATTTGAGACCCGTCTTTCACCCCACCCTTTCTCATACTGTCAGTGGCTTGTGTGGAGTCGGGATTTTGGTGGTCTCGCACTCAGCCTCCGAAAAGACAGAAAAGTGTGGAGTCAGAGGGCAGAGTGTCTAACTCGACCCTTTCCCATCTTTGTCATAGGCTTGGTATGTGAACAGAGATACAGGCCTCACACCATCCAAGTACATATGGGGAAAGGGTGGGGTGAAAGGCAGTTCTAGTGCCCTTCCTAGTAGTCCTATTAAGGCAGCATGAAGCTGCAGCATGCACGCACAATAGTGATCTGAGCCTTTAATGTTGCGATAGGGCTCTAGGTGGCTCCAATTGGATTCTTGTGAGGGCTTCTGCACTCATGCTCCATGCTGAAATGTGCATTATTGAGCAACATGCATGCCCTTGCCACATTTTTGTTCCTGCTGAAGAAAGTAGACACAGGGATACTGATAAGGGAAAAGGGCGGAGGTAGGGGTAGTTGAAAATGTTGACAGAAAAAGACAAATATATATATTTTGTTTTTCACTGGAAAAAAAGGTTAAAGTAACATTGCAGTTAGGTGAATTCCCCAGGGACAACGTTAACATTTTAAACTAAAAAACACAAATTCAGCAGTTCTAGTTAGCAGCACTAGCTAGAATTTGTACCTTGCCATGCACTGCTTATGACCTCACATATGACATCGCTTGACATGTTCTATGACATCATTTATGACATCACTGATGACATCTCAAATTACATCACTGATGACATCATCTAAGCTTTGTGTTACCACATATTGCTGTATGAATTAATATGACTTTACAGGTACTATAATTGTCATTCCCAATCAACCACAGATATATGGGAAACCCTTAATCAGAACGGTGTTCAATCTGTATACAACATTTCAAAGAAAACCAAAATAGTGAATACCAATTCCAAAACAAATTCTATACTATAGTCAGCTTTTATTTGTTTCAAACTCTTGACAAACACGAAACCTACATTAAGAAATTAAGTTGATATCTGTAGAGAACTGAGTATTGCAAACAGTGTTTACTATATGGAGAGTTTCCTCTCTATACCACACTGTTTGCACACAGTGAAACTCATGAGAAAAATAGAAAACAGAATATTGAAAAGAATCTACTAAGAACAGTGTACATTCTATGCAACAGTTGTCAAAAAACACTATTTGCTAAAAGGAAATAACCAAGATCTGAAAGTGTTAAAGATCATACTACCTGCAGCCTTCATACAGTGGTGAAAACTTTATAGATAGCCCTTCTTCTGAAGCAAAACAAGCACAGGTACATAGGTTAGGACCTGGTGCACACATTCTTCCATGCTAAGTATAAATTATCATGCTGACACAATACTCTTGAATAACTCAAGGCTGCTTACAAAAGTTAGTATTTACTATGTAGAATCTTTCTTCTGTAGGAAACTTTTTCTGCAGAACCAAAAAGTTTTGTGGAGCATAATGAATACAAGTCAAATGTCACTCGCACATAGTGTTGGTCTCGAATGCAAACACTTATAACGTGTTCAATAACTCTACACAGCTATGAAGCATTAGGACCACACACATTTTATAAACACTAACACCCATTAGCTGCACCCAAGATTAATATGGTAGTTACTTGCCACTATGTAAAATAAATTAGCACAATGATCGGATGATGTCCTCCGTGATATCATTAATGATGCCATAGAACACGTCATGAGTGATGTCATATTTGAGGTCATAAGCAGTGCATGGCAGGGGCGCAAGTTACAGTTAGTGCTGCTAACTATAACTGCTGAATTTCTGTAGTTTTTTAGTTCAAAACATTAACGTTGTCACTGAGAAATTCATGTAACTATAACGTTACTTTAACCATTGTTTTTTCAGTTAATTTATGAGGATTTTTTAATCGAAAATTCATAATTTTATTACATCTAACTATAACGTTACTTTAAAGGTTGTTTTTTTCAGTGAATTTCTAGGGCTTTTTTAAATAAAAATATATTTTAAAATACATACATACTAAGTACTCCAACAATGTTTGCGCTGGGTCTGTTCAACATTTTGTAACTCACATATACAGAAATATTCCTTTTTTTTTTTTTTTTTATTGATTTTTTCCCCCTTTAATGCAAGGAATATAGTGATCATATTTCACAAATCAGGTCTTTCAGTCAAAATATTACAGACACAGCAGCAGATACAGACAGAACTTATATATAAAAAAAATATAAGCATACTGAAATAAAGAAAATCTGACAATAAACAGTGGTTATCGATTATTCGACATTAGATCCAATCAGTAACGGGGGCCCAGATCTTAGCTCCCATTACACTCTTCCTTCTCCCTTTAGTCTTGTATATAGCTGATTCCAAATTGTACATTGCAAGCAGTCTTGCCCGCCAACTCAGAAAGGATGGAGGGTCAAAATTTATCCAATCCTGTGCAATACAAGCACGGAGAACAGCCATGCAAATAAACAGAAAAGAAACCATTGCTTTAGATCTTGTAATGACGGAAGTATCTGAGTAAAAACCAATCAAAACCAGTTCCCCAGTAATAGACACTGGTATCCCCATTATTACTGCTAAAAATCGTTCAATGGACAGGAATAGTTCAGCTAATTTAGGACAGGCAAAAAACATATGAACTATGTCGGCTGCATATAAACCACATCTGTTACATTTGGAACCAGCAGATGTCCCCCATTTAGAAATCTTCTTTGGAGTATAATACAGATCATTAACAACCATATAATGCTGAGTACGCATCCTTCCAGACATCAAAACTTGATTAGCAAAACTTAAGGATTTGATAATATCGATTCCCCCATGACCTAACTTAATTTCCCACTTGTTTTGACAAATCTCTACATCATCTGAGAGTACATTGATCAATTGAGAATAAAATTCACCAATTGCCGTTATTTTACACATCCTTTCAATAAGGGGAACTTTTCTAAATTGATATTCCGCATCCGGGGCAAGCGAATTCAGATAACTCCGAATTTGAAGGTATTTAAAAAAATCATGTTTAGGGAGATCATATTTTATTTGTAGCTCAGCAAATGATATCAACTGTCCATCCTCATACAAATCCCCTAAACACTGAATTCCTTTTAAGCGCCAACTATTTACCGTATGATCACGAAAAATCAATGGGAGTACCCCAATAGTTGATAATGGGGTATATGCATTTAGATTCAAGACCCCTAGATGTCGTTTAATTGATCTCCAAACACAATATGCTGCTTTAAGAATTTTAAATTTTGTTTTCTTAAAGTAGCTAGGTTCTAGTATTTTAACCAAGCTACCATTAGCCTCTTCACCCAATCCAAACTCATAGATAGAAGGACTATGACATGGCAAAAGCTTGACCCGATCCCCCACTACCAGAGGACTAATAAATTGAAGGGCCGCTGCCCAATAATAGAACATAAAATAAGGCATGCCCCAACCTCCACGGTTCTTTGGTAATACCATCTTTTTATAAGCCCTTCTCTGGCGCCGGTAACCCCACAAAAATCTAGAGCTGATCCTCTCTAATCTCTTAAAACACGAGACCGGAAATTCGAGTGGGATTGTTCTAAACATATAAAGAAACTTCGGCAAAACTAGCATTTTTAAAACATTAACTCTTCCATAAAGAGATAGATGTAAGTGATCCATCCTCTCCAGCATAGAACTTACTTTAATAAGCACAGGATCCATATTTAGTTCTGGAATCTTACTGATTGGTAAGGAGATTTTAATCCCTAAATACGTAACTTCAGAGACAGTTGTTATGTTAACAGGAGGTTCCTCACCAATAAATAAAATCTGAGTTTTAGAGGTATTTAGTTTGTACCCCGAGAAGGACCCAAACTTAGATGCCAATCCCTCAATCACCGGTATTGCAGTGACAATATCTCTAGTAGCAACAACAATATCATCGGCATATGCCAAAGCTCTATAATCGATATGCCGTAATTGGATCGGTTTAATATCAATAGCTTGATTTAGCTTTATCAAAAAAAAATCAATATATAAAGCAAATAATAGCGGTGAACACGGGCATCCTTGCCGTGTACCACGGCTAATTAAAAACAAGCCTGATTCTTGGCCGGCTATTCGAATAGAGGCGACTGGAAGAAAATATAATGATTTCAATGCCTGCCGAATCACCGGACCAAAACCCTTCAACCTCAAAACCTCCCACATATAAGGCCAGGAAACCCTGTCGAATGCCTTCTCGGCATCCAACAGGGTTAACCCCATTGTAGATTTGGTTGCTAATGCCCAATCCACGAATGAAATGAGACGCCGAACATGGTCTGCCGTATCACGCCCGGAATAAATCCATGTTGAAATCGTGAGACCAATTTAGTGATGACACAAGATAAACGTGCTGCTAATATTTTGGCATATACTTTACTATCAGAATTGATTAGTGAAATAGGTCTGTAAGATGCCGGCAGTAAGGCAAGTTTGTCTTTTTTTAAAAAAAACCGTAATGATAGATTTCCGCCAGGATAATGGCGCGGTCCCCTGTTGTGCAGACAAGAAAATCGACAAAATCTCATCTTTCAACACGTGCCGAAAAGTTCTGTAAAACTCAAGAGGTATACCATCCGGCCCCCCCGCCTTACCGGTTGCCAAAGAGGTAATTGCTACCTCAACTTCCCCCCAGGTAATATCGAGATCTAAGTCTTCCATTTGCTCATGTGTCAGCTTAGAGATTTCAATGTCTCCACAAAACTCCTCTACTTTATCCTCAACTCCAAGAGTATCTTCATCGGTATACAGCTGACGATAAAATTTGCTAAATACCTCTAACACTTCGGCTGGTTTATCCCTTATTACCCCTTGCTCATCCGAGATGTTCTTAATCCGTTTAGCAACCTCTTTTTGATATAATCTTTTGGCCAGTATACGACCAGAATTCTCACCCACCTCGTATATCTCAGAAGTGTATACTGCAATTTGCGCTGCCAACTTTGTGGAAAAATTCTGATAAAGCCTCATTTTTTGAATAGCCAGATTATTTGAGATCTGCTCAGAATCCTGACCATTACTAATGGCCACCATAAAATCGTTTTCTAACAACCGTAATTTGTTCATTTCATCCAAAAATTCTGCCCGCAATTTACGTTGTTTATTAACAGAGTAACTTAAAGTCTCACCCCTGACACCAGATTTAAAAGCATCCCACACCATGTGAACAGAGGCTGACCCACGATTATTTAAAAAAAATTCAACTATCCATTTACTCATTTGTTCACAATAAGCAGGGTCAACCAGTAGTTTCCGTTCAAAAGTCCAGGGCCTTATAGAAGATCGATAGCAGATATCTATTTCTAAACAGATAGGATTATGATCTGAAATTATTTTAGGTTGAATGTCAATCCTAGCCTTATTGGCAAGCTCTGCAGTTACAAAAAAGTAATCCAACCGCACATGCTTATGATGGGGTACTGAATAAAAGGTATACCCTGGGGCTCCCTTTCCTTTTAGCCACCACATGTCTACCAGCCCAAATTCTTTGACAAGGCCCCTGGTAGCTTGAAAGACTTTATTTTTCTTCCCATCATAAAGATATTTACTTGATATGTCAACATTCCCTGGTAAATGGAGATTGAAATCCCCACATAGGATCACAGAAGATGGCCAATCAGCTAACTCAATACTGAGCTCATTCAACATTACCGGGTCATCTAGATTCGAGCCGTAAATTGAACAAATGGTCATAGAAAGACCCTCTAATAGTAACTCACTGATCACCCATCTACCGAGAAGATCTTCTTTAACACGCTTACACATCCCCCATCCGAATCTCTTCAAAATTGCCACCCCTCTCGTTGTTGACCCTTGACGTGTACAGCCCACAAGATCCATACCCAAATCCTTTAACCACCCTCTATTATTCCATGTGATGTGAGTCTCCTGTACACAAAGTAAATCCACCCTCGTTGATTTAAGAATCTGGGCCATTATCCCCCTTTTTTTCTTATTATTCAGGCCACAAATATTCCACGTACAGATAGAAAATTTACCCATCTTCAAACAGAGAGGTTACCTTAACTAATTCGCTTTGCCATTCTCTTCCTGCCAAACTTCCTAATAATGTTAATACAGATACTATATTTATGGTGCCTTTATTCACCCAGACCTTGCTGCGACTCAAATTAAAGAAAAAAAACCAATCTATGCTATTCCTTGCCCCACCACCCCAACCACCCTTAAAGGGCTTGTCGCCCAGAAAGCCCACCCAACCCACCCATGCACCCACCCAAATGAGGCGAAGGGACTGAATAGTCCCTATAGCGATGGAGAGAAAGGATTAGGTGCCCTCCACTAACCCCCCACACCCTTCAGCAAATAACAGAAACAAATAAATAAAATAATAAAAAAGTAGACAATCTGAAAATGCCTCCATTATCTATATTAGAGCCTACCCCCTAAATTGTACCCAGAAAATCCTTTGCAGCAATCTCGGAGTTAAAAAAAGCGTTTTGTCCTTGTAGATAATTTTAAGCCTTGAGGGATTTAGTAAATAAGACTGTACTCCTTTTGCCAGGAACTGTGGAATCAGTTGACGCAAAAGCCAGCGCTGCTGGACTGTAACTTGGCAAAAATCTGGGCGTACAAAAAATTCACACCCCTTCCCTCTTCTCTTACGGTCTGGCCTAGCTAAGTCATACAAAGACTCTCGAAGCAAAAAATTATTTAGGCAGATCAATATGGCTCTAGGTTTACTCTCAGCCCCTCTGGTACCACCCCGCACATGAAAAGGAAATCTATGGACACGCTGCAACTCAAGTTCCCACTTCCATTGACACAGTTCAGGAAAGGCTTCAGAAAACATGTCAATTACAAATTGACGAATGTCTTTTCCTTCCGTCCCTTCTGGAACACCTAAAATTCGCAGATTGTTCCTTCTTGATCTATTTTCCAAGTCAGTTAACTTCCAGTTTACATCGTCCCGAATGGAATGTAGGGAGGATACATCTTTTTTCTGCTGCACAATATCATCCTCAATTAGGGAGATCCTACCCTCCGCTTCCCCAATCCTAGCCGACATCTCTGTACAGGTCTTCACAACACGACGAACCGTGTTCTGAAGCTTACGGACTGCACCTTGCATCCGCAGGCCTTCTGCTTTTGTCTCCTCACGGTGTGACATTATTGCTTGATAGATGGTGGATAATGTGACCCCATTCTCTAATGATTCACCGGGGCTAATAGATCCTCCTTGTACTTCAGCAGAGCACCCCCTACTAACAGTCGCCTCCCCTAAATGTAATAAAGAGATATGATTCAGCGTAGGGGACCCATCGTTGCCTTGTCCACCTTTAGTCAATGAATTAGGTAAAGTCTCTGTGTCTTTTCCCTTTCGGACAGTATTTCCACCCCCAGAAGTCAACAAAGTATTTTCCTCTTCATCCGGCGGGGCGGAACTAGCCAAGCTTCTGTCATCGGCCCAGTCGCCTTCCATACTCTCAAGATCCGAATTATTAGATGCATCAGACATAGAAAAGAACTTTCCGCCAGAGTCCCCAGAGTCCGCCTCCATTATCACGTCTCTGCAAGATATTCCACCACTAAACACAGACTCCAGATGAGTTTCACCTTGATTCATGTTATTGTTAAACAGAGTTGAAGGTAGGACACTCTGAGAGTCAATTAAGCCACTCGATATCTGCGGAGGAGAGGGAGCTATCTGTAACGGGTCAACCACATTCAGATTACAGACCTCATTTTCTCCCGCGTCTTGCCTCATTAACTGTTCTTTAGCAGAAGTATTCATTAAAGATTCGTCGATAACACTGACTTTATCAGACAATTTATCGGGTTGTAAGGTAGCAGTTGTACTTCTTGTTTTCTCAACAACGGGGGTCTTACCTTTGCCTGGTGGTTTTTTTTTTAATATCGCAGGAATCTTTACCTTACTCCCCGCCAAACCTTCAGTCTGAATAAACTCAGGGGAGGAAATCGGATTCTCCATCACAACACCCGTAGTTCTAGGACCATCGCTGTCTGCTTTAGCAGCACTTTCCGCAGAAGAGTCTCCGCCTTGGACAGGGGCTAACACTGTGGCTGCCGCTGCTGCTGCCCGGGTCTTTGCGCCCTTCACGCCGCTGCTGGCACTCTTGGGACCCATCCTGATCCAGCCCGGATCTTCCTGTGAGACCTGAATCCGCCCAAGAACAGCCGCGACTCTTTCCTCTGAAAGCCGGACGCCAGCCGCCGCTCCGCTCCTCCAAACACCGCAGTAAGCGACAAACTCCAAAATGCGTCGGCGATCTTGTTGATACAAATGTATCAATGTTAGTAGCATTCCCAGGTGCATTAGACGGCTTCACATTCGGTAACTCCAATAACTGCTAGGGTAGTAGGGAGGCTAGTAGTGGAGAGCACTCATAGCCTGTCTCACTCGGACACTGGCGTGTCCGCCATCTTGCCTCCAGAAATATTCCTAACATAGTTTTCATCGTCTTTGTTTGTATCTTTACATAAACTTCATATTTAAATTTAAAAAAAGACACTGATCAGTTTTTCTTATACTGTAACTTATGCGTTTATTATGTACATCTATTTTTAAGGTGTGTGATCGCTCTCGCAGGAGGTTCGGGAGATCGCAGAGTTATACATTTTTCTCTAATCTGTTGTACAGTGTTTTTTTTCACCTGCTCAGCTATTACTGAAACTATCCGGCATATCTGAACAAAGCCCTTTTTTGCTGTTTTTTCAAGATTATTTTTTCTTCTCAGACAAGCAGGGGTGCACGGGACAGGCTGGTAGGTTTTTTTGTAACTTTTTTTCTACATTTTTCTCCTCGGTTTTGTAAGAGGAGAGGTTTTTTTTTACTCCCATTTTCTTGTTTTTCTTCCATCCCTTTAAATAAAAAAAAATA
Organism: Calotriton arnoldi; assembly: GCA_963921515.1. NCBI lineage: Eukaryota > Metazoa > Chordata > Amphibia > Caudata > Salamandridae > Calotriton > Calotriton arnoldi. The sequence continues at coordinate 3,943,766 of CAWUFW010000407.1, forward strand.
AAAAAATTAAAAAGGTTAAAAACACACACAAAAATATAGTTGTTGAAAATGTTACTTGAAAAAGTACCTTTCAGAGCTACCCTATACTTTCATTATGTTTGTTGTTTGTACTATGTACTCCTTCTTGATGACTCTCGCGAGACACATGCGAGAGCCATTATGCTCTCATACATAGCGTGGCTGACTCTCATGGGCCTCTTGCGAGAGCCAGGCGCACAGTCCTCTGCGTCCACTCGGAGGGGGCAGTTTGCTGCTTTACGCTCGCGAGCCTCTTGCGAGAGCATACTTTTATAATGGAATTTGCATTTTCACTGAACATATCTTATTGTAATTGGATACAATTTATATGCATCAGATTTTCGCTACCCCTTTTTTTTTTTTTTATATGATCCAGCGAGTCTTGCAAGATCGTAACTTTCTTTGGAAAATAGAAATTAATCTATTCATCACTGTACTTCTCTCTTACACACTTTCTCTCAAAAACAAGCACCACAATATACATTAAAACTATTGGAGTGTATGGTGAACTCGTCTACTTCTTTTTACTATTCGGGATCCCGCGAGAGTCCCACGATATCGTAAAAAATAGTTAAAAACAATACAATTTATTTTCTTCACAGTAGTTAGCCCTTAGACGCCTTCTCTCTAATATAAGAGGGCAGCAGAAAGGTATGCATGAGCATGCCTTTCTCCTGCCCTCTTATATAGCTTTTTTATTTCATTTCCACAACACATTTTTCAAAGTAAACAGTAATGGCCGCCAATTAATTTCTAACAGTCCAAAAGCCAGCCAATCAGAGTGCCCGCTCTTGCCAGACTCCCCCAAGAGTGTGAAGGCTCCTAGGAAAACCAGGCCTCTCAACCAATCACAGAGCTCCATTTTCTATATTGCACTCTTGCGGGACGCCCACAGAACGTTTGCAAGCCCAACTGCCATAATATACAATAATTTTTTACCCTTAATATCTCATGAACTTCTCAACAGTTTTACACCCAATTACAAAAAGCACAATCTGCAGACCAAGATCTAGCTTCCTACCAAATTTGGTGCAATTCCGTTGTCTAAAACATTTCTATGGAAAATGCATGGAGAATATGTTTTTTGGGATCCCTTTTTTCCCTGCCCCCACTTGACGGATCACCCCGAAACCTTCGAGGAAGCTGCTGATGTGGATGAACTTTTGTTTTGAAAAGTTGATCGAAGACTCGTCAAACTGGGCCAAAGTTATTAGCAAACCAAAAAGCGCTCTGTCTATGGGAAAACAGACCTAACTATAACTACCTACCAGCGACCTATGTATGTGTGTGTGTATATATATATATATATATATATATATATATATATATATATGTATATATATGTTGCATCACACAGCGCCTCACTTGAGGAACAATGACTTCAGGTACCAAGGGGCTGTGCGAACAGCCACACCCACATGGGTGGGTACTACGAGTGTATTTAAATGTTGATTACGCTGTGCTGTTGCAGATGGATATAGCCTTTGACAAAGGGCGTTGCCCGAAACGCGTAAGGCTGGACATGTATGCTGTGATGTCTTCCAATCCCATGCGGCAGTTTCTTTATAAAGGAAAAAGAAGATAAGCAATATTTACCTTGTTTTGGGCTCTTCTGAATGGGCAACCTTTCTTTTTGTGGATGAATTTACGGCCGGTCCGGTCGTGGAGGAAGCCCAGCCGCTGGTGCAGACCTGTAGTGACGCCAACCGGCGGACGCTAGTTTGGAGGACAAGGAGCTTTTAAGAGACTATAAGTGGCCAGCGTGGGGCATTGGAACCTATCAAAGCAACCCACCGGGGTTTTTAATTTTCATCTAATGTTGCATTACACAGCGCCTCACTTGAGGAACAATGACTTCAGGTACCGAGGGGCTGTGCGAACAGCCACACTCACATGGGTGGGTACCACGAGTGTATTTAAATGTTGATTACGCTGTGCTGTTGCAGATGGATATAGCCTTTGACAAAGGGCGTTGCCCGAAACGCGTAAGGCTGGACATGTATGCTGTGATGTCTTCCAATCCCATGCGGCAGTTTCTTTATAAAGGAAAAAGAAGATAAGCAATATTTACCTTGTTTTGGGCTCTTCTGAATGGGCAACCTTTCTTTTTGTGGATACATGTATATATATATATATATATATATATATATATATATATATATATATATATATTTACCAAGTAATCCTTATGCCACTCGTACATAAGGCAAAGTCGCACTCACGATCGAGGAAACAAAAAGATTTATTGACTGACGCATTTCAACCCCACGGTCTTTGTCAAAGTCACTTCGTAACCCGGAAGTGGCTGTTTTTAAATACATTCACCGGTTCAAAATAAGTAAACATAAAAGACATATGCATACATAGGAGTCTCAAGACATTAGAAAACAGACTCCTAACTTTTCTATTATTAACCTTTCCTCGCATAACATTACCCCTGAAGAACGCTCAGTTTTGGAATTAGGCTTATCCTTTTGCCCCACTGCGAATTTTGACTATTCCAGAGTACGCATTGACCTTTTCCTCTTGATCAGGAAGCTTAAGTTATTGAAAGTCCACACGCTGAAACAAAGTAGAAGCATTCCCCCTGATATCCAACCTACTACCTCCGGGGACCCCACAGCATATTCCCTTTCTATTGGTGACATTGAGACACTTGCAACTCTCAGAGAGATAGATTTGGGCACAAGGGACTGGGAAACGGACCGGGAACTATTGGCTAGTATGGATATTGCCACGAATCATAGGTCTAGGAATGATTTCAAGCCTAGATCCAGGTTCAATCCCGTAACGTTGCACGATGGTATTGATACATACCACGAGACAGTAATGCTGGACCTGTTGGAACTGTGGAAGAAGCAGCACAATCAGTTTGCCACAAACCTGACACCAGCACAAAGGGTGGGATTACAGTCCCTCCGAAAAGCAGACACTTTTGTCATAAAGCCCTCCGACAAGGGGGCAATGTCGTCCTTTGGGATATCAACAAGTACAGGATGGAGGCGAAACGTCAGTTAGAGTACTCAGGGAGCTATCGGAGGTCTAGCCTGATAGAATACAACAAGACCATACTGGAGTATCACAAACTGCTGGATATTTGGCAGGGGCAGGGCATTTTGAGCCGAAATGAGTTTCTCTTTCTGTTGGTGAAGAAACCTGTCTCCCCGGTGTTTTATATGCTCCCAAAGGTACACAAACATGCCACAGACCCACCAGGCAGACCCATAATTTCGGATAACCAGAGCCTATTAGAGAATACCTCCATCTACTTGGACTACTTCCTGTGCCAATATGTGATTAACTTGCCCTCCTTTTGCAGAGACACCACGGATTTCCTCTCTAAAATACAGGGAATACCTTGGAAGGACTCGTATATTCTTGCTACAGTGGACGTAGTATCCTTGTATACATGTATTGAACACAGTTTGGGACTAGAGGCATGCAAGTACTTTTTTCGAGACAGACCGCTTTCCATGTATGACCATACCATGCTCTTGTTAAACATGTTACATTTCTGCTTACATAACAACTGCTTCCTTTTTCAGGATAAATGGTATAAGCAATACACAGGGACTGCGATGGGAAGTTGCTTCGCTCCCAGCTACGCCTGTAGGTTTATGGGGTGGTGGGAGGCGGAGCATCTCTGGCACAGGCACAATGAACTCTATATGGACAACCTTATCCTGTGGACCCGCTACATTGACGATATTTTTCTGATCTGGGATGGTCCACAGGATATGTTACATCGCTTTATTTCGGGTTTATCAGACAACACTTTAAATCTCAAATTCACAAGCAAGATTCATGCCACTAAGATTGAGTTCCTTGATGTCCTAGTCGAGGTTAAAGATGAGGTCTTACACACAAGCTTGTTTAGAAAGACTACCGCAGGGAATAGCTTACTGCATGCCCGGAGCCACCATCCTGATGGCCTGAAGAGGAGCATCCCTTATGGTGAGCTCCTCAGGGCAAAAAGAAACTGCAGTTCCAGGGAGGCCTATGCTATGGAAGAGAAGAATATGCTAGGCTGTTTCAAGACACGGGGCTATACTGGCAGAACAATCAGAATAGCAGTTGAGAACGCTTCCACAAGGGACAGGAATAGTCTCCTGGTCCCCAAAACGAAGGAAAAGACAAAGCAGGAGGTGAGATTGATAACCACTTTTAACATCGCCTCACATGCAATACAAAGAATAGTACGAAAAAACATTGGTACTTAGTCAGAAATGATGGGGTGATAGGCAAACTGGTCAGCTCTACATCACACATCACTCATCGCAAATGTGATTCATTACAAAGCATGCTTGTACACAGTCACCTGACACAGGGCAGCAGAACCCATGGGACATGGCTGAAGGAACTCCCACGGTTCTATAAATGTGGGCGCTGCAAGGCCTGTAGTAACAGCTGTAATGTCAAGAAATACAATCTCCCAACAGGGAAAAGTGAGATGATGCGCCACTTCATTAACTGTACCACTGATGTCGTCGTGTATGTGTTGACCTGCATGTGTGGTTTGCGCTATGTTGGGAGCACTATCTTCCCGGTTAAGAAACGTATTTTGGAGCATCTGCGTGCCATCAGAAATAGGGACTTGACTTACACAGTAGCCAAGCATTGCATTTTGTAACACAGAAATGTCACTGATATCTGTTCTAAGAGGTCTTATTTTGGCATTGACAGGATACCAGCCCCAGCTCGAGGCGGAGATCGGGAACGCAGCCTTCAGCGCCTGGAATCCGAGTACATCATCCGTCTTCAGAGCAAGATTTCCGGGGGCCTCAACCATGAGGAGGACCTCCATGTGCATCTAGGGTAGAGAAGATATTATATATACCGGTGGTGCCCTACCATGTTATTTGGACACTGTATACATATATGTCTTTCAGGGACCTTTAGTCTACTTCCGGATGCTATGTCCCTTTTCTCCTAATCAATGTCTCCCCTCTACAACCGAATATGGATTACACTGACTCAAAGCGGCTGCTTTTGATTACTAGTGTCCGATGTCCACACACTTTTCACTTTATTATTATTTTTTTAATATCACCTAGGGTGGGTCCACGTGACAGTGGGTTTTTTAGTAAGGGCATTCTCTTTATTTTTCTTTCACACTTGGGGTGTATCACTTGCAAACCAATAGGGGTCAAAATACGAGTTCACAATAGACCTGTAGGAGCGTAGCGCTACAGGACTAAGTACATGCTATAAATCGGCCATGTGTTAGAGGCGCTATCTGGATACTCAGGCACTTGCCCAGTATTTTTAGAAATAGCAGTTTCTGTTAGTCGGTTCTGCCCCAAAAAATGTTTTGGTACGAACTTCTGTTAGCACCATGTAAAGACTTTAAGAGCACTTGCGTCTTACTCTGCTCACCCGCGGAGGCTGCACAAGGCTGGGCTGTCAGCATGTAAATTAAAATATTAAAAATATAGAAAATATATAAAAAACATAACTATATTTAAAATAGCATAAAATTAAATAGCACTTGCATTTCAATTTTACTATCTCGTTGTGTACCTTGTTCACTCGCGGTGGCTGCGCTGTTTCTCACAAATACCCCCACAAATGATGTTTTATTTATAATATTGGTTATTTTTGTTTACTGTGCGTCAATGAATTAAGCTTTAACAAAATGTGAAATGCTTTTCATTTGGCAGGAGTCTGTTTTCTAATGTCTTGAGACTCCTATGTATGCATATGTCTTTTATGTTTACTTATTTTGAACCAGTGAAGTTATGTAAAAATAGCCACTTCCAGGTTACGAAGTGACTTTGACAAAGACCGTGAGGTTGAAACGCGTCAGTCAACAAATCTTTTTGTTTCCTCGATCTTGAGTGCGACTTTGCCTTATGTACGAGTGGCGTAAGGATTACTTGATACTACAGCGGGTCTAGCGCCCGCCTGTCTGCACCAACCCCGCCTGGTGGAAGTGGTCGGAAGAAAGGCTGGGAGCTTCATGTCTCGATATATATATATATATATATATAAATATATATGTATATGTTCTGCTCAGTGGGTTGTCCATTTCACAAACCGCACTCGAACGCGGGTCAGCTTTCCCCATGGAAAACAATATCTTTCAGTCCATATAGCATCCGACTGCAAACGCCGACGCATTTCGAGATATTCCCTTCTTCAGAGCACAAGCAGTCAACGAGTGCAAGGTGAGCTCCGCCTTCCTTGTTAAGCGCTATCACACGCCGATTGGGCAGCTCTTTATGAGACTGTGCGTTGCTTTATGGTAGATGGAGTTCTTTATTATTCCTAGATGGGCACTCGTGAAAATCAAATGCGGTTTGTGAAATGGACACCCCACTGAGAAGAACATATTAAGCGGCCGTCCTGCCGCTGAGCCTGCACCACCCCATGTCAAGGGGGCCACTGAGCCTTGGAGAATTGAGACTCGAAGTGGAGCGCTGGTCCAGGATTGAGGTAAACGCATCCTTTGGGGCTCATCTGAGCTTTTAATTCGCATTTGATTTTCACGAGTGCCCATCTAGGAATAATAAAGAACTCCATCTACCTGAGCCCACCTATTTGCTTTTTTCAAAGAATATATATATATATATATATATATATATATATATATATATATATATATATATATTATCTACTGGCGGTCGCCAGTAGATAGTTATAGTTAGGACCTATTTTCCATAGGAAATCCGCAACATTCTATTTGAAATAACTCTTGCGTCGGTTGATGAATCTTCGCAAAATTTTCAAACTTTGTGGCCCGCTCCGGTCCGCTCCTATCCTGAAAGTCTTGGGGTGATTCGTCAAGCGGGGGCCGAGAAAAAAGGGGGGTCCCAAAACGTGTTTTCCCCATTCATTTTCCCATAGGAAACTTTAGACACGGCTACAGCCCGAACTGCTGAACGGAATTACACCAAATTTGGCAAAGAGGTAGTTCTTGGTTCAGAAAGAACCCTTTTTGTTAAATGGTGTAAATCCGTTCAGTAGTTCCTGCGAAAATCAAAAGGAAAATCACATATATATCTATGGCCGCGTCGGATTCGCGCACCCTGAGCGCACCCTCCCGATCACAAGCTGCATGCTAATTGGCTGTCAAGTGGCTGTCAACACTCCAAATCACGAAGTGTTGGCAGCCATTTTGTCCCTCGGTAGGGACAGAAACAAGTGCGCAAAGCGCAAAAAGGGGGCAGGGTAGAAACACCCTGACCCCCTAGGTCTGCTCAGGGGGTCCCACAAGGACCCCCTGGGCAGAAAAAAGCATTTTTTAAGAAAAAAAAAAAAAAAAAAAAAAACGGCGGGATGCGCTTAAAGTGCGCGAATCCCGCCAAAAAAAAAAAAAATGAAGCGGGGTCTCCCGCGCTTCGTTGTTAATTGGCCCCCGGGTGGGCCAAGTCCCGAGGGCATGCGGGGGGGTTATTTATAATATGTGGGGGGCCTCTAAGGCCCTAAACCCGAGGACCGCCACCCCCGGGAGCTTTAAAAATAAATGGTGCGGGAGGGCTCTCGGCCCTCCCGCAGCCGGGGACCGCCACCCCCTGGGCTTCTTTTTTAAAAATTAATAGTACCTGTGTGGGGGGCTCAAGCCCCCCACACGCCCGGGACCCGCCACCTCCCGGGGCACTAACAAAATAAATGTGGGGGTCCGTTTCAGACCCCGAAGCCCTGAGGGACCACCACCTCCCGGGGCTTTAAAGACATGGGAGGGGGCCGCGCAGCCCCCTCCTGGAGCCTGTGGTGGCCCTGGGGACCGCCACCCCCAGGGCCGGCTCCTGCAGTGTCCCGGGGTGCCTACCCCGGGACACTGCTGTTTCAATGGCAGGACGGGAGCCTCGCGGCTACCGTCCTGCCATTGCAAACTGCTTTGCTTCATTGAAGCGAGGCAGGGAAACCTGCTCTCGCTTCAATGAAGCAAGCAGAATTACTTTTCCTTAAGGGGAGCTGCATGTCAGCAGCTCCCCTTGTGGAAAGCAATGCCGGCTCCCGTAGGACGCGGGGAGCCGGCGGGACTGTGGGGGATTGGGGACCCCCCACAGTCCCCAACCAGAGGCCAGGCCCCGGGGATGGGGTCCCCGGGGCCATTAGTGGCCTGGGAGGGGGCCACGCAGCCCCTCCCCATAAAGAAAATGTAAAAAAAAAAAACGTTAAGGCCGGCCCCGAGGATGGGGTCCCCGGGGCCTTAAATGGCCTGAGGAGGGAGCCACGCAGCCCCCTCCAAAAATGTAAATTAAAAAAAAACAGTGGGCATGCCCCGGGGGATGGGGCCCGGGGCCAATGGAGGCCCAGGGAAGGGGGCCACGCGGCCCCCTTCCCGTTTTGTTTAAAAAAAAAGAAAGAAAATCAGGCCCCGGGGGATGGGGTCCCCGGGGCCAAAAGTGGCCAAGGGAAGGGGGGCCACGCAGCCCCCCTCCCATACAAAAAAAAAAAAAAAAAAAAAAGAAAAAAGACCGGCATCGTGCCGGAGGCCCAGCCCCCTCTCTGCAGCAGTCTGCAAACGCGCCCCCTGGCGCGTTTGCAGGCGAGAACAAATTCCCCTTGAATACTGGGGGTCCCTGGGGGCCAACTAGCCCACCAGGAGCTTCCAGTATGCGCCAGGGGCTGCGTTGCAGAAGGTGTACAGAGGCCACGCCCCTTTTTACACCTCTCTGCAACGCAGCTCTGTGGCGCTTTTGGAGGTACATGGTGGGCTAGTTGGACTCCAGGGACCCTCAGGATTCAAGGGACTTAATCCCCCAACTTAAAACACGCCACGGGGCGCGTTTGCACAGTGGTGAAGGGAGGGGCGGGGCTTCAGAGTGACATGTGTGCAAACAGGCACCGTGGCGCGTTTTAAGATGGGGAATTAAATCCTCTTCAATCCTGAGGGTCCCTGTGGGCCAACTAGCCCACCAGGTACCTCCAGTAAGCGCCACAGAGCTGCGTTGCAGAGTGTTGTAAAAGGGCGTGGCCTCTGAACACCTCTCTGCAACGCAGCCCCTGGCGCATACTGGAGGTTCCTGGTGGGCTAGTTGGCCCCTAGGGACCCTCGGGATTGAGGAGGAATTAATTCTCCAACTTAAAACGCGCCACAGGGCGTGTTTGCAGACATGTCACCTCAGGCCCCACCCCTTCCTTCACCATTGTGCAAATATTCCTCTAAAATCAGCCGAACTACGAATTCCGATTTACTCACCTGTTATCAGGAGAGACCACAGTGCTGCATCTTTGAGCCCAGTACTAATCCTGAAAAGTAATTTTAACCGTACTTACCAGTAACTTGAATTTCCTTCCATAGGATATCATTGCCTGCTTTTTGCTGAAAAAGTTTCTAAGTGTCGATTTTTGAAACATACAAATATTCCTCTAAAATCAGCAGAACTACGAATTCCGATTTACTCACCTGTTATCAGGAGAGAACCCAGTGCTGCATCTTTTAGCCCAGCACTGACCTTGAAAAGTAATTCTAACCGTACTTACCAGTAACTTGAATTTCCTTCCATAGGCTAACATTGACTGGTTTCACTTGGAAATTCTTCTAAGTGTGGAGTTTTGGAACTTTATAATATTCCTCTAAAATCAGCCGAACTACGAATTCCGATTTACTCACCTGTTATCAGGAGAGACCTCAGTGCTGCATCTTTGAGCCCAGTACTGATCCTCAAAAGTAATTTTAACCGTACTTACCAGTAACTTGAATTTAATTCCATAGGCTAACATTGACTGGTTTCACTTGGAAATTCTTCTAAGTGTGCAGTTTTGGAACTTTATAATATTCCTCTAAAATCAGCCGAACTACGAATTCCGATTTACTCACCTGTTATCAGGAGAGAACCCAGTGCTGCATCTTTTAGCCCAGCACTGACCTTGAAAAGTAATTCTAACCGTACTTACCAGTAACTTGAATTTCCTTCCATAGGATATCATTGCCTGCTGAAAAAGTTTGTCGATTTTTGAAACATACAAATATTCCTCTAAAATCAGCAGAACTACGAATTCCGATTTACTCACCTGTTATCAGGAGAGACCTCAGTGCTGCATCTTTGAGCCCAGTACAGATCCTGAAAAGTAATTCTAACCGTACTTACCAGTAACTTGAATTTCCTTACATAGGCTAACATTGACTGGTTTCACTTGGAAATTCTTCTAAGTGTGGAGTTTTGGAACTTTATAATATTCCTCTAAAATCAGCCGAACTACGAAATCCAATTTACTCACCTGTTATTAGGAGAGAACCTAGTGCTGCATCTTTTAGCCCAGCACTGACCCTTAAAAGTAATTCTAACCGTATTTACCAGTAACTTGTATTTCCTTCCATAGGAATCCATTGTCTGGTTTTCAGCAGAAAAGTTTCAAAGTGTCGATTTTCACAAACTACAAATATTCCTTAAAAATCGCCAGTATGACTTAAACGCAGTCTTTCAACTGTTTACAGGAGATGCACCAGTGCTGGATCCAGGATCCACCACTGAGTAAGAAAAAGTAACGATAACACTACTTACCTGCTAAGTGAATTTCCTCCCATAGGATAACATTGGTGATTCTATGTGAAAAGGTTTCTAAGTGTCAACTTTTAAAATACAATAATATTCCTTAAAAATCACTACTGTAACCAAAACGCTTTTACTCAACTGTTTACAGGAGATGTCCCAGGACTGAATCTAGGATCCAGTCCTGTGGTTAGAAAAGTAATCCATAAAGTAACTAATTGCATTTAACTTGAAATTCACATTGATCTCAATGTTGCATTGTTTGAAATTGTGTTGCCCATTGCAACAACTGTAACTACTGTACTTAAAAGTCTATTGCCTATTTGCAAAGTATTTAAACTAAAGTCATTCATTCTGAGAAAGTATATTTTGTAATGTAATGTATCATGTAATTATAATGTAATTTAAAAAATAAAATATCTAAAAATAAATAGTTTAAAAAAATGTAGTAAATCAGTATCAAAAAAATAAATATAACAATTAATACATTTAAAAATTGTCATTTACAAAACCTTTGAAATTCACTGAAAAAAACCATAGGTTTCAGGGACAGTTATAGTTACTTGGACATTGCACTCGTAAAAAACCCGTGAAATTCCCCCGTTATAGTTAGTTCAGCTAACTATAACTCGCGCCCCACAATGCACTGCTGATGACGTCACATATTACATCACTCATGACATGGTCAGTGACATCACTGATGACATCACTGATGACATCTCAAATGACATCACTGATGACATCATCCACGTGATAATCTGATGCACCTCCTCACACCCTAATATAACCTTTGATACACCCACTCTAAATTACAGACTGCCATTCGCAAAACCATAGACACTCCAACACCAATAACTACATACCCACTCACGGATTCTTAGGTCTACACACACATCCACTCACTCACCCGTACAGTCACTCATACTTACGGTCACTCAGTACAGGACTATCATATGCACTCATACTCCTATATAGACACTCAAACACCGCCACTCATCCATAGAGGTACTCACACACCTAGTCAGTCATGCAAATAATTAAACACACTGCCATTTACTCACCTATACAGTTATACACACACCAGCTCACTTACTCATACAAATACTAGCACATTCTTGCGCTCTTATACGATCACTGATACAAGCACACACTCATCCATACAGTCACTCTGACAATCACACACTCTCGCTTTTAGCTATTTATATACTACAACACACATATATACTGCCTTTCACATATGTAGTTACTCACACATGTACCACTGGGACATACATTCACTCACTAACACACTCTTACACACACTTACCCACCCATACAGTCTATCACAGATGCACTCTTGAAACCATCCACCCAGTGAATCACCCACTCACACATCTTTCACAGAGTCGCACACACCCCACCCACACAAACACTCAGGCACCCATACAGATACTCAGACAACCAATCAATAACTCATATAGACACTCATGTAGCTATTCACAAACCCATGCAGCCACTTACACAGCAACAGACAGTCGGATACAGACATTCACCCAGTTTAGTCACTAACCCATGCATTCAGTAAGGTACGTTTAATCACTCACTTATAGAGTTAGTCACGAACCTACTAAATCATCCATTCAGACACATACACCCACTCATTCTTCAATACGCCTTTCCCTATATATATTAAACATATTTAAACTTTACAGAAACACACAGTCACTGGATGATGTCATCAGTGATGTCATTTGAGATGTCATTTGAGATGTCATCAGTGATGTCATCAGTGATGTCACTGACCATGTCATGAGTGATGTAATATGTGACGTCATCAGCAGTGCATTGCGGGCGCGAGTTATAGTTAGCTGAACTAACTATAACGGGGGAATTTCACGGGTTTTGTACGAGTGCAATGTCCAACTAACTATAACTGTCCCTAAAACCTATGGTTTTTTCAGTGAATATATATATATATATATATATATATATATATATATATATATGTGTGTGAAGACAGCGCTGCAAATACAACTATTGCTGATGGTACATCCGGCAATTTAAAACGAGCAATAACGCTTGAAAAAATGAAGCAAAAGGAAATAAGTCGATGGTGGGAAGCAACATCGCTACAAAATTACCTGGATGTCAATAGAATACCGAGAGGCCTGAGGATATTCATAATCAATCCCCACATTAGCGAACCCCAGACCTGAGCTACTAAAGGATTGGACTGAAAATACTAATGCATGCTCGACCACCATGCTAAGAATCTGGATTAAAAATGCATGGATTGAACATACCTAACTGACCAGCCAAATCAAAAACTTAATGGATGACTTTGAAAAAGAAACGGACCAAGAAGCCGTTAAGAAGATACTGAAACCAATTGAGGAACGCCTCAAGGCTCACGAAAAAGATATAATAGAACGCAAACAGCGCAAATTTCTCCGAGACGAACTTGACTACACAGCAGGAAGGATCCTAACATTTGCGAAGAAGTTTGACAAAGCCAGACAACAAATCGCAAAGGATAGAACAATGGGAGCAATGGAGCAGAGAGTATCAGAATCAGGCAAAGACCAAAGCTCCGACCTCGGATCATCAGAAGACCTGAGCAACAGAATGGCACCAAAGATTTCTTTTTCCGAGGAACTCCGGATGCTACAGAAAGAATACGAACACTCTTTTCAGGCAAAGCAAAGAGGCAGAGGAAGGGGCACAAGAGCGAAAGCCAGAGAAGAAGGCAACGAAGGAAAACAAACAAACATTGGCATGGGAACACGGGGCCAGCAAGCGAAGAACAAATAATGGCTATATAATCAAAGGAAATAACGGTAATAGATCTCTCAAATAGACAACTATCACACGAAGACATTGAGACTTTGAAACTTGGACTTTCTTTTTGCCCAACGTCAAAAGTAAATTATGCACAATTGAGGATAGATTTATTTAAATTTGTCAGGAAGTTGAAATTGTTTAAATTGCATGCATTACGTCCAAATAGGGCAAATGTTGAGGGGACAACAACTAATATCTCTCCGCAGACTGACTTGACAATAAAAGATCTAGCGACATTGCAGGCACTACACAGTTTAGAAAGTAATGATGAAACCGTATCCACCATCTCTAATAACCCACTAGATCCTATTAACATTGAATACATCCAGACCACCCTTGGTATCGACACAGGAGTGACTGAGATAACTAACTTTAGAACGCCATCAAGGTCTATTCCCCAACTACCAAAAGATTACATTGACGTATTCTCAGACACAGTTGCAGAGGACATACTGAGATTAAGCAGGGAACACTTGAAACAAAGTAACCTCAACAAGAGACAATGGGACATACTGACTGAGCTACAGAAAGACCAAACAATAGTCATCAAATCCCTCAGACAAGGGGGGAAACAGTTGTAATGAGTAGAGAGAACTATGTAAAAGAGGGACTCAGACAAGTGAGGAACAGTACCTGCTATATTAGAACTGACAGGGAATACTTACAGAACATGACAACACTACACAGAAAGATTACTAGAGTGGCATGAACACCAACTGCTTAGTTGGGACGAATTACAGTTTTTGAAAATCGAAACACCCACTATTCCCACACTCTACTTGTTACCCAAGGTGCATAAGGATGCGCTGAATCCACCCGGTCGACCCATCGTCTCCTCAAAAAATAGCATTTTTGAGAATACCTCAATCTATGTAGACCATTTTCTGGCACTATATGTACAGAATTTGGATTCCTACGTTAGGGATACACAAGATTTTATCCAAAAAACTAACAACCTGTGTTGGGACCACGAATGTTGGCTAGTGTGCTTAGACGTGGAAAGTCTGTACACTAGCAAAAGACACCAAGATGGAATGGATGCCTGCAAGTATTTTTTAAGAATGAGAGGAGCAAAGTTTTTACAACATGCACAGATGATCATGAAAATGATTGAGACCTGTTTACAGGAGAACATTTTTCTTTTTGAAAATACATTGTACAAGCAAACACAAGGGACAGCCATGGGGACCTGCTTCGCCCCCAGCTATGCCAATTTACTGGTAGGCTGGTGGGAGGAGCAGGTCCTCTGGAACCAAGATCAGAACAGATTCACTGATCAGATAAGTGTATGGCTCAGGTACATTGATGACGTCTTCCTCGTTTGGGAGGGAAACGAGGAAGACCTAAAGACTTTTCTATCTGTCATCAATAGTAACAACATAAATCTCAGATTCACCATGAACTATAGTCAGGAGACAGTGGATTTTCTTGATATCAAAGTCTCACTGAGAAACGGCACAATCCAGACAGAGCTCTATAGGAAGAGCACTGCTGGAAACTCGATCCTCCATGCGGACAGCTGTCATCCACCTAGCTTCCGCTGGAGCATCCCCTATAGCGAGCTCCTGAGAGCCAAAAGAAACAGCAGCACCAATGAGAGCTATATGAGAACTAGACAGGATATGCTAGATCGTTTTAATGCCAGAAAATATCCCAAGAGAAGCCTTATGAAAGCAAGCGCTAGGGCTGATGAAAAATCGAGAAGAATTACTGCAAGGGAAACTACATACGGCAAGGGATCCTGACAAAGAACCTATTCGCTTCATCACAAAATTTACGAGCCAAGCAAACAACTTACGTAAGATCTTAAAGAGCAGTTGGGCAATCCTCTCACAAGACACATTTCTAAGAACTAAGATAGGTAATACACCCAACATTACCTTTAAGAGAAACCTTTCTTTAAAAGACATGTTGGTACATAGCCATTTAGCGAGTAACAAACAAACATGGCTCCAGCAGAGTAGATGATTTAGAAAATGTGGAAATTGCAAAGCCTGCAAATACAGCACCAATGTTCACAAGATCACTCTAGACAGGATCAGGAAGAGACACCGCATCACAAAACCAATCACCTGCAAAACTGACAATGTGGTGTATGCAATAGTCTGTCCCTGTGGCAAATGGTACATAGGGTCCGCCACATTTACTGTACAAAAACGTATACTCGAACACTGGCGTGCCATCACAAATGCAGACCTTAGCTACAGCTCAGCACAACACTTTAGAGAACACCATGATGGAGACTGGACTAAAGGTAGATTCTTTGGCATTGACACAGTAGCCAAACACCCTAGAGGTGGGAACAGAACAACTGCACTACGCAGAATGGAATCAAGGTACATACTTGAAGCAGGCAGTCTCGTACCACATGATATGAATCAGGATCAAGAGCTTCACACACTTATAAACTTTAAGCTCCTATGTACAACTCCGATTTCTTTAATTTTAGATTTGTAAATAATTGGAAACATCTTAAATATATTTTGTTTTGTGTATATACACACCATATGATTTAGTGATGTCATTTTCTCCTCCAGTGTTTGAAATTTGAAACATAACGATGATCAATATTTTTAGGTTGTAAGTATATATAATGTTGTATTAAAACCGTTCTCCTTTGCAGATAATTTGGAAGTTTCCTTGCACATCTGCTGGTAGCATTGAAGAGATAATAGAAGGCGACCCCCATGTGTCAACACCTTTTTTTTAGATTCACCGAGGTGAAAGAGTAATGTAGTTAGGGTACTACACCCTTAATAACAGGATTAAATAATTACATGGTTGAAAGGGCACTAGACCCTTCAATAATGAATTAAGAAAAGATTTAGAATAAGATTTATTACAACCTGTGTTATGCATTAATAAAGTTATTGTTGACAGAGGATGAGGAACCATGATATGTGAAGTATTTTGTTTATGTTTAACATGACACCTTTTTTCACGTTTGTTTTCATGCTCTATAAATATGAGTAACATGGTGGAAGTCGGGTTATGTGACAAAGATCGTAAGATCGAAACGCGTCAGTTTCGTTTGCTCGAATAAACAAACACCCGTAAACCATTTCCGCGTTGGTGTGGCTGTTTCCTCTGGATTGACAGGCGAGAGGATTTCATGTGGAATATATATATATATATATATATATATATATATATTTATTTTTTCACTTAAAAGACAAAGGTTACAAGGATGTTATAATTTTGAAACTATTTTTAAAAAATGTAAAAAAATGAAGGTTACAGGTACGTTATAGTTAGGAAATAGAATTATAAAAAATAGAGAAATTCACAGAAAAAACCCAAAGGTTACAGGGACATTATAGTTAGGCTCACATTTCACTTGTACTAAACTAGAGAAATTCAGCAGTTATAGTTATCTGAGCTAACTATAACTTACAATACCGCAATGCACTGCTTATGACTTCACATATTACATCACTCATGACATGGTCAATAACATCACTAATGACTTCACTGATGGCATTTCAAATGACATCACTGACGGCACAACAGACCTTTTATGGTTCACAATCTTTGGGATGTGTGATGATCCAGCGTGTTACTAGCAACAAGCATTCATACACAGAATACTCACCTGGGCCCATACATTCATACTACGCTAGCAATTTCCGCGGGTGGGTCAGTTGTACTCTTTATCAAATCCCTGCTACCAATTACTTTTCTGATTGAAGAGTAATGACTTACCAATGGACCCTTTGATAATTGGGAAGTTTAAAATGAGTGACATTCATTACAATTCATAAATTCTATAATAATCACTGAGTCAAGAAGTTTTAAAATGTTTATCTAAAGTTTTAGCAGAGTAAAGTACAGAACCACATGATACTTAATCGTATATCAAGGAGGCAGCATATTAATAATCAATTATCGATCAATGACGGTTCCCAGAAAGAAGAAGATAGAGACAGCAGCACAGCTAAAGGTTGCATTTATATTTACCTAAAGGTGCGAGAACCAAACCCCTTGGCCAAGGAGTTTGGGGAAAATAGGTTCCAGGAAGGATGAAGAGCAAAGACCTCCGGACCAGGTTCAGGACAGGACAGGTGACCTCTCCATCAACGACGCCTGCGTCGTTCCCCTCTCTGATACTTCACTTCTCCTCGATTCTCCCGTGTCTTCCTTCTAATGGAATCCGCCGCCCCCACCTCAGGACCTCTCTGGACAGCGGTTCAGCCTGCAATCGATCAGCTCGTCGAGCACCAAAGATCCGATCTCGAACTCCGCTTGTGCTTCTCTGCATCGCCTAATGCTGGAGCTAACTAATTAACTAATTCTATATCTATTATACCCTTCTACGCCCATGTACCTCCCCTTAATGTTGCTATATTATGGGCCCACTACTTCTGATTGGACGGGGACAGGGGGTTGATCCTCACACCATGTCAATTTAGTTCAATTTCTTTAAGCCCATTGTTTTAAAATACCGCCCCTCACAATTAATACATTTGCTTTATTTCCCACCCGTCTCACGACAAAGTTTATTACAATGTTTATATAAATTGTTTCTTTCGGTAGGGACATCGTGGGTACAATAGTGTTGTCCTCCAGGTCATGGCCTTGGACGATGTCCAAGTTGACTTCATCATTTCCTCTGGGTCGCCTTGCAGGGCGCATGTGCAGAACCAATGTCTCTCGAGCTGCAGTTCAACCAACCCCAGGCCCATTTACAAACTAATAAAAGTCAAAGAAGAAAATATTAAAATCAAAATAAATTGTTTCACTGTATACCCACTCTTTCTACTCTATTCCCATTTAATTATAAATTCTATCCCGCATTAATAGCATTAGATTATCACAGTTTTAATTGCAACATATAAGCAAGCTGTAGCACGTGAAAACATTAGGCAGCCATTTTAATACACACTGCGCAGAAGCAAGGATTTCCCTCCAAGCAAAGAAAGACGTCACACCATGTGATATGGTTGACACATGCGCAATAAGGTTCCCGCGCATAAGCGGCCATTTTGGATTTAGACAAGCGTTATTTGTTAGTTTAAACACATAGGCAAGCTTCCTTCTACTTGTATTCGTGTGTGCATTTGTTAGTACAGACTTTACAAAGTTTAATAAATTAATACTGTGAGGAGATTGCTTACGAGCAAGTCTCATTGTGAGTTCTTGCTCCATCAATGCCCTGTCTGATGGCATTTCTGAGCCATCAAAATACTACCCACAACCAGATGCCAACTTTTAGCATAAAATAGTCTCAGTTTCATTTTTACACTTTCTATTTTTCACATCTCCTTTCAATTTCTTGTATAATTCACTTTTAAAATCTTCTAGTTCAATTTCATCAAACTTTCGTTTTTTTCCTTTTCCTGTCACTCTATACGATTCATTCTTTCTACAACATTTGCACCATATTATTATTGACAATACTATTATTGCTATCCCTGCTAAGGGTACTAATATTTGACCTATAAGTCCTTTCCCTACATTAGCGAACCAGGTACCAATTGACGTAATACTATTTGTCAATCTTTCCCATACACTATCAACTTCCAGTGGTTTTAGTTCATTCTCAAGTTTTGTTATATTTTGTATATATGTTCCAATTTCTGCACTTTTGTCAGGAATGTACGTGCAACAATGTTTCGTCTTCAATAATTTACAGACTCCGCCCTCTTTTGCTAATATTTCAAGAGCAAGTCTATTTTGCATCACCATAGATCTAATCGCAACCATCTCCGCATTAATCATTAGAAATCCTCCAGCAGTGTCCGTTGATAAACGATCAACCACTGTAGATAATTTACATATTTTCCTTGAGTTCAGAATTATTCCCACTGAAGGTATCAATGCACCAAATATATCACCTATAATTTCAGAAAAACTAGCTCTTTTACTACGTGTTAATTCACTATTATTTTCATTGCTTCCAGTGTTTCTTTTTACGTGATATATTTTTGGAAATACTATTCCAAAGTAACAACTTCCATACCACCGTGCAGGAAGCCTAAAGTAAGCCTTATTCCCACACACATAATAGATTCCAGGAAAAACTGAATCTGTTCCTCCTTTTATTCCCCAACCTCCAAGAATTAAGAAATTATGTTCACATTCACTGGTGCCGATGAAAACATTGTTATAATCAGTCTTTAATCTATGTAGACTAATTTTCCCTGTCTTTACAAAATCCAGAGCCATAGCAGCTTGAGCCTTGCCAGGTGTGTAACTACCCTCTTTCTCAGCCCAAGGTGGCAGATGAGCCTTATGCTCCGATGCTTTCTTTTGGAAATTTTGTCTTCTATCTCCTACTAAATTCAAAAATATCTTTTCTTCCTCATGTAACGAACATGTTAGATTGCTTCTATGTGCATGTGTTATATCTATCGATTTCATTGTTAGGAAAAATTCTCCCATAAACTGTGCATCTTGACTACTAAGCACTGGATTCATATTCTTTCGAATCGGAACCTCAGAGAATATCACATCTATATTTGAATAATAATACTGAAGTCTCCCTGTTCTATAAAACAAACTAGTCAATACACTACATGATATGCCATAAGTTAATGGCAAATGATGATATGTTAGTCCTTCTGCTACTGATTCGGGTAACTTCATACAGACATAACAATTACTAACTTCCATGGTATCTACATATTGAAACAATAATTTTGTGAAAACATTCAAACTAGTGTCGTTATCTGTTACTTCATGATGAAATTCTGATTCATCTTCAGCTTCTAATTTTACTCTATCACTCTTCAAGTTATCTATCCTTCCCTTGGTTTCGTTGTTAATCTTTTTATCCATTATCAGAAGGTAAGGAATTGCTACTATCAGAACTAACCATACTACAAGCACCACTACCAGACTACATATGCATATAGCACAGCATCTTTTACAACATTTCAGTTTCGGTTTCCCAGAAACTCTATCGTCAGGCATTTTTGACAAGGAAGATTTCTCTTCTTATCTTTATTTCAAGTCTTTTTATGTTATCAAGGTGGTTTTATTTCTTTCTCGTAAGTCAGTTCTGCACTTGTTCCTTCATCACCACTCTCACTTGATTCTGAACTTTCGTAATCTTCAAGGATTATTTAAGTCCAATCAGGACCTGTGAATTTGTTGTTCACAAGTTTCAGTCTTTTGCTTTTCCGTTTTTCAGTACCACTTGTTTGTTCAGTTAGGCTTGTCACTTCATTTACTTGCTCTGGATCTCCGTTTCTGGTTTCTATATGATATTTCACTCTTTTAATGACACTAGGCCAATGATCACCTTTTCTGGTTTTCTTGGTTTGCACTGTTTCTTCACTTCTTATCTCTTCTTCAGAAGTTCTTTTATTTTCAGGTTGTGGCACAATTTGTTTTTCTTCGTTCTCAGTTTCTTCTTCTATTTGTTCTTTCTCAGGTCTTATTGGTTTTTCTTCAGTGGCTCCAATGTGAGTTTCTAGTAGCTGATCTTGTTCAGTATTTTTGTCTTCATGCTTGAGATTTTCGTGGTCTTCTTCTTGAATGTATTTTCCTAAATCTAACTGGTCCTGATCAGGGCTTATTGCACTTTGTACTTCTGCAGCCTGACCGCGTTCTTCTAAGCCTGTCTGTCCCTGCTCAAATTTTCTTGCTTCGTTGTTGATTTGAGCCCAGTTTCTTTTCCCTATCTGGTCCTGCTCAGGTCCTTTTATTGTTTCATTTTCCTCTTCCTGAGCTGCTTCTTCTTCGCCTATCTGATCTTCTTTAATTTCTTCTAATTTTGCTCTGCTTCTTGTTCTGTTGTAAACTTCTGGTATTTCAAACACTGGTATCCAGTCCTGACTTGTGCTCGGTTGTTCTTCAGCTTCTCTCGAATCTCTCACCTGGGATTCTTCAGCTGGGCAACCTTCAGCTTCCTCAGTTATCGATGCTGTCTGAGGATTTTCTTCTTCAGGGTCTGGTACTCTTTTGGTGTGGCTTACATGAATCCAATTAGGCAATCCTGCACATTTCACTGCTGTGTTCGTAACTAGTATAACCTGACAAGGTTCGCCCCACCTGGGTGATAGACCCGTTTCTCTCGTGTGATGCTTCACAACCACCCAATCTCCGGGGTTCAGATCATGCTCTTGTTCAGGCTGCCTGGAAACTGCGTCTTCTCCAACCTGGTGAGAGACAGAACGCACTAGGTCAGCCAATCCTTTGCAATAATCCAGAACCATATCATCAGTTATATTCAGCAGTTTACTTGTAGGTACATGTGCTTGTCTCATTGCTCTTCCCATGATTATTTCGTGCGGACTCAATCCGGTATTACTATCAGGAATGCTTCTGAGTCCCATTAAAACAAGTGGTAATGCATCTGGCCAATCTAGCGATGTTGATGCACACATTTTTGCCAGTCTGGATTTTATTGTGCCATTCATTTGTTCAACCACTCCAGAAGCCTCTGGGCGATATGCACAATGCAATTTTTGCTCAATTTGGAATGCTTCACAGATTATTCTGATTATATCATTGTTGAAGTGACTTCCACTATCTGATTCCAAAGTTACTGGGAAACCGAACCTAGGAATGAGCTCTCGTAGCAACAACTTTGCGACTAATACTGTCATTCCTTCTGGTAGGGTAAGCCTCCACCCACTTTGAAAACAGACATACTATGACAAGTACATATTTCAGTCCTCTACATGGTGGTAATTGAACAAAATCAAGCTGTAATCTCACAAATGGACCCTCTGCCTTTCCAATTTTCCCAAAACCAATTATTGTTTTTCTTCCTGGATTATGCATTTGGCAAGTTAGACATCTCTGGCAAAGACTCTGCTACCGCCCTAAACCTTGGATTATACCAATTTTGTCTGAAGAGTCTAATCATAGCATCTCTCCCTACATGCGTGTCTCCATGATACATTCTGGCCATTTGTGAAATCAGACAGTCGGGCATGACTGGTCTGCCATCGGCATAAATCCACACATCATCGTCTGCTCTTCGAGAACATCCCATTTTAATCCATGCATCTCTTTCACTCTCGTCAGCATCATCTTGCAGTCTTTTCACATCATTCCATGTTTCAGGTGGCGCATATAGCATAAGTTGGCAGCTGATTCCCATTCTTTCAACCCTTTTATTCACTGACAATCTATTTTTGGCACAATGTTGAGCTACCAGCTCTGCGCATCTGTTGCAGACTACCACCCAGTCATCTCCTGACTGGTGTGCGGCACACTTCACCACAGCCAATTCTTTTGGTGATTGTATTGCTTCCAGCAGTTCCTTTACAAACTGTCCATTTTTAATAGGGGATCCCGAAGAAGTCATGAAATCCCTCTGCATCCATAGTTGGCCAAAATCATGCACAACCCCGTAACCATATTGACTATCTGTAAATATAGTTACTTTCTGATTCCTCCCAATTTTGCAGGCTTTAATTAAAGCGATTAATTCAGCTACTTGTGCAGATTTGACTCCTGGTAAATAGGATGCTTCGACTATTCCAGTTAATTCACATACCGCATATGCTGCACTTAGTTTACCATCTTCGTGTCTTTGGCATGAGCCATCCACAAACAGCTCCCTGTCTGGGTCTTTGAGAGGCAGTTCCTGTATATCAGGACGTGGTTTTGGGCACAATTCTGTGACTTGTAAACAATCATGTTCCTCTTCATCATCTTTGACCTCCTCATGATATGGATCTGGTAGTAAAGTAGCAGGGTTTACTATTGTGCACCTGACAATAGTCACATTTTCAGCACCTAAGATTATTCGCTCATATTTAGTCAGCCGACTAGGAGTAAGATGCTGAGTTCTGGTTCTTGTTAACAGAATCACAACTGAGTGTGGGACAAACACCTTTACAGGATGTCCCATTACAATTGATTCACTTTGTTCAATGCTCAAACATGTAGCAGCTACTGCTTTTAAGCAGCCTGGCAACGCTGCTGCCACTGGGTCCAACGTAGCAGAAAAATATGCTATAGGACGTCTGTCTAAACCATGTCTCTGAGTTAGAACTGAAAGTGCACAATTTTCTATTTCATGACAGAATAATGCAAATCCTCTTGTATAGTCAGGCATACCTAGGGCAGGTGCTTCACATAAAGCACTTCTCAATTTTACAAAAGCTCCTACACTTTCATCATCCCATTCAACTGGGTCCTTTGCCTTCTTTTTCGTCATTTGAATCAATGGTTTTGCTAGCAGAGAAAACCCTACTATCCATTGTCGACAATATCCCGCTATTCCAAGGAACATTCTCACTTCTCTTTGTGTTACAGGCATTTGCATTCCTTTGATTAATTTTACTTTTTCAGAGGTTATCCTTCTTTTTCCCCTCTCAATTTGGTGTCCTAAATATTTAACTGCTGTCGTACAAAACTGTAGTTTTTCTGGTGAGACTTTATGCCCTTCTTCAGCCAAGTGATTTAATAGTGCAATGGAGTCGACAACACAGTCCTCTCTAGTGTTAGATGCCACTAGCAGATCATCTATATATTGCACTAGGACTGAACTTCCTGGCATTACTAGCTTCTCTAAGCACTTTTTCAATATCTGATTAAAGATGGAAGGACTTTCCGTGTACCCCTGAGGAACGCGATTCCATACATAGACTTTGTTCTCAAATTTAAATGAAAAAAGATACTGGCTATCTGGGTGCAATGGTATGGAAAAGAATGCTTGACATAAGTCAATCACAGTAAACCATCCTGCACTCCAAGGAATTTGGTATAGGATTACTGCAGGATTTGGCACTATAGGACAACAAGGTTCAACAATCTTATTTATTTTGCGTAAATCTTGAACAATCCTATACTTTCCACTAGGTTTCTTTAAACCCATGATTGGTGAATTACAAGGGCTACTCATTACTTCTTTTAGTATGCCTTGTTGTACCATTCTGTTAATTTCCTCAATAACTCCTGCCTTTACTTCTGCACTAATTTTGTACTGTCAGGTATTTGGGAAAATTGCACCTTCTTTTACAATGATTTTCACTGAGTCTATTTTGGCCATAAGTCCTACTTCTTTTCCTGAGAAATCCCATACTATGGAATTTACTGTAGTTCTTAATTCTTCAGGTAATTCATCTTTTGTTATCAAAGAGAACATCTCATCTACTTCTCTACCTTGTTTTGCAATCATAAATTTATATACATGGTCTTCATCCGGGGTCTGAACTGCCACACCATCTAGTGTGCAGAAAATTGTGCAATTCATTTTACACAACAAATCTCGGCCCAATAAGTTTACTGGACTGGAATCACACACTACAAACTGATGCATTTCTCTAAAATTTCCAATTTTTACTTCCATTGGTTCGGTAAGAGGTGTTCTAATTTTACGATTGGCTACACCCACAAATTGGATAGCTTCTCCAGAGAGAGGAAGGTCTGGGATGTCTGCTGTTCTCACAGTAGACCTGGTAGCACCAGTGTCCAAAGGAAAGTAATATCATTACCTCTTACTTTCCCTTCAACATATGGACCGGACTGATCTACTGGCAAGGATGCGCCAAGTACGCACTCCTTCTCCCCCTCTCCTAGGCACCGTCATTGATTATATTGACAAAAGTCATCCTGTAAAAGAAATTGTGAGGTTACATAGTCATTCTTACCACTTCCTCCTTGATATCCGACGTCTGTACCGTGCTCTGCTCTGCTTACATTACCCTGTATAGGTGCAGGTGGCAACTGACTCTGAGGATTTACACCCTGCTGTGAGTCATTCTGTGTCTGTGGATTTAAATTATGATTTGGGCCATTATTATTTTGAATCTTTTTACATTCGTTCTTCCAATGCCACAATTTTCCACATCCATGACAAGGAAATTTCTTTTTAGCCTCTTCTCTGCTCATTCATCCTCTCACTTTACCACCATTTCCCGCGTCACCATTCGTTCCAGAATCTTTTCCCTGATTATCAGTTGGATTATCCAAATTAATTCTCTGTCGCTCAGCCATTTTCACCTGAGCCCACATCTCCTTTTCTTGCAGTTTCTTGTGCCTATCCTCAATATCATCTCCACAATATTTTGCATATTTCAAAATTTCGTCAATCGGTTTCCCTTGCCAACACAACATGTGCTGCTTAATCATCTGACAAATCTCTGGCTTTAAACCATAAACAAATCGGTAGACAAACTGACTCATGTTTTTATCTCCAATATCCTCAAATCCACTATACTGTTTGAATACCTGTAATAGACGTTCATAGTAGGCATGTACCGATTCATTGGCTTCTTGAGTAGTCCTGTCTATTTTTACCCAATCTGTTTCTTTCGGTGGTATTTTCCCTTTCAGGTAAGATATTACCTGCAGATACTTTTCCATTACATCATTTGATGGAGCACCTGTCTTTTGGATATAATCGGTGGCAAATAGTCATCAGAGAGTTAAAGTTTTAGGATGTTAATTTGTTCATTAGAAACATTTTCGCTTCTTTTTTGAAGGCGGTAAGGGAGGAGATTCTGCGTACATCTGGGGAAGGGTGTTCCAAATCTTCGGTGCGATACCTGGAAAGCTCTGCACCCAGTTCTCTTTTTGTGGAAGGATTGAGGTTTTAGTAGTAGTGAGCTCGAACTTCGCGAATGTCTGCATCCTCCCGACCGCTCAAGCTTTTGTGCTAAATAGCTGGGGGTGTTGCTATGTAGGGCTTTATGTGTCATGCAGGCGATCTTTAGTTGTATTCTCGCCTCGTAGGGTAGCCAGTTCAGCGCCTTCAAGGCCGGGGTGATGTGGTTATTTCTTTTTATTCCGGAGACCAGCCTGGCCGCAGCGTTAAGCGATGCCCTGAGCGGTGCTAGCTTGTATTTTGGAAGACCGCATAGAGTGGTGCTTCCATAGTCCAGTCTTGGTAACACTAGAGCTTGTACCGCCATTTTTAGATCAGTCTGTGGGAGGAAGGGTTTCAGTTTCCTTAGGATACTCAACTTAAGATTGGCTCCCTTGGTGGCATTGTAGATTTGCGCCTGCATATTTAAATGTTTGTCCAGGGTGACTCCCAGGGATTTTGCGGAGTCAATGATGTCTGGGGCGCAATCAAAGGAAGTTAGATGCTTCAGCCATAAGTATCTTGGGTGTGTGATTGGGAGGGGAGATGAGGAGGAATTCAGTTTTCTTGGTGTTGAGCATGAGGTGGTTGCTATTGAGCCAAATTTGGGTATTATGAAGAATGGCGTTGAGGGAGATGAAGTCATCTGGTGAGGAGATTTTCATATATAGTTGTGTGTCGTCTGCGTATAGGTGATATAGAATGTTTGCAGAATTCAGCGCATTAGCAAGGCTTCCATGAGTAGATTAAAAAGGATTGGTGATCGTGCTGATCCCTGTGGAACTCCTAGGGTGACCATGGATGGTTGAGAGAATGATTGCTTCATCTTGATTCTTTGGGTTCTGTTGCTTAGGAAGGAGGTGAACCATTGTAACACTGGACCGGTTAGGCCCATCCTTCGTTCAAGTAGGGACAGTAGATTGTCGTGTTTAACCGTGTCGAAAGCGGAAGATAGGTCAAGAAGTATCAATAGGCACGATTCGTTATGATCTAACATTTTTAGAATGTCATCCATTATGTGGGTGAGTGCTGATTCGGTACTGTGGCCTTGACGGAAGCCGGATTGGTGTTTATCAAGGAGGTTGAAGTTCTCGATGTGGTTGCAAAGTTGAATTTGTACACATTTTTCCAATAGTTTCGCCAGGGTGGGGATGTTGGATATAGGGCGATAGTTGTTGAGGTCTGTGGTGAGGGAATTGGCTTTCTTTAGTATAGGTGTGACCTGCCCTATTTTAAGGCAGTCCGGTATGGAGCCTTGCATCAGCGAGGCGTTAATAATTTTTGCCCATAGGGGTAGAATAGAGGTCTTTATCATTTTGAATACAGATGGGGGTAGGGGATCAGAGAAATGATTGGCAGGGTTGATCGCTATCAGGGTGTTATAGATTTCGTGTTCCGGGATGGGTGAGAAGGAGTGCCAGTTGGCATTGTTTTTTGGAGCTTCGATCGGAAGGCTAAAAAGGTCCTTGATCTGTGTGTAAAGAATAGACTCATGGTCAGTAGTTTGTTGGAGGGAAGAATTTGGCAAGCTCGTCGCAGTTAGGGGTAGCCTGGTTGCTTAGCTCCACCACGTTTGGCGAGTTACACGATTGTTGTTTTATGATTTCGAACAGTTTTTTGGGCCGGTTAATGGCTTGGCTCAGCTGTGTTTTGAAGAAGTCTGCTTTAGCTTTTAAGATTTTTCTGTTGTAAGTATTTCTCAGCGCTCTAAGTTGGTATAGGTGATCAGTGGAGGGTGCTGATTTCCATGTTCGCTCAGCTAGTCTTAACTTGCGCCGGTCCGAGTTTAGGTTCTCATTTAATTATGGTTTGGAGATTTTGGTGGAGAAGTTTTTTTCTTGGAGGGGCGCTGTGGTATCAAGGATTTCAAGCATAGTGGCATTGTAAAAGTCTGTGAGATCATGGACGTCGGCCATGTCTGTTGAGGGGATCAGGGCGGAATTGCATTGGGATACCAAGGCGTTGGGATTAATATTTTGGATATTCCTTTTCCATTGTTTTGTTTTTGTAGGTTGGCTTCGTTTTGGAGTTACCTCACTGTTGATGGAGAAGAAGATGCTGTAATGATCAGTCCAGTCACATTGGGTGATGGATTCTAGTGATATAGTGTTTGTTTTTGCCATGATGAGGTCTAATGTCTCCCCCTTGTTGTGGGTTGGGCTGTCACAGAATTGGGACAGATTCTGGTCTGACAGAAAGGATTTGAGACCGCTTACATCATGATCGCCAGTATTGTTCCAATGGAGATTAAAGTCTCCCAGAAAAATCTGCGGCACTTGTGAGTTGTCGTTGGCTGTAATGACTTCCATTAGTTCATCAATGAACTTCAGATTGTCACCCGGGGGGGGTGGTATATTATGTGAAGATTGCAGATGATGCCCTTGTCATCAGAGATGTTGGTGCAGAGATATTCACAGGAGGATAAGGAGATGGAGTCTGCTTGATTAACTGTGATTGTGTTTCGATGGATGCAGGCTAACCCACCTCCGGGTTTCACAATTCTATCCAGGCGACATATCATGACTAGGGGGGACCAGTAGGTCAAGGATGGGAGCAGAGGAACTATTTAGCCATGTTTCGGTGAGGATGATGATGTCCAGATCATTCGAGAGGATGAGATCATAAATGTCTGCAGCATGTTTGTTAGCCGATCTGCAATTGATTAGTGCACACTTTAGTTTGGTAGTCGAGTGAGTGAAGGTAGACTGCATTATGTTGACCTTTGTGAGGTTTTCCCTAATTATGGATCTGTAGTTGTGAGTGGGTTCTCTGTAGGGGTTGGGTCGGATGGGTTGGATAGTGCCACCTAGAGACTTGCTGCTGTCATTATGGCTGGTGTATGATATGAGAAGGTCATGTAAGTCATTGTCAGATAGTCCATCCATTGTCCTCGTAGGACGATCCGGGTCGTTGGGGGAGGGTATTTTACTCCGTCTTGTATAGTCTGGGTGTGGAATCGTGGTGAAGTATCTGCTGGTTTGCTGACTAATTTGGTTCACGGTGGCGCTAGTTGCTTTATTAGAGTTTAGGAGTTCATTGGTGATTGATGATAGATTTTGTATTTCGTCCTTGAGATGGGCTAGGCCTATGGTTAACTCGTTGAATTGAGCGGTCCAGTCATGGTTAGGACAAATAGTTAAGTGTGTGGGTGTGTGTTCCCTTATAGTGGTAGGTCCTCCAGTATGGCCTGGTTGCGTTGAGATCTGGAGATCAAGTTCAGTGGGGATATCATTATTAGTTTTTGATGGGGTTAGTTGAGTAAGGAGGGTTGTTGGTGGGTCAGAGTAGATGTGATGGATGGCCTTAGGAGGTGATAGCATGAGAGGGGCTGCTGCATGTGAAGGGGGTCTGGTTGCTGAGTGTTGAGTTTGGATGAGCGGGTAAGGCATCGAAGGCGTTAGGGTTTGACTGGGGATCAAGGTAAATGTCGAGTCAAGTGGAGATTTGTCAGATAGCTCAACTGCTGGTTGGGCGATTGGGATGTCAGGGGTGGAGTTTCGGTTGGTGCATTCTCCATTGGTCGGCATGTGAATCAGGTGTGTGCTTGCATTGGGATGGTCGGTATCTAAGTTTATGTCTGTCCGAGCTGGACCCAGAGGCCATGGTGTGGTTGAGTCAGTTGTGAGGGACGTGTAGGGGTCAATGGGGGAGTGGCGAGATATAGGATCCCTTGATGTCGTTAATGGATTAAGTAGCAGAGGTTGCGTGTCTTCCGGATAAACGGGAGGAGTCGTGTCGGGGAGTGAGTTTTTCTTGCTGTTCGCTGCTCTTTTAAGAGTAGGAAAGATCTTGTCTATGAGTGCTAGATTGCTATTAGAAGCTTGTATGAGGATATTACCATTATTGTATATGGATATGGCGGCATTCGCCTTGCAGAAGTCCGAGACTGTAACCGCCAGTTTGAGGGCATAAGGGTTTTTTTTTTTGTATTGGAGATTCGAAGCATGGAGTAGAAGGTGTTCCTCCACTGTGCACGTTTTTTGTGTGGAAGATGAGGTCATTCGATAGTATGCCTTTGTTGGTGCAGAAATAAGGGTCTGAAATCAGTGTCTCCGGGTGAGTTTTCAGTATCCTGTGTTTATGCTTCTTGGCTGCATTTTTGGATAGATTGGGGGGGTAGGAAATGGTGAAGGCATGGAAACCTGATGGCTGTAAGCTTACTTCCATTTTTTTCATTTTTTTTTCTTCTCTCTTCTTCTTCTCACTTTCTTCCTTCTTTCTCTCTTTCTTCTTTTCTTTTCCCCATCACTTTTGTCTGTATTTCTTTCTTTCCTTAATTCTTGGAATCACCTTCACTGTTTCCTTCTTTCAGCTATTCGTTGATAGCTTAAGTCTGTTATCTGTCTGGTGGAGGCATTGATGGAAGTTAAGGTTGTTCCGAGAGGGCCGCAGCCTTATCAATGTTGTTGGGTCCTGTGTGTTGGACCTTCTTCAATAAGCCCATATGCCTTACTTCCCTTTGTTTGCCCTGTTTATGGTTAATCTACGCTGCTTCTTTAGCGGCATCTCTTGTCTGGGCAATGCATTTTTTTTGTGTTTTTTTTTTGTTAAACACCATCCCAAGATGGCCGCCGCTTTTTCTTTAGTTATTCAGTCCTCTTTATTTTTATGCCCATTATTGCGGGAGGTGGGCGCCATCTTCCAGTGTGAAACTGAGTGCCCTCGAGGCAATAGTGACCCCAAAATGGAGGATTGAATCCCCGTACACCGGGACCCCCCTCCAATCAGGAAAAGAACAGTTTAGTGGGCTCAGATGGTCATAGGCCTTATTGAGGCCTTTCCCTCCACAGCGCTGGCAAGAAGCCCCAGGACACTTCAGGGCGATCCTTGATGGAGAAGCGCTCGGAGGTGTGCTTGCGCTCCCGGGATGGGAGGGCTCTCCTCTAAAGCAACAGCTGGCGCCCCCCGTGATGGGTACACGATCACAGGGCTCGGTGTTTAGCAGGCCGTGACTCACCCGGTTCTTGGTTCCTATGGAATCGGAGGCCGTACACCAGCTTCCCCCGCCGGAGTCGACACCGTACGCTCAGAGGCTAGTGGGGGCTCTCGTCAGTCGACCGTCGGCAGGGCATCCGATGGGCTTACCAGGGGGCCATCATCTTCAATGCCCGATGCTCCGGTCTTGTTCCCAGGCTGATTGGTGGCTCACGGCAGTCGGTCGACAGATAGCCTGGCACCCGATGGGCTCACCAGGCGGCCATCAATGCCCGATGGTCCAGTCTTATTTCCAGGATGATCTGAGGCCTGGACACCCGCCACCCAAGCCAGAGTCGGTGACACCATGCAACCGGAGACACCCGTCCGGGGAGCGATTACCGGTGGGGCTCCCGGCAGACCTCCGTCAATCTGCTGGACACCCGATGGGCTCACCAGTCGTCCCTTACCACCAATGTCCGGCAGTCCGACGGTCTGAAGCACGGTGAGTGAGATCCGAGATTATGGACTGCGGGTTCCAGGGTGATGTTTTTGGATGTTAGTGGGCAGCAGGGTGATGGGTGGGAGGGTTAGACACTATGTCGAACAAACCATCCAAGTCCTTCAACAATAACTTTGACACTTTTACAAACCTCTCAACCTGCTTGTACCGTTCAATTGGCTTTTCTCTCAACTTCGGAAAATCATTTGTAAATGATAAAATATCCTGCCTACTCCATGGGACATGAACATAACCTCCTCCAGGTACTTCTCGCATCGGGTACATCTGATCTACTTTCCCTGTTTCTTTCAATAAATATTCAGAAGTTGTTCTACTATATCGTGCCTCTTCCTTTTTCTTTGTCCATCTAACTTTCCATTTATCTAAATCTCCCCATTTCTGCAATACTGACATTAATTCTTTCACTTGTAGTTTTCTTCCAGAGGCATTCATATTTTCTAAGTCTTTGTCAGAAAAGTCTGCTCTATAGGGTTTTTGTAATACCTTTGACTTCCCTATTTCAATTCCCATCTGTAAAGCCAAATCTGATAATTTCTCATGGAATATCTTTACATTTCTTGTGATACTTCTGCATACGAACAATAGTTCTTCTGCATCATAAGTATTTAGACGATCTACCCCAACATTTCCTGCTATAATTTCTTCTAATTCGACTTTTAATTTGTAGATGTCCATGATCTTTGGGGGTGAACTCTGTCTATCTGATCCTTGTGCCCACCTTTCTAAATCTTCTGGCGTTACTACTGTGGCACTTTTGGTTCCCGATGAGGTTACTATATTTACATCTTTGGAGCAACCAGGTGTTATTCTTCTAGGAGTACTATTTATAGATCCTCGAATAGGTAAATCCATTAAGGATATCATAGATTCACAATCACTGAATTGATCATCAATTATTACAGGTTCTGGTTTTGGGATTTCTACAGGTGTAGGCATGGTTAAAGGCTTTGGACAATTCATTTTGTCACCATATAAGGGAACCACTGGACCGATTGTTACAGGTATGGTCAGGGAATCAGGATGTATATTCAGCTGTGTTATTTTCTGTATCAATTCTGCTCTGTTTTTATCTATAGCTTCCTTTTCCTTGTCCTGAAGTACCCTATTAACTGGGGGATTATGCAATACTTGCGGTACCAATGGTGTTCTTAACAGTGGTGCGCTTGGGGTGCATCCACTTGCCCCCTCCTGATATGGTGGCGGGTTCTTTAATATTTCTTCCATAAACTCATCTTCAGAATCTCCAAATCCTGTCAAATGTTTTGTGTTTTCGGTGCATTTGCTCCCTATCGATTCTTCTGCCATTAATATTGGATACAGTCCCTCTGTAAGCATCGCTCTTCTCCACTGTTTCATCTGACCGTCCCTTGACTCATTTTGATATCTAGGGAAAAATCCTTGATAACCCCTATTACTTCTGGATCGGTCACGTTCAAATGCCTCAGTTTCCCACTCTTCTAAGGCTTCATATTGAGTTAATCTTGGTCTGGGCTCTAAGTCATTCATCCTCAATCTCAAATTCTGAAGAATTCTCCCATTGAAAGTGCCATTCTCTGGGAATGCTAATATTCCATCATTTTTGGTATATTCTATCCAATTCTCTAACCATACACAAGTATGATAACCTCTCTCCATCATCATGAATGAAGCGGGCGTTTTAGCTGGTGGAATGATAATTCCTTCTCTAGTTTTAATTGGTTTATCCTTCTTAAAATAATTTTTAACCTTTTGTAGAAATGACATTTTTCTCTTTTCTCCGTACATTTTGGGTAAATCTCTGTGTATAAAATTATAATCTGCAAAACCTAGGAATCTCCTATCCAAACGAGTTCCTATTAAAGTCGGATCGCGTTTCCACATATAATCTCCTCTATCCACTAGGATTTCGACTTCTATGTTGACAACCAATTAAATTCCAGCTAACATTTGTCTCTGAACCAATCCTATCGCGGCTTTTCAGTGACGTCTATTCTGACGACCCCTCCTTTACAATCTGCGCTTTTCTGTCCCTCGCTGTTTCAACCAATCCCAGCGTGACACCTGTGACGTCAGTATTACTCCTGACTACTGACCCCTCCTTTACAAGAGTCGTTCCACGCCCGCTGTTTCAACCAATCCCAGCGCGGCGTTTGTGACATCAGCTTCCTCTCCGGCAGCTGACCCTCCCTTTACAAAATCGTACGCAAAATTTTTATTTTCCCTACGCTTATTAAAATTCAGTAACATGTTTCTCTAAATTGGAAATGATAGTTTCTCTCACACTTAGTAAAACCTTTCCGTTTACTAAACATACACTACGAGTAAAACCCTTCCGTTTACTCTTCACGTAAGCTTCGAAATACCTGCTATTTCTTCAATGTTACCCTTTCTAGGTGATATAACATCAAAATTTACCAGCGAATTCCTTTGCTATTACTCACACGCATAGAGTCCCTAACAAGTACTGATAGCCCTACTTATCTTTTCAGTACTGTTTCTGCCTGACAGATAACCTCACTGCAGTATGGCTTCCACTTACCATCCGCTATTCAATTTTTCCCGGGAATTCTGGACAACATAAAACAAACCTTTGAACAAACGGATGTTAGTTTATAAAAATAATATTCTCATTACCCAATTAACAAAATACAACCATCCTCTGATAACCAGAAAACTGATCCAGCGTGTTACTAGCAACAAGCATTCATACACAGAATACTCACTTGGGCCCATACATTCATACTACGCTAGCAATTTCCATGGGTGGGTCAGTTGTACTCTTTATCAAATCCCTGCTACCAATTACTTTTCTGATTGAAGAGTAATGACTTATCAATGGACCCTTTGATAATTGGGAAGTTTAAAATGAGTGACATTCATTACAATTCATAAATTCTATAATAATCACTGAGTCAAGAAGTTTTAAAATGTTTATCTAAAGTTTTAGCAGAGTAAAGTACAGAACCACATGATACTTAATCGTATATCAAGGATGAAGCATATTAATAATCAATTATCGATCAATGACGGTTCCCAGAAAGAAGAAGATAGAGACAGCAGCACAGCTAAAGGTTGCATTTATATTTACCTAAAGGTGCAAGAACCAAACCCCTTGGCCAAGGAGTTTGGGAAAAATAGGTTCCAGGAAGGATGAAGAGCAAAGACCTCCGGACCAGGTTCAGGACAGGTCACCTCTCTATCAACGACGCCTGCGTCGTTCCCCTCTCTGATACTTCACTTCTCCTCGATTCTCCCGTGTCTTCCTTCTAATGGAATCCGCCGCCCCCACCTCAGGACCTCTCT
The DNA here is from genome assembly GCA_963921515.1 of Calotriton arnoldi. Classification (NCBI taxonomy): domain Eukaryota; kingdom Metazoa; phylum Chordata; class Amphibia; order Caudata; family Salamandridae; genus Calotriton; species Calotriton arnoldi. The sequence continues at coordinate 3,978,252 of CAWUFW010000407.1, forward strand.
GGACAGCGGTTCAGCCTGCAATCGATCAGCTCGTCGAGCACCAAAGATCCGATCTCGAACTCCGCTTATGCTTCTCTGCATCGCCTAATGTTGGAGCTAACTAATTAACTAATTCTATATCTATTATACCCTTCTACGCCCATGTACCTCCCCTTAATGTTGCTATATTATGGGCCCACTACTTCTGATTGGACGGGGACAGGGGGTTGATCCTCACACCATGTCAATTTAGTTCAATTTCTTTAAGCCCATTGTTTTAAAATACCGCCCCTCACAATTAATACATTTGCTTTATTTCCCACCCGTCTCACGACAAAGTTTATTACAATGTTTATATAAATGGTTTCTTTCGGTAGGGACATCGTGGGTACAATAGTGTTGTCCTCCAGGTCATGGCCTTGGACGACGTCCAAGTTGACTTCATCATTTCCTCTGGGTCGCCTTGCAGGGCGCATGTGCAGAACCAATGTCTCTCGAGCTGCAGTTCAACCAACCCCAGGCCCATTTACGAACTAATAAAAGTCAAAGAAGAAAATATTAAAATCATAAAATAAATTGTTTCACTGTATACCCACTCTTTCTACTCTATTCCCATTTAATTATAAATTCTATCCCGCATTAATAGCATTAGATTATCACAGTTTTAATTGCAACATATAAGCAAGCTGTAGCACGTGAAAACATTAAGCAGCCATTTTAATACACACTGCGCAGAAGCAAGGATTTCCCTCCAAGCAAAGAAAGACGTCACACCATGTGATATGGTTGACACATGCGCAATAAGGTTCCCGCGCATAAGCGGCCATTTTGGATTTAGACAAGCCTTATTTGTTAGTTTAAACACATAGGCAAGCTTCCTTCTACTTGTATTCGTGTGTGCATTTGTTAGTACAGACTTTACAAAGTTTAATAAATTAATACTGTGAGGAGATTGCTTACGAGCAAGTCTCATTGTGAGTTCTTGCTCCATCAGTGACCTTGGTTGAAAATTAAGTTGACATTGCTTTTGCATGACACTATGCATTGCTCAGCCAAATGACAAGCACCTGTGGCACAGGAAGTTGGTTTCTTTTTTGTAACTGGGCCATAGGATGACAGATGTGTAGCTGACTAAAATGTGAGAGGGGGTTCTATATCATTTTACAGCAGCAGATGGTGGACCTAAAGAAAAATATCACATCTTGAAAAGTAAGAGGCTGTGCTGCATTGCATACCCAGGACACTGGGGATACCACTTAAACCCACAGCTTTTAAAAAAATTCTAGGGCAGTTGTACAAAAATGCATGTTGTTTGCATTAGTTCTTAAAGCTTTAAGTGGTAAACCTGTCTCTCAACACCTCTGAGCATGGCCAGTTTGCTTGGAATACCATGAAATATATTCACGAGTGGTATATGTGAAACCCACGACAGTGTGACAAACGTATTTGAAAACTGGATTGCAAGATGCACTCTTTGGTTTTATTTTTCAAAATTGTCCTGTGAGGAGACCCCCATTGCCACAAAACCAGGCTCATTTGCTCTGCTCATTTACTCCTATCAATTCACACCCCACCAGTTTCACAGTTCACAAGCCAGCCTTGCACAGAAGGGACGGCATGCACACATGAAAAATGTTCACCTTGTGGGATGTGCTCCAAGCTCTCACGCCTTTACAGATTATATAAGTTATCAGTGGTCAATGGGAAGGTCAGCTCACAACGCCTTTGACTAACACAACACAAAACTTAGTAGAGGGCAGTCCTAGGTTGGTACTGACTGGGGCAGGGGTAGACATTGTTGATGTTGACAAGTGTGGACCAGAATAGGTTAACAACTACTCTGGATGGGTCTCCTTTCTTCGAAAATATTGCACACCAGATCCTGGCCCGAAGTCCGATCTCGAAACAATGCTCTGCCTCCTGCACAGTGGTGGCTCCTCCGCTAAGGCGGAGAAGCGTTGCCCACTGCTCTGTGAACAGTAGTTCAAAAAGGAAAAATAAAATGATAATAACGCAATATTATAATTTTATTTTTCCATCGCGGCTCAGCTAGTATGGGGTGGGGCGGGGCTGGGCTGTCATCGGAGCAGGGGAAGGAGTGGTAGGCAGTCTGTTAAGTGTGCATGACGGTTAGGCTGGCCAAACAGTCATGCGCACCATGCGCACTTAGCCTGTTTTTCACCCGGTTGCTGTGCACAGCATTGGTGAGGAACGTGCACAGGCTCCCAGTCCCCATCTGAGCGCCGAGCCACGCTCAAACCAATCACAACGCTGCTGTCACGCAGCGTTGTGATTGGCTAGGGGAGTCTTGGAGCCTGAGTGCTTCCTGCTCCTGGAGTCAACCGAAGAGGACTGAGAGGTGGTCACCAGCCTGCAGGTAAGTGATTTTGTTTAAAACCTTTTCATTCCTTCCCACCAGCGCTGCCACCCCTGTTAAGTAGCAGCCACCACTGCTCCAGCAATATCCATACCCCCTGGCTGGATGGAAAAGCAGAACCTTGCTTGCTTTGCAGAGCTGTTAGAAAGAGAAACGAAGTTCCAGTGCCACAAATACCTTCCTAACACAGACTCACACTGAGTCAACTGTAATAGGAAAACAAGCATTGGCAAAACCAACACATCTAGCATGCTCTATGTGAAGAGCTTTGTTTAGAGTTAGTCAGAGAAAGAGGCCTTCAGTGACAGAGAGCGTGGCAAGTGCAGCTATATGGGCCGCAAGTCTCTGGTGTGTCAAACCCCTGCCAGGACTGGATAAGCAGCTTCTGCTGTGGACAGATCTATACTGTGTGCTGTACACAACTACCTTACTACATCACGAAAGCCACAATTAAAGTCAGTGGCACGGTGTAACCATCTCCGAAATGCCGGGGCTGGCATTGATGACCTCAGCGCTATCTCCATGCAGCATGTCACACCTACAAGCAACAGCCTGGAAAATAGGGGCCAGCCAGCAACTTACCAGCAGTCAACTTTCTGTCCTACTTAAACTCAGTAAGTCTGCATTCTCCATTTCTTCCTGTAGCCACCAGCATGCGAATCAGATGACATTATAGGCAGCTACCTTAAAGAAAAGAATGCTCCTGAGGATTTTTATTTTAAATTCTGTCCTTCGTGAACAGAATAGCTACAGAGCGCGGCCATTACAAATATTACAGAAAGGAGAAAATAAGTAGCTCCATTGGTGCAGAAAAAAAAATGCCTCTTCTACCTCCCCTTCCTACTACCAAACAGCAAAAAAAGCAGCAAAACATTAAAAAAATTTTTTTTTACAAAAATAACTTGTCAAGATAATGGATAAAAATGAAGAAAAACATCGATTTACATGTACCTTTGAACACCAAAACCAAAATATGTTGCAAATGGTTTCACTTTAGCAGCAGAACTGAAAAGGGACTGTAGCCCTTAATGTGTGAAGCAAAAAAGCATTAGGCTCCTAAAAGCACTTCCTGCAAATTGAAAAGCGAACCGAACAATCACTTCCCTTCTCAAATAGTGTTCTTAGTGTATGTTACAATTAGTAGTCTGCACCTCCTGTCAATGACCTATTATTTCCGGAATAAAGAAAATCAGCTCTATGACCATCAGAAACAGGGAGGGATCAGGCACTTTTGCAGAGGACTGTCCCAGTGTATTTACATTTTTTTCTTGGAGAACGTACAAGAGTTTAAATGAAAGAGAGGTTGACACCCCAAAGCAGGTAGTAAGAGAACAATCGGGCGCGGTGCTCAGCCACCCCTGGAAGCTTCTCCTGTGTAGAAGAAAAATCCATTCCACAAGAAAATTGCCATGGGTAAAACTACTGCTGATGGTAACTGGAATTCTTCTAAAGTTCCAGTTTACAAGAAAAAAAAGAGCCTGAAAAAAACTATGGGGCTTATTTACAAGCCACTTGCGCCGCCGGCACGTCCCTTTTTCCCATATTAAAAGTGGTGCATGGGGCTTATAAATAAGCCGCTATATTGGCTAAATAGGATCAGCGCTGAACTGTTGCAAAAATGATTATGCGAGGTCACCAAACACCTAGGCAGAGCACAGGAGTGTTGTGGTCTACCACCTGTTCCTGTGCCAGTGCATGAAATGTAAGTTTGGGCCACCAGTATTTTTCAACATTGGTGGTAAACTGTACTTCACATCAGTATTTATTTAGGTGCTAAATGCAAGGATATTTGCATTCAGGTGGCTAATATTTTTACCACCCTGCTGGATTTATTCAGGGTGTGTGAATTCCATTCCAATGGTATTAATGCATGATAGTAATACTTTTGGGTGGTAACCCATCTCATAATTTATTGCCAGCAGCAATCTTACATCACAATGTCCAAAGTGTAAGAAAGACCAATTAGAACATTGGAATGTTGGGAGCTCCATTGAAGACAATGGAGTAGCTCTGGGCTTATAATGGCTGTTATAAGCCCAGCACTCCAACATTCCAATGTTTGTCTTTTTGTTTCTCCATTTTTAATTTAGAACATTCTACCCTTAGTGGGTGGAATTTTCTAATAGCCTTATAGCCCTTCTGCCTCAGGCTATACCAGTTGTTAAAGGCCCTCTCCCTCGTTAAAGGCCCTCGCCTGCGGCTCGGGCCTATAACTCGGGATCAGGGCCTTTAACAACTGGTATAGCCCTCGTCAGCGGGCTATAAGGCTATAGTAAAACATCCCATTCCTTCAAGTTCTGCCCAGTCTCTTTGTAACATCTGATGGAGTAACACGTATAGATGTGGGCATGTTCTAGAAGTATCCTGGCTTATAAAAGTTTCACAGTTACTATTGCCACCTAATACACCTATAATGTATTAATTCGACCTGACATCGTTGTAGATTCATCTCTCCCTGACGGTTTTAGTGGATTCTGATCATGACCGAAGAATCTGGAAATAAGCAATGAGGTGGGAGGTATTAGGTCACAAAAAAAGAAGATCTGGGGAAGTGGATCAGAAATGGTGGGGAAGTATGAAATATCCTCTATCATCACATATGAGGCACCAATTTCACAATATGGAGAAAAGTACTGAACACATGATAAAAGGAGGAAAACTAAACACTTTCATATTTAATGTCTATCAGAGGTTTATGAGCAGGAAGCTAAGATACACATCTCCCAAAAACATACTGAGGAAAAAAAAAATGATCCGCCTGCCTGTCATTTAATCAGCAGTATAGTATGATTAGGAACATGTCACAAATATTTCAGCAACAGGTACACACACACACATAAATAGCACAGCATCACAATGAATTGGCAGTCTCTATAATGAAATGATCAGACCCCAGCCGTTCCTAGTGGCCAGTGTCCATAAAGCCTGTATACAAACAAGTCTCACTTTGCCATGGAGGATGCTGTATTTCTAAACTAGTTTGATGTGTTCTTGTTCCATCCATCGTTAACTATAGGGGGGCTTTCATCACTCACTCTACCCCTCCAACATGCACATTACACTTCTACTTACACACTAGACCCACAAAAGCTGGAAAATGGAGGGGAAAATCAGGACTAAATACTGAAATTAACAAGGAACAAAATAAACAAGCATTGGCAAAGCCAATAAGTTTCACCTATGTTAGATCTATTGGTGTTGTTAATGGTTTTTGAAGATTGTTTTGCCCCCCACCTCAGAACAAAAAGTGGTGTGTCCGTGCCATGGCATTTATATTTTCTTTAAGCCATTTAACAAAAAAATGTACAATGCCAAATAGCTCGCACAGAGCTTATTTGGCTCTCTCACTGTTTATGGAAGATGTTGCACAGCAGCTGAAGCTGCTGTGCAACATGGCTCATAGTAAATTAAAACAAAGCGCTATGGCGCAGCCATCATTAACCGCACCATAGAGCTTTGTTTTTATTTACTTTAAGTCATGTTCCACATCAGCCCGCAGTGCTGTACAACATCTTTTAAAAAAAATAACAAAGACAAATAAGCTCTACATGAGCTATTTGGCGTTGTTAAAGTTTTTTAAAGATGGCTTAAAGTAAATAAAAACAAAGTGCTATGGCGTGGTCTCAGCGCTTTTTGTTCTGAGGCAGTGGGCAAAAAAGGACATGAGGAGTGTGAGGAAAGGCAACACTGAAGCAGGAGGAGGAGGTGGGAGGGACGGGACAAACAACAAGGACAGGAAAGAGTGTGGAGGGATAGTGAGGGGTAGAGAGTGCCTGCAAACACAGGAACTCTTAAGGAGAACACGAATAAAAATAAAAACAAAGTATCTCTCCAAGCGGTAGTCAGTTGAAGGACATTGGCCGCAAGCACAGAATACTGTACTTGGTCCAAGGTCCATGGACAACCGGATGTCAGAAGAACTGAAGAGAAAGTAGAAGCAGCAGGAGGCCCTGACCAATGAAGCAAGGAAATGAGACCAACGTGAGAGCCAACCAACGGCAAGTAACAGCAAGTATGCGGCGGGCTCTAAGTTCGTTTACGCTTTTGATTTTTATTTACAATAGCGTTCGCTGACAGTGCATGCGCACTGTAGGTGAAACCTAAAAATAACTGAGCATTAGTCATGCGAAAAGACAAGAGAAAAGGATAACATTATATGCGGCAACTGTTAGAAAATAAAAACAAGGTACGGCCAGTGTCCATGCTCTGGAATTGCTCAAAATAGGAGCACAACTATTGTTTGATGCTACTATAGAATGGAATTACCACAAACACACAAATTAAAATCTAAAACAGATTTTCTCATCACTAATAACGACAAATTCGAATTTCAGATTTTAAACACCTAAATAGTATCAATAGGTGCATATCAACCTACCCCAATCCTGTTTGCCTCCCCTGAAGGCCTGCTTGAAATAGGGAATCCTGTAATGTTTAAAACATTTTGCAAAAGTTACAATTTCTGTTGTCTCTCTTAGGCCCAACTGGAACAATCATTGGCAAAGCAAATCGGTCTGGTGTTGGCTGCCAGCCTTTTGACTTTGTCAACGCTTGTAATGTTTTGTCATTTTTTTTGGTAAACGTCTATCGTAGGGTGGAGCTGCCGGACCCTTGCAATTATTAAAACATTTTTTTTAAAACTGCCTAAATTAATATTATATATATATATATATATATATATACTGGGCTCAGAAAGCAAACATTTCAATGGAAGTCTCTGCTACTAAAGGAAACTACTTTGTGGGTGTGCTCTTGTGAAAGAGGACAATGCCACCACTCACACTGAAGTTAGCCAGTGCCTGAAGTGTGCTTACCCATTGCTCCATGCAGTATGCTGTAGTGGGTGGAAGACAATTTGGAATGACTCAATATCAGACCAGTGGAAGAAGAGGGCTGTCTGAAAGCCCTACAAGTAAGCATAGTGATATAAAATATTGTAAAACCATAAGGTCTTGGCAAATGGCAGATCTAAAAATCTCTTCATATTGAGTCATTATATGCGTTGTTTAGAGCTCTTGAGTGCATGGATTACTAGAAATAAATTAAGCAGTGCAGCAAACAAATCCTCATGTTTCTTGATGCTACACATGCTCAGCAGTTCTTCGCAGCAGGGAAAGTTGCCTAATTCTAAATGGATTCTTATCCAAATAGAGCCATGCTGATCATGTCATATTTTGGGGGGAGGGGTGTTTCAAAAGCAGGAAAAAATATAAATCTTTAAGAAACTTCAACCAACAAATTGTCACATTTATAGATATCAAGAGGTTAGACTATGATAAATATGTTTTCAGAGTCAGCTTCATTTGGACAATTTGTAGGGATTCATTTCTTTACTATCCATATGACTCTTTACCTAGTAGCGTACATGTAAAATACTGCTCCTATACAACTAAACATTTCAAGACTTCATTGGATTTTGGTTCCCCCGCACCTGACATGAATTACTATGTTTCAGCTGGTTGTTATCTTAAAAAAAAAATATATATATATATATAAATATATAAACACTTCTATAATAAAATAAAAAAAAGAACACTCTCTAAGAAGCAACCTTTAGTGAAGTTGAATTACACGGCACCGTATATGACATTGGAAGACTGAAACCCTAATAACAAGCAGGTGACTCACAAAGGTTTTCTTCCATTGCCTTTGCTTAAGGAGCTGTTGTCAGGGAAGTGCACTTTAAAGGAGAAAACAAATTAACGTCTTTCTCCCACCTGTCAGCAATTATATTTGAGCGGCGTACTCAATATATGAATATTACTTCGAAAAAACACAATAAATAGCATCCCGATATAGTCTCAAAAACACTGAAAGCAATGTGGTGAATTTAAATAACAATTAAGACATATTTGTGTCTGTGATATTTAATGGTTGTGCGTCACCCTTTTGTCTGTCACACTGTGGTACCCTGGGAGCAGAAATACATGATGTTCTGCAGTCCTATAGTGTTGTTTTGTTCGTGGACAGTACAGACAACCTTACCTGATAATTGCTAGGCTGACACCCCACCATCCAAAGGATGCTGCAGAGGTGACATGTTTGAAGGTTGGGGAGGAGGAAGACAATTAACAGGTAGCAGAGCTATGCTTGACAGCTGAGCTGTGAGTGGAAGGAACAAGGCAAGCAAAAAACAGTAAAAGGTGAGGCAAAAGACCCCATTAGATATGAATTATTTAAGCAATATTCAACTATGGGAACAAAATAGCATGTCATAAAAGAAAGTTTTATACTGCAATGCAACACTTTCTCCAGAAGAAGGAGAAAGACAAAGCTTTGTGAAATTATAAGTGTAACTCTCAGCAGTAACAAAAAGGTTTCACATTTGTGTAGTTATTCTTTTACTAGGTCTATCCATTGAGTGACTATTTGTATAGGCCATGAAATACACCAATGCATAGATGTGTGCACGTAATTATTTGATTTGTGCCTGCTTCAAGGAAGCAACCATACAGATCCATTGGCAGGAAAACTACTAAGCATTTAGTGCTGTTCAAAACATAAGTAATATCCACTGAAAAGTTGTGACAATTATACGCAGCATTGGTGGGTATGGCCAGAACGGATCGGCATGCTTTAAGGGCAAAGTGGGTGGCAGATAAAGGGGAAAATTATGGACCCAGATTGGCAGAAGTTGTTGGAGTTTCTGAAGCTGATCTGTACAAATGCCACATTTAAATTGATACAACATATTATACTGCATCCCCTTAATCTGGCACCTAGCCGCCTGCATAGGATATTCCCATCAGTGTCGTAAGTTGAGCTGAGGTTGCCGACCTCCTACATACGTTTTGATCATGCACGACTATGTTCTCATATTGGACCAGATATACTGACCCTTATAAGAGGGTTTGAAGGCATCACAATCGACTGAAGCCCCAAGAGGTGTATATTGGGACTGTGGAAGAGGCCCAACAACACAGAATGGCTTGTAAATTTGCTGAACTAGTCCTCCCACTGGCTAAGTGACAACTGGTAATGGTTTGGAAAAGTCAGAGTGCATTACACTTAACATGCCAGCAAAGAGAGCTCTCTTAGTGGCTGATGGGAATGCATTAACCAAACAGTGGAGGCAAAAGACGGGGTACAAAGGGAGGGGGAGGGCTGTTTAGTATGATGAAATGTGATGCCTTTCTCCAAAAACTAGCTGAATGAAGATGACACAAAACAGCCTTGATGCATCTATAACAGTTGTGTGAGGAAATCTAATTTCAACACATTAATCATGGTTCTCTCCCTGTTTTGACTAGTTGTGGAGTCGGGTAGAGGTGGTTCGCAACTGCTGGATGGTCTCTTACAGCCACAAGAACATTGATATCTCCTGCTTAAATACACCGATAAGGCACTATCATTTGTGTCGGGGTTTAAATGAGTGTAAACTGTACATAAGATTGGGCAATACAGGAATATTGCTCATGTTACCATATTGTTGGGTGACATCTGGAAGACAGACCTCCAAAGTCTTGCTTGAGAGGCTACTGCTCAGCATGCAACAAAGATTATGCATCTATGTGCTGTAGCAGCCATTTGTGTATGTTGGAAAATGCTAATGAAATATTTTACACAACTCTATCCATCGAAGCCACCACAATCACCCAGATTCCAGCCTCCACATCTCCACAGCCTCCACACCTCCTACATTGGCTAAGTAAACACCAGTGCGCAATTCGGCATTAAACCATAAGCAGAGGAAAAAAGTAAATGCAAACTGAATACCAAAGACTAAAACTTACTACAGTACATCAAGTCATAGTTCAGGCAACATCCCATGTGTACAACAATTATATGACAATGAGAGTTTGAAAAGCGAAGAAAAAATTATTTTTCACACAAAAGAATTCCAACCCAATAGTTCAATACCAATGCAATGAAGTCCCACATGCATTACTTAGAAACTTCCCATAGGTTGAAGACCAATTAAATCACGATCACCAAGACATTTTGCTGTCCAATAGTTTGCCATGAGCCCTTTGATGGAGACGTAGAATATAATGAAAATATTAATTATTTTGCCCACATAGGCCAAGTTCTTCAAAAGTGTTGTTTATTACCACCTAGTAAGCAAGCCAATGGCATTAGGCTGTGACTTAAACAGCAACTTTGTAATTTTGGGAACTAGCGCCCAAGAGACGAGGCATCTCACTGGATTGTCCCACTCCCGGCCAACAAAAACAACTGGATAATGAAAACAAAGACCTGACAATAGGAGGATCGGAAAATATGTTGTTGACCTGACGGTTGTGTTCCATCCATGACAAGCAATGGCTTATGTCCGCATTTCTCGAAGTGCTCACTAGTGGATTAAATAATTGTGCAATAATGCAGCCTTCAAGCAAACAAACGGAAGGAAAACAATTAGTGAAACTTAGCGTCAGCTCTGGAAATAGTATACAGAGATCAATGTGTTAAAATGCATGACATGGATAAAAGAGGTTACAAGTTTACTATCTAGAAAACGATTCCAGAAAAAGAAAAAAAAGAAAAAAGATGCTTGCATATTGGGGGGCGGGGGTTAAAATTCACAAACCACTTCTAGCACCTCTTTTAGTCTCCAGAAAGCCGCAATAAGCAGTATTCATATGCGAGAGGAAGAGTAGCTACAAAAGAAGAACCCCAGGTCTCAAGACGTCTATTTCGCGTGTACAAGGGCAAAACCGAGTAAAACGGCAAAAGAAAACATTTTAAAAAGCCTTAAGTTAAAGAAATGTGACCCAAAATACAGCTATTAACATTTGCTATTAAGTACGAGCAGGGAAGGCACATCTCCGCTTATCCAGCACTGCCACCATTCTAAATTTTCTAAGAACCATTAGAAACTGGGAAATGAATGTTTAAATTTTCTGATGGATGGCTCGTTCGGCAGTCTCATCTGGGTGTATGTGTCTGTATAAAAGTCAAAGTTCGCCTCTCTACTCTGACTCTTCTTTCGTAATTTAAGAAATTGAGTCTTTCTGCCAACTGCTCAGAGCATTAACAATGGTTACAGTCATTACAGGAGTGTGTAAGCCATTGCTATTTGTTAACTGAATGAAGTGACGGTGCCCTGTACCTACATCTGCTTAATTTCTGTGCCCAGATTCAACTAAAAATGTTATTATTACTATCACCAAAATCTTTACCGCTAGTCATCTTCTATTTACGCCTATGCCCTGATATGAAGCTTACAAGGAACCCCAGACTTTGGTTAGTGTAAGCAATAAACTTTGTTATGCTTAAATGCTTACCACATGTGCTAAAGTGCACTATTGACAGAAGCATTTCACTTCACTCAGACAACAGAGGTAAAAAAACATTAGAAAGGCCAAAGCGGCTCCTGCCAGCTGGCTGAATCTCGTCTTACACAAGACCTCCTTGAGCTATTTGCCCAGTTCGCACTCCGTGCCCTGTAATGGCCTCTCCAAAATCATGGCCTCCACCCAATGCCCACGGCCGGACGGGAAACACAAGCCCCTGTAGTGCAGAGGGCCCCTCATTCACCCTAAATCCTATGACCATCTCTGCATACAGTCTCACAGGGCTTCAAGTGGTCCGTATAACAAGGAGGGGGTCTTTGAAAGGGGCATAGCCTATGTAATTAAGGGTGTAGCTTAAACACCTAAACTACATTTTTGTGATCCCTGTAGTGTGCCACCAGACCAGTATTTTGGTGCAAGATTAAGTAAAACATGTCAAATAAAACAGGAACTAAACCAATAGCATGAAATGTCTCACATACTTTTACATTATTTGTTCAGAAATCGATCCTTGTTATTTGCCAGTAAAGTGAAGGACATGAACACAGGTCCTGATAAGGAGGGACACAGCCCACTAGTCTCAGGGGCCCCATGACATTCTACGGGGGCCGGGGGGGGGTGGAGGGGGGGGGGGCGGAGGCTATCATCTTCTGTCACGCCACTGCATTTCCCTCGTGCTTTTTAAATTGTATGCTGAACGTTCGGTACAATCTGATTGTAAAGGGCAGCTGCAGAAAACAGAATCTTATTTTGAGATTGGATAAGGCACATTTACAATGCGAGGAGGGTTAATTCTACGACATTAAAAAGCATTTGCATGAAAACCCAATATCCAAAAATTAAAGAAAGAGAAAGGGATCTGAAAGCTGTGCTTGCTGCGCATAATGTGCTACACTACATCTTTTGAACCCTACTGCTTGAGATAGCAGTATTCAAAGAAAGTTGATCTGGTAATGCACACAAAGCCACAGCTAAAGCCTCACAGGATTAAAAGATTACACAGGACTTAATAAAGAGGTTTTCCTTTTTTCTGTTTCTGTTTTCATGTAATTTAAGAGAGGGTACATTCTGGCTTGTTTTATTATTTTAACACTTACATAATTGATGTTGGTTAAAGAGTAAAGGTGTGCAAATTGATGCATAAATACAGTGAAAGATGTTTACCATACAAATCAGAACATGAATATTGTGAGCAGCTGGAGAAATACGCAGACCTATAAACGGAAATGCATGGAGGGATATATATATATATATATATATATATATATATATATATATATATTATCTACTGGCGGTCGCCAGTAGATAGTTATAGTTACAACCTATTATCCATAGGAAATCCGCGACATTCTATTTGAAATAACTCTCTTGCCGGTTGACGTATCTTCGCAAAATTTTCAAACTTTATGGCCCGCTCCGGTCCGCTCCTACCCTGAAAGTCTCGGGGGATTCGTCAAGCGGGGGCCGAGAAAAAGGGGGTCCCAAAACGCGATTTCCCCATGCAATTTTCCATAGGAAACTTTAGACACGGCTACAGCCCGAACTGCTGAACGGAATTACACCAAATTTGGCAAAGAGGTAGGTTCTTGGTTCAGAAAGAACCCTTTTTGTTAAATGGTGTAAATCCGTTCAGTAGTTGCTGAGAAAATCAAAAGTAAAAAGATAGTGATATCTATGGCCGCGTCGGATTCGCGCACCCTCCCGATCACGAGCTGCATGCTAATTGGCTGTCAACACTCCAAATCAGGAAGTGTTGGCAGCCATTTTGTCCCTCGGTAGAACCGAGGGACAGAAACAAGTGCGCAAAGCGCACAAAGGGGGCAGGGTAGAAACACCCTGACCCCTAGGTCTGCTCAGGGGTCCCACAAGGACCCCCTGGGCAAAAAAAAATAAAAATTTTTTTAAAAAATCGGCAGGATGCGCGAATCCTGCCGAAAAAAATCGAAGCGCGGTCTCCCGCGCTTGATTATGTTTGCCCCGGGTGGCCCAAGTCCCGGGGGCATGGTGGGGGGTTAATTTTATGTGTGGGGGCCTCAAGGGCCCCTAAGCCCCGGGGACCGCCACCCCCGGGGCTTTATTGAAAAATGATGAGGAGGGCTCTTCTGCCCTCCCGCAGCCCCGGGGACCGCCACCCCCGGGGCTTCTTTTTTAATTTAAATAAGGTGTGTGGGGGCTCCAGCCCCCACACGCCCCGGGATCACCACCTCCCCGGGGCACTTATAAAATAAATGTGGGGGTCCATTACGGACCCCCAGAGCCCCGGGGACCACCACCTCCCCGGGGCTGTGCAATTTAAGGGAGGGGGCGCGCGGCCCCTCCTGGAGCCCTTGATGGCCCTGGGGACCGCCACCCCCAGGGCCGGCTCCTGCAGTGTCCCGGGGTGCCTACCCCCGGGACACTGCTGTTTGCAATGACAGGACGGGAGCCTCGCGGCTCCCGTCCTGTCATTGCAAACTGCTTTGGATATTGGAAGAGAGGCAGGAAACCTGCTCTCTCTTCCAATATCCAAAGCCGACTGCTTTCCACATGGGGAGCAGCATGTTAGCTGCTCCCCATGTGTAAAGCAATGCCGGCTCCCGTAGGACACGGGGAGCCGGCGGGACTGTGGGGGGTTTGGGGACCCCCCACAGACCCCAACGAGAGGCCAGGCCCCGGGGGATGGGGTCCCGGGGCAAGTAGTGGCCCGGGAGGGGGGCCACGCAGCCCCCTCCCCAAAGTTTAAAAAAATAAAAAAAGGGGTATGGCCGGCCCCGGGGATGGGGTCCCCGGGGCCTTAAATGGCCAGAGGAGGGGGGCCACACAGCCCCCTCCAAAGAATAAAATTAAAAATAGAGGCCATGCCCCGGGGGATGGGGTCCCCGGGGCCAATACAGGCCCAGGGAAGGGGGCCACGCGGCCCCCTTCCCGTTTTTTTTTTAAATTTTAATTACAAAAAAGGGGTAAGGCCCTGGGGGATGGGGTCCCCCGGGCCCAAAAACAGGAAAAAGGAAGGGGGCCACACAGCCCCCTTCAGGCGACAAAAAAAAAAAACGATCGGGCCCGCAGGCCCCGCCCCCTTCCTTCACCACTCTGCAAACGCGCACCCTGGCGCGTTTGCAGAGGGGGAACGAATTCCCCTTGAATACTGGGGGTCCCTGGGGGCCAACTAGCCCACCAGGAACCTCCAGTATGCGCCAGGGGCTGCCTTGCAGAGAGGTGTACAGAGGCCACGCCCCTTTTACACCTCTCTGCAACGCAGCTCTGTGGCGCTTTGGAGGTATATGGTGGGCTAGTTGGACTCCGGGGACCCTCAGGATTCAAGGGGACTTAATCCCCCAACTTAAAACGCGCCACGGGGCGTGTTTGCACAGTGGTGAAGGGAGGGGGCGGGGCTTCAGGTGACATGTGTGCAAACAGGCCCCGTGGCGCGTTTTAAGATGGGGAATTAAATCCCCTTCAATCCTGAGGGTCCCTGAGGGCCAACTAGCCCAACAGGTACATCCAGAAAGCGCCACAGAGCTGCGTTGCAGAGAGGTGTAAAAGGGGTGTGGCCTCTCTACACGTCTCTGCAACGCAGCCCCTGGCGCATATTGGAGGTTCCTGGTGGGCTAGTTGGCCCCTAGGGACCCTCAGGATTCAAGGGGACTTAATCCCCCAACTTAAAACGCGCCACGGGGCGCGTTTGCACAGATGTCACCTCAGGCCCCGCCCCTTCCTTCACCATTGTGCAAATATTCTTCTAAAATCATCCGAAATACGAATTCCGATTTACTCACCTGTTATAAGGAGAGACCTCAGTGCTGCATCTTTCAGCCCAGTACTGGTCCTGAAAAGTAATTTTAACCGTACTTACCAGTAACTTGAATTTCCTTCCATAGGATATCATTGCCTGCTTTTTGCTGAAAAAGTTTCTAAGTGTTGATTTTTGAAACATACAAATATTCCTCTAAAATCAGCCGAAATACGAATTCCGATTTACTCACCTGTTATAAGGAGAGACCTCAGTGCTGTATCTTTCAGCCCAGTACTGGTCCTGAAAAGTAATTTTAACCGTACTTACCAGTAACTTGAATTTCCTTCCATAGGCTAACATTGACTGGTTTCACTTGGAAATTCTTCTAAGTGTGGAGTTTTGGAACTTTAAAATATTCATCTAAAATCAGCCGAAATACGAATTCCGATTTACTCACCTGTTATCAGGAGAGACCTCAGTGCTGCATCTTTCAGCCCAGTACTAATCCTGAAAAGTAATTTTAACCGTACTTACCAGTAACTTGAATTTCCTTCCATAGGATATCATTGCCTGCTTTTTGCTGAAAAAGTTTCTAAGTGTTGATTTTTGAAACATACAAATATTCCTCTAAAATCAGCCGAAATACGAATTCCGATTTACTCACCTGTTATCAGGAGAAAACCCAGTGCTGCACCTTTTAGCCCAGCACTGACCCTGAAAAGTAATTCTAACCGTACTTACCAGTAACTTGAATTTCCTTCCATAGGCTAACATTGACTGGTTTCACTTGGAAATTCTTCTAAGTGTGGAGTTTTGGAACTTTAAAATATTCCTCTAAAATCAGCCGAAATACGAATTCCGATTTACTCACCTGTTATCAGGAGAGAACCCAGTGCTGCATCTTTTAGCCCAGCACTGACCCTGAAAAGTAATTTTAACCGTACTTACCAGTAACTTATATTTTCTTCCATAGGAATCCATTGTCTGGTTTTCAGCAAAAAGTTTCAAAGTGTTGATTTTTACAAACTACAAATATTCCTTAAAAATCGCCTGTATGACTTAAACGCATTCTTTCAACTGTTTACAGGAGATGCACCAGTGCTGGATCCAGGATCCAACACTGAGTAAGAAAAAGTAACGATAACAGTTTTTACCTGCTAAGTGAATTTCCTTCCATAGGATAACATTGGTGACTATATGAGAAAAAGTTTCTAAGTGTCAACTTTTAAAATACAATAATATTCCTTAAAAATCAGTACTGTAACCAAAACGCTTTTACTCAACTGTTTACAGGAGATGTCCCAGGACTGAATCTAGGATCCAGTCCTGTGGTTAGAAAAGTAATCCATAAAGTAACTAATTGCATTTAACTAGAAATTCACATTGAGCTGAATGTTGCATTGTTTGAAAATGTGTTGCCCATTGCAACAACTGTAACTACTGTACTTAAAAGTCTATTGCCTATGTGCAAAGTATTTAAACTAAAGTAATTCATTCTGAGAAAGTATTTTTTGTAATGTAATGTATAATGTAATTACAATGTAATTTAAAAAATAAAATATGTAAAAAAAATTGTTTCTAAATATGTAGTAAATCAGTATGAAAAAAATTAATATAACAATTAATACTTTTAAAAATTGTCATTTACAAAACCTTTGGAATTCACTGAAAAAACCATAGGTTTCAGACACGTTATAGTTACAAATTAGCATTTAAAAAACCTTTGAAATTCACTGAAAAAACCATAGGTTTCAGACACGTTATAGTTACAAATTAGCATTTAAAAAACCTTTGAAATTCACTGAAAAAACCATAGGTTTTAGGGACAGTTATAGTTACTTGGACATTGCACTCGTAAAAACCCGTGAAATTCCCCCGTTATAGTTAGTTCAGCTAACTATAACTCGCGCCCCGCAATGCACTGCTGATGACGTCAAATATTACATCACTCATGACATGGTCAGTGACATCACTGATGACATCACTGATGACATCTCAAATGACATCACTGATGACATCATCCACGTGATAATCTGATGCACCTCCTCACACCCTAATATAACCTTTGATACACCCACTCTAAATTACAGACTGCCATTCGCAAAACCATAGACACTCCAACACCAATAACTACATACCCACTCACTGATTCTTAGGTCTACACACACACATCCACTCACTCACCCGTACAGTCACTCATACTTATGGTCACTCAGTACAGGACTATCATATGCACTCTTACTCCTATATAGACACTCAAACACCGCCACTCATCCATAGAGGTACTCACACACCTAGTCAGTCATGCAAATAATTAAACACACTGCCATTTACTCACCTATACAGTTATACACACACCAGCTCACTTAATCATACAAATACTAGCACATTGTTACGCTCTTATACAATCACTGATACAAGCACACACTCATCCATACAGCCACTATCACAATCACTCACTCTCGCTTATAGCTATTTATATACTCCAACACACATATATACTGCCTTTCATATATGTAGTTACTCACACATGTACCACTGGGACATACATTCACTCACTAACACACTCTTACACACACTTACCCACCCATACAGTCTATCACAGATGCACTCTTGAAACCATCCACCCAGTGAATCACCCACTCACACATCTATGCACAGAGTCGCACACACCCCACCCACACAAACACTCAGGCACCCATACAGATACTCAGACAACCAATCAATAACTCATATAGACACTCATGTAGCTATTCACAAACCCATGCAGCCACTTACACAGCAACAGACAGACGGATACAGACATTCACCCAGTTTAGTCACTAACCCATGCATTCAGTAAGATACGTTAAATCACTCACTTATAGAGTCAGTCACGCACCTACTAAATCATCCATACAGACACTTACACACCCACTCATTCTTCAATACGTCTTTTCCTATATATATTAAAAATATTTAAACTTTACAGAAACACAGTCACTAGATGATGTCATCAGTGATGTCATCAGTGATGTCATCAGTGATGTCACTGACCATGTCATGAGTGATGTAATATGTGACGTCATCAGCAGTGCATTGCGGGCGCGAGTTATAGTTAGCTGAACTAACTATAACAGGGGAATTTCACGGGTTTTTTACGAGTGCAATGTCCAAGTAACTATAACTGTCCCTAAAACCTATGGTTTTTTCAGTGAATTTCAAAGGTTTTTTAAATGCTAATTTGTAACTATAACGTGTCTGAAACCTATGGTTTTTTCAGTGAATATATATATATATATATATACTAACAGAATGGTGTATACTAACAAACAGACATGCAGTTAGGCAGGCTGAAATATCACAGACCCTGCAGTTAGACTGGCAGCATGCAGTTGAGCGTTAAACATGTAAAAACAGCAAAGCAGGAACATATACATGTAAGCATATCTACCTGCAAATTCGGTATACACAGGTCACGTCTGCCAGAAACCTATGTTCCCGATCCACCAAGGAACATGTAGTGACAGAAACCGAGGCGGAGCACTGGCAGTCCATGGCCATAAAGGCCCAAGAACCTAGCAAGACAGCAGATCCCAACTGCTTCAGAAGACTCCTGAAGGCTGAACTCTGCAGGATTTCATTCAGCTCCAGACCTACTTTCTGGGGGCACTGACCATGGAAAATGCAGAAAGATCATATGGTGCAACTAGCATGGGCAAAGTCAATAGGTCTCGCCTAAGCAAAAGCTACTGGCTTTGCCAAATGTCGTTTAGCACCATGGCTTTGCAACATCGCTAAAATAAAATTTAGAAAAAATGCACTATGATGCAGCCAGTGCTGGCCGCGTCATAGCGCTTTTTTTCTTATTGTGGGTGACCATGGACAGCACACACCACATGAGGTAGGGTGGGAATACTAAAATAAAGCAATATGACACAGCCAGCGTTGGCTGAGGTGGGGAGAAACAGACAATAGGAGGTGGGATGGAAGAAGTAACATGGACAACGGGACGGTGAGGGTCGGAGGAAAGAAGCGACAAGGGTAGGGGGTGTGAGGGTAAGGAGCAACACCACCAAGGATGGGGGGAATGTACAGGGTAAAAAAAACTACACGGACTAGAGTGGGAGGGGATGAAGCAACCCTGACAACCTGGGGGGAGAGAGGGGAAGAAGTAACAGGGTGGAGGGAAAGAAGCAACATGGCCGGGAAGCATATAGAAAACAAAATGGTGTCTGAATCGCACTGAGCAGTGGATGGACAGCGGAAGGACATTATTCAAAGTAAATTAATCAGTACTTGGTCCATGCTCCAAACCACAGAACAGGAAGTGGCATCATTAAGTGCTGTCCAATTAGGATGCAGCAAATAAGAGTGACAATGAAGCCAATGAATGGTAAGCAATAGGCGGGCTCCAAACCCCTTATAGAGCACAATTTGTCTCACAGTGATAGCGCAAGTGCTGTCTGTAGGCGAGACCTAAAAATGCTATGACCCATGTGTGGGTAAGACCTAAACACCCTACTTTCAAGGTGTTTCCCAGGCCATCACAATAATTTACAAAAGGCATTTGTATTGAAAGATAACAACTGTCCAGAACAATGTAGTCCCCTCCTGACAGCATGTACTGAGCATTACCAGTCATACCTGATAATACAATTCTTTTTTTAAAAGCATACATGTGTTGCTGCGTTTTTTGTAACTTGATCCATCTGAGCTACAAATATATATATTTTTTAAGTAAAATCTGCAGACTGTGCAGCAGATGATGGATTATGTGGCAAATGCGGCAAATCCATACTTATGTGGAAAACAACATGTCTGCAAAATTGCATAATTCCAGTGGCCCACCTTAGAATAATTGTCAGCCACCAAGCTAGATCACTGAAAGAATGCTATTCTTTTTCCTTTTAAATCATTCTTTTCAAGAAGTGCGAGTTCACCTTCCACTTAAAACATTTTTTTTAAACCAGAAACTGTAAAGAGACAATGCACCAGCCATTGAAAAGAGTGGTTATTCCGTTTCATTGTTTCTCTAGGGTGTGAGCTGGTCTTACTTGGGAACATAGTGCTCTGCATCACAGAAGCAAACTTAGTGCTGTTCTTTTTTCGGGGTTCAGATATGCAACCAACCTCTCCAAAGGAGGGGAGGGTTGATAAATAAGAATTTAGGAATGATACCTTTCACTCTTTGGACCAAGTAGAAAAATCAGGCCGATTTCTTGCCCTTACACAAAAAGCCTACATTTGGAAATGGTGTTGTGTGTCTAGGGATATGTGCCTCGTGCAGAGGGATTGTGGTGGTCTTTCAGAAGTCAATCGAAATGGTGTTAACACTTGAACTGTTTCTACCAATCTGAAAAGGGTCAATTGTTAGTACCAAAAAAAGCCCTACCGTGAACCGTCTGAGAATTGTGGTAGGCAATCATTATGTGGTAGTCCCTGGCCTGTCATGAAATTACTGCATGCAGTTTGTCTCTTTTTTTTCCCCCTAGTGGGTGCATTCGGCTCATACGAAGTTTAAACATTCATGCCACATATTGCGGACAAAAAAGTATGTGACCCAGCCCTACTAACTAATAACAAATATAGTGTGCTACAGTCTCTCCCTGATAGGATGATGGATTATTGCTATGGGAAAACACTGAACGCAAATTTGTTTGCATTTGACAAAACAATGTGCCCGGATGGAAGATTTCCATAAAATCTTGAGAAAAAATTAAATGCTCACAATGCAAGGCCTACAGGATAAAACTATGATGAGGAATTACTTTGTGCTGTAGAACTCTTCCCAGCTCCTGGATAACAAACTAGGTCTGAACGGTATATAGTGGGAGTTACTGCAGATTGATGAAACTGTCCTGGGTACCACATTTATTTCTCGCAAGAGGCACTATAATGATCATAGTCGGGCCAGTTCCTCTAAGCCTCTTTGGAGAGGTGCTGGAATTAAAGGAATGGGTGGAATCGTGTACAACAGTGCCTTGTACAGGAGGAAGGGTGATTTAAGTGTGGAAGGTGAAGTAGATGCTCTGTGACAGAACTTCAACGTTGCACTTTGCAGTCCTGCCAGGAAGGCCGTCGGTCACTGCCAAAAAAGTATTTGTTGCAGGGTAACTGTAAACCTTAAAAAATGAAGAAGAGATAGACTCCTCTTTGGCAGTGTAAAAACAGCTCTTTACTGTCGCGACAGGGAGATTGACCTTCCTCACACAAGCAAGTAGCCAGCCTTAAATTGCTGCTTCACAGATAGCTATTTTTATACTGAGTTTAACAATGAGAGTAACAAAAGATACATTACTAGGTGATTATACATTGGTACACGTAAATTACAAAAAGGCATGCCGTCATACGTGACCCTTGACTTTAATCTTATTCATCATACATCCTTTATTGCAGTTCCTAACAATACTAAACAAAGTAGTCTTCTACTGTTGAATGTATGTGTATTTGGGTTAAATACGGTTGTACGACCGAACAACGCAGGAAAATACATCGAATGCCTTAAGCACGAATTTTTTACAACGCATGTGTTTTGACAACGTATGCTATTATCAAGCATTGTGTATATATATATGTATATATATATGTATATATATATATATGTATATATATATGTATATATATATATATATATATATATATATATATTCACTGAAAAAACCATAGGTTTTAGGGACAGTTATAGTTAGTTGGACATTGCACTCGTACAAAACCCGTGAAATTCCCCTGTTATAGTTAGTTCAGCTAACTATAACTCGCGCCCCCGCAATGCACTGCTGATGACGTCACATATTACATCAATCATGACATGGTCAGTGACATCACTGATGACATCACTGATGACATCATCCAGTGACTGTGTTTCTGTAAAGTTTAAATATGTTTAATATATATAGGGAAAGGCGTATTGAAGAATGAGTGGGTGTATAAGTGTCTGAATGGATGATTTAGTACGTGAGTGACTGACTCTACAAGTGAGTGATTAAACGTATCTTACTGAATGCATGGGTTAGTGACTAAACTGTGTGAATGTCTGTATCCGTCTGTTTGTTGGTGTGTAAGTGGATGCATGGATTTGCGAATAGCTACATGAGTGTCTATATGGGTTATTGATTGGTTCTCTGAGTATCTGTATGGCTGCCTGAGTGTTTGTGTGGGTGGGGTGTGTGTGACTCTATACATAGATGTGTGAGTGGGTGATTCACTGGGTGCATGATTTCAAGAGTGCATCTGTGATGGACTGCTTGGGTGGGTGAGTGTGTGTATGGGTGTGTTAGTGAGTGAATGTATATCTCAGTGGTACATGTGCGAGTAACTACATATGTAAAAGGCAGTATATATGTGCGTTAGAGTATTTAAATGGCTATAAGTGAGAGTGTGTTATTGTGAGAGTGGCTGTATGGATGCGTGTGTGCTTGTATCAGTTATTGTATAAGAGTGTAAGAATGTGCTAGTATTTGTATGAGTAAGTGAGCTGGTGTGTGTATAACTGTATAGGTGAGTAAATGGGTGTGTGATTAATTTTTTGCATGACTGACTAGGTGTGTGAGTACCTCTATGGATGAGTGGCGGTGTGTGAGTATTTATATAGGTGTATGAGTGCATATGATAGTCCTGTCCTGAGTGACTGTAAGTATGAGTGACTGTACAGGTGAGTGAGTGGATGTCTGTGTAGACCTAAGAATCAGTGAGTGGGTATGTAGTTTTTGGTGTTGGAGTGTCTATGGTTTTGAGAATGGCAGTCTGTAATTTAGAGTGGGTGTATCAAAAGTTATATTAGGGTGTGAGAAGATGCATGAAATTATCACATGGATGATGTCATCAGTGATGTCATTTGAGATGTCATCAGTGATGTCATCAGTGATGTCACTGACCATGTCATGAGTGATGTAATATGTGACGTCATCAGCAGTGCATTGCGGGGCGCGAGTTATAGTTAGCTGAACTAACTATAACAGGGGAATTTCACGGGTTTTGTACGAGTGCAATGTCCAACTAACTATAACTGTCCCTAAAACCTATGGTTTTTTCAGTGAATTTCAAAGGTTTTTTAAATGCTAATTTCTAACTATAACGTGCCTGAAACCTATGGTTTTTTCAGTGAATTTCAAAGGTTTTTTAAATGCTAATTTCTAACTATAACGTGCCTGAAACCTATGGTTTTTTCAGTGAATTTCAAAGGTTTTTTAAATGCTAATTTCTAACTATAACGTGCCTGAAACCTATGATTTTTTAAGTGAATTTCAAAGGTTTTTTAAATGCTAGTTTCTAACTATGCCAACAGAGGTAGGACATGTGAAGAAAGAAGAAAAAACGCACAGAAAGAAGCAAAAGATGTGCAGAAAGAACCAACAGAGGAGCAGAAAGAGGCCTTGTTGCAAAATCATCCTGTGCCCACAACTTTTTCAGACGGGTACTGGTGGTAACTGACTCTGACTAACCAGAGCCAGTGCGCGTTTGCACAGTGGTGAAGGGAGGGGGGCCTGAGGTGACATGTGTGCAAACGCGCCCCGTGGCGCGTTTTAAGTTGCGGGATTAAGTCCCCTTGAATCCTGAGGGTCCCTGGGGCTCAACTATCCCCCAGGTACCTACAGTTAGGACCACAGAGCTGAGTTGCAGAGAGGCGTTCCGAGGCCACGCACCTTTTTTCACCTCTCTGCAACGCAACTCTGTTGTGCTTACTGAAGGTACCTGGTGGGCTAGTTGGCCCCCAGGATTCAAAGGGAATTAACTCCCCAACTTAAAACGCACCACAGGGCGTGTTTGCGCACATGTCACCTGAGGCCCCAACCCCTCCTTTCACCACTGTGCAAACGCGCCCCGTGGCGCGTTTTAAGTTGGGGGATTAGGTCACCTTGAATCCTGAGAGTCCCCGGGGCCCAACTAGCCCACCAGGTACTTCCAGTAAGCACCACAGGCCTGCGTTGCAACGCCTGTAACAAATTGTGCAGTTGTGTTTAGGTAGTGAAGAGGGTCGTGCTGGGGGTAGTGTTTTAGGGTTTAGGGTAGTGCAGTGGTGTTTGTGTAGGGGGTCATGCTGGGGTTAGATTTAGGGTTTAGGGTAGTGCAGTGGTGTTTGGGTAGTGTATGGAGTCGTGCTGGGGGGAGTGTTTTAGGGTTTAGGGTAGTACAGTGGTGTTTGGGTAGTGTAGGGGTCGTGCTGGGGTTAGTGTTTTAGGGTTTAGGGTAGTGCAGTGGTGTTTGGGTAGTGTAGGGGATACTGCTGGGGGTAGTGTTTTAGGGTTTAGGGTAGTGCAATGGTGTTTGGGTAGCGTAGGGGGTACTGCTGGGGGTAGTGTTTTAGGGTTTAGGGTAGTGCAGTGGTGTTTGGGTAGCATGGGGGTACTGCTGGGGGTAGTGTTTCAGGGTTTAGGGCAGTGCAGTGGTGTTCGGGCAGTGTAGGGTGTCGTGCTGAGGGGTGGTGTTTCAGGGTTTAGGGCAGTGCAGTATTGTTTGGGCAGTGTAGGGGGTCGTGCAGGGGTGGTGTTTCAGGGTTTAGGGCAGTGCAGTGGTGTTCGGCCAGTGTAGGTAGTCTTGCTGGGGGTGGTGTTTCAGGGTTTAGGGCAGTGCAGTAGTTTTTGGGCAGTGTAGGCGGTCGTGCTGGGGCTGGTGTTTCAGGGTTTAGGGCAGTGCAGTGGTGTTCGGGCAGTGTACGGGGTTGTGCTGGGGCTGGTGTTTCAGGGTTTAGGGCAGTGCAGTGGTGTGCGGGCAGTGTACAGGGTTGTGCTGGGGCTGGTGTTTCAGGGTTTAGGGCAGTGCAGTGGTGTTCGGGCAGTGTAGGGGTCGTGCTGGGGGTGGTGTTTCAGGGTTTAGGGCAGTGCAGTGGTGTTCGGGCAGTGTAGGGGGTCGTGCTGGGGCTGGTGTTTCAGGGTTTTGGGCAGAGCAGTGGTGTTCGGGCAGTGTAGGGGGTCGTGCTGGGGGTGGTGTTTCAGGGTTTAGGGCAGTGCAGTGGTGTTCGGGCAGTGTAGGGGGTCTTGCTGGGGGTGGTGTTTCAGGGTTTAGGGCAGTGCAGTGGTGTTCGGGCAGTGTAGGGGGTCTTGCTGGGGGTGGTGTTTCAGGGTTTAGGGCAGTGGTGTTCGGGCAGTGTAGGGACTCTTGCTGGGGGTGATGTTTCAGGGTTTAGGGCAGTGCAGTGGTGTTCGGGCAGTGTAGGGGGTCTTGCTGGGGGTAGTGTTTCAGGGTTTAGGGCGGTGCAGTGGTGTTCGTGCAGTGTAGGGGGTCGTGCTGGGGGTGGTGTTTCAGGGTTTAGGGCAGTGCAGTAGTGTTCGGGCAGTGTAGGGGGTCGTGCAGGGGGTGGTGTCTCAGGGTTTAGGGCAGTGCAGTGGTGTTCTGGCAGTGTAGGGGGTCATGCTGGGGGTGGGGTTTCAGGGTTTAGGGCAGTACAGTGGTGTTCGGGCAGTGTAGGGGGTCGTGCAGGGGGTGGTGTTTCAGGGTTTAGGGCAGTGCAGTGGTGTTCGGGCAGTGTAGGGGGTCGTGCTGGGGCTGGTGTTTCAGGGTTTAGGGCAGTGCAGTGGTGTTCGGGCAGTGTAGGGGGTCTTTCTGGGGGTGGTGTTTCAGGGTTTAGGGCAGTGGTGTTCGGGCAGTGTAGGGGGTCTTGCTGGGGGTGATGTTTCAGGGTTTAGGGCAGTGCAGTGGTGTTCGAGCAGTGTAGGGGGTCTTGCTGGGGGTAGTGTTTCAGGGTTTAGGGCAGTGCAGGTGTGTTCGTGCAGTAGAGGGGGTCGTGCTGGGGATGGTGTTTCTGGGTTTAGGGCAGTGCAGTGGTGTTCGGGCAGTGTAGGGGGTCATGCACGGGGTGGTGTTTCAGGGTTTAGGGCAGTGCAGTGGTGTTCGGGCAGTGTACGGTGTTGTGCTGGGGCTGGTGTTTCAGGGTTCAGGGCGGTGCAGTGGTGTTCAGGCAGTGTAGGGGGTCGTGCTGAGGCTGGTGTTTCATGGTTTAGGGCAGTGCAGTGGTGTTCGGGCAGTGTAGGGGGTCGTGCTGGGGCTGGTGTTTCAGGGTTTAGGGCAGTGCAGTGGTGTTCGGGCAGTGTATGCGGTCGTGCTGGGGCTGGTGCTTCAGGGTTTAGGGCAGTGCAGTGGTGTTCGGGCAGTGTAGGGGGTCGTGCTGGGGCTGGTGTTTCAGGGTTTAGGACAGTGCATTGGTGCTCGGGCAGTGTAGGGGGTCGTGCTGGGGCTGGTGTTTCAGGGTTTAGGGCAGTGCAGTGGTGTTCGGGCAGTGTAGGGGGTCGTGCTGGGGCTGGTGTTTCAGGGTTTAGGGTAGTGCAGTGGTGTTCGGGCAGTGTAGGGGGCCGTGCAGGGGCTGGTGTTTCAGGGTTTTGGGCAGAGCAGTGGTGTTCGGGCAGTGTAGGGGGTCATGCTGGGGGTAGTGTTTCAGGGTTTAGGGCAGTGCAGTGGTGTTCGGGCAGTGTAGGGGGTCGTGCTGGGGGTGGTGTTTCAGGGTTTAGGTCAGTGGTGTTCGGGCAGTGTAGGGGGTCTTGCTGGGGGTGATGTTTCAGGGTTTAGGGTAGTGCAGTGGTGTTCGGGCAGTGTAGGGGGTCGTGCTGGGGCTGGTGTTTCAGGGTTTTGGGCAGAGCAGTGGTGTTCGGGCAGTGTAGGGGGTCATGCTGGGGGTAGTGTTTCAGGGTTTAGGGCAGTGCAGTGGTGTTCGGGCAGTGTAGGGGGTCGTGCTGGGGGTGGTGTTTCAGGGTTTAGGTCAGTGGTGTTCGGGCAGTGTAGGGGGTCTTGCTGGGGGTGATGTTTCAGGGTTTAGGGCAGTGCAGTGGTGTTCGGGCAGTGTAGGGGGTCTTGCTGGGGGTAGTGTTTCAGGGTTTAGGGCAGTGAAGTGGTGTTTGGGCAGTGTAGGGGGTCATGCTGGGGGTGGTGTTTCAGGGTTTAGGGCAGTGTAGGGGGTCGTGAAGGGGTGGTGTTTCAGGGTTTAGGGCAGTGCAGTGGTGTTCGGGCAGTGTAGGGGGTCGTGCTAGGGGTGGTGTTTCAGGGTTTAGGGCAGTGCAGTGGTGTTCGGGCAGTGTAGTGGGTCATGCAGGGGCTGTGTTTCAGGGTTTAGGGCAGTGCAGTGGTGTTTGGGCAGTGTAGGGGTTCGTGCTGGGGGTAGTGTTTTAGGGTTTAGGGTAGTGCAGTGGTGCTTGTGTAGTGTAGGGGGTCGTGCTGGGGGTAGTGTTTTAGGGTTTAGGGTAGTGCAGTGGTGTTTGTGTAGTGTAGGGGGTCATGTTTTAGGGTAGTGCAGTGGTGTTTGGGTAGTGTAGGGGGTCGTGCTGGGGGTAGTGTTTTAGAGTTTAGGGTAGTGCAGTGGTGCTTGTGTAGTGTAGGGGGTCGTGCTGGGGGTAGTGTTTTAGGGTTTAGGGTAGTGCAGTGGTGTTTGTGTAGTGTAGGGGGTCATGTTTTAGGGTAGTGCAGTGGTGTTTGGGTAGTGTAGGGGGTCGTGCTGGGGGTAGTGTTTTAGGATTTAGGTTAGTGCAGTGGTGTTTGGGTAGTGTAGGGGGTCGTGCTGGGGGTAGTATTTTAGGGTTTAAGGTAGTGCAGTGGTGTTTTTGTAGTGTAGGGGGTCATGTTTTAAGATGCAATGCTCCAATACCTGACCAGTCTGCACTACATAAAACTGCAAAAAAACTAAAAATAAAAAGTGTTTTGCACACTTTTGTCATTGGGCTATATGTGGGCTACATCTGGGTAATATTTGTGCTACATTTGGGCTCTTTTTTCACTGGTGGCCATCTTGGAAGACTTCTTTGTTATGAAGTTTCCTAATTTCTTCATTTACTGCAGTCTCCTCAGTAGGAAATGCTTTCAGTTTTTTACTTTGATTCCATCAAGAAGGCATTCAGATGTGTCTCACATCTGCCATAAATTCAGAATGTTAGCACTCTAGTTGCTCATTAGATCACTGGAGTAAAGCTACTGCTCACCAGGGAGTTAACTGGTAGTCTGCTGCTGGTATTGAAAGTGATTGTTTCAGTCTGCATGTCAGAATTTTCTAATGAAATAGAAGAGGATTTGAGATCTCACTTAAAACATGCCCTAATTTTTCTTTCTGCAGCACTAACCATAATTTCTATTTTCAAAAAGAACCCCTCATTTTGTTCCTTTTTAAATTAAATGTTTTAAGTGTTACCGGTTTATTCCAATCAAGATGGCTTCAGGTGTGCCATACTTTTGTCATAAGTAAGGCTGTTAGCGCTCTAGTTGTTCTTTAGAACACTCTGGGAAGCTGCAGTAGAACACAAAGGCATCAACTGGCAGGCTGCTCCTGTTGAAATATAACAGGAAGATATTTGAGATCACACTTGAAATATGTCCTAATTTTTCTTTCTACAGCACTAACCATAATTTCTATGACAAAATGAACCCCATCATTTTGTTCCTTTTTAAATTAAATTGTTTAAGTGTTACCAGTTTATTCCAATCAAGATGGCTTCAGGTGTGCCATACTTTTGTCATAAGTAAGGCTGTTAGCACTCTAGTTGTTCTTTAGAACACTCTGGGAAGCTGCAGTAGAACACAAAGGAATCAACTGACAGTCTCTGCCCTTGTTGAATGTACATGTTTTACTGAGAATGTCAGACTTCATTCTCACATGAGTGAGAAAGATAATGTGAATTTACAGAAAATATGCTCTCATTCTAGCTTCTGGAGCACCTTCCAAACCTACATGGGACAAGCATGAGAAAATAGTGTTCTCTCAAACATGATTCATGATATCCCAGCAGAAGGTTTTTCACATGGTAAAATCACCTTAGAATACACCACAATTCCTAAAATTAGTATGGTACCATCAACAAATAAATTCTAATGTAACTAAAGCCTGTTATCACCCTTTATAGTTCTCCTTTTGGTGACCCTCAAAATCTTCTATTCACTACAATGCATTTCAATGAGGTACTATCATTTATATTGGTCCCAAGATGGCTGCCAGCAATTCCAGGATGAAGTGCTGACAGCCAATCAGATCTCACGATGACATGTGTGGTTAGGCTCCGCCCAGATATATATGTGACTTTACTTTTGATTTTCTCAGGAACTACTGAACGGATTTACACCATTTAAGCAAAAGGCACGACACTGAACCAAGGGCTACCTCTTTGCCAAATTTGGTGTAATTCCGTTCAGCAGTTCGGGCTGTAGCTGCGACTAAAGGTTCCTATGGAAAAATGAATGGGGAAAACGCGTTTTGGGACCCCCTTTTCTCGGCCCCTGCTTGACGTATCACCCCGAGACTTTCAGGATAGGAGCGGACCGGAGCGCCCCAACAAGTTGGAAACTTTCGCGAAGATTCATCAACCGGCGCCAACGTTATTTCAAATAGAATGTCGCGGATTTCCTATGGATAATAGGTTTTAACTATAACTATCTACTGGCGACCGCCAGTAGATAATGTGTGTGTGTGTATGTGTATGTGTGTATATATATATATATATATATATATATATATATATATATATATATATATATATATATATATATATATATATATTCACTGAAAAAAACCATAGGTTTTGGGGACAGTTATAGTTAGTTGGACATTGCACTCGTACAAAACCCGTGAAATTCCCCTGTTATAGTTAGTTCAGCTAACTATAACTCGCGCCCCGCAATGCACTGCTGATGACGTCACATATTACATCACTCATGACATGGTCAGTGACATCACTGATGACATCACTGATGACATCTCAAATGACATCACTGATGACATCACTGATGACTTCATCCAGTGTCTGTGTGTTTCTGTAAAGTTTAAATATGTTTAATATATATAGGGAAAGGCGTATTGAAGAATGAGTGGGTGTATAAGTGTCTGAATGGATGATTTAGTACGTGAGTGACTGACTCTACAAGTGAGTGATTAAACGTATCTTACTGAATGCATGGGTTAGTGACTAAACTGTGTGAATGTCTGTATCCGTCTGTTTGTTGGTGTGTAAGTGGATGCATGGATTTGCGAATAGCTACATGAGTGTCTATATGGGTTATTGATTGGTTCTCTGAGTATCTGTATGGCTGCCTGAGTGTTTGTGTGGGTGGGGTGTGTGTGACTCTATACATAGATGTGTGAGTGGGTGATTCACTGGGTGCATGATTTCAAGAGTGCATCTGTGATGGACTGCTTGGGTGGGTGAGTGTGTGTATGGGTGTGTTAGTGAGTGAATGTATATCTCAGTGGTACATGTGCGAGTAACTACATATGTAAAAAGCAGTATATATGTGTGTTAGAGTATTTAAATGGATATAAGTGAGAGTGTGTTATTGTGAGAGTGGCTGTATGGATGCGTGTGTGCTTGTATCAGTTATTGTATAAGAGCGTAAGAATGTGCTAGTATTTATATGAGTAAGTGAGCTGGTGTGTGTATAACTGTATAGGTGAGTAAATGGGTGTGTGATTAATTTTTTGCATGACTGACTAGGTGTGTGAGTACCTCTATGGATGAGTGGCGGTTTGTGAGTATTTATATAGGTGTATGAGTGCATATGATAGTCCTGTACTGAGTGACTGTAAGTATGAGTGACTGTACAGGTGAGTGAGTGGATGTGTGTGTAGACCTAAGAATCAGTGAGTGGGTATGTAGTTTTTGGTGTTGGAGTGTCTATGGTTTTGAGAATGGCAGTCTGTAATTTAGAGTGGGTGTATCAAAAGTTATATTAGGGTGTGAGAAGATGCATGAAATTATCACATGGATGATGTCATCAGTGATGTCATCAGTGATGTCATTTGAGATGTCATCAGTGATGTCATCAGTGATGTCACTGACCATGTCATGAGTGATGTAATATGTGACGTCATCAGCAGTGCATTGCGGGGCGCGAGTTATAGTTAGCTGAACTAACTATAACAGGGGAATTTCACGGGTTTTGTACGAGTGCAATGTCCAACTAACTATAACTGTCCCTAAAACCTATGTTTTTTTCAGTGAATTTCAAAGGTTTTTTAAATGCTAATTTCTAACTATAACTTGTCTGAAACCTATGGTTTTTTCAGTGAATTTCAAAGGTTTTTTAAATGCTAATTTCTAACTATAACGTGCCTGAAACCTATGGTTTTTTCAGTGAATTTCAAAGGTTTTTTAAATGCTAATTTCTAACTATAACGTGCCTGAAACCTATGGTTTTTTCAGTGAATTTCAAAGGTTTTTTAAATGCTAATTTCTAACTATAACGTGCCTGAAACCTATGATTTTTTAAGTGAATTTCAAAGGTTTTTAAATGCTAGTTTCTAACTATGCCAACAGAGGTAGGACATGTGAAGAAAGAAGAAAAAACGCACAGAAAGAAGCAAAAGATGTGCAGAAAGAACCAACAGAGGAGCAGAAAGAGGCCTTGTTGCAAAATCATCCTGTGCCCACAACTTTTTCCAGACGGGTACTGGTGGTAACTGACTCTGACTAACCAGAGCCAGTGCGCGTTTGCACAGTGGTGAAGGGAGGGGGGGCCTGAGGTGACATGTGTGCAAACGCGCCCCGTGGCGCGTTTTAAGTTGCGGGATTAAGTCCCCTTGAATCCTGAGGGTCCCTGGGGCCCAACTAGCCCCCCAGGTACCTACAGTTAGGACCACAGAGCTGAGTTGCAGAGAGGCGTTCCGAGGCCACGCACCTTTTTCACCTCTCTGCAACGCAACTCTGTTGTGCTTACTGAAGGTACCTGGTGGGCTAGTTGGCCCCCAGGATTCAAAGGAATTAACTCCCCAACTTAAAACGCACCACAGGGCGTGTTTGCGCACATGTCACCTGAGGCCCCGCCCCCTCCTTTCACCACTGTGCAAACGCGCCCCGTGGCGCATTTTAAGTTGGGGGATTAGGTCACCTTGAATCCTGAGAGTCCCTGGGGCCCAACTAGCCCACCAGGTACTTCCAGTAAGCACCACAGGCCTGCGTTGCAACGCCT
Source organism: Calotriton arnoldi (assembly GCA_963921515.1). Lineage (NCBI taxonomy): Eukaryota > Metazoa > Chordata > Amphibia > Caudata > Salamandridae > Calotriton > Calotriton arnoldi. The sequence goes on from CAWUFW010000407.1 coordinate 4,010,404, forward strand.
GTAACAAATTGTGCAGTTGTGTTTAGGTAGTGAAGAGGGTCGTGCTGGGGGTAGTGTTTTAGGGTTTAGGGTAGTGCAGTGGTGTTTGTGTAGTGTAGGGGGTCATGCTGGGGGTAGATTTAGGGCTTAGGGTAGTGCAGTGGTGTTTGGGTAGTGTAGGGAGTCGTGCTGGGGGAGTGTTTTAGGGTTTAGGGTAGTACAGTGGTGTTTGGGTAGTGTAGGGGGTCGTGCTGGGGTTAGTGTTTTAGGGTTTTAGGGTTTAGGGTAGTGCAGTGGTGTTTGGGTAGCGTAGGGGGTACTGCTGGGGGTAGTGTTTTATGGTTTAGGGTAGTGCAGTGGTGTTTGGGTAGTGTAGGGGTTCGTGCTGGGGTAGTTTTTAGGGTTTAGGGTAGTGCAGTGGTGTTTGTGTAGTGTAGGAGGTCGTGTTTTAGGGTTTAGGGTAGTGCAGTGGTCTTTGGGAAGTGTAGGGGGTTGTGCGGGGGGTAGTGTTTTAGGGATTAGGGTAGTGCATTGGTATTTGGGTAGTGTAGGGGGTCATGCAGGGGTAGTGTTTTAGGGTTTAGGGCAGTGCAGTGATGTTTAGGTAGTGTAGGGGGTCGTGCTGGGGGGAGTGTTTTAGGGTTTAGGGCAGTGCAGTGGTGTTCGGGTAGTGTAGGGGGTCGTGCTGGGGGGAGTGTTCTAGGGTTTAGGGCAGTGCAGTGGTGTTCGGGCAGTGTAGGGGGTCGTGCTGGGGGTGGTGTTTTAGGGTTTAGGGCAGTGCAGTGGTGTTCGGGCAGTGTAGGGGGTCGTGCTGGGGGTGGTGTTTCAGGGTTTAGGGCAGTGCAGTGATGTTCGGGCAGTGTAGGGGGTCGTGCAGGGGTGGTGTTTCAGGGTTTAGGGCAGTGGTGTTCGGGCAGTGTAGGGGGTCATGCTGGGGGTGGTGTTTCAGGGTTTGGGGCAGTGCAGTGGTGTTCGAGCAGTAAAGGGGGTCATGCTGGGGGTGGTGTTTCAGGGTTTAGGGCAGTGCAGTGGTGTTCGGGCAGTGTAGGGGGCGGTGCAGGGGGTGGTGTTTCAGGGTTTAGGGCAGTGCAGTGGTGTTCGGGCAGTGTAGGGGGTGGTGCAGGGGGTGGTGTTTCAGGGTTTAGGGCAGTGCAGTGGTGTTCGGGCAGTGTAGGGGGTCGTGCAGGGGGTGGTGTTTCAGGGTTTAGGGCAGTGCAGTGGTGTTCAGGCAGTGTAGGGGGCGGTGCAGGGGGTGGTGTTTCAGGGTTTAGGGCAGTACAGTGGTGTTTGGGCATTGTAGGGGGTGGTGCTGGGGCTGGTGTTTCAGGGTTTAGGGCAGTGCAGTGGTGTTCGGGCAGTGTAGGGGGTCGTGCTGGGGCTTGTGTTTCAGGGTTTAGGGCAGTGCAGTGGTGTTCGGGCAGTGTAGGGGGTCATGCTGGGGCTGGTGTTTCAGGGTTTAGGGCAGTGCAGTGGTGTTCGGGCAGTGTAGGGGGTCTTGCTGGGGCTGGTGTTTCAGAGTCTAGGGCAATGCAGTGGTGTTCGGGCAGTGTAGGGGGTCTTGCTGGGGCTGGTGTTTCAGGGTTTAGGGCAGTGCAGTCGTGTTCGGGCAGTGTAGGGGGTCGTGCTGGGGGTGGTGGTCGTGTTCGGGCAGTGTAGGGGGTAGTGCTGGGGGTGGTGTTTCAGGGTTTAGGGCAGTGTAGTGGTGTTCGGGCAGTGTAGTGGGTCGTGCTGGGGCTAGTGTTTCAGGGTTTAGGGCAGAGCAATGGTGCTCAGGCAGTGTAGGGGGTTGTGCTGGGGGTGATGTTTCAGGGTTTAGGCCAGTACAGTGGTGTTAGGGCAGTGTAGGGGGTCGTGCTGGGGGTGGTGTTTCAGGGTTTAGGGCAGTGCAGTGGTGTTCCGGCAGTGTAGGGGGTCGTGCAGGGGGTGGTGTTTCAGGGTTTAGTGCAGTGGTGTTCGGGCAGTGTAGGGGGTCGTGCTGGGGTGGTGTTTCAGGGTTTAGGGCAGTGCAGTGGTGTTCGGGCAGTGTAGGGTGTCGTGCTGAGGGGTGGTGTTTCAGGGTTTAGGGCAGTGCAGTAGTGTTTGGGCAGTGTAGGGGGTCGTGCAGGGGGTGGTGTTTCAGGGTTTAGGGCAGTGCAGTGGTGTTCGGCCAGTGTAGGTAGTCTTGCTGGGGGTGGTGTTTCAGGGTTTAGGGCAGTGCAGTAGTTTTCGGGCAGTGTAGGCGGTCGTGCTGGGGCTGGTGTTTCAGGGTTTAGGGCAGTGCAGTGGTGTTCGGGCAGTGTACGGGGTTGTGCTGGGGCTGGTGTTTCAGGGTTTAGGGCAGTGCATTGGTGTGCGGGCAGTGTACGGGGTTGTGCTGGGGCTGGTGTTTCAGGGTTTAGGGCAGTGCAGTGGTGTTCGGGCAGTGTAGGGGGTCGTGCTGGGGGTGGTGTTTCAGGGTTTAGGGCAGTGCAGTGGTGTTCGGGCAGTGTAGGGGGTCGTGCTGGGGCTGGTGTTTCAGGGTTTAGGGCAGTGCAGTGGTGTTCGGGCAGTGTAGGGGGTCGTGCTGGGGCTGGTGTTTCAGGGTTTAGGGCAGTGCAGTGGTGTGCGGGCAGTGTACGGGGTTGTGCTGGGGCTGGTGTTTCAGGGTTTAGGGCAGTGCAGTGGTGTTCGGGCAGTGTAGGGGGTCGTGCTGGGGGTGGTGTTTCAGGGTTTAGGGCAGTGCAGTGGTGTTCGGGCAGTGTAGGGGGTCGTGCTGGGGCTGGTGTTTCAGGGTTTAGGGTAGTGCAGTGGTGTTCGGGCAGTGTAGGGGGTCGTGCTGGGGCTGGTGTTTCAGGGTTTAGGGCAGTGCAGTGGTGTTCGGGCAGTGTAGGGGGTCATGCTGGGGCTGGTGTTTCAGGGTTTAGGGCAGTGCAGTGGTGTTCGGGCAGTGTAGGGGGTCTTGCTGGGGCTGGTGTTTCAGAGTCTAGGGCAATGCAGTGGTGTTCGGGCAGTGTAGGGGGTCTTGCTGGGGCTGGTGTTTCAGGGTTTAGGGCAGTGCAGTCGTGTTCAGGCAGTGTAGGGGGTCGTGCTGGGGGTGGTGGTCGTGTTCGGGCAGTGTAGGGGGTAGTGCTGGGGGTGGTGTTTCAGGGTTTAGGGCAGTGTAGTGGTGTTCGGGCAGTGTAGGGGGTCGTGCTGGGGCTAGTGTTTCAGGGTTTAGGGCAGAGCAATGGTGCTCAGGCAGTGTAGGGGGCTGTGCTGGGGGTGATGTTTCAGGGTTTAGGCCAGTACAGTGGTGTTAGGGCAGTGTAGGGGGTCGTGCTGGGGGTGGTGTTTCAGGGTTTAGGGCAGTGCAGTGGTGTTCCGGCAGTGTAGGGGGTCGTGCAGGGGGTGGTGTTTCAGGGTTTAGTGCAGTGGTGTTCGGGCAGTGTAGGGGGTCGTGCTGGGGTGGTGTTTCAGGGTTTAGGGCAGTGCAGTGGTGTTCGGGCAGTGTAGGGTGTTGTGCTGAGGGGTGGTGTTTCAGGGTTTAGGGCAGTGCAGTAGTGTTTGGGCAGTGTAGGGGGTCATGCAGGGGGTGGTGTTTCAGGGTTTAGGGCAGTGCAGTGGTGTTCGGCCAGTGTAGGTAGTCTTGCTGGGGGTGGTGTTTCAGGGTTTAGGGCAGTGCAGTAGTTTTCGGGCAGTGTAGGCGGTCGTGCTGGGGCTGGTGTTTCAGGGTTTAGGGCAGTGCAGTGGTGTTCGGGCAGTGTACGGGGTTGTGCTGGGGCTGGTGTTTCAGGGTTTAGGGCAGTGCAGTGGTGTGCGGGCAGTGTACGGGGTTGTGCTGGGGCTGGTGTTTCAGGGTTTAGGGCAGTGCAGTGGTGTTCGGGCAGTGTAGGGGGTCGTGCTGGGGGTGGTGTTTCAGGGTTTAGGGCAGTGCAGTGGTGTTCGGGCAGTGTAGGGGGTCGTGCTGGGGCTGGTGTTTCAGGGTTTAGGGCAGTGCAGTGGTGTTCGGGCAGTGTAGGGGGTCGTGCTGGGGCTGGTGTTTCAGGGTTTTGGGCAGAGCAGTGGTGTTCGGGCAGTGTAGGGGGTCGTGCTGGGAGTGGTGTTTCAGGGTTTAGGGCAGTGCAGTGGTGTTCGGGCAGTGTAGGGGGTCTTGCTGGGGGTGGTGTTTCAGGGTTTAGGGCAGTGCAGTGGTGTTTGGGCAGTGTAGGGGGTCTTGCTGGGGGTGGTGTTTCAGGGTTTAGGGCAGTGGTGTTCGGGCAGTGTAGGGGGTCTTGCTGGGGGTGATGTTTCAGGGTTTAGGGCAGTGCAGTGGTGTTCGGGCAGTGTAGGGGGTCTTGCTGGGGGTAGAGTTTCAGGGTTTAGGGCGGTGCAGTGGTGTTCGTGAAGTGTAGGGGGTCGTGCTGGGGGTGGTTTTTCAGGGTTTAGGGCAGTGCAGTAGTGTTCGGGCAGTGTAGGGGGTCGTGCAGGAGGTGGTGTTTCAGGGTTTAGGGCAGTGCAGTGGTGTTCTGGCAGTGTAGGGGGTCATGCTGGGGGTGGGGTTTCAGGGTTTAGGGCAGTACAGTGGTGTTCGGGCAGTGGAGGGGGTCGTGCAGGGGGTGGTGTTTCAGGGTTTAGGGCAGTGCAGTGGTGTTCGGGCAGTGTAGGGGGTCGTGCTGGGGCTGGTGTTTCAGGGTTTAGGGCAGTGCAGTGGTGTTCGGGCAGTGTAGGGGGTCTTGCTGGGGGTGATGTTTCAGGGTTTAGGGCAGTGCAGTGGTGTTCGAGCAGTGTAGGGGGTCTTGCTGGGGTAGTGTTTCAGGGTTTAGGGCAGTGCAGTGGTGTTCGTGCAGTATAGGGGGTCGTGCTGGGGATGGTGTTTCTGGGTTTAGGGCAGTGCAGTAGTGTTCGAGCAGTGTAGGGGGTTGTGCAGGGGTGGTGTTTCAGGGTTTAGGGCAGTGCAGTGGTTTTCGGGCAGTGTAGGGGGTCGCGCTGGGGGTGGTGTTTCAGGGTTTAGGGCAGTGCAGTGGTGTTCGGCCAGTGTATGGGGTCATGCACGGGGTGGTGTTTCAGGGTTTAGGGCAGTGCAGTGGTGTTCGGGCAGTGTAGGGTGTTGTGCTGGGGCTGGTGTTTCAGGGTTCAGGGCGGTGCAGTGGTGTTCAGGCAGTGTAGGGGGTCGTGCTGAGGCTGGTGTTTCACGGTTGAGGGCAGTGCAGTGGTGTTCGGGCAGTGTAGGGGGTCGTGCTGGGGCTGGTGTTTCAGGGTTTAGGGCAGTGCATTGGTGCTCGGGCAGTGTAGGGGGTCGTGCTGGGGGTGATGTTTCAGGGTTTAGGGTAGTGCAGTGGTGTTCGGGCAGTGTAGGGGGTCGTGCAGGGGCTGGTGTTTCAAGGTTTAGGGCAGTGCAGTGGTGTTCGGGCAGTGTAGGGGGTCGTGCTGGGGCTGGTGTTTCAGGGTTTTGGGCAGAGCAGTGGTGTTCGGGCAGTGTAGGGGGTCATGCTGGGGGTAGTGTTTCAGGGTTTAGGGCAGTGCAGTGGTGTTCGGGCAGTGTAGGGGGTCGTGCTGGGGGTGGTGTTTCAGGGTTTAGGTCAGTGGTGTTCGGGCAGTGTAGGGGGTCTTGCTGGGGGTGATGTTTCAGGGTTTAGGGCAGTGCAGTGGTGTTCGGGCAGTGTAGGGGGTCTTGCTGGGGGTAGTGTTTCAGGGTTTAGGGCAGTGCAGTGGTGTTCGGGCAGTGTAGGGGGTCATGCTGGGGGTGGTGTTTCAGGGTTTAGGGCAGTGCAGTGGTGTTCGGGCAGTGTAGGGGGTCGTGAAGGGGGTGGTGTTTCAGGGTTTAGGGCAGTGCAGTGGTGTTCGGGCAGTGTAGGGGGTCGTGCTAGGGGTGGTGTTTCAGGGTTTAGGGCAGTGCAGTGGTGTTCGGGCAGTGTAGGGGGTCATGCAGGGGCTGGTGTTTCAGGGTTTAGGGCAGTGCAGTGGTGTTCGGGCAGTGTAGGGGGTCGTGCTGGGGGTAGTGTTTTAGGGTTTAGGGTAGTGCAGTGGTGCTTGTGTAGTGTAGGGGGTCGTGCTGGGGGTAGTGTTTTAGGGTTTAGGGTAGTGCAGTGGTGTTTGTGTAGTGTAGGGGGTCCTGTTTTAGGGTAGTGCAGTGGTGTTTGGGTAGTGTAGGGGATCGTGCTGGGGGTAGTGTTTTAGGATTTAGGTTAGTGCAGTGGTGTTTGGGTAGTGTAGGGTGTCGTGCTGGGGGTAGTGTTTTAGGGTTTAGGGTAGTGCAGTGGTGTTTGTGTAGTGTAGGGGGTCGTGCTGGGAGTAGTGTTTTAGGGTTTAGGGTAGTGCAGTGGTGCTTGTGTAGTGTAGGGGGTCGTGCTGGGGTAGTGTTTTAGGGTTTAAGGTAGTGCAGTGGTGTTTTTGTAGTGTAGGGGAGTCATGTTTTAAGATGCAATGCTCCAATACCTGACCAGTCTGCACTACATAAAACTGCAAAAAAACTAAAAATAAAAAGTGTTTTGCACACTTTTGTCATTGGGCTATATGTGGGCTACATCTGGGTAATATTTGTGCTACATTTGGGCTCTTTTTTCACTGGTGGCCATCTTGGAAGACTTCTTTGTTATGAAGTTTCCTAATTTCTTCATTTACTGCAGTCTCCTCAGTAGGAAATGCTTTCAGTTTTTTACTTTGATTCCATCAAGAAGGCATTCAGATGTGTCTCACATCTGCCATAAATTCAGAATGTTAGCACTCTAGTTGCTCATTAGATCACTGGAGTAAAGCTACTGCTCACCAGGGAGTTAACTGGTAGTCTGCTGCTGGTATTGAAAGTGATTGTTTCAGTCTGCATGTCAGAATTTTCTAATGAAATAGAAGAGGATTTGAGATCTCACTTAAAACATGCCCTAATTTTTCTTTCTGCAGCACTAACCATAATTTCTATTTTCAAAAAGAACCCCTCATTTTGTTCCTTTTTAAATTAAATGTTTTAAGTGTTACCGGTTTATTCCAATCAAGATGGCTTCAGGTGTGCCATACTTTTGTCATAAGTAAGGCTGTTAGCGCTCTAGTTGTTCTTTAGAACACTCTGGGAAGCTGCAGTAGAACACAAAGGCATCAACTGGCAGGCTGCTCCTGTTGAAATATAACAGGAAGATATTTGAGATCACACTTGAAATATGTCTTAATTTTTCTTTCTACAGCACTAACCATAATTTCTATGACAAAATGAACCCCATCATTTTGTTCCTTTTTAAATTAAATGTTTTAAGTGTTACCAGTTTATTCCAATCAAGATGGCTTCAGGTGTGCCATACTTTTGTCATAAGTAAGACTGTTAGCACTCTAGTTGTTCTTTAGAACACTCTGGGAAGCTGCAGTAGAACACAAAGGAATCAACTGACAGTCTCTGCCCTTGTTGGATGTACATGTTTTACTGAGAATGTCAGACTTCATTCTCACATGAGTGAGAAAGATAATGTGAATTTACAGAAAATATGCTCTCATTTTAGCTTCTGGAGCACCTTCCAAACCTACATGGGACAAGCATGAGAAAATAGTGTTCTCTCAAACATGATTCATGATATCCCAGCAGAAGGTTTTTCACATGGTAAAATCACCTTAGAATACACCATAATTCCTAAAATTAGTATGGTACCATCAACAAATAAATTCTAATGTAACTAAAGCCTGTTATCACCCTTTATAGTTCTCCTTTTGGTGACCCTCAAAATCTTCTATTCACTACAATGCATTTCAATGAGGTACTATCATTTATATTGGTCCCAAGATGGCTGCCAGCAATTCCAGGATGAAGTGCTGACAGCCAATCAGATCTCACGATGACATGTGTGGTTAGGCTCCGCCCAGATATATATGTGACTTTACTTTTGATTTTCTCAGGAACTACTGAACGAATTTACACCATTTAAGCAAAAGGCACGACACTGAACCAAGGGCTACCTCTTTGCCAAATTTGGTGTAATTCCGTTCAGCAGTTCGGGCTGTAGCTGCGACTAAAGGTTCCTATGGAAAAATGAATGGGGAAAACGCGTTTTGGGACCCCCTTTTTTCTCGGCCCCCGCTTGACGTATCACCCCGAGACTTTCAGGATAGGAGCGGACCGGAGCGCCCCAACAAGTTGGAAACTTTCGCGAAGATTCGTCAACCGGCGCCAACGTTATTTCAAATAGAATGTCGCGGATTTCCTATGGATAATAGGTTTTAACTATAACTATCTACTGGCGACCGCCAGTAGATTATATATATATATATATATATACTAAGTATTTGTGGGGGGGGGGAGACCCCCACACCCCCAACTTACCTTAAATGCGTGGTTAAGGCATGCATTGTAAAAACATGTGTGGTAAAAACATGCGTGCTAAAAAATGATTGGTTAAGGCACAACGTGGTTAAAACCTCGTTGTAAAGGCTGTTTCCCGTTAAATACTTATGTGTTCATTTGTGTGCTTTATCATTGTGCACCTAAGACCTTTTATCAGATTCTGGGTGCTTTTGGCTAATTCGATCTCCTGTCCTAGTGTCAAATCATTTCACACTCTCCATGACCTATTCATTCTATAATGCAACACAGTATCAGTAGGTTTTTAATCCTGCTAGAAGTTTGAAAACAAGTTTATGAACTAGGGTAACTAACACTAGAGTCCATATTTCATAGAACCTCAACAGGCTTTTGCATTCATTTAGCATCCATGGGACTTTTCTAGATTACAGCACAGGCCACAGACGCTTGCTCAGCACCGTCTGCAATACCCACGGTATAGGCACACATTTAGCAAGGAGCACTGGGGGCTTTCCCTCAGTCGCCTAAGTGTGTGTCCCACTGGAAATGAAGGACCGCCGCTGCCTTCCAGGAAGGGCACTTTCAGAGGGGGCATGGACAGCCCCAAGACCCCAGTCGTAGACTGCGTCAGACTCGTACGGGCCGAATATATAACCATGCCCCCATTGTTTACTGAGCTTAAAAACTCGAACACTAAGGTATTAAGTGCTATATATATACAGGTTTTGCTGTATGATATCATCAGAGTGGAATTAATGAATGCTCAGGATGCGTACAAAGTTAGCGGACATTCTCACCATGAGGTAAGGCGCAACAAGCCTCGTCAGCAGTGCCTACAGAGGCTAACAGAAGTTCTTAAAACATACACTCTTAAACTATTTACCAAGATAAAACAGATTACTACTTCAATGCTACTCCTCATGGCAATAGTATATTTCAGTGACATTACATCATTCTGAAGAAATCACTTAAGGATGACACGTATCTAACATAATTTTGTATTTCAAACTAATAGTCTGAACAGCAAAGTTTTAAAGACTACTGTAGAGAAAGCTTTTTATACATACAGAAAGCGATCCCCTAAAAATGAGGCATCATAGCCTGGAAACTGGAACAGGCACACACAGGCAAATCTTGACAGCAGGGCAAAAGAGGGCTTGTTAGCACAGAAACACAGTCCTTGTGGGAAATAAGACCTCATCGACTGCCTCGAATATGAAGAAACAGTGCACTGCTGCTGCCAGGGTTGCAACTGACTGCAACAAGTGCAGTAGAACCAGGGCCCAGATGTGTGAGGGGCCCACTGCATCCCATTTATAGCCGCCATGCACCACCCATTGAGTATGGGTTCTTATTTTCCATGCTCGCTTTAGAGCCCATGGCACACTGACTATAATGGGGAACTTTCCAGAAAGGACACCGAGCGACATAGATGTGTGTAACATTCACGTTTTGATAGTAGAAATCCCAGTGTTGTGTGGCAATAAAAGCAAAATACTTTTTTTCTTTTTAACACCATAACAGTCAAAAGCACCAGCAGCGGCTCCTCCGCTAAGGGGGAGGAGCGTCGCACCACTACTTCTGAGCAGTGCAGCAAAGGAAAAATAAAATGATAACAACAAGATGTTATCATTTTATTTTTCTCAATGGAGCCAGGTTGTGTGGTGTGGAGCTGGGCTTCTGTCACAGTGAGGAGGAGGAGTGGTATATTGTGGTGGCTCCTCCGCTAAGCTGGAGGAGCGTCTAACCCCACTTTTGATGGTTTTGTTTAGGGCGACAGGCACTCTGCGAGTTGGGGTGGTGGGAGTTGTAGTACCCGCCGGCAGGGTAGCAGGGAGGGGGGACAGGACATGGGGGAACTGTTTAGTTTTGTAAGAGTTTCTTGTTGTAAAGTCAGCTATTTTATATTATGTGGACACGATCAGGGGTTGACGCAATGCGAGGGCGACACGATGAGTCAACACAGAAATGGCTACACAGGAGCGGGTAGTTAGGCAGGGATCTGCAGGTATATCTCACAGGAAGCAGGGGGGGGGAATGCATGGAACGGCTAACCTGAGTATTTTATCCTGGAATGTGAATGGACTGGGGAACTGTATTAAACGTTGTATAGTGCTTCAATATTTGCACCGACACTCCCCGAGCATAGTACTGCTTCAAGAAACACATCTCAAGGGGCAGAGATATCGAGCGCTGGACAGATATGGCTATAAATTGATAGCGCATGCGGGTTATACCTCAGGCTCACGAGGGGTGGGGATATTGGTAAAAAAACGGGACCCGATTAGTGGTGGGTGAGATATGGCACGACCCCCTGGGTAGATTTGTGGAGCTGACAGGAAGTTGGGAGGGCCAAGCGCTTAATCTCGTCTCCGTTTATGTCCCGCCGATGGCGCGCTCTGAGGCGTTCACGGCCCTGGGAACTTTACTGGTGGGTCTTCCTCCGGGCTTGATGGTATTAGGAGGGGACATGAACTCTACTAAGGACCCAGGGCAAGACAGGGAAACGGCGGCCATAAGAGTTAGAGGGGTGGAGCCAATCCCTGCATTTATTGAAGCGTTTGGGCTTATTGATCTCTGGAGATCGCATAGTCCAGGAGCCCGCCAATATACCTTCTACTCCGCCGGCCATGCCAGTTACTCAAGATTAGATCATATATTGACACATCAAGGACAGGAGGGGTGTTTCTCAAATGCAAGGATTGGGCCTAGGGGCATATCAGATCACTCTCCGGTAGAAACAATGATAAGAGGTCCGGTCCGCCAATATGCGCTGCCGCCCAGATTGAACACCTGGTTCCAGAATAAAGAAAATGCCCAGAAGGTTAAGGAACGCGCGCAGCTTTAGTTTCAGGAAAATGAAGGGTCGGTGGAGGAAGCCGGCACTCTCTGGGAAGCATTCAAGCCAGTAATGAGGAGACACGTTCAAGCCTGTATAGGGGCAGAAAACAAAGAAAAGAGATTGCGCTGGGATAGGCTAGAGGAGACAATACTTGAACTGGAAGCAGCTTATTTGGCAGGTGGGAGACAAGATAAAGAGATGGCACATCGCTTAGATCTCCGGAGATGCGAATTGCAGGATATGGCAACTAACGCAGCCAGAGCGGATGCTCTGGCAACACAAAAGAGAGTATATGATCTGGGAGATAAGGCCAATAAGATGATCGCATGGTTAGAAAAACGCGATAGAGAAAGAAATTGGGTAGCGGAAATAAAGGACAAAAATGGAAACACACATTCGGCGGGTGAGGCTATCACACGAGTATTCGCTGATTACTATAAAGAGCTCTATGAATCGGCGCCAGTTAGATCGGCCCAAGAATGTTGTGAACTACTTGCAGAAATGCGTTTGCCAGAGCTGACGGATGAGGATAGGGAGTCCATAATAAAGAAATATCAGACGAGGAAATAGTGAGTGCCATTCAAGATTTACAGGCAGGAAAGGCACCGGGACCCAATGGGCTGCCAGTGGAACTCTTTAGATGTACAGCCAGCACGGTGGCCCCGTACCTTCTAGCTATGTTTAAGGAGGCAAGAGATCATGGTTCTTTGCCACTTGACCAACGAACAGCGACAATAGTTGTGATCCCCATGGCCGGTAAGCCACCGGATCAGTGCAGTTCGTATCGGCCAATCTCGCTGTTGAACATAGAAGTTAAGATATTGGCTAAGGTCCTGGTGAACAGACTTCTGGTACCCATTACGACTCTGATCCACCCGGATCAGTCGGGCTTTATGCCCCACTGCAGTACATGACTTAATTTACGTCGCTTGTATGGGGTAATGCATTTAGTTAGGAACAACCCGGAAGTGGAGGCAGCTCTTTTATCGTTGGACGCCCGCATGGCGTTCGATAGTATTGAATGGAACTATCTGTTTGAAGTCCTGAAAAGATTTGGCTTTGGTCCCCAGTTCCTCTCCTGGATCAAGTTGTTGTACACACAGCCTATGGCAAGAGTTCGTGTTAATGGATCGGTGTCTCGCTTCTTCACTCTACAGAAGGGCACAAGACAAGGGTGCCCTATCTCGCCGATCTTATTTGCACTGGCGATCGAGCCACTGGCTGCATGGGTTACGGGGGACCCAATAATATCGGGTATTTACGGAGGCGATCAGTGGGAGGCGATCAGTGGGATATCGCTGTACGCAGACGACGTCCTTCTATACGCAACAAGGCCGCGGTTCACAATCAACCGGCTGCTCCAGATTTTCAAGCTTTTTGAAGGATACTCCGGGTATCAGATCAATTGGGATAAGTCCCTCTTATACATGTTATTGAATGGTCCGCCAACGCAGTTGGGAACCGACTCCAAACTCCAGGTCAAGGATAGTTTTAAATATCTAGGCATACAAATAGAAAAGACGGATGCAGCATTCCTGGCGGGGAACTTAAAGCCGCAGTTAGATCGTTTGAGGAGAGATGTCGCACATTGGAGGAAACTACCAATTTCCTTCATGGGGAGGGCAGTCCTCTTCAAGATGATGTCTTTACCCCGGATGTTGTATATTATACAAAACACTCCATGTCCCATACCAGATAAGTTTTTTAGGGACATAAACAGTGAGTTGAGAACGTTGTTGTGGGATGGGAAGGGCGCACGGATAGCACTAGCCAAATTACAGAAGGGGGTGTATGAGGGTGGTTTAGCCATCCCAGATCTTCAAAAATATTATTGGGCATCGCACCTGATGGTTATTAACGACTGGGCTTTTAAGGACCGAAACGATCCAGCATACAGGGTTGATCATTGGGAGATGCGGGCAGACGGATACTTAAGGGCTCTATATGGCCGAGGGAAGCAGGGTGGAATGCCCCTGCATACTCAAATAGTGCTGACGGCATGGACTAAGGCTACTCGATTTCTGGGTTGGGAGGGCCGGGTGATGGACCAGACTCCTCTGTGGACTAGTTTAATGTAGCGGGAGGTGGGGCGGCTACAGGGTTTTTCAAAATGGAAACTAATAGACATAGTACGCTTAGGCGACGTGAGGCGGCGGCAGGTTGTGCTGTCGTTTAAAGAACTACAGACAGAATTTCAACTGGCAACCACGGAACACTATAGATATTTACAACTGAAGCATGCGCTGGGTAGACACCTTAAAGATGGGGACCAGAATCCCGAGCATAGTCCGCTGGAAGATAGACTATTACTAGATCCAATCCCGGAGAAGGCACTCTCCTGCACATATAGGAACATTTTAAATAACTCACCAGATTTACTACTCAAATTGCGGGAGGCGTGGGAATCCGATCTGGGATTGCGGGAGGAGGAAGATTGGGCAGAGGCGGTGCAGAGTCCGAGGGAGGTGGCAATACGGGCAAGATTTAGACTAGTCCAGCTGCGGATACTGCATAGGTCCTATTACACCAGCACACTTATGTTTAAATTGGGGCGCATAACAAATGAGGAATGTCGGAGAGGGTGTACTTTGACGGGTACATTTTTCCATATTTTGTGGGATTGCCCCCTTATACAGAAATTCTGGAAGAAGGTAGCGCACACTATGTCAGAGGTGTTAGAGCAAGAAATCCCCTTAGACGCTAGGTGGCATATATTGTGTGTTTCTGGGGAACAGACATGGATTAAATACCAGAAAATCTGGCTGCAGGTGGCGGCGATGGTTGCTAAAAGGAACATAGCGGGGGCATGGGGGGCAACTCAGCCGCCGAAAGCTTCTCAGTGGAAAAGAGACATGGATTGGTGTTGTGCGGCAGAAAAGTATTTATGAAAGTCGGGGATGCCCCAAGAAATGGGAGAAAGTTTGGCAGCGATGGGAGGCCCACAGGGGATTCGGGGGGGTGATCGCAGGAACTAACTGTATTCTGTAGATGGGAGCCAGAGGTACCATTACCACTGCATTATGTCTCTAAATCGTAGTATGTGTATGCGTTGTTAATGCTTGTACCCAACTTTATGATTATGTGACCACTGATGGATGCTGACAACTGTTTAATAAAAAGATTTATAAAAAAATTTAAAAAAAGTTGGAGGAGCGTCACCCTACTGCTTTTTAGCAGTGAAATAAAGGAAAAATAAAATTATAATAACTAGACATTATCATTTTATGTGTCCCTGGTGCAGCAGCTTTGCGGGGCTGCTCCAATGACAAAGGAGCAGGAAGAGGATTGGTTTGCCCACTGAAAAGGCGCTTGAATATTAGACCGTCTGTCTCGGGCCGGCCAAACATTAATACGCACTTTGCATGTTCTCCAACTAGGCTGCATTACAGCCTGGATGGAGAACATGCCCAGGCCCAATTCCCTGGCTGAGCGCTGAACCACGGTGCTCAGACCAATCACAACGCTACATTGCAGCGTTGTGATTGGTCAGGGGAGCCTAGGTGCTTCCTGTTCCGTTCCCACACGAGGAGAGACAGAGGAGAGATGCGGCATAAGGTAAGTGTTATTTTTCATATTATTTTTTATCCCATCCCGCCCCACCACTCTCGATCCGAGCTGGCAGCCACTGGTGGTATATGAACCTTAAGTGCACATGACGGTTTGGCCGGCCATCTTGGGCCGGCCAAACAGTCATGCGCACTTAAAATGTTCTTCAGCAGGTTGTAATGCACAGCCTGGGTGGAGATCATGCACAGGCTCGCAGTCCTCATCTGAGCGCCAAACCAGGGCGCTCAGACCAATCACGATGCTGTTGTCAATGTGACAGCAGCGTTGTGATTGGCTTACAGGAGCCTGGGTGCTTCCAGTTTCCGGTAGCGAGGAAGACCAGAGGACGACAAGAAGCGTGCGGCGTGAACAGGTAAGTGATCATTATTCTAATTTTTCAGCCCCCCCTGTTCCGCAGCAGCCGCCACTGAAAAACACATGGGTAAAAAGACTGTGGTGATAATTTGGAAAGCAAGCCATGCCAAAAACATGTATTGACTTGCACTGAGAGTGTGAGAGACAGAACAGAGATAGTGAGGCAAGGAGAGGAAGTGAAGGGAGAGAATAAGCAGGAAGGAGCAAAGGAGACAGGGAGGAGGAGCGAGATTATGTATGGACTTGCCTGCTGTATTTAGAAATTCGTGTGGATTTAATCTGAGACTGAATGCCTATTAATGAACCTAACCCTGTTAAATATGTGTTTTAGTGTATGAATTACGTTAAGCAACAGGAAAGCTTTTGTAGTGTGTTCTTCATCACACATTTCATTAAGCCATGCTCCAACAAGCTAGAAACGATACCGTGAAGGCCAAATGTTTCAAGCAAGGACACATTCCTCGTTTGTGGGATGGGAAAGTACTGAAGGCTGTACTCAAGTCATTTTATATGAGAGAACAGATTTGCACCTTAACATAGGCTGTATTTATTTTTCTGCTATAATTTGTGATTGCCTGACCCTTAATAGTCGGCTGTCAACAGGTGAAGAACTAGTAAGCAGATGCTGCTGCTTCCAGAAACGGGCCGGTCTAGCATAAATGGCTGTTTCCATGTGACATTTCCAACCCAGCATTTGACGGTAAATTTGAAACATCACATAGCCCGTCTCTAGCAAATCCCTACATGCCCCTCACAACCATGCATTTAATTTAAATAGCTGTAATTACAGTAGTGTCTGCCTAAAGAGCAGTACGATCAAAAGCCTTTAAAACATTTCACGATTTTTGTTCCTTCCCATCTTTCAGTGCCTGCCGCGCAGCTCCTCCTTTTTCAATGCCCAAGCTGCTTCTGGTCCCTAAACTTCAACACTTTGGGGGCTAGATAGTGTCATCACAGACTCTGCCCTCTCAACAACAGGAAGTCCAAAATTTCCAAATTTTATTTTTGTGATATAAGCATATTTTTTTCAAAATTATCTGTACTGCGCAAAATATATTTCTTCTGTACCTTGAGTAGCCTTTCTTCCACAGGGTGTATAATTGACACAAACAACATGAGAAGCGGACAGGAGACCTGTCTGCGCATTCTGCAAAGAGCAATTCCTGAATTTTGTAAGATTAAGCCGGCATAACAATAATTAGGCAGATACCTACTGAACAGGCAACTTAGTGGCCGATTACGATGCCGTAATCGGCCCCTCAGTTTACTTTCCGACCGCCGCATTACAATGTTGGCGGTCGGAAACTAAACCGGCCGGTCATTCCGGCTGGCTTCCTAAGGGCTCAAGGAGCTTGTCAGCCAGTCAGAACCGGCTCGTAATCCCAAAGGGCAGGCTTTTCCACCCTTGGGATTACTATGGACGGTTTCCGGCATGGTTTCCATGCTGGCCTGTCTGACATGGAAACCATGTCGGAAAGCATGTTTGGGGGCCCCCAGCAGGGCCCCCATGCGTGTGCGGCCTCCAGTTGAGGGCCGAGGGGGAGCCTATGGTGCCCTCCTGTTGATCCCTGCACCTTGACGTGCCTGCCACAGGGTGCAGGGATGAACAGTAACTCCCCTTTCCCTATGAGAGCATGTATTAAGGCCGGTTTACGGCCGTAATGCATGCTCCTAAAGGGAAATGTAGGAATGCGACCGAACAGTGTTCGGTCGCATCCTAATTAGGATGTGTAGTCACAGCTGTTCCAGCCGTCTTGTATTGGTATAATGTGCTTCACGAATGAAGACCTTGACTTGACAAAAATGTTGCCTGATCCCCATGTTTACAAGAGTTACCTTGTCTAGTCTTTTATACTTAGAATGATGTGATTTTAGTAATCCAAACAGCAGCCTTAAGATGTGCAATGCCAACCATTTTCTATGTGGAGGCTAAACTGAGATATTTTACACCTGCTGAATGGTACTGAAATGCACATTTGGATACCATCCATTCTTTGGTGGATGGACATATTTGGCTAGTTGAAAGTCTTAAACCAATAGATGCTTTAGCCCTTTCCCAAAAGCACGATGCTTTTCTATTATCAGGTTTCAGTCTTTGTGGTCCAAGTGCTACACCTGCGTTGGTGGCGGCGTCCATACTGAGTAAATCAGAAAAAACAGTAATGCTCACATCCTTATTAAAAAAAGAGCAAATGAAGGTAAAGAAATGCAAATCCAACAGAACTGCAACTTAGAAAAGCAGGTGGCATGCAATTATGGTGTCATCTTCTCTCGCTCATCTCTACTGTAACAACCTCTTGTGTCAGAAAACAACCTGCCTTGATTTCACTCTTTGGCTAGCCACAAGTTCCCCAAATTCCACGATTAAAATACAGACCTTGGAAGAAACCATACACACCTGAGGAGGAGATTTTAGGCTTTTTGCTTCTTGTATAATGTGCTGGATGCTAAATATATAAAGCTTAAAGGAGAAAAACTGTAAAGCAAAGGAAAAATAAGGGATTGTCACAAAGAAAAAATAATGGATTTCAAACCAAAAAGAGAAAACATTAAACACAAACAGGGCTATTCACAAAGTTATGGGTAAAGTTACTAAAGAAAATTAGATTTACATGTCTCCACCCCCTGAAACATGAGGTGGAGCCAAATTTAAGAGTACAAGTTACTACTACCAAAAAGGGGCAGTAGTAGGTTCAGCACAAGACATGGTCAACCGCTGATACTGCAACACGCTCCCTTAGAAAATAATGGAGGTAGGGACATAAATTAGAACCAAATAGGAAATAATGTTATATTAAATAAATTAATTTTGACTTTAATATATATAATACTCCTTTAATGTTAGAAAATGTAAACATAATTAAAAATACATATTTTATTTTTATATTTATTAGCGTTTATTAATTTTAAAATGAATGCAACTTTAAAAAAATGTAATTCAATTATTTTACATTTATTCTGCACATAGCCTATTGCAATTTGTAATATCTAATAATGAAATCTAAAACGTAATTTAGGCAGGCTACTTCCTTTTAAGAAATCTTAAAAAATAATTTGAACTTAAAATATTTAAAATAATTAGATATTTAATTCAAAATTAAGTTATTAGAGCTGTAACATTTTTGGTCTACATTTAAAATAAATATACACGAACTTACATAAATATGTAATACAAACATATATTAACTATTTCTATTCAGGTTTACTACATTTTTTACTTTCCCCCATACTGCGAGATATGTTCGCCCTGATTATGGAGAGCTAGCTAGGGTGCAGTACAGGAAAAAGTCAAAAAGATTATTAAACTTTCAAAAAAAACATTTTTATGTCATATTTATTTAAATTAATTTTATATATTTATTTTGAATGTAAAACAAAAAAAATGCTACAGGACTATTAACTTTATTTTCTTTTTCAAACCTTTTTATGTAACATTTTCAATTTAGAGCATTACAGACAGCATCCCCAGGGAGTTCGAGGAGGTTACAGGTAAAGTTACTGCGTATATTAGATAAACTAATATTTAGCCAATTAATGAAAAAATAATGCAATGCTATGTGGAGTAATTCCTAAAAAGTAGGAAGAGGGGTGAACTTTCTGGCAATACATGAGCACTAGAAAATGCGAGTTTGTTGCACAGCTGCGATCTATGCTAGCAAGGGGACAATGCAAGGGCAGGGAGGCAGCAGATGTAATTATGGGGTCTCTACAGGGGGAAAAGCAGGAGGGTGTGGTGTTACTTGTGAGCTTGAAGTAGGCACCAGCGCACCAATGATAGGGTAATGACCACAAGGAGGCTCTGGAGGAGGCTCTGGTCTGCGGGTTACTTAATGTTAGATCTCTCCGTAAACATGTTATAGAGATCCAATTGCTTATCGAAACGCATCACCTTGACATGTTACTCATGACAGAGACTTGGACCTATCCTGACTCCGCTCTCGAACCAGGATTGGCGTGTCCTCCAGGCTATAAGTTTTTTCACAAGCCCAGAGCTATAGGTAGAGGCGGTGGGGTTGGTCTTATGTTTAGGGAAGGATGGGATTTTGTCCCTATGGATATTGATGTTGTAGAGGGTTTTGAGCTTCGGGGGTTCTCTCTAAAAGACCCCAGGGGGCACTTATTAGATGGTATAGTGTGCTATAGGCCCCTGGTGCAGTCAATCTGTCTCAACTGCAGGTGCTGATTGATGTCTTTAATAACATGGATGTTACCCACTCGAGACTGCTCATTGCAGGGGACTTCAATCTCTGGCTAAGTGGGACCTTAGATACAGGATTTAATACTCTTCTTCAATCTTGTGAGAGTCTTGGCCTGCTTCAGGGAGTAACTGGACCTACACACATAGGAGGGTGTCTTGTGGATTGTTACCTGCCTTGTTATGTTGGCCTAGGCCTGGCTGCCATGCTGCTTTTCTTTGCGCACGTTACACTGAGCCGGGCCTTCCTCGCCCTTTGCTCGTGCCAAGTTCTTTTGCACTGTCTGCATCTTCTGTTGTTCACCTTTTTGGGCTCAGTCTGCACAAACATGTACAAGGTCGCATAACAATGTATTTTGGTTTTTCCTGATATGGCCAGTCTCGCGCACCCAGACATAACATTATGTGCAATTGCCATGAAGAATTTGATATGCTTTTAATGCTGTGGTTTACTAGCGCTTAAGACACTTGGAGAAATCCCTTTCAGTGAGAAGAGCTATGATGTCCTGCTGATGTAATTCTGCATCTAGAGACTGAGGTATGGGGGTTCGCTAGTCAAAGCCCAGAGGTCTTCTATTATTATAATAAACTATCTTATTGCAAGGGGAGGGTGGTAATGTTATTTATACGTTTATCCACTGAGCTCTGAGATGCTTTCCCGTTTGTATTCTATGGAATTGTAACCATGCTGCTTATATTAGTCATATGCATTATACTATTAGTACTGACACGTGTACTGTACATTAGAGCACGTAAGTTGGAATAAACATTTTAACCTATCCAGTGTCTCTTCTTACGCACCTTGTGGACAAGTACGAGTGAGTGACGAAAGAGTGTTCTTGCTTCTGTGAGTCCTGAGATAATGATACCGTGTTCTGGGTTGTCCAAACATTAGTACTTGGGTGCTAATGGGATGCTAAGCTAGTTGGGTTGGGGTTTTTGGGTGCTACGGTATATGGTGGCAAACCACTGTATTCCGGGGTCCCATTTTCCTGTGCATAGCTCTGTGTATGTGCAGAAACCTTATGACAAGGGCATATGCTTGATCTAGTTTTCAGTGAGGAATGGGTCACTGACCATATGGAGGTGCTTCCTGTAGATTGGACTGACCACCATTTGGTTAAATTTCTGACGGCCATCCCCAGTCGAGGAGCTCCCTCTTTGAGGGATGTTAGGAGCTTCCTGGGAAGGGATTGGAAGAGGATATTGGAAAAGGCGACAGCCACCAACGTTCCCTATTAATGGGGATTTTGATGTGCTTAGGTCAGTGGAGGAGAACTATATGGACCGCCGTAATCTCATTACTACAATTGTTAATGAAATTGCCCCTTTGAAAAATTGTAAAAATAGGGGCAGACCTTCTGCTAGGTGGTTCAATGAAAAATTGAAAGCCCTGAAATCAAAATGTAAACAGGCAGAAAGGAAGTGGAGAAAATACTATGTGAATGAGGATAAGATCGTTTGGAAAGTAGCTATTTATCTCTATAAAAAAGAAATTCTTGCTGCGAAGCAGGAATATTTCGCAGAGCTCATTTTGAATTCACTGAATAAGTCTAAATGCATTTTTAAAATTGTTGATGACCTTACTAATCCTCAGTGCCTACAAAATGAGGTTCAGCCTACTCAAGATCTCTGTGACAGTTTGGCTACTTTTTTTGATGAAAAAATTAGAACCATCATCTCTGGTCTTAAAACCAACCTTTCTGGGGGGACAGAGGCTGTGACTCATGGGGCAGCTACTTCGATTGTTGATGCGGGAGGGGTGCCTGGTGCAGGAACACAGATTGGTGAAGGGACCGATAAACTGAGTTTTTTGGACCATTTTGAGCCCCTTTCGGATGAGGAATTTAACAGGCTTGCTCTGGGTGTTTCTTCGGGCTCTCCACTGGACCCCCTTCCGCACAAAATCTGGAAGGAATTTGCATCAGAACTTTTCCCCAGGCTTCGACAGATCTGTAATCAATCATTATTTAGTGGAGTTGTACCATCCGGCTGGAAACAGGCTGTAGTTACGCCACTCTTGAAGAAGGCCACTCTTGATCCAACCTGCCAGGGTAACTATCGGCCCATCTCTCTCCTCCCCTACCCAGTGAAGATCCTTGAAAGGTTTGGTTAGCAAATCTGTCAGCTTTTCTAGAACGTAACAACTGTCTGGCAGATGTACAATTCGGCTTCCGTCCAGAACACGGAACCGAGTCTGCCTTGGTGACCGTGTTGGACGATCTGCGTCTGTTGGCAGACAGGGGACAATCAGCAATACTTATTTTGCTTGACCTGTCTGCCGCTTTTGACAAGGTCAACCATGACATTTTGCTAACACGTTTAGAGGAGGTGGGGGTAGTGGGCACTGCCCTGGATTGGTTTCGATCCTATCTATCTGGCAGGTGTCAGGCAGTGGCTCTTCCCCCTTTCCAGTCAGCCTTCACTAATATCTGTCATGGGGTCCCACAAGGATCTGCCATCAGCCCAATTTTATTTAACATCTATTTGAGCCCACTGATTAATATCATTCGGGCTCATAATGTGAAATTGGTAAATTATGCTGATGACACTCAGATCATTCTATCTCTTGATGGAACCCTACCCAATGCCCCTGGAGGATTTTCATGCATGTATGCATGATACCGCGCAGTGGTTACGTAATAACTCTTTACAATTTAATTCGGATAAGACCGAAATTGTACACTGCGCAGTTGGGAAGGTCCATCTACCTCTTCCTCACAACTTCTGGCCCCTTGATTCATCTACTGCCTTGGTGCCATCTAAGACGGTGCGAAACTTGGGAGTTATGTTTAATGCCAACCTGTCACTAGAGACGCACGTGACCAAGATGTTGGGGTGCTGTTTTGGCCTCATTAGGGCTCTGAGAAGGATTCTCCCGTTGCTCCCAATTTCGGTTAGAGCCTTGGTTGTTCAAGGCGCTATCCTAAGTAGACTTGACTACTGCAATCCTCTGCTGTTGGAGTCCCCCAAGTATCTAATACAGAGACTGCAGCGTGTTCAGAATACGGCTGCGAAATTGGCCTTGTCTAAGCCACAAGGCTTTTCCGCCTCAATGTGCCTAACGGAGCTACATTGGCTCCCTGTGCAGCAAAGAATTTATTTTAAATCCCTTTGTATAGGGTTTAGGGCTTTGCATGGACTCGGTCCTGGGCCCCTACAGAAGAAATTGGTTTGGTATACTCCTACCCGGACCCTTCATTCCTCTTTTGCCTACTTGCCAAAGGTACCCAGGTTCAACAGGGTCAGACTGGGAGGAAGATCTTTTAGTTTTGCTGCTGCAAAACTCTGGAACGCACTCCCACTTGAAATTAGACAATGCAGCACCCTGTCCCTGTTCAGGAAAAGGATCAAAACGTGGTTGTTCCCCAGAAACTGATCCTGTCGCTTTTGAGTAATGCTTTTAGGTTCTGTCCTTCTCGCTTCACGTTGGTCTGTATTCATGTATCTTTAGCGCCAGGGTACCCGTAGGGTGTTTGTTGCGCTCTATAAATGCTATATACAATACAATACAAGAAGCAAAGGAATCAGCCATTCGCAATAAATATGAAGGGCGTTTGTCTCATGGGGTGGGACTTGTCTTTTATAATGCTTTGAAGGTGGATCAACATAGTGTTACATTCCATAGAGATGGGGTGTTTGCAGAGGGCTCTTGCCTCTTCTCTGTGAATTGCCATGCTCTTAGTTTCGTCCCAATGGGTCAGGGCGTGCTGCCAAGATGCAACAAGTGGGAGCAGCGGCACACACCACTATAGCGTTCTAGTCCATTTAGCTAGCAAGGTTTGTGAACCTAGCTACTAACTTATTGTGCTTAGTGTGCCTGTAAATGCCAAGGGCACCATCTTCCTAAGTATTAAGATCCTTGTAAAGAGTAACGTCAGCTATGGTAACCAAAACAGCTCACCAATAGTGCGCTAGGGACGTACAGGACCAGAGGACATGCTGCAGGTCTGCATTAATAGATGAATAGCAGAGTTGAGTGTCTGGAAATATATGGTTTAGTTTGGTAGGGTTAAGGTATGTTCTATGTAGGACAGAAAACTGGCTTTTCTTGAACCAGTGGTTTCTGGATACTAGGTCCCACTCAGTGATAGAGCCCCCTTCCAAAGTCCGAATCCCAATGCTGGAGAAGCTGTGTGAGGGGGCCTATGTGTGTTCCAATACGGTTCCAATATCAATTTAATTTTAATATGAAATGTAATGATTTTGAGTATATTACGTTCAAATTATTTTTCTAAAGTTTAAATAAAAACTATACGCCTAATGAATATATTTATTATGTATTAAAACATATTAAAATAATGTATAGACTTAATGAAAAATAATGTAATATTTCAACAAAAAGGTTATTAAAATATTTTAACATAAAATAATAAATGTTTTACTTTTAGATATTTTTTAGCATTAAATTAACTGTATTTATATTTTAACTAGTTTAAATAATTTGATTTAACATAAAATAAAACCCCATAGGAAATAATGTTAAGTTCCTACCTCCATTATTTTCTTTGGGAGGGTGTTGCAGTACTAGTGGTGGGCCATTTGTGGTGCTGAGCTGAACCCAGCTGTGAGCTGTAGTACATTTACTACTGTTGTGGGTCCTTTTTGGCTGTATAAATAAAGCTTGTGAATAGCAATGGGTTTACTCTCTCGTGTGTGGTCGGTCATCAACATCATAGCCTGAGTGTGGAAGAGGTCATCCATTAATTTTAAAGCTAGCATTGCTGTGGTGCTGGATGCTAAGAAGTCCGATTAGGGCTATGGGGTATTGTTGTGTGATCTGATCTTGACATATAAACGTCCAGCATCTTTTGGGTCAGGTTTCCCTTTCAGAAGTTTGTAGAATAAGTTTCATTTCTTGAATTTCTCTATATAACTTGTGTTTAGTAGTTGGATCACTTGGACTGGCTTATGGTCAAGAAATCAAATTGCTGGGAGGAGATCATGAAAAAATTCACAGGGAGGGTTGAAAGTTCTATGGCGCAATTTTGCCATCAAGGGGTACAACGCTCATTTAATTAACTGATTCACTTCTTGCTGTTGGGAGAGAACCGGAGATGCTTTGTCAGTAGGATATATCCCCAAAAAAATGTGTCATTCACAGACATTGCTATTCTAATTTGCTGTTTAATACAACTGTGTCTTGGAAGAAATTGATAGCCTGTTGACATTGTTCTAGAATAGGGATAAAGCACTGATTGCTTGACATATTTTCAGTTTGCTCCAAAAAACCTTTTTTTTTTAATTTAGATGCTTCTCATTATGCTATTCAAGATCATTTTATTTAATCACATTACTAAGATCTCTACAGGAGAGACTAGGAATGAAACTATGATTTTGGCATGGGACTAAAAATGCCTAAATAGTCTCAAACATGAGAATTATATACCGCTCAGCCAAAAACTCACATTAACTGCTAAGTATACATTGAAATTGTAGGAAATTCGACATGCAATATTCTAGCCTCCCTTGAAGAAAGGATAGCATTATCTGTGGCTAATAGGCACAGATGAACAAGTTACTTACCTTCGGTAACGATATATCTGTAAGAAACATTAGTAGTGATAGATTCCTTACCTTAGAATATCCCCAGGCGTCAGACTGGATCCGGAAAGTTTTCGTCTGCAGTACCTGTACGTGTCGGTAGGTGGCGTCGTGCGGCTCCGCGTCCATCGTTGGCGTCGTGGTCGCCGAGATGACGTCGCAGGCGCTACTTAGACGCTGCCCACGCGCGCTGACGTCAGTTCTGTACACGACTTTCCACGCCAGGAACGCAGAGCCATGCAAGATACTGACCACTGGTGCATTGAAACTAGGGCCCTGAAAGGGATGACCTTAACCCTAGAAATCAGTTCGCAGAGTGGGGAGGATGGGTGGGGCGGTAAGGAATCTATCACTACTAATGTTTCTTACAGATATGTAGTTACCGAAGGTAAGTAACTTGTTCATCTGAAAGAAACACATAGTGATAGATTCATTACCTTAGAATAGATACCCCAGCAATACCAACCCCAGTGGTGGGTCTGCGAACCAAGATCACACCAGAAAGTCCCGGAGAACAGAACGGCCAAAGAAGCCGTCTCTCCGGACTTGGCTGTCCAGGCAATAATGCTTGGTAAACGTGTGCAGCGAGGCCCACGTGGCTGCCTGACAGATGTCTTGCAGGGGGACACCACGTCCCAATGCAGTAGTGGCTGCAGTAGCTCTGGTGGAATGAGCACGCAGCCCCACCGGAGGTTCTTTTTTAGCCAAAGAGTAACAGGCTTTGATACATAAGACAACCCAGCGGGAGATAGTTCTCTTGTGTACCGCCCGACCTTTCTTGGTGCCAACGTAGCCAACAAAGAGCTGGTCATCCACCCGGAACTGCTGTGTGCGGTTGAGATCAAATGAGAGCGCACGTTTTGGGTCCAGACGGTGGAGCCTCTCTGGAAGGATGCGGAGGCGGAAAGAAGGTGGGCAAGGTAATAGTCTGCCCAATGTGAAAGGCCGTAACCACTTTTGGCAAAAAGGAAGGACGGGGCCTGAGCACCACTTTGTCCGGATGGACTGAAAGGAAAGGAGGCTTACAAAAGAGCCTGGAGCTCACTGACCCGCCTAGCGGAGGTGATGGCCACCAGGAAGGCAGTCTTCAATGTCAAGAGACGAAGAGGACAGTTGTGAAGAGGCTCAAAGGGAGCGCACATCAAGTATGTAAGAACCAGATTCAAGTCCCACTGAGGCATTACGAAAGGAATAGGAGGAAAAAGGTGTGTAATGCCTTTGAGAAATCTATTTACAACAGGGGACTTGAAAAGAGAGGGCTGATCAGGTAGCCTGAGAAAGGCTGAAATTGCAGAAAGGTAGCCCTTGATAGTGCCCAGAGCAGAGCCCTGCCGGGCCAAAGAGAGAAGGAACAGTAGGACCTCAGAAAGAGGGGCAGAAAGGGGATCCACATCCTTTGCTGTGCACCATGCCACAAACATGTTCCACCTGCAGGCGTATACCACTTTAGTAGAAGGACGCCTGGCTGCCAGAATGACATCACAAACTTCAGGCGGCAAGTCGAAAGGAATCAACTGCCGCCGCTCAATCTCCAAGCAACGAGGTGGAGGCTGGACAGGTTTGGGTGGAGGACCGTCCCCTGCTGCTGCGACAGAAGATCCTCCCGAAGAGGCAGTCTTATCGGAGGATCGATGCTCATACTGAGTAGCTCGGGATACCATACTCTTCGAGCCCAGTCCGGGGCCAGAAGGATGACTTGTGCCCGGTCGCGCCTGATCTTCTTCAGCACTCTGGGCAGAAGTGGTTTAGGCGGAAAGGCGTACAACAGACCGCAACTCCACTCGCGACGAAAAGCGTCGCCGAGCGAGTGCCGCCTTGGAAATACCAACGCGCAGAACTGACATTGCGCGTTCTCTTCGGTGGCGAATAGATCTAACCAAGGCTCTCCCCACTACTGAAAGAGACCTTGCACCACCTCCGAGTGAAGACGCCATTCGTGATCGAGCATGCACCTGCGGCTGAGTGCGTCCGCCCTGGCGTTCAGAGAACCTGCCAGGTGTTGAACCACCAGGGACATGCCCTGATGTTCCAGCCATGTCTAGAGATGCAGAGCCTCCTGACAGAGGGTCCACGACCCCACCCCGCCTTGTTTGTTGCAGTACCACATGGCGGCGGCGGTGTTGTCTGTGAACACCTGCACTACTCTCCCCTTGACAGAGGGAAGGAATGCCTTCAGTGCAAGTCAGATCGCCCGAAGCTCCAGAATGTTGATATGGAGCCTGGACTCCGCCGGAGACCAGAGGCCTCTGATCTCCGCCTCTCCCATGTGGCCGCCTCATCCCAGGAGGGACGCGTCCGTCACCACTGTGTACTCCGGTTGGGGAAGGGATCTGCCGCTGACCCAATGTTGGTTCGTGAGCCACCACTGCAAGAGTTGTGCAGTGCCCTCCGAGATCTGGACGTAGTCTGACAGGTTTCCCTGATGCTGCGCCCACTGGAACTTCAGCGCCCACTGGAACTTCAGGTCCCACTGTAGAGCCCGCATATGCCACCTGGCATGATTGATCAGCAGGATGCAGGAGGCCATGAGGCCCAGCAGCCTCAGGGTCATCCTGACGGAAACCCAGGATAAGGGCTGAAAGATTGGAATCATAGCCCGAATATCCCGGACTCGCTGTTCGGGAGGATAAACCCGAAACTGCGCCGTGTCCAGAACCGCTCCGATGAAGAGGAGCTTCTGAGAGGGGATCAGGTGTGACTTCGGCACGTTGATGGAGAACCCCAGCAAATGCAGGAGGTCGGCCGTAGTCTGGAGGTGGGAGACGATTGTCTGGGGCGAGCCCGCCTTCAACAACCAGTCGTCGAGATAGGGGAAGACTGAAACCCCTGATCTGCGCAGAAGAGCTGCGACCACCGCCATTACTTTCGTGAACACCCGAGGGGCGCTGGTAAGGCCAAAAAGGAGCACGGTGAACTGAAAATGCTCGTGGCCTACCGTGAACCGGAGGCAACGCCGGTGGGCCGGCAGGATGGGAATATGAAAGTAAGCATCCTGCAAGTCCAACGCTACCAGCCAGTCTTGTGGGTCTAGAGCAGACAAGACCTGAGCAAGTGTGAGCATCTTGAACTTGAAGAGATTGACGTCCCGAAGGTCCAAGATAGGACGCAGACCCTTGCCCCTTCTTTGGAATCAGAAAGTAGTGGGAATAACAACCACGACCTACTTCTGGCATCGGAACTCGCTCTATGGCCCCCTTGGCCAAGAGGGCTGCAACTGTGCCAAGTGATCCCCCGATACGCGGTGGTACTGAGGTGGCATGGCTGGAGGGGTAGTCTCGAAGGGGAGGGCGTAGCCTCTTCGGACTATCTGTAAAACCCACCTGTCCGACGTGATGGTGCGCCAGTGGGTGAGGTGATGGCGAAGCCTGCCACCCACTGGCGTTTGATGGGCCTGAAAGGTCGGACTAGGAAGGTTTGGAGGCAGTGGTGGAGGTGGACTGACCCTGCCGCTGGCCCCATGAACCGCCGCGGCGGTTCCCACGTCCGCGCGTGGACTGTTGCACTGGCCTGTGGCTCTGTTGCGAACGTGGTGGGTTGCCCCTTCCGCGAGCACGAAAGGAGCGAAAGGCAGAAGGCGGAGGAGGGTGCGTGGCCGAAAGGCCCAAGGACTTGGCCGTAGCCCTCGAGTCCTTAAAGCGCTCCAAAGCACTGTCTGCCTTATTGCCAAAGAGGCGAATTCCATCGAAGGGCATGTCCATCAAAATGTTCTGGACATCCCCCCGAAAAGCCAGTTGTCCTCAGCCAGGCGTGGCGGTGGAGCGCCACTGTCGTGGAAATCGCCCTGCCTAGCGAGTCGGCGGTGTCAAGGCCACAACGGATTGTGAACTTGGCTGCATCTCTCCCCTCAGCAACAGCCTGAGAGAGTGCCGTCCGGGCCTCCCCCGGACAGCTAGGCAGCACCTGCGCTACCGTATCCCACAAGGAGTGTGAATAACGGCCCAAGAGGCATGCAGTGTTCACAGCCCGCAGCCCTAGGCTGGCGGAAGAAAAAATCTTCTTCCCGTACTGTTCCAGCCTCTTGGATTCCCTATCCGGGGGTGCGGAAGGGAATGCGCTTGGGGAAGCAGAGGCTTGGACCACCAAGCTCTCAGGGGTGGGGTGTTGGGAGAGGAAAAGGGGGTCGCCGGGGTCCGGGCGATGGCGTCGGGCCACGTTCCTGTCCATAGGAGCTCCTGTGCTGGGCCTGGACCAGGAGCCCAGAAGAACGTCAGACAGTGCTTCATTAAAGGGAAGCAGTGGCTCCGCAGAGGAAACTGCTGGCTGAAGCACTTCTGTCAGGAGGTTAGTCCTGACGGCCACAGTAGGTAGCTGCAGGCGGAGTGCCCCAGCAGCCCTACGCAACACCACAGAAAAACTAGCGCCCTCAAAACAGATTACCAAACGGCGTCTGAATCGGCGTCGGTCGGCACCGTTCCGGCACCGTATCCACGTCGGGGCTGAAACTGGGGACAACGTCGTCCGGCGCGCCGGGCGACGTCCAATGTGGTGCCGGTGGGGTCGACGTCGGTGGAGGTGTTACTAGGTCAACCGGCGTCGACCGGGATCCACGACGGGATCCATGGGAGTCCTGCGGTGCCGAGGCCGGAGCCGACGGCGACGCCGGGGCCGGAGCCACCGGCGTCAAAGGGCGAGGACTCCCAGTCGGGCCCGCGGGGCCCGAAGGCCCAAATAGGCGAGCCATAGCGGACAGGAATTCCTGTACCTGGGCCGGAGTCGCTGATGAACCCGGGAAGGGCGGGTAGGTCCCTGACGACTGCGTAGGCTCTGCCGGAGCCGCGGTGGTGGCACCACCCGCTCCCTCAGCCGCGTCGAGCGACCGGCGAGGGGAAGTCGAAGAACGAGGACGTTTCTTCGACTTCTTTTTGTGCTTCGCCTTACCTGACCCAGAGTGCGAAGACTTCGATTCGGACGACTTCCGATGAGGACGGCTCCGCGACCGGTCCCTCGACCTCCCTCTGGACCAGGACCTCTCACGGCGCGGAGCCTACTGCCGGGCTTCCAGCAACTTTCGGGACCGCTCCCACAAAGTCTTCGGCGCCATTGCCCAGCAGTCGGGGCACGACTTGGGGTCGTGGTCACGCCCCAGGCAGAAGAGACACACGCGGTGCGGGTCCGTCACCGACATCATGCAATGACAGTCCTTGCAAGATTTAAATCTTGACTGGGGTACCACGCTCTCCGGATCTGTGCTTGCTGGCGCGGAAAAAGAAAGAACTGACGTCAGCGCGCGTGGGCGGCGTCTAAGTAGCGCCCGCGACGTCATCTCGGTGACCACGACGCCAACGACGGACGCGGAGCCGCACGACGCCACCTACCGACGCGCACGGGTACTGCTGACGAAAACTTTCCGGATCCAGTCTGACGCCTGGGGATATTCTAAGGTAAGGAATCTATCACTATGGGTTTCTTTCAGATTAAAAAGTACAAGGCGGTTTATGAAGCGCTTGGCAGGTGCAACTATTAGGCGAAAGTAAGCAGAAAAGATGATGCCAAAAATATTTGCTGTGAATAGAAATATGTGCAAATGTTTCGTGATCACATAAAATTTGAATTAGACCTAGAATGAAAAACTTATTGTGGCCCCCAGTTGATGATAAATTAAGGGATGTGTATAAAGACATGTCAAGGTACATGGGGCCGAAAGAGGTGGCTAGAGAGGGTAACATTACGTAAATTTGGTAGATACTAACAATGTAATTTGTATGTGAAATTACACTCAATAAAACAAGAGTATTTTATAAAAAGAAATTCAATATTCATAACATAAGTGCGCAGACATTCAGCAATGAAGAAAGGAAAAGAATGAATCAGAAACTCGAAATATGTGGCTTGATACACTAATTGTAGGAACACATACTAATTCTGGAAAATGAGGTAAGGGTGGTGCAAAGTTTCCATGCTGTCTCTAGAGAACTTTTTAATTGTGCATTTCCATAATCACAATACTAGAATCAAACAGATGCAGGATCCGCTAAGACTGCTACCAGATAAAATACACGTGAAACTTTTCATATGGTAAACGACAAAGGCATCAGACTCTTATTTACATTGTGGAGAATCAAACAGCTGCCTGATGTGCCGTCTGGACTAAAATGTCGAAAGCAAAAGCTAGAATTATGAGCAGCTGCAACAAAGATGAGGCTGCTTTTCCAATGCATCTTTGTACCATCAATCTTAGCAATCAATTTTTCTGGACAAGGTAATGATAAAAAAACACACAAAAACACAAACGGATGGCCTAATTTTGTGATGAGGTGAACATTCCTTCTGCTGAACTGTCACAAAGCTGTGGTTAAAGGCTAAACAAAGCTGTATAGAGCGCAGGAGGATGCTGACACATGCACACTGGTCTTTAGAGGTCTGATTCAAAAATCCTCTAGTGAAAAACAGGAAATCTCCTGCTGAATGCTTACTCCTATGTTTGGAGTTAGTTTCTGACTTTTACCACAAAGAAGACTCGTGGAAATCTACAACAGCTGTAAATGTTTAGGAATATTCCATTGTGCAAAATGTACCAGAGACACGTCTACATGGGTAAATGATGAGGATTTGTGTGTTAGTGTGACTAAACATTCTTTCATCCACATAAAAAAGAATGTTCCTCTCTAGAGGAAGCCCTAACCCCTTCCAGTGTTCCATCTCATTTCCCTCCTTCAAAAGGTACTTAATACTTTTGCCTTTGGCGCTAGTAAATTTCCAGGGTGGCAAAGTGTGAAGCTAGCAATTTTGTAATAAATAAAGGCAAATGGGGAATCAAAACAAAGCTATTCATGTCTGCTGCCACCAAGGAGCGCATCAGTTACTGTACATTGTCAATTCCCAATTTCCCTATATCAAGGCTTTCAGTGCATGTAAAACTGACAGTGTCCCGCTTATGCAACGGGAATTCTGGTGGGCAAGAAATTAACAGTGTATTGCCTCCAAGAAGCGCTGTTACAGCATTTTCCCACAGGCATTCATATGTAAGATGGGTAAGGGGGGGGTACTCCTCCCACTGGGCAGCCTGTTCCCTGCAGTCAGACGTACCACCCTAAATGAGGAGGCACCTGGCTGAAAGGGATTGGAGCGGAAAAAAAAACCTAAACTTTGCCAGTACTCGCATAGGGCGACATTTCCACAAATTAGCTGGCAATGTTCAATGACTGCTCAGCTGTATACGTAATACCCATATTACCACCCTCACTTCTGCATTTACGAATGCGGAAAATTGACAACACTGAAACATTTTCCATAATTTGGAAATACTCTTTCCTAATGTAAAATTCACCAATTAGGATCTTTAAATGATATGTACCCATTGCTTTTTTAGCACCTATCCGTGTGCATACATTTTAAGAACCAGGCCCTATGTTACACAAATTTAAAATTAAACAATCTAAAGTGTTTCACTTCAATATCAGTTGACAAGTTGATCAGTTGATCAGTTGATCAGTTCAATATCAGTTGACACTGATATCAGTTGACACAGATGACACTGTTATTTCAAATTCATTCCTAAATGGAAATTCTAGTGGGAGGGTGCAGAAGGGATTTACCAAAAAACACATCATCAAACTCTAATAGCCTGTGTATTCCCTTTCCCTGCATTTCTGAGCTGGTGTTGGAATGCTGAAAGTGGAATGTTGAGAGTGAATGATGTAATAGGATGTTGCTGTGTGGTCTGCAGAGGAAGCTAGGAGAGGGAAAGATGGAGGGAGAATGAACCCCTGACAAGACCTACCTACTGTGTCTGTAACCTAAGGGCCTGACATGAAATAAAGAAGTTTACTCCTACCTGACCCCTGACTCTTGTATGAAGACACTGCCCCATAACTCCAACACCAATGTATTTTACTCAGGAAAAACTTACAGACTAGGGTATCATGCAGTGTCCTGAAGTATTCGTTTCTAAATGTGGTATTTAAGAGTTCAATGCCAAACAGAGACTGCAAGAAGGATTAACGGTGGAAATACTTTACATCCATAAATCTTGAAACGGTTTTATATATTTTGAAAACACATTAGCGGCATTCATGGCAATATTCCTGTTATTACAGTACTTCATTAAAGGGACTCAAATTGAGAGGATTTAGTGTTGGTAAGTGCAATGATGAATTGCACACTTATTTTAATTAGATTATAACACATTTCACCGCTTTGACAAGAAGTACCACCCTTAGGTATTGACTAGCAGAAGACGTGTCAAAATCTAATGAAAACATTGCTACGTGCCAGCCCTCTAAGACAGATGGGAGCTAAGCAGACAGACATTCAAATTGCTCATTTAGGATGTATCTATGTTGTGTGCAGTGTACCTGCCCTGGGGCTCCTTTGGACAGGGGGGCTATTCTGAGCATCCGCAGGTTGTAAGGTTTTCCAAGACTCAGTGCATGGATTTATGGATTTCAGAATTATTAGGTAGGGGTTTAAAAACATGCGAGTGTTTCCCGTCTCCATAGAACAAGTAATCTTGGGCATTCTCACATGCTGCCCATGTGAACTAATTGTTTATAATGGTTTTCTGCAAACTGTATTTAAAGAGGTGTGTAGAGACATAACACACATATTCAAAGCTCGGTGAGGTCTGTACAAATAATGAGATTTGTCAAATACAACAGGTCTGGGTTTGATGTGCTAACTCGTGCATCATTAGCACATTAGAGTGGGACACAGACAGGAGGGAAACAGCAGAAAGACAGGCGGAAGTATACACCCAAACAGCCAACAGCGTTAGGTGAGAAAGGGATACTTCATTAGGCTGCGCCAAGACGTGATCAACAAAGTCGCAAGCAAATGGCTGAAAGAGGCTGGTCGAAGAAAGTCATTGGTTAAAAAGGTTGGCCCAAAGCTCACTTGTAAGAAATTGGACTATTTGGCTATATACAATCCGCATAAAACTTTCAAGGAAACGCTAGGTATACCAATCTGGACTCTTGACTGGCATTCCAAACAGGCACAAATATGTCCTTTGCACTCCACAATAATTTCACACAAGCAGAGCGGAATGTTGCTATTGTACGCCTGTGCAATTACACTGTTCTGTGGAGGTAAACACTGAAACGGAAGGCGAACCTGCACACTCATTACAGTGCTTGAAAGCTGCAAAACATCAAATGTAGGAGGTGACATAGCAAGTGAATTAAATACTTGCAGCTCAGATATAATCTGTGAGTAATCTGTAATACACATAGCTGAAGCCCAGCCTGGCACGTTCAGATTTTCATTCTTATAAAAGCAATAAACTGAGTAATATCCAGATGGGTAATACTAATACCTGTTATTTATAGTGCAACAAAAAAAAAAAAACAGCAAAACCTACAATAGCAGGAACCATACAAACCAAGGCTATAAAAATATTATTAATAGAGAAAGATCAGACTTCTAAATTCAAGAGGTGACTAGCAATAATATCTCATTAGACACCATGCAATGGGCTAATTTCAAAACTTAGCCCTGATTAACATGTAAAGGCAATATCACATACAACATAGCACTGCACCTTAAGGGAAGCTCTACGGGCTAGAACGGCCAATCGCTGGAAATACACCTTTGCTCTTTGTAGTTGTGGGCAATATCCGCAACAGGTTTTAATAAACTAGTCTCTTGTGCCAGTGTTCCCTTGGTGCATGGTCTTGTGAGAGCAGTCATGGCATACATTGTTTTCCTTTGGAGGATTTTTTCTGTGGGAGGTGATCATAGAAATCCTTCAATTCTTGTGGCTGTAGGCTTCTGTGAGGGATAGCCATGTGGGACGATTACTCCTCGGACAATTCTATAGCAGTCCTCATTTCTATGGGTAGTGTGTCCTATGGGATTTGCATATGTGCCTCCTTACATTCTAGAGATGAAGGATCACAGCGCAACAGCAAACGACCATTCAAGAGAAGCAATGCTAACAGAAGAAAAGCGAATGAACAGCTAAGCAATAAAGCAGACTAGATCAGAACTTAGTAGGCTTTAGTTTCGATACAGAGCAGCATTATTCAATTTCATTTGCATATCAATTCACTTCTGTGCACAACTGTAACGCATGCATTTTGCGCAAAGTATAACAATAAGCAGATAAAAGTGCAAACCTTCATTGGGAGAAAATTCGAGACTAGGGGACAAATGTGACCTCTATGGATGAGATTAATCCACTGAGGCAGTACGCAATCTTTTTACACTCTTAGTAAGTCATATAAGGTCTAGGCAGCTATTCGGAATGCCGAAAGACCTCTATAAGCAAATAACGCTCTACAAATACTAAATAGGCCACTAACATTGACAACGGCACTGCATGAAATCTGTGACCAATCAAGCGCCTGGAGGCTGAGCTATATTGCTTTTAGAGATGGGGGAGCAGACGTTTATGTGGTCTGTTAAGACTAGCTCGGATGTGTTCTGCTAGTCTTACCAGGTGATGTAAAGAACTGCGGAGGAGCTAACTGACCCTAAATGTAGAAGTACAGCGTGCCCAAGGAATTTAGGATCAAGTTCAAACATAACCCATTCCAGAGGCTTGTCGCTCTGCACCAAGACTGGATGTGGAGGCTTCTGGTTTGACAAATGTTGGCTGCCTCTATCCACGCCTACGCTGGTTCAAACAGGCCAAGTATGGCTGCAGCATTTATGTGACTTATCAAGTAATTCTAATATTACTTGTCAAACTATGTCTCAGAAAGAACAGATTAAAGACCAACTGATAACTTTAGAGCTTGAGAGGAGAACTGTCCCATTTCTACAGCTATGTTCTTAGCAGAAGCAATATTGTAAACCCCTCCATCCACTCCGAGAACAAGTGACAAGATTAGCAGCAATAACTGGGTTGTCAAACTACCATATTTATCCGGATACCGAGCCCAGACTCTCATGCAATCAATTGTCAACAAAGCTGAAATACGTTTACAAAGAGCATTTATTAGGGTACAGTTGCGAGAGCCCAGGTTACAGAGGACGGCTCATTAGACGCTCTCTGTCATGTTCATAATGAACAGCAGGTTTCACACGAGCAGGGAGGGGTCTGACAGACTCCAAAACACAACAATAACACCACAGCAACATTAAGGCAAGCCGACAGCTGATGCACAGCATTCTAGCATGCAACAGAATTCAAAATTGTGATGACTTCGTTTTAATGATCCACGACTTAAAAATGTTTTTCATGCATGTTTTGGAAAAGTCGTTTCCTTTTGGAATACACGAACTCCTACTATATTCCACACTTGATGTCTCAAGTCAAATCAAGCAGCCATGGAGCCTGCAGATCAAAACTGGTGCCCACCTCCTGGATGAGGTGCCAGCAGCAATACAGCCAACGTGTGATCCAAGAAAAACAACAGCGCACCAAACGGCACTCTTCATTTTCTGAAGGCAAAATGCAAATATAATCGCTGCCGTAATCGTCCTGGCATCTACTACGAGTCAAAGTCTGCCAACAGAACAACTAGTAAACACAGATGGCGAAAATAAACAATTTCTGAAACGACTACTAACTCGGACATCTTTTTAGGCATTAATATTCTGAGGTTTGAAATTAAGTCCAGATTTAGTATTGGAGTGATAGTAAAGATGGTCTCTTTGCAGCTTGATGGTGGTAGTGGATACTAAACTCACAGTTTACTAAATAAATAGCTCTACTTTTTTCACCTTGTTATTCTTGCCCTCTCTAATTCACTCCAAACCAGCTCATCTTCACCAACCACCCCATTCTAAACTTCCACACGCAGACGGTTTAAGGCATGAGCAAATTTGGCAACTGCCCAGATCCCCCACCTTCCAAGAACATCCCACCCAACCCGGCAAAGGTATTTGTCTTACAATATCACCTTTGTGTAGGTCTAACTTTTCCCTCTGACTGTCTACCTCCACCCGAGAGTCTGCATCTCTCTATCCAGCGTCATCTTAAGGTTTTTGCGGCTCCAGTCAAGACACACTGGCTAATTTTTATGATCCCTGTTTACAATAATTTAATGTATCATTGTTTGGCATCTTGCAGACTTGAATTAGCAGAAAATTTACAGCTGTTCCAAAAAGAGGGATTCAAAATATGATTTGTCTGGGGCCACAACAAGCCTTAGAATGAAGCTGCTGCCACGTTTTACACAGTGTATTCTCCATGTGTGTCAGCCTACGCCCACAAAAATCTCTCTCAGGTCTTTTAAAAACCTCTAGGATAACCTGCTTTCTCAACCACCCAATTACCAGCCCACCACCTCACGTGGACACTCTCCTCGAAGACCTCAACACCATACTTGAAAACCTCACTGCTGCTCAAGCAACAAGTTAGTCAAAACAAATGCCCCATAGGTGTGCACAAGATCTTAATTTCAGCGAACCCTTAAAAGGCTAAAAAATTGCTGCTCCACAAACTCCCTGAAGACCTTCCAGCTCTCAAAACCGTTTAGTGCATGGAGGCTCGGTATCCTCTTAGCCAAGACCATCGCATTAAGACTATCGCAGTGGATACAACAAAGGCAGAACTTTCTACAACACACTTATACAGGGCCTATGTAAATAATCTCACACGTCTTGTTAATGCTTTCATGACAGAAAAATCCACAAACATCACACTCTATATAATTAGTAAAATAAAAACTACTAACAATAAAACATATTTCAACGGCCCAGGACAACCCTGCCCAAGTATCCTTCAATGCCTCATTCCACCATGGTACACATTACACGACCCCTAAATAGATGACCTAGACAAAATCAGTAAAACTGTCAAAAAGCCTGATGATATATAACCTACGGAACTTCTTTTCTCTTTGATTAAATCCCTGCACCGGCTGCACTGAAGCCACACCTAGACTACATCACCTTTTCACAGCACAGGCATCCTTGTTACCTCCCTAAAGTCTGGCCTGTGCCTCTTATTACGCAAAGATCCCAAGCTTATAGTTATTTAACTTATACTTAGATCAGCCACGTATAACCAGGGCCACTGGAATTACGCAATTCTGCAGCCACTGCGTTTTTCACATTATTATGGAATTGCTGCATTAGCCACATAGTCCATAATCTGCTTCATAACCTGTAGATTTTTATGGAACAAAAATAGTTTCTAGCTCCAACAATCAAAAGTTACTAAAAACGTGAAGACAGTGGTAGGCCCTTCACAAAGGTTGACTGGTCACCTTTTCCCTAGCTTATTGATGTTTGGTTGTTAAACTGGTACCTGGTACTTAAGAGGTGACGTTTTCACCAAGACACTGTTACCATGTATGAAAACTTTTGTATTTTGCAGTGTAAGTGTGAGAGTGAGAGAGAGAGAGAGAGAGAGAGAGAGAGAGAGAGAGAGAGAGAGAGAGAGAGAGAGAGAGAGAGAGAGAGAGAGTGTGTGAGTGTGTGTGTGTGTGTGTGTGTGTGTGTGTGTGTGTGTGTGTGTGTGTGTGTGTGCATGCACATACATATATTATGCAGTAAGGTCATCTAAATTATGCAGCAAAAAAAGATGGAACACATTTTCTGGCAGTATTATTTTCATCCATTTGAACTAGAAACAAAGAGTTTAAGCAACCTGCAAATTATGTGGCAAATGCAGTGGATACTTAATTATGAGGTGAACTCTTCAGTCACAGAATTGCATAAATTCACTAGCCCTTGCAATTGCCCATAGTTTAGGTATAAAAAAAAAATGCCTTCATGAAACAAACAAACGTAAACACTCTAATTCAGATTAGTGCCAATTGCTAGCTGCACTTTGAAGAAAACCACTTTTACAAGTTCATTACCCAAAGAAAAACATATCCTATAAAAAAGGCTTAAGGGGTAAAGTAATATGGTCCTATATTGCCATTGAGGAGGATCTGGTGACTTTTACAAAACACTCTGTCTTCGACCTTATGGTTTATATCACCAGAAACCATTGGTGGCAATATTGGACTATATTACTGTTACCTGTTATGTATCCTCTATACATATTTGTATTATGCACACACACATCAGACAAACTCAACTAAACATTTCACTATTATTCAAGCAAAACATTTCAACGTGTGAAGTCATCTTTATTGATGCATGCCACTATAAAGGCCCTTTGTAGAGTTACTGCTGCACATTTCTCCTGTTGCATAACAACACTGGTTCGACCAGCATCATATGTAGGAATTGTTTTCGTGCATTATACTGAAAGTAATATATCACTTATAGTATACAGTTTCTTTGAGAGGCACAACATGCTGTACATCATCTTGCTAACTAGGGAAGTAGAGGACATAACACATACTACTTAGCTCTTCCTGATAAACTCTGTTAGTATTCTACTTAAACCCATTTCAAGACGATACCAAACTCAAATTCGCAAAACGAGAATCTGTGTATTGCTCGGTGTAGGTGAAGTGCAGTACAGAATGAGTCAAATTTCATGCAGTCTGTAAAAACATCCTGTTGATCTAAGCAGATTTACAGACCAGCCAAGATTCAGGGCTGAGCTGATCCTCCCCATAGTGTCCTTGATTGACAGCTGATGTCACTAGCCTAATCACTTCTTTCATCTATAAGGGTATGAGGCTGGAAATCCATTAACATAAAATCTGCAAAGAAGGATACAGATAACCATGACAAATAAGTAAAAATTGCGTTTTGTGCTTAATAGGACACAGCCACGTTTATGATTTGTTTGTTCATTCACATTTAATCTCCTGACTTTACACAAAAATAAAAAGCATAGGCACTGATTTTTTTGTTTTGTTTTTGTCATGGTTTTTGCAAGACTTTATTGTTGTGGATGCTGCTAGGTCTCATTAAACTAAAAATGAACACTGGCTAAAAGGAAAATATATTTACAAATTACGTATGCAGACTCTGGAACTTAAGGGAAGCTTTTAGTGTGTGGATGTGCTCCTTGTGAAAAGGCGGGATGCGTTAGCATCTCACTGAAGTTAGTCAGTTAGTGGGCTGACCAGTTGCCCCCTGCTTACCAGTCACACAAAATATTTACAATGTGGAAATGGGAAGCAGAACTCATTTATAACACTGCTTTTAAATTACCCTCTAAAGATTTTTACCCCCATTTTGTCTAACGCTACTACCCGTGGGCATATTAGTACTGGGCTGTAACAAAGAAAAATCATTATAACTTGTGGGCGGGCCTGACCAAAATTGTCACAAGCATGGCCACGAAAATGTTATTCCAGAAACAGATTTTGCTTGTAATGAAATAAGTTAAGGTTATGAATAGTGGAAAACAATCTATTTATATAAATTATCACTAAGCAATAAATACATTCTGTGCAGTGGTTCATTCCTTTATAAAGCTGCTGTTCTCATGCTGGAATTCGATTCCCCCACCAGTTGCTTTCTCTGGAAGTCATTAACTTTGGCCTCTTCCTTTATCTTCAATCTGAAGTTAATTCCCAGGGCAGCATGTTGCTTACCGGTCTGAGGGATTACACATATGGGTTTATGAAGAAAAGCGGCTTGGAGTACAATGCTATTACAATGTGATAGCTTACCCGTAAATTGTCAAATCTAAAATTTGTGTCAGGCACACATGCTGTTCATTTCAAGAAAATATTATCTTCAAGCAAAATAATAGATACAGGATTATATGAAGGCATTCATATTCTTGCTCGAAATCTCATTATGGGAACAATGTCGCTGCACTGTTGGTCTGGAATGCAGCAAGCATCCTGAAGGTTGAGTGTATTCTTCAATTGCTGGGTCATTATTTGAAAAGTAGTAGTAATCAGATATTTTCTAAAAAATGATCATTTAATTGCGTTTTTGCTCTGCACTCACTTGCTCGGGTCTATTTTCAGAAGTATCATCGCTTTTGCTTCCATATCACCAAGAGATTTTGGTACACAGTAGGTTTGAGCTTATAATTTTGTCTTTTCCTTCAATCATATTATTACACAGCATTATTATTATTATTACACAATGTTTAGGCTTGTTTTGGATTTTAGATATGATATGTATACGATTTATTCAATGTATCCTACTTCAGCAAGTCTCTCTACTGGTAGTTGGATCATGCCCTCCCTGGCACTGGTGTAGCTGCATGAATTTTGGCTAAGGAATTTGATATCGGATATGGACAGCTGGGAAGATCCAGTCGGTTCTTTCCAGATAGAACCTACATGATGTTCCGTCATTGCTTAGTAGCACAATTGAGACCATTCATCTTCCCCACCTCCTTCCAGTCAATTTCCTGTTTTTGTCACCAAAACTTGCACTTGGAGATGATGCCATACATTCGCCGACCATTCAGCGACAAAAAAACAAGACTAGAGTTACTGCACCTGATGGAGCAAGGACTCAAACACGAGACTTGCTCGGAAGCAATCCTCTCGTTTAAACTCATTAACGAATTACTAACAACGTGTTTTGTGATTGGGGAGCGACCCCTGACCTTGACTGGTAGGTCGCTCCCCCACCACACAGCTCCGTCTGTGTGCCCTGCTGCTGCCCCTGATTGTGCTCGTTTTTCCTTTCTGTGCCCCCTTGCTGCCCCTGATTGTGCTCGTTTTTCCTTTCTGTGCCCCCTTGCTGCCCCTGATTGTGCTCGTTTTTTCCTTTCTGTGCCCCTCTTGCTGCCCCTGATTGTGCTCGTTTTTCCTTTCTGTGCCCCCTTGCTGCCCCTCATTGTGCTAGTTTTTTCCTTTCTGTGCCCCCTTGCTGCCCCTGATTGTGCTCGTTTTTTTTCTTCCTTTCTGTGCCCCCTTGCTGCCCCTGATTGTGCTCGTTTTTTCCTTTCTGTGCCCCCCTTGCTGCCCCTGATTGTGCTCGTTTTTCCTTTCTGTGCCCCCTTGCTGCCCCTGATTGTGCTCGTTTTTTCCTTTGTGCCCCCTTGCTGCCCCTGATTGTGCTCGTTTTTCCTTTCTGTGCCCCCTTGCTGCCCCTGATTGAGCTCGTTTTTCCTTTCTGTGCCCCCTTGCTGCCCCTCATTGTGCTAGTTTTTTCCTTTCTGTGCCCCCTTGCTGCCCCCTCATTGTGCTAGTTTTTTCCTTTCTGTGCCCCCTTGCTGCCCCTGATTGTGCTCGTTTTTTTTTTCCTTTCTGTGCCCCCTTGATGCCCTGATTGTGCTCGTTTTCCCTTCTGTGCCTGTTTTCCGCCCCTGCGGCCCCGCCCCCTCACTGCCCATTTGCTGCCCCATTCCCTGCTCCTCCCTCCCACCTCCCCATTTATGGCGGCCGCTGCGTGGTGAAGAGAGCGACCCCTGACCTTGACTGGTAGGTCGCTCCCCCACCACACAGCTCCGTCTGTGTGCCCTGCTGCTGCCCCGGATTGTGCTCGTTTTTCCTTTCTGTGCCCCCTTGCTGCCCCTGATTGTGCTCGTTTTTTCCTTTCTGTGCCCCCCTTGCTGCCCCTGATTGTGCTCGTTTTTCCTTTCTGTGCCCCCTTGCTGCCCCGGATTGTGCTCGTTTTTTCCTTTCTGTGCCCCCTTGCTGCCCCTGATTGTGCTCGTTTTTCCTTTCTGTGCCCCCTTGCTGCCCCGGATTGTGCTCGTTTTTCCTTTCTGTGCCCCCCTTGCTGCCCCTGATTGTGCTCGTTTTTCCTTTCTGTGCCCCCTTGCTGCCCCTGATTGTGCTCGTTTTTTCCTTTGTGCCCCCTTGCTGCCCCTGATTGTGCTCGTTTTTCCTTTCTGGCCCCCTTGCTGCCCCTCATTGTGCTAGTTTTTCCTTTCTGTGCCCCCTTGCTGCCCCTGATTGTGCTCGTTTTTTTTTTCCTTTCTGTTCCCCCTTGCTGCCCCTGATTGTGCTCGTTTTTCCTTTCTGTGCCCCCTTGCTGCCCCTCATTGTGCTAGTTTTTTCCTTTCTGTGCCCCCTTGCTGCCCCTCATTGTGCTAGTTTTTTCCTTTGTGCCCCCTTGCTGCCCCTGATTGTGCTCGTTTTTTTTCCTTTCTGTGCCCCCTTGCTGCCTCTGATTGTGCTCGTTTATTCCTTTCTGTGCCCCCCTTGCTGCCCCTGATTGTGCTCGTTTTTCCTTTCTGTGCCCCCTTGCTGCCCCTGATTGTGCTCGTTTTTCCTTTCTGTGCCCCCTTGCTGCCCCTCATTGTGCTAGTTTTTTCCTTTCTGTGCCCCCTTGCTGCCCCTCATGGTGCTAGTTTTTTCCTTTCTGTGCCCCCTTGCTGCCCCTGATTGTGCTCGTTATTTTTCCTTTCTGTGCCCCCTTGATGCCCTGATTGTGCTCGTTTTCCCTTCTGTGCCTGTTTCCCGCCGCTGCGCCGCTGCGCCCCCGCCCCCTCACTGCCCATTCGCTGCCCCATTCCCTGCTCCTCCCTCCCACCTCCCCATTTATGGCGGCCGCTGTGCGGCCGCGCCGCTGGCGCGCCTAAGGCAAGCCCGTCTGCGCCCGTCCGCGCCGTGACCGCGCCCAGCGCCAGACCCCCTGGTCCGGGCATCCCCCGCGCCCGCCACAACAACAGACGCCGATACGACGCCAGCACCCTCCACGCACTCAACCCCGGAAAAGATCTCGCCTGCTACCAGGCCACCCCGAAGCGCACCCAAGGGCCCTTCACCTGCCGGAACTGCAGCTTCGCCAGCACCCGCCCCGCCAAACCACCGCCCAGGAAAGAACCCAACTACCTCAGATGCATCCTCCTCAACACCCGCTCCGCCCGCAAACACGCCATCGAACTCTGGGACCTTCTCGACTCAACCTCCCCAGACGTCGCATTCCTGACGGAGACCTGGCTGAATCCCGCTTCAGCCCCCGACATCGCCATTGCCATCCCGGACGGATACAAGATCACCCGGAGGGACCGCACCAACGGAGTCGGAGGAGGCATCGCCATCGTCCACAGGAACACCCTCAGAGTCTCAACCAACACCGACGACACCCTCAGCACCGCCGAACACATGCACTTCCAGAACCACACCGATCCCAACACCACCCTCAGAGGAACCCTCATCTACAGACCCCCGGACCCCGACCACAGTTCAGCGATTCCATCGCTGACTTCGTCAGCACACACACCATCGCCTCCACGGACTACATCCTCCTCGGGGACCTGAACTTCCACCTCGAGAACAACAAGGACACCAACTCCACCACCCTGATCGACAACCTCGCCACCCTCGGACTCAGACAGCTCGTGACTACACCCACCCACGCCGCCGGCCACACGCTCGACTCCATCTTTTCCGCAAGCCCACACGTCTCCTTCAACCACACCTCCGAACCCCACTGGACTGACCACCACTGCATCCACTTCACCTACAGGAAGCCCACCACGCACCACCGCACCGAACAAATGCCTCGCCGCTGCTAGAGCAGAGTCACGGAAGACCAGCTAACCACAACCCTCGCCCTGAGCCCACCCGCCGAACCCTCCGACCCCGACACCGCCGCCCGCAACCTCAGACAGTGGATCGACGACTGCGCCAACACCCTCGCCCCGCTCAAGAATCCGCCCAACAGCCACACCAGCAAGAAAGCCACCTGGTTCACCGAAGACCTCCAGGCCTCCAAACGAACATGCCGAAAACTGGAGAAGATCTGGCTCCACGAACGGACAGCGGACAGCTACGCCGCCCACAAGAGCGCCACCCGCAGTCACCATCACCTCATCAGATCCGCCAAAAGGGCCTCACTCAAAGACCGCCTAGACAACAATGCACACAACAGCAAAGAGCTCTTCAACATCGTGAAGGAACTCTCCAACCCCAGCTCCAACACCAACGACATCCAGCCGTCGCGAGACCTGTGCGACTCACTGGCCACCTTCTTCCACCGCAAAATCGCCGACATCCACGACAGCTTCAACACCACGACCGCCCCGGCAACCACCGAGACCACTGCCCCCACAACCACCAACCGCCTGCTCTCCTGGACCAACATCAACGACGAGGACACCACCGAGATCATGAACACCATCCACTCCGGTTCACCGCTAGACCCGTGCCCTCACCACATCTTCAACAAAGCCAGTACAGCCATCGCGCCCCATCTCCGGAAAATAATCAACATCTCCTTCGAGACAGCAACCTTCCCGGAAAGCTGGAAGCACGCCGAGATCACCGCCTTACTCAAGAAACCCAAGGCAGACCCCAAGGACCTCAAGAACTTCCGACCCATCTCTCTGCTCCCGTTCCCCGCGAAGGTCACCGAGAAAATCGTCAACAAACAACTGACCCGCTACCTCGAGGAGAACAACATCCTGGACCCTTCCCAGTCCGGCTTCCGCAGCAACCACAGCACCGAAACCGCCCTCATCGCCGCCACCGATGACATCAGGACCCTGCTAGACAACG
This sequence comes from Calotriton arnoldi, assembly GCA_963921515.1. NCBI lineage: Eukaryota > Metazoa > Chordata > Amphibia > Caudata > Salamandridae > Calotriton > Calotriton arnoldi. The sequence goes on from CAWUFW010000407.1 coordinate 4,055,241, forward strand.
GAGAAACAGCAGCCCTCATCCTCCTGGACCTATCAGCCGCCTTCGACACGGTCTGCCACCACACACTACGAACACGCCTTCACGACGCCGGGATCCAAGAGAAGGCCCTGGACTGGACCACATCCTTCCTTTCCGGCAGAACACAAAGCGTCCGCCTCGCCCCTTCCGATCCAAGGCCACCAAGATCATCTGCGGCGTACCCCAAGGTTCCTCCCTCAGCCCAACGCTGTTCAACATCTACATGGCACCCTCGCCCACGTCGCCCGACAGCACAAACTCAACATCATCTCCTACGCCGACGACACCCAGCTGATCCTCTCCCTCACCAAAGACCCTCACACCGCCAAAGCCCACCTCCACGAAGGAATGAAGGCCGTCGCCGAATGGATGAGGACCAGCCGCCTGAAGCTGAACTCGGACAAGACGGAGGTCCTCATCCTTGGTTCCAACCCTTCAGCCTGGGACGACTCCTGGTGGCCAACATCACTGGGAACAGCCCCGCCACCCACCGACCACGTACGCAACCTAGGGGTCATCCTCGACCCCACCCTCTCCATGACTAAGCAGGTCAACGCCGTTTCCTCATCCTGCTTCAACATCCTCCGAATGCTCCGCAGGATCTTCAAGTGGATCCCCACCGAAACAAGAAAAACAGTCACCCAGGCCCTCGTCACCAGCAGGCTGGACTACGGAAACGCCCTCTACGCAGGAACGACGGCTAAGCTCCTGAGACGGCTGCAACGCATCCAGAACGCCTCTGCACGTCTTATCCTCGACATCCCCCGACGCAGCCACATCACACCCCACCTGAGAGACCTGCACTGGCTCCCTGTCAACAAGAGGATAACCTTCAAGCTCCTCACCCACGCACACAAAGCACTCCACAACTCCGGACCAGCCTACCTCAACAGACGACTCAGCTTCTACACCCCCACCCGCCAGCTCCGCTCGACCAGCCTCGCCCTCGCCACAGTCCCCGCATCCGGAAAACGACCGCCGGCGGCAGATCCTTCTCCCACCTCACCGCCAAGACCTGGAACACCCTCCCCACCAACCTCCGACAGACCCAAGACCTACTGGCCTTCAGAAGACTCCTCAAGACCTGGCTCTTCGATCAGTAGCAGCACCACCCCCCTCTTCCCCCAGCGCCTTGAGACCCTCGCGGGTATGTAGTGCGCTTTATAAGTGACATGATTGATTGATTGATTTATTGATTGATTAATAATATGCAGGAAATACGCGGGAAAAGAATGAAGCTTGCCTATGTGTTTACTAGCTACAATAACACGGACGAAGGACTAGAATGCATTTTAACACGGGATCTTTACTGCGCATGCGTCTACTGCATCTACGTAGTATGACGTGCTGACGCTTGGAGGGAAATTCTGGCGCTTGCGCAAAGAGCTATAAAATGGCCGCTTGAAAGCTCACATGCATGGCACCTGCTTTGCTGAAATTAGAAAATGAGTTTACACTAACGCAAATGCAGAAAGAGAAATAATAAATGGTATGGGTTAGAGTAGAGGTTGGTGGTATACAGTGAAATCATTTATTTTTGAGAATAACATTTCTCCTTTTGACTTTATTATTAGTGCGTATTTGGGCCTGTTAAACTTGTCTGAGTCGAGCAGACTGACGTGGCGCAACGCATGCGCCCTGGTGTGGAGGCTTGAAAGGATGACTAAGGATTTGTCACGAGTCCAGGGTCGGCGGAGATGTGCCCTGGGAACATGAGGGTGAAGAGTTCATATGAAGGAACTGTATTCAGAAAGTTGATACATTTGTATTAATAAAGTTTAAAGATGTATGGGAAAGGAAGGGCGGAATAAAAGTTTGAGGGGAGGAGTTTGGAAACAATGGTTTAAAGAAATAAATGAAGTATAAGCATGGTGTGATGATCATCCCCCCTTCGCCTGTCCAATCAGAAGTTAGTATTCTGTAAAAATGAAACATTAATGGGTGGTACATGCCTATGGAAGGGTATAATTGAAGTAGTTTAGTTAGTTAGAATATCTATGCTAAGCTTGTTGGGGGCGGAAGCAGCAGAAACAATTCGGAGCTTGGGATGCTGTCGGTGCTGGGGTGGTGCTGATGCTCTGAAATGCTGATGAAGAAATCGAATGCAGAACCATCTACTTAACTTGGGTGGGTTAGAAAGAAGATCGCGGAAGAACCACGAGGAGGAAGAGAGTGTCAGAGAGGGGTGCGACGTAGTCGTCGGTATCTAGAGAGGTAAAGTATCCTATCCTGATTCCTGTCCTGAAGTCTTTGTCTCCTGGTATGTCCTGGGGACCCTTACCAGCCCTTTGGCCAGGGGGTTGGTCTTCACACCATACTTTGGTAATTATGAATTCATCGTCTTGATAAATGCTCTTCTCTCGCTCTATCCTCTTCTTTCTGAGCATTGTTGTTGTATGAAATCTGAATTTCTGTTATTTTCTAATGAATTTTGATTGAATTTGGCACTCTTATGAATGAGGGTGTTTGTACTGAAACGCTTTGAGATGGTTCACAACCCATGAATTTAGATAAAGACTTTAAAGCTTATCGAGTCTGTCATTATTTTATTTTTATCAAGAAATGTATAATAAGGTTATGTTAATTATCACCATCAACTAGTTTCACCTAACTGGTCCATTGACCAGAGGAAAGAACTGTTTGATCAGTGAAAGGTTTAGTTAAAAAAGCAATAACTAGATCTTGAGGTATGAGAATCATAAAAAACGAAAAGTTCCGGTGATCTACTTGGTGTTAGCGGAAGCAAGTTGTATGGGCACAGGTGAGTATATGGAATTAGAGTATCTGTTGCTAGGAAACCGCTGGATCAGTTTTCTGGTAGCAGAGCTATGGTTCTTAGTAACTAGTTTGATGATAAGTATAGATAATTGATTTTTGGTTAATGTTTTAACAAAAGAGTTAGTGTTCTGTTTCTATGTCTGGAAAATTCCCGGGGAATGAATAGCAGGTGGCGATAGAAACCACACTGCAGTGAGGTTACTCGTCTGTTGGAATAACACTGAGAAGCTAGGTAGGGCTGGCAGTGTTAAACTAGGGACTATTTTCTGTATAAAAGTGAGAGTGGTTGTAAGCAAAGAGTTTCACTGGTGAAACTTAAGGCGTTATATCACCTAGTAAGGGTAACCCTGAAGGAGTAGCAGGTTCTTCTAAGCTAGATTGACAGCAAAAGGAGTTCGCTGGTGAAACATCGGTCTCAAAATTCCCTAACGGGTGACACCGGAAAAGTAGCAGGTTCTCTGGAGCTTAGGTGAAAAGTAAGCGGAAGGTTTTACTCGCAGTGAAAAGAAATGAACTATCCTTTTGATTTAGTGGAACAGACAGAGTAGCGAATGTTTTTACGTTGTTAATAACAAAGAAATTTAAAGACATTTTGAGAAATAAAGTTTCGTATTACCTTGCAAAGGGAGGGTCAGTTGCCGGAGTGGAACTGACGTCACAGAGAGCCACGCTGGGATTGGTAGACAAGCGGGAGCGTGACAGGAGGAGCTTGGTAAAGGAGGGGTGAGAAATCGCCTGAGTGGGACTGACATCACAGTAAGCCGCGCTGGGATTGGTAGAAGCAGCGGGCGCGTGACAGGGGCAGCATTGTAAAGGAGGGGTCAGTAGTGAGGAGCAGAACAGACGTCAAGAAAAGGCCGCGCTGACATTGGTCAGAGTATGAGTGTGAGCCTGATTTGATTGGACGCTTAGTTAGAAGCCGCGCTAGGATTGGTGGAAAGAAGGATTGTATGCGGGATTTTGATTTGACTGTCAGTGCAAGGCGTACAGGTAGAAGATTTCAAGGGTTTGCGGAATACAATTTCCTACACCGTTCTTCAAGAATGTATGGAGAGAAAAGAAAGATGTCATTTTTAAAGAAAATAAAGAATTTCTTTGTTAAGGATAAGCCTGTGTTGACTAGAGAAGGAATTCCTATTCCACCACCGAAGACACCAGCATCTTTTATGATGATGGAAAGAGGATATCATACCTGCGTGTGGTTGGAAAACTGGGTAGAGTACACAAAGGATGATGGTGTGTTAGCGTTTCCTAAAGATGGTACGTTTAATGGGAGGATTCTTCAGAATTTGAGATTGAAAATGAATGATTTAGAACCTAGACCTAGGTTAACTCAATATGAGGCTTTGGAAAAATGGGAGACTGAGTCATATGAACGAGAAAAATGCAGAGGTGGAAGATATAGAGGATTCTTTCCGAGACACTTGCATGAGTCACGAGAAGGGCAGATGAAACAGTGGAGGAGAGCGATGGTATCAGAAGGGTTATATCCAGTGTTGATGGCTGAGAAACATTCAGGAGGAAAGTGTAAGGAGAAAACAAAACATATGAACACAGCAGGATATGGTGAATCAGATGAGTTACTGGAGGATATTTTAATTAGGAATCCACCACCGTATCAAGAAGCAGCTAGTAAGGTTGTCCCAAGTGCGCCAGTAATGGGAATACCATTAACTCCACAGATTTTACATGAGACATCATACAACAGAGTGTTGCAAGATAATGAAAGAGAAGCTTTGGATAAAAATAGGGAAGAACTAGTTCAAAGGATAAGTCAATTGAATTTAAATACTGAAGCTTTGACAGTACCTGTAACCATTGGTCCAGTCATCCCATTATATGGGGATAATAAGATTACCCAGAAATCACAACTTGTGACAGTTCCATTAAATAGTCCTAGAAAAGAGATAGTAATCACAGATGATCAGGTTAGTGAAAGTGAGTCAGTTATTTCATTAATGGATCTCCCTATTGTGGAACCTCATGCAGAAACTTCAAAGAGAGTTACGCCAATGAATTTGAGAGAAAGAAGACCTTTAGTTCCAGCTGGAACTGCAGGCACAGCAGTGGTCACCTCTGAAGAAATAGAAAGGTGGGCTCAGGAAAGGGACAATCAGATCCCCAAACCAAAGATTTTAGATATTAGCAGACTGAAGGTGGAATTGGAAGAGATGACAGGATGTGTGGGCACAGAAAGATTAAATGTTTACAATGATGAAGAATTGTTGTTTCTATGTAAGAGTATAACTAGGAGAGCAAGAATATTTCACGAGAGATTAACTGAAGTGGCTTCAGAGATTGAAATAGACATAGGGAAATCAAAGTTGTTACAGAAGCCCTATTGAGTGGATTTTACTGATAAAGATTTAGAAAGTGTAAATGCTTCGGGAAAAAGGTTACAGATAAAGGAATTAATTAGCATTTTGCGAAAATGGGGAGACATTGATAAATGGAGAATTAGATGGATAAGGAAGAAAGAGGAAGTACAAGCGAGAGAAGCAGCAGCCGCATTTCCAGTAAGAGAATCAGGAAAAGTGGAAAAATTGTGTCCAATGAGAGAGGTTCCTGGAGGTGGATATGTTCATGTCCCTTGGAGTACACAAGATATTTTATCATTTACAAATGATTTTCCAAAATTGAGAGAAAAGCCAGTTGAGTGGTACAAACAGGTAGAGAGGTTTGTGAAAGTTTCAAAGGTGTTATTGAAAGACCTGGATGGTCTATTTGATATAGTGGTACCTGCTGATTTATGGACAGAATGTAGGCTCACAATCCTAGGGATGCAAAAACAGGAGCACCCTCGGAAGAGGTGATGAAAAAATACCACCAAGTGATTACGTATTTGAAAGGAAAAATCCCTCCTAAAGAAACAGATTGGGTAAAAATAGATATAACAACTCAGGAACCAAATGAATCCGTGCATGCGTACTATGAACGGTTATTGCAGGTGTTCAAGCAGTATAGTGGTTTTGAGAATATTGGTGACAAAGATATGGGACATTTTGTGTATCGGTTTGTATATGGCTTGAAACCAGAAATCAGTCAGATGATACAGCAGCACATGTTGTGTTGGCAAAGTAAGACATTAGATGAGATTCTAAAGTATGCGAAATATTGTGGAGATGACATTGAGGTCAGGCGTAGGAAACTAAAAGAGAAAATGGTGTGGGCTCAAGATAAATTGGCAGAGCAGCAAGAAGAGAAAGTAAATGATCAAAATAATAATCAAGTGAAAGAACAGAGTCAGAATAATCAAGGAACGAATGGCAATAAATTTAAGGGGCGAATGGACAGAGAAGAAGAGAAAAAGAAGTTTCCTTGCCATGCGTGCGGAAAGCTTGGACATTGGAAGAACGAGTGTAAGAGTACTCAGAATAATAAGAATAATAATGGGCCAAATCAAAATTTAATCCCACAGATGCAGAATGAAGTACTTATGAATCAGCAGCAACAGGTAGTCACTCCACAATATCAGGTGCCACCAGCTCCTATGCCAAATTTTGTGAACCATCAAAGTTTCAGTGCAAACACCGGATTTCAAGGAGAAAGTGGTAAGAATAATAGAACAATTGCACAATATTTTTTGCAGAATGATGAAGAACATTCAGATACTGCACAATGACGGTGCCTGAGGGGGGGAGGAAGAGGAGTGTGTGCTTGGCGCATCCTTGCCGGTAGATCAGTCAGGTCCATTTGTTGATGGGAGAGTAGAAGGTAAAGACATTACTTTCCTATTGGATACTGGTGCTCCCAGGTCTACTGTGAGAACAGCAGACATCCCAAACCTACCCCTCTCGGGAGAAACAATCCAAGTAGTAGGCGTATCAAACCAACAGATTAGAACCCCTATCACAAAGCCAATGGAGGTGCACATTGGAAACTTCAAAGAAATGCATCGGTTTGTAGTATGCGATTCCAGTCCTGTAAATCTGTTGGGAAGAGATCTTTTGTGCAAGATGAATTGCACGATCTATTGTACACCGGATGGTGTTGCTTTCCAAACCCCCGATGAGGATGTTGTTTACAAGATGATGCTGGTCAAACAGGGAACAGAAGTAGATGAAATGTTTTCATTAATAACTGAGAATGAATTGCCAGAAGAATTAAGAACGACCGTCAATCCAGAAGTGTGGGATTTTACAGGAAAAGATATTGGGCTAATGAAAAATATAGACCCAGTTAAAGTGACAGTGAAAGAAGGTGCAGTGTATCCAAATACCTGACAGTACAAAATTAGTCCAGAAGTAAAAGCAGGAATTATTCCAGAAATTGAACGAATGGTTAAACAAGGTATTCTAAAAGAGGTGATGGGTAGTCCTTGTAATTCGCCAATAATGGCACTGAAAAAACCTAGCGGAAAGTATAGAATAGTGCAAGACCTACGGAAAATAAATAAAATTGTAATTCCCGGTTGTCCAATTGTGCCAAATCCAGCAGTGATCCTTTATCAGATACCGTGGAATGCAGGATGGTTTACAGTAATTGATTTGTGCCAAGCGTTCTTTTCTATTCCTTTGCACCCAGACAGCCAGTATCTTTTTACGTTTAAATTTGAAGATCGTATTTACGCATGGTGTCGTGTTCCTCAAGGGTACACAGAAAGTCCTTCAATTTTTAATCAGATTTTGAAAAAGTGGCTAGAATCATTGATTACGCCTGGAAATTCTGTTCTGGTTCAGTACATTGAAGACCTATTGGTGGCATCAAAAACGCGAGAAGATTGTGTCACAGATACAATTGCGTTACTGAACCATTTGGCTGAAGGAGGACACAAGGTGTCTCCAGAAAAATTACAGTTCTGTCGACAAGAAGTAAGATATTTAGGGCATAAAATAGAAAGAGGAGTTAGAAAAGTAACACCGGAAAGAATAAAAATAATCAAAGAAATGCAATTGCCACAGACAGAGAGAAATGAGAATGTTTCTGGGAATGGTTGGATATTGTAGACAATGGATTAATGTTTTTTCTATGCTAGCAAAGCCATTAATACAGATGATCCGGAAACGAGCAAAAGATCCAATTGATTGGAATGATGATTGCCTAGAGGCATTTGTGAAACTGAGGAACTGCGTGTGTGAAGCTCCTGCTTTGGGCATGCCTGATTACTCAAAAGACTTTGCTTTGTTTTGTTGTGAAAGAGAAAAATGTGCACTTTCAGTCTTAACACAGAGACATGGATTGAGCCGACGTCCAGTGGCATATTTTTCAGCCACATTGGACCCAGTAGCTTCAGCATTGCCTGGCTGCTTAAAAGCAGTAGCTGCTACTTGTATGAGTCTGGAGCAGAGTGAGTCGATAGTGATGGGACATCCAATAAAAGTCTTCGTTCCACACTCGGTTGAGATCCTTTTGACAAGAACACAAGCACCTCACCCCTAGTCGTTTGACAAAGTACGAAAGAGTGATTTTGGGAGCTGAGAATGTGACTGTAATAAGATGCATGATTCTGAACCCTGCCACTCTATTGCCAGACCCCTGCGATGAAGAAGTGAAAGATTAAAGTGATCATGATTGCTTGGAAGTGACTGAGTTATGCACGAAGCCCCGCCCAGATATAAGAGAGACACCTTTGAAAGAAGCAGATCATGAGTTATTTGTAGACGCCTCCTGCCTTAGGACACAAGAAGGAGGTTTGAGTGCTGCATATGCCGTTTGTAAAATTTCAGGGGTAATTGAAGCATCCTGTTTACCTGGGGTCAAGTCTGCACAAGCAGCTGAATTGGTTGCCTTGACAATGGCATGTAAAATGGGGAAAAATTGGAGAGTTTCCATATTTACGGATAGTCAATATGGTTTCGGGATTGTGCATGACTTTGGCCAGCTTTGGATGCAAAGGGGATTTCTGACTTCCTCAGGATCCTTCCTATCAGAAACAGCAAAAATGTAAAGGATTTGTTGGAAGCATTACAATTGCCAAAAGAGATAGCAGTTGTAAAATGCACTGCACATCAGTCAGGAAATGAATATGTGACTGCTGGCAATAATTATGCTGACTAAGTGGCGAAATACTGCACTAAAAATGCAGTAGCCATAAACAGAAAAATTGAAATGGGTGAAACCAGATGCCAACTTATGTACTTCTCAGTACCAGAGACATGGGATGAGATTAGACAATTGCAGGAAGAAGTGGAGGAAACGGAAAAAGAAATCTGGATAAAGGCAGCCTGTACTAAAAGACCACATGATGAAGTATGGGTGTATCTAGATGGAAGACCAGTCATGCCAGATTGTTTGCTTTCAAAAATGGTGAGAGTATACCATGGAGCAACACACATAGGGAGAGATTCAATGATCAGGCTATTCAGACAAAGTTGGTATAATCCGAAGTTCAGGGTAGTCGCAGAGAGCCTTTGCCAAAGATGCTTAACCTGTCAACAGCAGAACCCAGGTAGAAAGACAGTGGTAAGCTGGGGAAAAATCGGTAAGGCAGAAGGACCCTTCACCAGATTACAGTTAGATTTCATTGAATTACCCCCATGCAACGGATTGAAATACGTACTTGTCATAGTATGCCTTTTCTCAAGATGGGTGGAAGCCTACCCTACTAGAAGAAATGACAGTCTTACAGTTGCAAAATTGTTGTTGAGGGAGTTGGTGCCACGATTTGGTTTTCCGGTCACTTTGGAATCAGATAGAGGCCCTCATTTTAATAATGAAGTAATTCGATTAATCTGTGCTGCGTTTAACATTGAACAAAAACTACACTGTGCTTATCGTCCAGAGGCTTCTGGAGTTGTTGAGCAAATGAATGGCACAATTAAGTCAAGATTGGGAAAGGTGTGTGCATCCACAAAGCTGAAATGGCCAGATGCATTACCTCTTGTATTGATGGGTCTCAGAAGCATTCCACACAGAAAAACAGGAATGAGTCCACATGAGGTTCTCATGGGAAGAGCCATGAGACAGGCATTTATTCCTGGAAATAAGCTAATGAGCATAACTGATGATCTGGTATTGGACTATTGCAAAGGATTGGCTGAAATGATGCGTTCTATCTCTCACCAGGTTGGAGAAGACGCAGTCGAAAGACAGCTAGATCAAGCGCATGATTTGAATCCTGGATATTGGGTGCTAGTGAAGAAACACGCAAGGAAATCGTGTCTAGCACCAAGGTGGGACAAACCAAGACAAGTCATACTAGTCACTACCACATCAGTGAAGTGTGCAGGTTTGCCCAATTGGATTCACGCTAGTCATACCAGGAGAGTTCCAAGCCCATCAGAGCAACAAGAGCCACTACTGACTGAGCAGGCTGAAGCGTCAGGAGTTGTAAACTGTGAAATTGAAGAATCTAGAGTGATAGATTCTGAAAGACAACCATATGATGAACAGCCCGAGATAAGTCAGGAAGAATGGATCCCAGTGATTGAAATAATTGATGATGCTATTGAAACAAGAAGAACAGAACTGAAAAGACAGGAAGGTAGTCAGGAAGAGACAGGGGAAGAAGAACACACTCAGGTGAAAACAGAAAGAGACATAAACAAACCTGAGGAGGGAAAAAGAGAAGAACAAGCTCAGGCAGAAGAAGAAAAGTTTGAATTAAGACCTGAACAGGATCAGACAGAGTTAGAAGAACAAGCTCAGGCAGAAGAAGAAAGATTTGAAGTAAGACCTGAGCAGGATCAGACAGAGTTAGAAGAACAAGCTCAGGAAGAAATAGAACAAAATACGGTAGAACCTGAGCAGGAAGAAGCAAAAGAAGGTACAAGCACAGAAAACAGAGAAATAGAACGGATTGTGCCCAGAATAAATGAAATAAAAAGAACTTTACAAGGAGATAAGGAAGGTGAAAACGCAGTACAAATTAAAAGAGTCAGAAAGGGAGACAATTGGCCAACTGGAGTAAAGAAACTAAAATATCACCTGAGAAAATCAGAAAAGAAACCAGAGCAAGTGAACGAAATCACAAGTCAAACAAGACCCAAGCAAACTTTAGCGAAAATAACTCAAAGAAGTCCAAGATTGAGAAATTTAAACAGAAAATACAAGGCTCCAGAGTGGACATACGTCATTCATGAGGAATTTGAGTCCCTGGATCTGTCTGATGAGACAGAAGAAGTCCTTACTGCACAAATTGATGAAAGCCAATTGAAACCTCCTTAAAAACAGTAAGAATGGCAAAGACTGAAAGAAAAAAAAGAAAAAGATAAGAGAAAAGAAAAGAAATTTTCTCATGAACAAAATGGCCGACAATGAAGTTAGCGGAAAACCAAAATGTGGAGTAAAAGTGTCTTAGATTTTGTTTTTGTAGTATTTTATTAGCAGTATTAGGATGGCTATTCCTAACAGTAGGGTACTTTTAATAATGAAAACAAGTAACGAGAATAATACAGAAACTAATGTTAAGGTAGATAGATTAAGAGAAACTAAATTAGAAATAGGAGTGGAAGATGAAGCAAACGATCACAATGAATCAGACTATAATACGTCCTCTAATGTGTTTATTAAATTGTTATTTCAGTATGTTAGCACTATGGAAATTAACAACTGTTACGTATGTATGAAGTTGCCCTCATCAGTATCAGAAGGGATTACATATCACCATATACCTTTAACCTATGGTGTGTCATGTAGTATTTTATCAAGTTTATTTTACACTACAGGGAGATTGCAGTATTTTGATTCTAATTTAGATGTAGTATTTTCTGAACTACCTATTAGAAAGAATATGAATCCAGTAGCTAGTAGTAAAAACGCACAGTTTATGTGTGAATTTTTCATAACGATGAGTTCAATAGATTTAGTTCAGGCACACAAAGATAATCTAACATGTACATTAAGAAAAGAAGAAAAAGATTTCTTGAATTTAGTAGAAGAAAGGAGACCGGATTTAATGAGGAAGGCAACTACACAGAGAACCCATGTACCTCCATGGGTTGGAAAGGAGGGAATCTATGCAAGTGGCAAGGCTCATGCTGCGATGTCCCTGGACTTTGTGAAAAGGGGAAAATTCTGCCTCCATAGGTTAAAGAAAGATTATAACAATAATTACATTGGTTCCAGTGAATGTGAACATAACTTCCTAATATTAGGAGGATGGGGACTAAAAGGGGGAACTGATCCGGTGTTTCCAGGAGTGTATTATGTTTGTGGGAGCAATGCCTATTACAGGTTACCTGCAAGATGGTACGGAAGCTGTTATTTTGGAATAGTTTTTCCAAAAATGTATCATGTAGATAAAATCATCAGTGGAACCAATGGGAACTCTAATGGACTAACACGTAAAAGAAGGGCTGGTTGTTCTGAAATTGTAGGAGATATTTTTAGTGCACTGATACCCTCAGTTGGAGTCATCCTGAATTCACAGACAATGTGTAAGTTATCAACCATAGTTGATCGTCTTTCTACAGATACTGCAGGAGGATTTTTAATGATTAACACAGAACTGGTTGCAATTAGATCTCTGGTATTACAGAACCGTCTTGCTCTTGATATATTGTTAGCAAAAGAAGGTGGAGTTTGTGGCATATTGAAGGTTCAACATTGCTGCACTTATATTCCGGACAAGAGCAGAGAAATTAAAGGATATATTGAAAATATTACGGGAATGAATAAAGAATTGACCCAACTGGATGTTGACAGTGTGCGGGGAAGACTAACAAAAAGTATAACATCAATAGGGAAATGGTTTGTTAATTTTGGGAAAAGTTTTCTAGGTCAGATAATAATACCATTAGTTATGATAATAACGATTGTGATATTAATAATGATCTAATGTATAAGCTTAAGGCAACAATAATATAAACACAAAAATTTAGACTGACTTTATAGAAAACAAAAGGAGAACCAACAGTATCTGTTTTGCTATACAAAAATAATTTTTATTGATACACAATAGCAAAAGATTATAAAAATACTTTTATCATTTCATTTTTAAAGAAAATATAACAGCCCATTTGTACTCATTCATTCCTCTTCATTCATACAACATATGACTAACAATCAATTTAAAAAATACATGTCATTGTTTATGATTAGATGATAAATGACAATTGATTTCTGAGAATCTTGAGGAAACTATGTGGCAGAATTTTAATAATCTGTGTTTTTCGACGAGCGTTCGGCACAGCTGTGCCTTCGTCAGGAAAGGGGCCACAATGTTAACTTTTGATCTCTTATGTCTTGGAGTAGACTCGTCAGATATTGACCGCTACTGTATAAACACTTTGAGGTATTGGTTGATTCTTGATTTAGAAGACCAACTTGGCTATATGTCTCCAACGCTAAATAATATTTTTGTCGTCCAAGATAAGATTGTGATGTACTCAATTTCGCACTCGATATGTGCCGTCCTTATGATTTATAATTTCAATTGAATATCCGCTATTATGTGGATTTATTATGTTTTGATGGCATTGGAATCCCGGATGGTGGGGTCTCTGTACGCCACGAACTCCTCGTGAAGACAGTCTTCACGAGGAGTTCAGTGGCGTACAGAGGCCCCACCATCCGGGATTCCAATGCCATCAAACATAATAAATCCACATAATAGCGGATATTCAATTGAAATTATAAATCATAAGGACGGCACATATCGAGTGCGAAATTGAGTACATCACAATCTTATCTTGGACGACAAAAATATTATTTAGCGTTGAGACATATAGCCAAGTTGGTCTTCTAAATCAAGAATCAGCCAATACCTCAAAGTGTTTATACAGTAGCGGTCAATATCTGACGAGTCTACTCCAAGACATAAGAGATCAAAAGTTAACATTGTGGCCCCTTCCTGACGAAGGCACAGCTGTGCCGAAACGCAGCGTCGAAAACACAGATTATTAAAATTCTGCCACATAGTTTCCTCAAGATTCTCAGAAATTGTCATTTATCATCTAATCATAAACAATGACGTGTATTTTTTAAATTGATTGTTAGTCATATGTTGTATGAATGAAGAGGAATGAATGAGTACAAATGGGCTGTTATATTTTCTTTTAAAAATGAAATGATAAAAGTATTTTTATAATCTTTTTGCTATTGTGTATCAATAAAAATTATTTTTGTATAGCAAAACAGATACTGTTGGTTCTCCTTTTATTTTCTATAAAGTCAGTCTAAATTTTTGTGTTGTTTATATTATTGTTGCCTTAAGCTTATACATTAGATTAATTAGCCCTGCCTTAAGGAACCTCACCCTATTAGCAGGGGGCCTCCAGTTTTACAAGATATTAATAATGATTACATATAGATGTTGCAGAAAAGATACGAAAGGAAAGGTACACTTGAACAGAAAAGGAAAGGGACAGACACGAAAGAGAAAGTACGAGGAAATACGCTTGGAAGAAATGAAAGGCAGGTTATATAAGAAGATGCGAGATTTAGAAGGAAATTAAATCATTGATGAAAGTTTGAGAGGACAAATAGAGAAAACTGAGAAGTGTTAAAAGTTGGTATCTGGGATGGATGGGAAATTTTGTGATGGCTTAATATGCCATCAGAGAGGGGATTGATGGAGCAAGGACTCAAACACGAGACTTGCTCGGAAGCAATCCTCTCGTTTAAACTCATTAACGAATTACTAACAACGTGTTTTGTGATTAATAATATGCATTTCCATCATACGCGGGAAAAGAATGAAGCTTGCCTATGTGTTTACTAGCTACAATAACAAGAACGAAGGACTAGAATGCATTTTAACACGGGATCTTTACTGCGCATGAGTCTACTGCATCTACGTAGTATGACGTGCTGACACTTGGAGGGAAATTCTGGCGCTTGCGCAAAGAGCTATAAAATGGCCGCTTGAAAGCTCACATGCATGGCACCTGCTTTGCTGAAATTAGAAAATGAGTTTACACTAACGCAAATGCAGAAAGAGAAATAATAAATGGTATGGGTTAGAGTAGAGGTTGGTGGTATACAGTGAAATCATTTATTTTTGAGAATAACATTTCTCTTTTTGACTTTATTATTAGTGCGTATTTGGGCCTGTTAAACTTGTCTGAGTCGAGCAGACTGACGTGGCGCAACGCATGCGCCCTGGTGTGGAGGCTTGAAAGGATGACTAAGGATTTGTCACGAGTCCAAGGTCGGCGGAGATGTGCCCTGGGAACATGAGGGTGAAGAGTTCATATGAAGGAACTGTATTCAGAAAGTTGATACATTTGTATTAATAAAGTTTAAAGATGTATGGGAAAGGAAGGGCGGAATAAAAGTTTGAGGGGAGGAGTTTGGAAACAATGGTTTAAAGAAATAAATGAAGTATAAGCATGGTGTGATGATCATCCCCCCTTCGCCTGTCCAATCAGAAGTTAGTATTCTGTAAAAATGAAACATTAATGGGTGGTACATGCCTATGGAAGGGTATAATTGAAGTAGTTTAGTTAGTTAGAATATCTATGCTAAGCTTGTTGGGGGCGGAAGCAGCAGAAACAATTCGGAGCTTGGGATGCTGTCGGTGCTGGGGTGGTGCTGATGCTCTGAAATGCTGATGAAGAAATCGAATGCAGAACCATCTACTTAACTTGGGTGGGTTAGAAAGAAGATCGCGGAAGAAGCACGAGGAGGAAGAGAGTGTCAGAGAGGGGTGTGACGTAGTCGTCGGTATCTAGAGAGGTGAAGTATCCTATCCTGATTCCTGTCTTGAAGTCTTTGTCTCCTGATCTGTCCTGGGGACCCTTACCAGCCCTTTGGCCAGGGGGTTGGTCTTCACACCATACTTTGGTAATTATGAATTCATCGTCTTGATAAATACTCTTCTCTCTCTATCCTCTTCTTTCTGAGCATTGTTGTTGCGTGAAATCTGAATTTCTATTATTTTCTAATGAATTTTGATTGAATTTGGCTCTCTTATGAATGAGAGTGTTTGTACTGAAACGCTTTGAGATGGTTCACAACCCATTAATTTAGATAAAGACTTTAAAGCTTATCGAGTCTGTCATTATTTTATTTTTATCAAGAAATGTATAATAAGGTTATGTTAATTATCACCATCAACTAGTTTCACCTAACTGGTCCATTGACCAGAGGAAAGAACTGTTTGATCAGTGAAAGGTTTAGTTAGAAAACCAATAACTAGATCTTGAGGTATGAGAATCATATAAAACTAAAAGTTCCGGCGGTCTACTTAGTGTTAGCGGAAGCAAGTTGTATGGGCCCAGGTGAGTATATGGTATTAGAGTATCTGTTGCTAGTAAACCGCTGGATCACACCTCTTCCGTCTCAGTTTGTGATCTCTTTTTCAAGACTCACCTTCTGCTGAAAGATGGTTACATACTGTACTGTGCTTCTTTTGGTTTATTTAAGGTTTTCAATCTATGTATCAAATCTTCCACTCTTTAATTTCCTCACGTTACTGTCTGTTTACATTAGTAAGACTCTCAGTATGAATTGAAGTTTGACACATGTACACTTTTGGCAGCCCCTCTGGTTTACCTGTAACCTGATGTAATGCACATGTTTTAGTTTAGAGGCTTTTAGTCCATTGTTCCGACCAATACTGCCCGCGATACAGTGGTTGGGCCACAGTGCTTCCTAATGGGTGTTTGAAAAACGTGCGAGCAGCATTTCTACACAATCAACATTTGTTTCTTGGATATAATACATTACAAAGGCAAAAAATATAGTGTAACTTGGGAAGAGTAAATTTGAGATGAAAAACTGAAAAGAACGACTAGGAGTACTTGGTAAAATACCTTAACATACTCTAACCAGGAACAGAAGAAAAGAGGGGAGAAGACCTCCTAGAAATTTGACATGATGCATCTGGAAATGTGGCCTCAGTGTTTACCAGAATTCATTTTTTTTACACCGCTGGCATAGAGAGAGGGGGGGGAGGTCCGCCCCAGGCGGCACAAGTTTTTTTTGGGGGGGGGGCGGCCTCCCCCGCTCCTACACGCAGCCACCGCGTGGCGACAAACGCAGGGGCAGCCAAGGGCGGCAAAAGGTCTAGCTACACCACTGTTTTACACCATTGATGAACCTAAAGAATGCTTGTGTGGTGTGTGAATAAGCCTGGTGAATATTTCCACTCTATGAGAGAATCTAACTTTGTAGGAGAAAATATCAAACTCCCCAAACTCTTAAGTTTCCCGGAGAACACTGACTTTCACCTATTTAATCGTTTACAGCAGCTTAAAAATGTGTTCCGAGTAAGTAATGGAAAGAACATTTCTGTGGCTCATTGAAAAAAAAGTTTGGATTTGTAGAGAAGCACAAGTGGTTTCCTGAAATGCACAGCAATAAACAACTTTCATGAGGAGTTTGACTAAAAAATTATTGGGTCCTGGAACGCTACAACAGAATTGCATAAATGTTTTATTTTATTTGCATACCCAGAGTTTCTTTAGCAAAATTCAAGTACCGCGCCCTAGAAAGTGATTTGAATCTAATGATGTTCTTAACTCATGCTGTTGAGTGTGTCACCTGCGATAAATCCAGTAAATATGCCACTAAAGTCTCGAGGGTACATAAATAATTTATCTGGTTGTCCCAAGTGGCTTATAACAATCTGTAAAACGGTGGAAGGAGCAGAGGACACCACAGGTAACTGTAAATGTCTTAAACGGCCTGGGAAGACATTTTAAAAATTGACAGTTCCATCATGGAAAGGAGATGTCATTTAATTTAAATATTTCGATAAACACAATAAAAAAATGGAGGTTCTACTCTGTTCTCTTCTAGAACAGTAACCTTATATCAGATTCATTGCGCTCATGCGTCTCATTGGGTGGCCCGAGACATTGAGCGTCAATGGACAGCTGATGTTCTCTGTTGGGAGGGGGAGACAAATGATGGTATGATGTACTTCTAGAGAAAAGCTCATGGGCAAAAAAAAAAAAAAACACCCCCCTTCTCGCCACCCACCAACTATGTCATCTTCTAAGGACATTATTTGAAAGTTTGCGAGCCCCTGGGACGAGACACTAAATTCATGAGTTTCTCCCCTCCCTGGCCTTTTAAACATTTTTTTATCCCAGGTAATTAGCATGGATGGGACTGGGACACCAGGTAAGTAGGCCATGGGTGGGGTTGTTAATCGCCCGCCCCCATTTATTTGAGCAATGCTTTATCGTAGTGGGAACACAAAGATGAGCCGCAAATGCTTAAATCTACCAATCAGCCAGTGAAGGCAAAGACACTCCATTACTCTGTCACATTAAGTGTTAATGTGGATAAAGATAATGTGTGAAGGCCGGGCTATATGAAGCTTAGGCTCAGCAAGAGCCAACCCGATAGGCTGTCGACATTGTAGCATCAATCACAGCACAGCCACAGTAAAGTATTGCTTTATTCAAGGTGAAAAGAGGCTTTGGTAAACTCGAAAAGCCAACACAGTATGTGCAGATCAGTCTGGAATGCTTGGATCCAGGTAGTGCTTTTTGATAAACCTTTGGTAAATAGACTATGAATGGGAAGGCTTGGGTGGTGGCACAGAGCTGAAGGGCACCTTCCCTCTTGTTGGGTCACTGTACTATTTGCTAGTGCATAAAAAATGCACAAACGTTTTAATCAGTGCAATATTTAAAAGATGTTCTGCGAATGGCTTGAGAATTACCACTTCCACCATGTGAATTTATAAAGCAACAAAACAGAAAGTTGGGTTCATGCCATGGCTGAAAACACTGATATTGACAAAATACTGGCAAGCGAGAATGCCTTGATAGAAATATGCATGTGGTGGCTGGGGATGATGGTGCACACACCACAGTAATCACAGATAGTCATAGTTTGTTTTGTATGTAAATGTCCATAAGTGTCTGGTGCTGCTTGAAAGAGGATGAGTCACCGTCTTCCTCTGCTGGATGGATTCCAAATGCAAGAAAGGATTCTCCGAGCACTCAGAAAAACCAACAGTGGAGGTCGTGGTTTCAACAGGTGTTCTTAATTGAACTCCCATTAGTCCATTCTGCCCTCGCCAACACATGTTTTGTCTATTGCTGAGTCAACTACAGCCGACGTCATCAGGGCTAGTCTTATGGTGAATAATACCGATATTGAACGGAAGTAGGATGAACCTGGCTGATATCTTGTGTGGCCCCACTGCCTCGTGTGGAGTCTGAGACAATATTGGTCTAAATGTGTGCACCTTGCAAGATACACATGGGAGTACTCTCCTCATTTTTCTCTACGACATATTACTTACTTGGAAAGGACTAAGCCACTTTTCTTTTAAATAAAAACACCCACAGGGTAGGTGATAAGAATAGGGATCTCCTAAAATTAGTGATCTACTACAACTAATGGGGAGCGCGAGAGAGAGAGAGCAATGTAGAGCGGCGGAGTAAATGTAAATGGGAGAGCAACTGGAGAGGGTGGGGGAGAGAGCGTAACATCGAGCAGGGAAGAGAAGCACTCTCGGGCGACAGCTGGAAAACACATGCATTCTTTTGGAATGCTTAAACAAAAATAAAGTAGGTCCTGATAAATGAGCAGTGGAAGGACACAAGTAACGCATCCAAGCTTCAGAGGAGAGATAAACACAAGAAAAGGAAGGAAATCCCACACAAGCTATAAATAAGAACGCAAATGAGTGACAATGAAGCCAACAAATGGTAATCGATGGCCTGACTCAAAGCCCATTGTAAGCTAATAATACATCCGGTAACAGACAGTGCATGAGCTGTCTATTAGGAGAGACCAAAAATGGAACAAACTAGACAAATGTGCTGCAGAAAAAAAATCTTACCACAGCACAGTTGTGAGAAATTATAAATTCAAAACTTAAATTACAGATATGATTGATGGGAGAACAGTCTGGACAGAAGAACCAAAATCAACACAAACTGCTTGCTGGATCATATCTAGTCACCTGGTCCGCCCACAGCTCATGTCGTGGCACTAGGAAGACACATGAGGAAGGAAGGTCAAAAAGAACTTGAAAGAGGCCATGTATCGGCCATCTTGCCTTGGACACACACCACCACCTCTTATTAAGCTCTGACTGAACCGCCAGTGCAACATCTTTCCTAAATAATAAATGACAAGGCAACTACTGGCTTTGTTTCCATCCCCCATGCAGAACACATGTCTGCTGTTTACAATAAAGCATTTTTTCCTGAAAACATAAAAAAACCTGTTGTGATTCTTTATACGGGCGGCTCCTCTGTAATGGCGGAGGAGCGTTGCTCCACTGCCCAGAGCCAGCAGATAAAAAATAAAATGATAATAACACAATGTTATTATCATTTTATTTATCACTGTCCGAGCCGCGCAATAAGTATAGGGCGGGGCCGGGCATGGCAGGGAGGAGGAGTAGTGTGCACTTATAAGTTATAAGTGTGCATGTCTGCTTGGCCGGCCAGTCAAACAGACATGCGCACTTATGTTTCTCCAACCCAGCTGTGTTACCCAGCCGGGTCGGGGAAACAGCACAGACTCCCAGGCACTGTGTGAAAGGCGAACGAGGCCGCTAAGACCAATCCTGGCGCTGTTCTCATAGTACGAGTGTGGCATCTGGATTGGGTGGGGAGCCTGTGCTATGAGGCACATACACTTCCAAGCAGCAACGAGGCGGCCGGCAGCGGGAGCGGCAGGTAAGTTTTTCTTTATTTTTATTTTTTTACCCAACCAACCCTACCGCTTTACATAGGCGGCCGCCGCCACTGATTCTTTATGAAGTTAAGTAGTTTTAAAAATGCATGGATGTTCAAAAGCATAAAAACAATCCCATTTCACAGCTCCAGAATGCATACGCACCCTGCTCAAAATCCCAATAAAATATTTGAAGCTCCATTGCAAATGGGTTGGGTTGGGGTCTGGAAATGACTACAATGGCCTGTTTGCAACTCTTATTCAGGGGCCTTTTACCACTACCTAAATTAGGGATCCCAGCTGCTTCAGCTCTGTTTAAAGTGTGTACACATGTTTCTAAAAGGGTATGTTTATGAGACAGGTCCTCACAATTGAGTGCATAGTGACTATTATTATGCATTAAAAACGCCTGGTTGTCTGCCTGCGCTAGGATCATTAATGCGGTTCAATATCAGCCTCAGGCCATCTATTTCTTTTGCTGTGCTTGGAAAAGAAAGCAAATCTGCAGAGTCTGGAGACAAATAGAGGCAGGCAAGAGAAAAAGTGGCAAACTCGAAAATCACATAAGATTGAGAGACCTAGACACAGAACAAGACAGCCAGAAATTATCCCCACAATCACTGCAAGTCAGCCAGGTCCTCTGGCTGTAAGCAAGAAAGTAAATGTTTTCATTTCTAAAGAGCACTGAGAGTAGGGCATATCACTTCAACTGCACCGGATAATACTCGGCGTCACACACGGAAAGAAAGAATAATTGACCTAGGGAGACAAAAAAGTACAGAAAGCTAAAAAAAATACAAATAGAGCGCGCGAGAGATAATTAAAGCGGGATAACAGATGTCAACCAGACCTAATCAGAGATAGAAACGGACGGGTAAACAATATGAAACTGACGGATGGAGAGAAATGAGCCGACAGATAGATAAGTAAAGACAAACAGAGTTAGACAGGCACAGACAGATTGGCACACACCGACCGGAAGATTTATGGACATAAACGCAGAAAAAGACAAAAGGAAAAGGAGCCTTACTGAAAAAAGAGTGGCTGTGACAGCCACGTATAGAAAGAACGACAAAGACACAGTGGCGGTTCCTCCGCTATGGCGGAGGAGCGTCGCCCCACTGCTTTTCAGCAGTGTGAGATAAAATAACTGAATGTTATTATCCTTTCATTTTTTCTTGTTGCAGGTGGGGCTGCTCTGCTGACAGAGCAGGGGAAGGGAGGAGTGGTTTTCACCCCTTAAGTGCGCATGAAAGTTTGGCCGGCCATCTTGGACCGGCCAAACATTCATGCGCACTTAGCATGTTCCACAGCCTGGATGGAGAACATGCCCAGGCCCTCCGTCCCCGTCTGAGCGCCGAACCACGGCACTGAGACCTATTACAACGCTGCATTGCAGCGTTGTATTTGGCTCAGGGGAGCCTGGGTGCTTCCTGTTCCCGTCAGAGGGAGGAGTGGAGAGACGTGGCGAGGAGGTTAGTTTAGTTTCATTTTTTTTTTATTTACCCCCTTCACCCCAGCCCCACCACCCCCGCCTCCCCCGATCTTTGTCGGCTGCCACTGTAAAGACAGAGAGACTAACACAGACATATTGACTGACTGGCTGGTGTAAAAAACAAAATGCAGGATCAGGAGCAAAGTGCATCATAAGTGGCCGAGAGTGTGGGAGATGTGCACATCCCAGGACCGTGCACAAGATTCCTGGACATTTGGTGTGACCTGAGCTTGTCGCAGCAAGGCTGCGATGGCAGTGTATGACTTCCAACTAGAGGCAGCCTGGCCTTCTTCTTTTCCCAGTCATAAGGCAGTATATAAGTTGGCACACTGATTACATTTTTGGAGTGCACACTGCTCCCTAGGCGTTCCAGCTGACAATATGTGAGCAGCAGGAGAGGTGGCAGATACCCAACAGCTGGAGGAGAATGCATGAAGGGTCCTGGAGAGATAAGAGCCGATTTCCCATCCAAAGGGTGCATGTCGAAGTATGAGGTCTGAGGTGGCAGGAGGGCCCGTAGAACCTCTGGTAGGACCACAGAGAACCACATGAGTAGTCCTATTGCTGCATACCTATCAATAGTATAATACAGCAAGAGAAAAAAATGGAGGGAAACCACCGAGCTGTAAAACGGTATAAATCTGATCAGTAAGTGAAGGATCTCTTTGGGATCGTGCCATAAGAGAACGAGCCTGCCCAAGACGATCATAGCATTCAAGTATCATCACAAACCCAATGTTGCATGATCAAATAAGGTTGCCTAGAGGCATGTCCTAAATTGACTGTCAATAAGACATGCACCTGATGAGTCACAAAAGACTAAGGATAATATTAAAGTTTCTTATCATTGTGTGGCTGTTTTCACACCCCTCCAAGAATCTCCTATCTTAAGTGGCAGCACTGCCATCAGCACGTAAAAAACCTTCTATCACAGAGAAAACTGTAGGTATCCACTTGAACCTCTCAAGGTTTCATTGGTCAAGGATAGACAACAGTGGAGAACAAGAGCTACTGGTTTACAAAGGATTTATAGAGGCTTCTTCAGCCACTGTACTAGAGGGTCTGAGTGGCAGAAGAAACTGGATCTGGGAAGGGGGTGGCAGGATGTAAAAGCACTAAATAGGAGTGTATACCAAAAAGAAAACTAGGTGTCAACCTCCTACATATTACTAGATTTTGAGAAAAATGTGAGAGAATAGCCCAGTCATGCTGCACCAGGCCAGACAGAAGATGGAATCTGGAAACCCCCACAGAATGATATCAATTGTAACCTTAAACAAAATGTGAATTGCACCTATGTAACACATACCAGCTGTTGGAAATGTTGCCTTTCTACAGGATCATGCCTGATTTTTAGTCTCTTGCTGGACCCTATATTTTTACGGACTGTAGAACTCTGTGCACTTTACCCATGCTAACCATAGATAAAGTACATGTGCTGCCCCCTCATTCATGGTGAAAGTGGCATATCCCTAATTGGCATATTTAAGTTACTTATAAATCATTAGTATATGGTACAAAGTGCACATAGGGCCTAAATGTCATTAGTGGACTGCAGCACCCACTAAAGTGACAGTGCAAACATGACTACAGTCCTGCCATTTGTAGGCTGGCTGTTGCAGATTTAAAATGCAAAGTTGACCTGTAAAATTAACCAAATTTTGAAGGATCAAAACCTTCTTTTTAAATATTTATAAGTCACCAGTCTGTAGGCCTTATTGTCCATAAGGCAGTGTGCATGGTATTTAAAAGTGGGACATGTAAGAATTTGTTAAATGTGTCCTTGCAGTAAAAAAGCCTCAAAAGGCTGCAAAGCTGGCGGTCCCATAGGAAAACACTGGGTTACATTATTACATTGAATATAGGCAATATGGTAAGGAAACAGCTAGAAAAATAATTAAACAACTATTTTTAATAATTATTGAAAATCCAATTTAATTGTTACGTCGGATTTTTGATAAATAGTAAGGATGAGGTACTTTTGGAAAGTTGCCTTTTTCCTGACTAAAGCCTCTGGAGGACTATTTGCATGTGCTCCCCCACTTCTGCCATCTGGTAATTAGCAGTTGAATAGGCGTGAACGGGTTTGAAAAGCATCCCAAGAGCACACAATAGGCTGACCAGTATAGGCAGGTGACCCTTCTGATAGTGACAAAATATACAGGGTGGAGCTGTGAGCATCCTTCTTGACACTACAGTGTCAAATCCTGCTAATGTGTCAAATCCTACTTAACATGTCTGCTGAGGTTTTACATATAACACTTGGAGCGCATTTTAAATGGCGTGAACTGTATGCCAGAACACTTCTTTTGTATCCACTGTCTGGTTGCAGGGAAAACCCTGCTCTGCTTTAACAGTCTTCGGTTTCTGAGCTTATTGCGAGTACCATGGCTACCCAAAACTGAATTTCAGTGTTAGATGTGGGAGGACACTACAATTACCATAGTACACCCCACCACACACACACAAACAGCCATCCAGTCCAATTTTAGTGCACCCAAATTACTTCATCATTGTGAAAATTCCCAAAGTGGGTAGGTTGGCCACAGAACTGTTAACCGACTGGTTATGGTGTGGCCAAGAGTCATTCCCACCCACTAGGTAGTGCCAGGCATAAGCGTGCCATCTCCAGGTACCCCCTTCAGAACACTTCTGGACCTTTGGATGATTAAAAGAGGACTAAAACTGCTCTCTGAGACCCGAGAATAGCCTAAAAGACTGGACCTGCTCTCCCTCTTGTACTCAGGACAAAGAAGTCGACTTCAAGGGTGAAAAGGCTGACCTCCTGTTAAAGCTACAAAAGGTCTTTTTCTGCAACTCCTCGGCTGACCCTGGGCAAATGGACCTGGAATAGAAGCTGCTGTTTGTCCTCTGCCTGACACCCTGAGAGTCTCTAAGTGCCTTCCATGTGGTCCTGCGGGGCAAGTTTGTGTATCTGATCCACGCTCCATTGCAGTCAGCGTCAAATTGCACCTAAGTCCAGGTCTTCCATGGACATTGACTATCACTGGCACTTTGTTCTTCTTGGCACTTTTTAATGGATTTTAAACCCTTTTACAAGGAAAGGACTTTGAGAGGGTTGCAGGAATAATTTTAATTTTGTTGAGTGGTCGACCATGCTGTTCAAGGTCACAACTTGGACTTGAAGATATCTCTGTGACCTTTTTGAGACGGCAGACTTGTGCTAATATTGACCCTAAATTGATCTGGACGGTTACCAAATATATATATATGTATGAAGGTGTTTCCAGTCAGATCAACTCTGGAAAAACCTTTGAGTTGACATGTTGTTTTCTTATATATATACGTACACCTAGCACAGGTTGTCTCTAGATGAACTACTAATGTAATTAACTGAATGAAGTGTTAATTTGATGGTGGGGCTGGGTATTATACTTACCATTCCAATAACTGAGTGACTACTTTTAAAATTACTGCTTCAAGAGTCCTTGTTCGTTTGTATATTTGTACCCAGTCTCCTGAGGGATTATTGGGTTGCCGTTTCATGTTAAAATGCGTGTTGGTTAATCATGCCGACAGCCAGTCTAGGTTGTATAATCAGTGGCTGCTTTTGGATCTTCCCTATGTTTATCTATTACCTTGTTTAATAAATTAGCAACATAGCTCCCTTCCATTAAATAAACAGTGTCCCGACTCTTATTTTACTTGGTCTGCACATGTTACTTGCATTCATGCAATTGTCTTCATGAGTTTGAGTTGAATGCTTGACTAAGGGATAATAGTGCTACGCCAATAGTGAGGTTTTATCTGAAACTTATTTCTAGCACACCGGCTGCAGAGGACCCTCACAACCACTTTCTAAATGCACAGTCCTGTGAGATGTATGTTTAAAGTATGTTTCACCTGAGTAGCCAAATTGTTTTCACAAATTTCAAGTGAGAGGTGATGACATCCACTCAAAGGAAATGGAAGAGGCAAATGAAAATTACCATGGCCAAGACGCAAGATTCGTTGGCCACGGCTTGAACTAGTAAATTTAGTGCTAACTCAGCTTTGGGATCTAGAAGCTCAGACACTTTTTCCTCTGTGCTATACTACAAGGCTACAAACAGCTGAGCATATTCTTTTCTTTTGTCCTTACTAGCCCATGTAGGTAAAGCAGAGCAAGAGTGTACAAGGTCACTTCGAAACTCTGATTGAGGAGGTACAATGTTCAATTTCTTAAGGAAATTAAGACGAGTCTTCATTGTTATGAGAGAATCTTTGCTCTAAAATGTATTCAGCCCAAAAAGCAACCTGGCAACCCTGCAATTATTGTGGCTTGAAAACAATTAAATAATTTTCTTTGCACCGGTCGAGGTGGAGAAATAAGGTGAAGAGCGCCTTTAACAACTGTTAGCACAGAATGGTTAACGAATGACGCCATCCACGATTTCTCACGAGTGGAACTCTCAAGTATTGAGCAACTTATCATGCTCTTTAGACTACTTATATTGGCCCAAGAAGATTTTATTTATAAGAACATAAACTAGCGATTTTTATAGAAACATGTACTGAAGTGAAAATTACTAGTAGATGTACAAAATGCAAAAGTGAGGAACAGAAAAGACCAAGATTCCACAGAACCCCAAATCAGCATATTCGCTATGATAGACATCAAATGGTAATCGGTTCATGACAAAACTAACCGCATGAGAGAGGATCCACAACAAACTGACGCATAACAAAACACACCTGGAGGTCAGATCAACCACTACACCCATCTCACTGGCAGGTACTCCAAGGGCTTATTTAGAGGTGTGCTAAAGAAAATTGTTTGGAGGCAATGTGCCTATTACTTACAAGAGTCAGTACATTTGAAACAGACCTTGTTATCTGTCATCAACTTCTATGAAAATGCCCACTACAGGAACACAGATTCTGGGCACACTTACACTGCCTGAGAAGCTGTTCCGCCTTACCGTTCTCGATTCCTGCAAGATGAACCCCTAAGATGAAGATCTCAAGGGCTGCACACCACTGCTGCCAAGCTTACACCACGCAGTGGAAGAATGTGCCTCTTGCTTGCTTAGGTCAAGTAGCAGGAGTCAGTTGTACTGCGCTGACAATAATCACATTCAATATTATTGCAAGAAAATTCCACACAATCGCAGGCTCATTGGGCCACCATTCCTCTCTGTACCTTATGTTAAATTCAACACGCACGTTAGATCAGCCATCAACTTCAAGCGAGACTGACGAAAGCACTGTTGCACTGTTAAGTGACTGTTCTTTTAATGAATGTAAGTAGAGCCCATGTCAACACATACTTTGCAGACATTTGCCTCCCATTTGTCTTCTGAAAGCACTGCCTACTTCCTATTAAAAGCAAAATATTGTATCATCTTTTTTTTGCTTACTGTAGTCACTTGCCTAGGCTCTAATCTAGCATTGGCAGTACAGCTTCTCCGTGGTGACTTCACGATCTGCTTCCTTGTAATACGGGAGACTAGATTTGTGCCTACGAACACAAGGGCCACATGCTCACATGAAAATGTTTGAGAAATACTTGTCCAGTCATGTCACAAGATGGTTACAAACCTGACAACTCACAGAGCGCTACTGGTGTCACAAGATATTGGCTCTCTTAACAGGGTCTCACACAGATATCAAACAGTGTTCATACAGTGAGCAGGAAACCCCTGCAGAGAGCAGGATTTCAGCTCTTTGTGTGGAGGCTCTGGATGCTGGCGCCCAATAGGGTGTTTAAATCTATCCAGGATGTCGGCAGCAGCCTCACAACCCTTTGAAATTTGTTTCTACTGGCTAGGGTGGAGGGTATGCTAGGGCAGCATAATGCTCTAGGCTCCCTCCTTAACCTTGACACCCAACCACTCCATGTTTATCTGGGTGGTTAGAGGCTCAAAGCTCCACACCTCTGCACATTACTCCTCCTTTAAGGACTTCCCCCAAATTTCAAAGTTGACAGGTCTGGGGTAGAAGACACATCCACGGTCAACAAACAAGGGGAACTTGGCAAATAACTTGCGCTTTAAAAAGCCACTGTTCATACCAAATGGATCCACACCATTTTTATACAAAGAGTTTAAAAAATAAAGTCACACTTTTATCTGGTATATATGATATGCTGCATTCCAAAGATGTACATCTTATTTGATTTAAGTTTTGTATAGCGTGACATCTGCCCTAAGGTGTCTTGGCACTGCCTTTCCCGAGGAAGTACAGATGAACTACAGAGAGAGGATGAAGAGCCAGGTCTTCAATGGTTTCCTGAACGTGAAGGTTGGCTTGATTCCTCAAGCTCCAAGGCATTTGGCTCCATAACTTAGAGGAGTTATAGACAAAGCTTCTGCCCCCCAGGACACTTTCCTAGTGGCTGGGACTCGTACCTTATTGGCTGATGATGACTGCAATGATCTTGTAGGCATGTACCAAGACAGTTCCTTTTTTAGAAATTTCGGGCCATGATGATGATAGAAAGCCCTGTGTGTAAGACAGTGGGCTTTGAAGGACACCCTTTTTTTCTCATAGGGAGCCAATGAATATCTTGTCTGGCTTTGGAAATGTGATCAGACTTTTTAGTCTTGTAAGAACACGGACCACGGTATTTTGCAGACTCTGCAGTCTCAATAGGATACCCCGCTGAGCTCCAACATACAGGGCGTTGCAATAGTCTAACCTCGACGGCGACCATGAAGTGTGACGACAACAGATTTTTGGAGTTCTGGCATTAAGAAAGGGAGAACTTTAAGAACTTTCAGGACCAGAAAGAAAGATGACGTAAGATGGTTAGTCTGGTCCCTAAAAGTAAGGTTGGTGTCAAAATAGACACCCAAGTTCCTAACCTTCGGGACTGGGCATAGCAGGGGTCCCAAGGAATGCGGCCACCAGAATGAGTTCCAGAGCGAAGAGTCTCGCCCAAAAAGAAGGACCTCAGTTTTATCAGAATTAACTTTCAATGCCTGGGAGCTCATCCAGTCTATTGTAGCACCCATACAAGCGTTAAATCTAGCAGCAACTTTAAACACTTTAAAACAGTCCTATCTTTCAAGAGAACATAAGCTGTAATATGCTCCTCCTTATAATCGGCGTTTCTTGGTTGACCTAATTTCAGTTACACAAGAAAACCTGCAACAAAGATGGCAGCTGCAGGGCGATATACTTAGGCCTGTAATCAAGAGCCCTACTCCCAAAGTCTATACTTATTCAGGTTTCTTCTGATTTGAGCAACAAAATTGAGTGTGTTTCCATAAATAAAATATATCAGGTCAGAGCATTAAAAAATGGTGCGAAAAATGAACTAAAATAGATGCACATTAACTTTTTCCCCTTACTTTTTGCTTAAATAAACATTTTATATATATTTTTTTTTAAGTCTCTATGCTGAGATGATCCAAGACCGTGGGTGTCAAAGTGAATAAGTGATTGACCGCGGCACTTCAATAGCTGAAATCACATACCTCAATAGAAAGTCTGAGAAAAAACATCCCCCAAGGACCTAAGTGCACATCTTAGTAATGGGAGCCACCAGCCACGGTAATAAATCCAATCTGACAAGTATCTAGAGACTGGAGCAATGTTCCGTCACATATTTTTAAAATCAGTTCTACACAAGGCAATCCGGCTCAGCCTGGAGATGTATTAGACATTTAGCTGGTGTGCATGTAATCATCTGTTATGCTGGAGCAGAGGACTGGAAAGCAGCAAAGGACTAAAATATATCAACTAAAGTTTAACCCCTAAGTGCCAAGACTGCACTGTTTTCGTGTTTATAGAACAGTAACATTTTTTAATAAAACATACCCAGGAAAACGTATTATATGTTTAGCTTTATTGGGGATTGTGATAATTGTCCCTGGCAAAATGTAATCAAAATGTGGGTTTTTTTAATAAATATTATATTGTGATAAGGTGTATATTGTTTTCAAATAACGGGGAAAACATTTACAGCTCTAAAATCGACACATACAGACCTTGCAATTTAGGGAGAGCTGAAAAAGGATTTTCTTAAAGTATTCTTTAGCAAAAAACGGGTGATTAATTTCTTCAGGGCGGCACACTGGTGCAGTTTGTTGACAAGAGGTACAAAAAATAGGAACAAAGAAAGACACATTTTTATAAATACAGACCGCAATATGATTTCAGGGAGGGATCCTCGCTCCCCCACCATTTGCAAACCTATATTTCACATGCAGGAAATTAGAATGATGCATGAACTAAACCAAAACACACATTTTTCCAAAAATTCTTGCTAAATGAAGCCCCAAGTTATAGAGGTTTTGCTAAATGAGAACGCCCACAACTAAACCCACTCCCCGACATTGCCCACTCACTACCCTCAGAGTATAAAATCTTGAGACAAGATAGGTAGGGGAGAAAGGGTGGGGGACTTGTTATCCTATTCAAAGACTACCTAACCTGCTCACAGTTCTCTGTAGCACAGCTAGGGGAGCATGAAATACTCCCTTTCCAAGTATCCAGAGGAAACCACATCATATTGGGAGGAGCTGTAATCTACAATCCCCGAACAAACATGTTGAATTAAGTGCTAATTTACTCACACAACTCTTCCCCGCCTGTCTAAAATATAGACATTTTCTAATGGTGGGAGATTTTAATGTGCACTTTGAAAAACTAGACCACACGGAGGTCAACCACCTATACAATGATATGCAGATCCTCCAACTTAGACAATGGATTGAGGGACCCACTCATTCTGCAGGCCACACTCTGGATCTCCTATTCTTCAATATAGCATCCATCACCATTGAGGAGATTAAAGCTGTCACTTGGACGGATCACTCTCATTACTTTTTCTTTTACCCAACCGGCGGTTACTGCCACCACATATGTACCAACACATGAATTCTACCGCGCCTGGAAATCTATCACGCCCGACCTTTTCCGACTGCATTTCTCCTCTAACAGCCTGGAGGAGTTAGACTCACTCCCCACGGATGTGGGAGTAGCATGTCTTGAAAAAGAAATCTACAATTCCTTAGATCACTGCGTCCCCAAACGTAGGTCTAAGCCTACGGGCAGACGTGTATCAGAAAAATGGTATTCGACTGAACTTAAAGCATCTAAAAAGCAATGTAAAATACTGAAACATAACTGGAGAATGTCCAGATCTGAGACGGACAAACTTTTATTCAAATCTATGCTCAAGAAATACCACAATGCCATCAAAGGAACGAAACGCACCTACTTCGCACACAGAATAACTGAAAGCAAGAATTCAGCGAAAGAATTGTATAAAATCATACACTACTTATGCAGACCCGCATGCATGTCGCAAACTTTACATCCCTCCCCAGACTGTTGTGAAATGATCAGTGATTTTTTTATAGACAAAATAAACTCTATTTACTTATCTTTTAACGCAAATGCCCCAACTGATTCCAACAGCTGGGTAAACACGGATCTTCTTCCTAATACCACAGCACAGTTGGGTAGTTTCGTCCCTTTTTCCCAAGATGAAGTAGCCAAAACTATGGGGGAAGTCAAGTCTGGCTCTCCCCTCGACCCTTGTCCTCACTTCATCTTTTCACAAATTATCCCCACCCTTTGCCCCTATGTCACGGAGCTCTTCAATAGATCACTTGAGACAGCAGTATTCCCGGAAGCCTGGAAACATGCAATAGTCACTCCCCTGCTTAAAAAAGCAGGTGTAGATGTGACAAATCCAGCAAATTATAGGCCAATATCCCTACTTCCATTTCTCTCCAAAGTAATGGAGAAAATGGTCAACAGACAGCTGTCTGCCTATCTGGAATCTAATGGCCTTCTGGACCTATCTCAGACAGGCTTCATGGCCACAAATAGCACGGAGACGACCCTGCTGGCCGTGTTTGACAATATAAGAGCACTTCTGGATCAGGGCAAGGCAGTTGCCCTGATCCTATTGGACCTGTCGGCAGCATTCGACACGGTCTCTCATCAGCTCTTACTTCGCAATCTCCACGGAAAAGGAATACATGCCAAAGCACTCCTATGGCTCAACTCATTCCTTAGCAACAGGAAACAAACAGTACAACTGGGCGCTTTTTCATCCAAACCAAAAATTCTGAGCTGTGGTGTCCCCCAGGGAGCCTCTCTTAGCCCCACCCTTTTTAATGCTTATGTTTCACCACTGGCAAAAATTGGCTCTAAATGGGGCTTTGATATTTGCTCATATGCGGATGATACGCAATTAACAATAGCCATTGGCAATGACCATGTGAGCACAAGGACCAAGCTTAACGACTGCCTTACTGAAATGGCAGTATGGATGTCCGATCACTGTCTCAAACTTAATGCAGACAAATCTGAGATCTTGCTTTTTGGTGGAGCCCACCACATTTGGGACGCTTCATGGTGGCCCTACTCTTTAGGACACGCTCCAGAGCCCAAGAGGTGTGCCAAGAACTTGGGCGTCCTCATGGACGACAAACTTTCCATGCAGGATCACGTACGGACCCTCTGCGGGAAAGGTTTCGCCTTACTAAAACTTCTAAAAAGGCTTTTTCCCTGGATCCCTTTGGAAAATAGGAGGACAGTCACCCAAGCATTGCTTGTTAGCAGAATGGACTATGGCAATGCCCTGTTTGTGGGCATGCCAGACTACCTGTTTAAACGTCTCCAGGTAGTACAAAATGCTGCAGCCAAATTGGTCTGCAATAAGGGCAGACTAAGCTCAGCTACTGAATGCCTGAAACAACTCCATTGGCTGCCGGTGCGCCAAAGAGCACGATTTAAGCTCCTGGGGCACACTTTTAAGGCACTACATCGCATCGGTCCCAAAATTCTCCGAGATAAAATCCGATTCTACACCCCTCCCAGATGCTTACGGTCACAGCATCTTGCGCTTGCAGAATCAAAAGGATGAAAAAGGCTAAAACCGGGGACGCACCTTCTCGCACCTCGCGGCCTTACACTGGAATGGGCTGCCAGTCGAACTTCGACTTATCAATGATTATAACACCTTCAGAAAAAAATTAAAAACACACTTATTTCCTGCCTAAGCAGTTCCTTACTCCCTCCGGCCCTTCTTTTCAGCACCAGATTTCGCCTCCTCAGCGCCGTGATATCCCGTTGGGATGAATGTAGCGCTATATAAATAAATAAATAAATAAAAGCATGTCAAGCATGTATCTTGGTAAATATAGCCATGCAAATTCCAGACAATAGATGCTTTCCATTGTCCTACAGAAGTTGGAAAACCAAGGGATCCGAAGTCATGTATTCATTAAAAGAATAGGAATTATGGAGATTTCACGGACGAGTAGTAAAAGAAACTCCTTTCTCACGCATTCTCATCAGGGAAGCCTTAAAAACTGTGTACCTACCTAACTAGGATTACGCAAACCACAGATCTCCACGGGTTATGGTTCCCTCTACTTACTACCGTGGATGGTCCACTGGGTGGAAAACATACAGTACTGAGGAACTGTGCATTTGCAAACATAACTTTCTTTCTCTGCCACAAAGTATTTCTTCCATATCAAGAATTCCCTTCCCCCTACTTACCTTTTAAATATGGAAGTATCTGTAGCTACGGTGCAAGAACTTTTGGATGGACAAGACAACATTACATTTAGGCCTTAAGGCACCCCATTTACCACAGCAACATGGTCTTTTCGAGATTATTTCGTCTTATCTGGCACCATTTTGTGTTTAGTTGATGTGGTGCCTTCAGGCAGTATCCTGCAGTGGTTGTAAAAAGCGGGTGTGAAAATTTCAGATAACCTTGGGGAGAGGTCACGAAGCTAAGACTTTGTTGTTTTCATCAACATGGTTATCTCCTCCACTTGCACTGGGAATAACCCATGTTTATATGTCTAACTCTACAACTGCGGCTACAGAAATTCCACTGTATGCATGGATATTCCATGGTTGTACAATTCATTTTCAGGCACAAATATCCACACAGCCTGATTCTGTGAATGAGAGTCTGTTGTATGCACCCACAGCTGGTTCTTTTGTGCACTTAATGTAAACTTATATGTCCAAACAGTATTGTGAATTGAGCTGTGGTTTTGTTTAAGTCTAGCCTAGAGACAGCTTTAGTGGTCTCACCAGTTTCATGTGGAAAAAGGGGAAAAATAAATACATACATTAAAAAATATATAATTATATTTGTATATATATATATATATATATATATATATATACACACACACACACATATATATATATATATATATATATATATATATACACACACACCTACATATACACACACATACATATATACACACACATATATATGCTCGGAGAGCAGTTGATGTAACACATCAACCAGCACGCCAGAAGGATACCACAAAGAGATATTATAACCAAGCAAACAAACGGAAAGATATTTGCATCAATCCTTTTAAGAGAAATTCTAAACATGGCTGAGAGATGTAAAAATAGGAAACAACGTGCGAGTGAACTTCTAAATGATGATGCAGCACCGTCTGTCAGTGGCACATCCATGGAGTCTAAGGGAGATAAAAATCAAAAGAAAAGAACCATCAATTGTGTCATTAAAGAATTACAACAACAACATATACTGGAAGTCAATAAGTGGTGGGAGAAAGAAACACTGGAAAAATATATTGAGTTCAAAAGAATCCCAAGGGGGCTGAGAATACTCATTATGCCAACATTAAATGATTTAGATGGAGATTTAATTAAACAATGGCAAATAGACACCAATGAATGCTCCCTCAAATTGATGAGGACACTGATTATTCACGCAGAAAGAAAATTGGAAAGATTAATTATTTCAATTCAGGAGCTGGAAGAAGAACTAAAACTGTATCCTGATAATGAAGAAAATAAAGCGATAATTGAAAATATGGAAAAGAAAATCAACAAACATGAGGTGGATGTAGAAAAACGGAAGGCAAATAAATTCAACAGGGATAGACTGGATTACGCCAATGGGCGAATATACACTTTTGCCAGGAAATACGATATGTTCAGAAATCTGGCAGTAATGGACAAATGCGCTGGGTATGAAACCCCTGGAACTATCGATAGCTCTGACCTCAGCTCTGCGGATGAAGAACCTAACTCATCAAACCTGGATTTTTCCGGGGAATTGAGACCGATGCAAATGATAACACAGCAGAGAGGGAGAGGAAGAGGATCAACGTGGGGAAAAAAATCAAACCAGAACACAACTAGAAGAAAAAGGAGAGGGGGCAAAAAACAAAAAAGGAAGAGGAAAGAAAGTAAAACTGAAGAAAAATCTGACCAAGAACAATTTAGTAATAAACATCTCAGATAAGATCTTGAGTGAAACACAAATATCATTACTGAATAAGGGACTCACATTTTGCCCCAATAAAGATATGAACACCCCAAATTTGCGCATTGATTTATATAAATTTTGTAGAAAAATCAAACTAAAAAAATATTTTGAAGAGAAAACGTCCATCCAACAATTTAGACCAACTGTCGACCTGGCACCATCAAAGTTGAATCAAAAAGACATATCCACCCTCAGAGCACTAGTGGACTGACAAGATGAAGATTAACTCAAACCAGGGCAACAGCAACCTTACTTGGAAACAGACAGGGAGTTCAGTCATAGAATGGGGATTGAAACCAACAAGGGGGGCAACAGTGGCCTGAAACAGCAGTCAACCTTTTGCCCACAATTTCCAGCTGGTAATAAAATCGACCTATTTCAGGAGATCATTGTGGATGAAATTAACAAAATGACTCACAATACATCGTGTCCTAATACAATGGAGAATGGAAATGAAAAGAGAAAAACAACAAAATCGTGGAATTTAACAATTGGTGAACAACAAGCTCTCAAAGATCTAAGAGAGGACACGACAATAATTATAAAAGCCTCTGACAAAGGCGGTAATATTGTGATTCAAAACCGCAAAGATTATGTAGCTGAAGCTGAAAGACAACTCAATATGAAAGAGCAGTATGAAAAATTGACCTCAAATCCCATGGAGAGCTTGACTAAGGAATACCATCAAATGCTACATGCCTGGAAAGAAAGAAACCTTATTGACCTAGAGGAGTTCTTATATCTGAAAACAGACCATCCAGTAATGGCAACAATTTATTTCCTCCCCAAGGTCCATAAGTCACTTACGAATCCACCAGGTAGACCAATTGTTAGTGCCATTGGTTCTCTGCTAGAATGCACTTCCCGCTTCTTGGATGTTTTTCTTATGGATTATGTCGTGTCACTTCCCTCATATCTGCGGGATACAATGGACTTTTGAACAAAATTCAAATGATCCAGTGGAGGAAGGGTTTCTTGATGGCAACGATCGATGTTTCATCGCTTTATACATCAATCATCCATTCTGATGGCGTAGCTGCTGTGAAGCAGTTTTTACAAACAAGATCAATTAGCTTTTTGGAACACTCTGAAATGCTGGTTGGAATGTTGACATATTGTTTGACACATAATGTCTTCCTGTTTCAAGGTGACATCTTCCTGCAAAAACAGGGGACTGCCATGGGTACATCATTCGCTCCAACGTACGCGAATTTACTCATGGCAGTCTGGGAGACTGAAGTATTGGAGAAAAGGAATTATCGGAACATCAAATTTTGGTCAAGATTTATTGACGACCTCTTTATAGTCTGGGAGGGTGAACAGACAGACCTCCAAGACTTCATTCACTCTCTAAATGTCAACAAGTACAATCTCTCCTTTACATCTACAATAAGTCCTGAGAACATCATTTTTTTGGATGTAGAAGTGTACATAAAAGATCAGAGGGTTTGTACGAAAATGTATAGAAAGCCCACCTCGTGTAACAGCATCTTGCACGCAAATAGTGGACATCCAAAGAATCTCAAGTGGTCAATACCCTATGGAGAGATGCTACGGGCGAAGAGAAACTGCTCTGAAGTGGAGGATATTGAATGTCAAATGAATGAAATGAGTAACCGCTTCTTGGAACGAGGATACCCCGAAGAGGTGCTTGTAACAGCAAGAACAAGAGTCACTCAGAAAACTAGATCAGAACTACTAACACAAAAACGACCTCAGATGGATAGACACCAGGAGGACACAACTATACGCCTCATTGTGGATTTCAATAATCAGAGTGGGGAGTTTAAGAAAATTGTTAGAAAGAACTGGGGTGTCCTACTGCTAGATGAAACATTACGAAGAGTCCTGTCACCTCATCCTAACATCACGTATAGGAAGACAGCATCCTTGGGGGACATTCTCACAAAAAGCCATCTTGAACCTCTAAAATCCACTACCTCACACTGGCTTACTAAACCTGGCTTCTGGAAATGTTACAAATGCAAGGCGTGTGAACATGGCCAAAATACAACATCTTATACATTGCAGAATGGTCGAACTGAACCAATCATAGACCACATTACATGTGAAACCAAGTTTGTTGTATATCAACTAGAATGCTCCTGTAAAAAACGATACATAGGAAGCACAATCAACAAACTAAAACTAAGGATATTGCAACATCTACGTGCTATTAAAAACAAAGACTTTACTTATCCTATGGCCAAACATTTCTATGAGTCTCACTTGAGTGATTGTCGACATCTCAAATATTGTGGTATCAAAATTGTGAAACAGAAAGAGAGAGGTGGAAATAGAACATTGGAGTTGCGTAAGATGGAATCTAAACTCATTTTAGCAACTGGTACCGAGAGTCCATTTGGCCATAACTTGGACGCAGAACTATATGTTCATCTACAATAGAACATGGATGTAATCTACACTGGAGTGGCATAATGATAGCATCATGGTCATGGACACCTGATAGTCTCAGAAAATGGTAGCATCTTGGTCGTGGATACCTGTTATTCACAGAAAATGTAATGGACTAATGAATGACTGCATTTTACAAATATTGACCCAAATGATGTCCTGCATTCGATCTTGTTGCACCAAAAGAGTAGGAAACACAAAAGAAAAGAAGGAAGGAAGAAAAAGAAAGAAGAGAATGAGAGGAATAAAACACCAATGGGATCATACTATTTTTAACTTGGAAATTTAGCACTCGAAAATCTATAGCAGAAATTCTGTCCTATTGAAATAATGATCAGAGCTTCTAGGGGTCTGAGTGGTTAGGATCATGATGAAATAAGAACACTGAAGTGGCATGCACTTTATTATTGCCTTTACTTTAATGGAAACATGTTATGCATTAGTCACTTTAGTTTATGTAAATTAATATCCTCTACTTGAATTCATATACACATTTTTTAAGGAATGTTAAACTTGGAAGGAAAGGATACACACTTTACATATCTCTTAATTAACTGCCTTGCATCATATGAAAAACATACTATTGACAAAAATGTACTTTACAATTTTATATTTCTCTCTTGCTTTTTTTTATATATATATATATAGAAAAAGTTTAGAAAAAAAGTTTAAAAAAGTCCCCCCCAAAAAAAATGTTCCCCTATGCACTGATCAATTGATAATGAATATGGACTTTATTCGGTCTATAATGAATGCATTGCATTTACGTACTTTACGGATATTTAGTTGCTTTTATTCCATTATGAATGTAAATATGAAATAGCATGATTAATCCCACTTGTGGTTGTAAACTACACCTTCTTTCACAAAAATCTCTGCTCGACTAGCAAATTTGCATACATACACCTTAAAACTTTGGTTTTAATTGCATCAATTTTTATAAATCATCTCTTTTTTTTTTTTAAATCAGCTAAGTTAACAATTATAATTTGTTAAAAAAAAACTTTACCCTTTAAGGATTGTGTATAGCCTAGTATTTCTCCTTATGAAAATATAAAAAAAGAAAGAAAAAAAAGATATGTAAAATTGCACTGGCACTTTAAAAGAGACTTTCTAGGCCCCAGGACTCTATGGTCCAGTAGAAGGCTGGGAGCCGAAACGCGGAGACCGTCCTCTACCGTTCTGTTTTTGCACTTGGTTTTTATGGATTAATAAATTATCACTGAAGATACACCTTCTGTGCGTGGTGCTGTGATCTTTCGCCGTTTCCCTTGCTGGAGTCGTGTTTGGGAACGGAGGTCGGAGGAGTTTGGAGATATATATATATACACACATATATATATATATATATATATCGTACATTGTGGGCCAATCAGGCCAGTCAAGTTCACATTATGTCTCTCTTCACTGTGAACAACGGGATTTTGCCTTTTCACATTTGCCTACAATGAACTATGCTTCAATAAAAGGGCAGGCAGGGCAAGCTCTGATTTTATTCCTGCTTTTTTACTTTTTTTCACAAACATTAACATCGCACTTAGATAGCAGTACTTTCACTCTTCTGTACATTCACACTTTTAATGCCTGCTGCTGCATGTTTGCAAAATAAATACATTTAAAAAAACATTGGATTGCATGTCAAGCCCACATCTATCAATTTGCCTATACTTGTTTTCATCGGTCCTTGTAGAGTACAAATGTGAGTGGTCTGAAAACAGAAAATAAGCCCTATTACAACACTGTGTGATACATCTAATCATGGGATCGATTGTACAACCCACATGCCCTTGTACAACAGTAATGAGGCGATTCTTACAAGGCAACTCAGATTGATTTTGCAACCCACAGTACTTTCATAATAAGATAAAAAGACAACAGCTGCACTGAGCACAAGGGCAGGTTTGAAAGGTAATGTATACACCTTTGAACACTGCAGCAAATGTTAGACTGTGTACATGTGTTTCGATTGTGGATATAAAAATGTCAAGTTCCAATATAACGCATCGTCAAAGTCGCTATGTCATAGACTAACATAGTTCATAGTCCACATCCTGACCATAACTGGTCTTTGTCTGGTCTCTATAACCGGAATTAGCATTATCAGACATAGGCGAAACCCCTGCTTCCAGAATATCCATCCTAAGAACGCGCAGATAATATCGTTACTGAAGTGATCTATTATTTAATGGGCCCTGAGGTTCATTAAATGTTTTACAGCCACTCAATAATTGTCAATGATTGCAACTGTTAAATACAGTCATTTTGGAATAATGGCATCGGTGAGCACGCTGCTTGCAAGCTGTGTACAGTGATTCATTGCAGGGACTAATTTACTGCTGCGGTGTTCTGCTCGCCTCTGAAAGCAAAAAGCCCTTAGGCAGAAGCCCAACCAGTCACCCCAATGTGGCAGCTTGGAATAACAAGGATTGGCAAAGCTAATAGGTCTGGCTTTAAAACGCAAAAATTTGCAAACAGTTTTTTGTGCATGCATGTGTTGGCATATCAAAGCAAGACCCACTGGCTTTGCCACTGCTTGTTTATCTATGTATATGGAGCTCTAAGGTAGGCAAGATGTAAGTTGTGACTGAAAAAATAGCCTGCAGCAGTGTAAAAAGCGCAAAAAGATTGCTTTCTGTAAACAATGCAAGTATAAAATAAATAATTTAATGTGTGATGTTTCAGCGTACTTTTGAGTTTCAAGACAATTCCTTATGTATTGCAAAGCAAGCATTCCAATAGGAAGTGGAATGATGCATCAAAGAGCCAATAGCACGAGGTCAGGGAGACATTATCATCAGGGTGGATTGAAAGCCCAGTCTATATATTTTAAAGAATGAGTCACAACAGGTCTTGGACACAACTGCACTGTCAAGCCCCACATAAAAACGATGTACCATGGTATTAGGAGCTTTATACAGACCTTGATTTAAGCTCCTATAGAAGAGTCTGCCAAAATCAGGATAAGGTAGCAGATTTGGGGGCATATTTACAATAAACTGGCGGTGTTACTCCAAAATTGGTAATGCCGCGCTCCGACAGTTTTAAAATGCAGGGATGCGCCGTATTTACAAAAATACGGTGCACCCTTGCATTTCACTTGGCGCCGGTGCTAAAAAAGCTGCCTAGCGCCAGTGCAGGCACCCTAGCGCCATTTTGCTAGAGAGCCTGCGCTGCTGGGGTGATTGTTTATGTGCAGGAAGGGACCTTCCTGCACATAAACAATCTTAGCAGGCGATTTGCTCTTTCTATGTGTGCTGCGAATGCAATACATGTGGAAAGAGCAATATACGAGGAGAAATAAAACATTTCTCCCCTTATCGCCTGTTTAAGACCAGGTATTTCCTGGTCTTATTTTTGGCGCTGCCCCATACCTTGCAAATATGGGGCAGCGTCAAAAAGCAATGGGTGTTGCGGCAGAACGTCCACTGCAGCACCCACTGCACGCCCCTTTTTATGCTAAGTGCTGCGTGAATAGGGGCAATATTTGCACGGTGGTGTTAAGCCACAAAAAGTGGCTTAACGCTACCTTGTAAATATGGCGGAGTCACCGCCACCAGAACATCAAAATAAGTATTCTGGTGGCGTTAACTCCTTGTACATATGCCCCTTAGTCTCATTAATCCTAGCCCACTTCCTTCAGTGCCCCCCTCCCTCAGGCCCTGTTGCCACAGAGTGCCACTTCCCCCTTTACCAGAACAATTTTGCAAGAAGAACCCATTTCTCTCAAGTTATTATGGTTCCTCTGTGTCTGTTATCGCCAGCATGAAGGCTCAGTGAGTTAAACCGTTGCCCGAGAGTAGTGATGGTCTGCAGCTCATGAGATTGAATCCTGACGAGTCAGATTTTCTTTTTATCTTTCCGAGGTCCGTAAAACGAGTAACATGAAATTGAGTGATAGCAACATATAACACATGGAAGTCTTGAATCTATGTATAAAAACTTGTCTCTAATTTCCTTATCACAATTGAGTTGCAATGCCTGTAATAAGTAAATGATGTTGGTGCTCAACTGTAGTAAAGTATTACAGTTGAGTTGTGACATCATAATTTCTGATGCCAGCAGCCATGGTGAAAGGGAAGCCGTGGACCATCAGTAGAGCTGCAAATTAACCAACACAAATGAGCACCGTCTTTTCTGTCTTAAGTTCTGTGTTTCTAAAATTAACAGAGATCAGCAGAATGGAGTTATTTATGGCAGCGTATTTCTTGTTTACAGGGTGTATAGTTCATTACATGAAAGAAAACA
Source organism: Calotriton arnoldi (assembly GCA_963921515.1). NCBI lineage: Eukaryota > Metazoa > Chordata > Amphibia > Caudata > Salamandridae > Calotriton > Calotriton arnoldi. The sequence goes on from CAWUFW010000407.1 coordinate 4,096,910, forward strand.
TCTCTCGTCATGTTACCACTCATTCTGAGCTTCATTTTGTTAATCTGGCTTACATTGAATTAATTCATATACGTTTTTGCAACAAATGACGGTGTTTTGCTGTGTTTAATTTTGTGCTACAGATTCTGCTTTTTTCATGTCTACAAACGTACTATCTCTTTCATATGAAGGAGTAGAACACCAAGCACTGAAACTTTCTTTGAGTACTGAGATGGTGTGACCATGTATTTATTATAAGGATTAAAATCCTTCCTTCCACCATCCAGAGTTCCACAACCTTAAGAATCGGCCTTTGACCTTATTCCTCTGAATGTTCATGGAACTACTCAGTGACTTGCTGTATTCTTACCCAATCAGGGGGTAACTAATCCTATATATCTTATTAATAAGGCTTCAAAATGGCGGAGGTGTGGCATAAACACTACATATGAAAACAAATTATTATTATTGCTTCAAATAGCAATTAGCTGACCAACCCCCATCCTTCGGAGTAATGGGCGACTGGTGTCAATCATTCTTGCCTCCAAAACACACACTGATAGCTCGCATTAGGAAAAGTCCTCTCCAGAGCACGCATTGTAATAAAATGTGAGAGGAAGGAGGGATTAAGAATGTCAATGGACTGCACAATCTCGTTTTCCGGCATGTGGAATGGCTGCAACCACCTCTTCCATCTAAAAAACTGATCTGAGTAAACAAGCATTATCACGGAACTAATTTTCTTACTTTTCACTTCACTGAGTAATTATACCTTTGGGCTAATATGAATAATGCATTAAGTGGCATGCAGTTTATGCATATCCTTGCAAGAATATGCATTCATTAGGAGACTGCTTCAAATCACTCCCGGACAAGCAGGGTGAAGGGAGCGAGGAAAAGCTTAAAACAACCTGCTTCAGCATCTGCCCGGTTATGGACTGACGTGTGTCTCAACCAGTCCAAAGCAAAACCACACTGGAACCCTTTCATGTGTATTTAAAAGCAGTTTGAAGACCTAGCCTGGTCTTTCTAACATTTATATTAAATCGTAAAGTCGTGTTGAGCACTGTTCTGGTAAGGCTACTATGCAAATCTGTGCCAGAAAGCTTACATAAATGTTATAACCCAGTGGGGGCAGCACGGATCGGGGATGGTGGGGTGTTGGGTAAGGGGGTGTTAAAAAATAAAAATAAAACTTACCTCCTCGCCGCGTCTCTCCTCCGTCGTCCCTCCGTCGCCTCTCCCGGCCGGAACGGAACAGGAAGCACCCAGGCTCCCCCAAGCCAATCACAACGCTGCAATGCAGCATTGTGATTGGCCTGAGCGCCATGGTTCGGAGCTCAGACAGGCAGTGGGAGCTTGGGCATGTTCTTCACCCAGGCTGCGGCCCCCGGGGGAAGTAAAGGTCGCAGACCAGTCTTCCCCCGGGGTATTCGCGCAATGGCCGGAAGGACAAGGTGGGGGTGGGATTAGAGGGGTAAAGGAAGGGGCGGGAGCCGCGTGGGTATATAAGGTGTCAGGAGAGGAAGATCCGGCCTCTTCCTGACACCTGAGCACCACCGGGGGTAAAGGAAAAGTTTGTCCGAGATAGTTAGGCGCCTAGCTGATTGGTCGATCAGCGGGGGTTTTTCGTAGTGCAGGGCAGTGTTAGGGAGGGTCACTCACCGTTTTTCAGCCACATTGGAGTCGTGCGACGCGGAGACAGTCCGCGCCGAACCGTGTGTTTGGCCGGGTGGTCGTCCTCGTTGATGTTTGGCGGCGGACATGCGGACGGGCTGGCCTGCCCGTTCATGATGGCGCCGGCGGGAGCGGCCGGTACGGTGGTGGCGTGTCCGCAGGAGCCACCACAGTGTATGAGGATCGCACCAGGTAGGGGCGGCTTTCACTGGAGAACAGGGAGCGGGCGGCAGGGCCTGTTGCGCGTCTGCCCGCTGACGCGTGCATGCTAAGAGCGCATGGGAGGGGGCCATCGCGCACCTCAGCGAGCCTTGGGGGGAGGCGCTTGCGCACCTCTGCGAGCCTTGGGGGGGGGTGGGACGGGAGACCTTCGCGCGCATCAGCGGGCCTGTAGTGGAGAGGCGTCGAGGGGGGAGGGCCGGGCGACAGGGTGTGCCGCAGTTTCCAGTCCTGGGTTTTGCTTTAATGCAATTTTATATAGCGCGAACATTACCCGAAGGTGTGAGAGCGCTTTAGAGAAGGGAATCTTTGTGGGTGGCCCACAGTGTGCTTTCTGGATGCGGGGACAAGGGCAGCTGCATTGGGGGTGCAGGCCACGACGGGCTGGGGAGGTTTTTACATGGGAACTTGGCCGGGAGCCACGAAAGGGGCCTACCCCGTCATTGCAGGAATGTGGGGTCCCCTCACATGCGGACACGCACTACGAGGGGGGCAGTCCCGGGGGGTTTCGTGGGGCGAGGGGTGAGCTCCGGGTGTTGGCAGAGGGGGCAGCAGCCGCCCCCTTTGTTTCTCTGGTTGGGGGTCCAGCTGGGAGGGGGTAGTGCCATGCACAGGGGCTGCAGCTCGGGCAGGGGGGGTGCTGCGGTGGGGCAGTGGCAGGCGGCGGTTTTCCTGGGGGGGAGGGGGTGTGGCCCCCTGCTCTTTCGGCCGGCGCAGTAATTCTGGGGGGAGGGGGGCCCCAGGGTTTTTTTTCAGCTGCTCGTCGGTCTTTCCGACTAGGGTTGAGGGACTGCCAGCACGGCACGAGGCCCGGTGGTGCCTGGGACCCACCAGGTTGGTGCGACCTGTTGGGGGGTGGGGAACCAGGACCGGCGATTGAGGCCGGCAGAAGGGGGTACCGCCAGCGAGGCGCACAACGGCCTCGAGACGCTGGCCGGAAGCAGTAGGGGGGTCCGCGGCGGCCTTCCCTCCGACGAGGGATCGCGCAGCGCACATTGCAGCGTTATGCATATTACACAAGTTATGAATTCAGTTGTTGAAGATGGCGTGGATGTTGGGGGACGAAGTTGGAGGAATGCGCAGGTGTGCGACAGGGATGAGAGTGTTGACTGGACGTTGAAGTGCACAAGGGGATGATGCTGAAGGGGGTAGTGAAGGGGGTGGGGTGGGGGAGTTCAGGTAACCAGACTCTTCTCGTTGTTTGTTGCAGGAGTCAAAGGCGGCCACAGTCAGAGCTGCGCACGAAAGAAAGTGGGGGAACAGCAACTCCCAGTCGGGAGGAGGATGTCCCGGACGGACACTCAGGTACAGATCTAAGGCGGAGGCCTTGGGACGGGGGACGTTGGGCGAACGATAGAGTTCCGGCTGGGGTATGTAAGGGCTGTGAGGGATGGGGCGGAGGCATGGGTCCAAACGGACATTGTGGTGCCCAGGGGACAAAAGAGAGTAATCAATGGGTCGCTGATCATTAGCTGTTATATGGGAGGAGAGTGACATATGGGGCCGGGGGTACCATTTGGCACACGAGCGTCATTGGTCTCAGAAACAGCGCGTCAACGCAATTTACAGACTCTACCCGCAGCTGGGGCGTGCAAGCGCCTTTGGCGGCATGACGATGGGTTCCCTTACGTAGTGGAGAAGGGGCAGAGACGTCTGATCCGGGGGGGGGGGTGCGCAGGTTCATTGAGATGTTATGTAACAGGCAGGTCCCTGCGGGGACAAGGGAGACCGACGGCCCCGGTGCCGGATAACTAATGGCGTTCCGCAGGAGGGTGCGGGCGAAGGGAGTCATACACCCGTTGGGGGCAAACTGGGCCACCATGGCAAAACGGGGGTGGCCTGGGGGGGGGTGATGTCGGGCCAGGAGGTCCTTCCCGGTTAGCTGGAGGCCATGGGTCCGTGGCGCTCGATGTCTCACAAGAAGAAGCCGGGACAGCGGCGCAGACGTAGGAGGTCATATGGAGGGGGGTCAGGTATGGACTGTCGAATCTACGAGGGTCTAGAGAGGCAGGCGAGCTGACGTAGGCTGACTACGGCAGGGGCTGGCGGAGTATGGAGAACTGGGTCACTGAGAGACATTGCCGTCATGTATGTGCAGCCCCCTTTAGGGGGGAACGTGGTCGTGTTCACTTAACCCGGGGGGGGGGGTGTCTCAGGGACGAGGACAGCTGACGGAAGTGACGATTATGCTGATGACGGAAAAAGGGTTGCACGGCAAGAAGGCTTTGCGTCAAGGCTTACCAATTGCACGGGGCGGGCTTGATGGATGGCTGTGCTCACTTGGGAGTTGGGGTTGCGCAGAGCTCCGGGGCTACCTGGGCGCAAGCATTGTTGCAGCGCGAAGGGGACGGCGATATACGCGAGGACGTGCAAAAGAGCAGTGAGAGCCTTGTGGGGGCTTGTACAGAGTACAGGGCGTCGCAGCCACTGAGGCCAAGAGGGGTGTCGGACGGGGAACTTGCGCTCCAGGGGGGGGACGGGCCCTTGCTGGAGGGAGCTCAGCAGGTGGGGGGGCTTGGTGCCGTAAGCTGCAGTTGGGTCCAGGGTGGCCTCATGGGTAGTAACGGGTGACGTTGAAAAGGGGGTTGTGGCTGCGTGCCGCAGTTTCTCTGAGGGTGGGGGGATATTCGAGCCAGGTACGGCATGGAAGGGGAGGCCTATGGCAGCGAATAAAGGGTCGGGGAGTGCTACGCGAAGGGTACGCGGGGAGGAGGTACCAGGGAGACAGACTGCAGACGTCCAGGCATGGCCGGTGCAGCTTTGCTGTACCGGAATGAGGGGTTTTTAGGCGGGGTGCACTGCGGGATATGGGAGGCGTGTGAGTTAGGGTATGTGCGGGGAAGGTTGAGAAGTTATGACACAGGGAGCCGGCACACAGTGGTAGTGTCGTAAAGACATTGACAATCGGTTATACTTCAAGGGTTAGTGGAACTGGGAGTAGGGTTGTGAGAAACACTGGAGACGGGATGCTATGGTCAATGTGGAGCAGCAAACAAGGGGGAGGTGGCTGTGGAGACAGGCTCTCTAGCGCCTGGCGTGTTTGAGTTGGCAGCAGTTTTCGGGGGAGAGTAGAGCGGGTGTCGAAGAGCAGGGGAAGTAGGGAGAGGGCATGAGGCAGCGGTGATTGGTGGCAAGAGCGTGAAGGCCTATGGCTGGGGGAATTTGTTTTTCCAAATGTGGAAGGTAGACTGTCAGTTATGCAGGTCCTTATAGGTCTCATGCGAAGGCCGGGCTGTTGGGGTGGGGGGCTACCTTAAAGGCGACGTACGATCCCTACGTATGGGGGCTGTCACAGTGGTGGTGTCAGGAGGGCCCTGGGGGGGGGGAGGAGGCTGAAGGCTGAGGACGATGGGAGGACAGAAAGGTGTTCTGTGACGATCGGTACTGGACGAGGGTTTTTGCGGATAGATTTGGAACGATGGTCGAACGAGGGCTAAGGGACAGAGTACGTATTTCTTGCAGGACTAATCTTCTTTTTCTATCACAGGAGCTGGGAGTGGATCGGGATCCAGGGCGGTCGCCTGGATGGGGTGGCCATTAACCCGGGGCATTGGACTGCAAAGGTGGCGAACTGGCCGGTGTACAGACGTCACTGGGAGGGGAACACAGTCAACGGGATGTAAGATGACGGGATGAACAGTGGTATGAAATTGGGGGGAGTTGTGGCCAGTACGGCTGACATTGTGTCAAAAGAAATAAGAGGTTGCCCCGATATGTGGATACATGTGGGTGAAAAGAGTATTCTGGGATATGTCAGGTTTGGCTTTACAATTATGAGGCATGGAGGGGGATATGGTTCAATGAAATGGAATGTGGGGCAATTTGGGCACGTGAATGAATTGTGCCGTGCAGACTAAGCGATCGGGGTGCTATCAAACTGAATTGCCCTGTAATGGCCCGTTGGTGGGGAGACTGTTTTGAGGAGAAACAGGTGGTCTTGTTTAACAAGGGGGCATTTTTTCCAGACAAGGATTGGCCTGGAAATGTTCTTTATTTACACGAGACGCAGGTTTAGGTGGTGGATGGTCGTTCACCGCAAAGGGGGGTACCGTCCATGGTCAATGATTGGCCCGACAAAAAATGTTATTTGTTACTCGGGGGCAGGTACAGGTGGTGGATGGTCGTTCACCGCGAGGGGGGCGCCTGTCACAGACAAGGATTGGCCCGAAAATGTTACTGGTTTACACGGGATGCCAGTAAAGGTGGTGGATGGTCGTTCACCGCGATGGGGGCACCTTTCACGGACAAGGTTGGCCCGAAAATGTTACTTGTTTGCACGGGACGCAGTCCGGGTGGTGGACGGTCGTTCACCGCGATGGGTGGCATTTGTTCCGAAGAGGATTGGCCCGGAAATGTTAATGGTTGCACGGGAAGCCCGTTAAAGTGGTGATGGTCATCCACTGGGTTGCCACAGAGTTGGGAAGCGGTAGGTGCACAGGAACTGGGGGAACACGTGGTACTGCGTAGGTTTGGCACCTTCAGCGGCCAACGATGGTCCCAACAATAGTAATTTATACGGGACACAAGTTTGGGTGGTGGATTGGTCGTCCACCGGGTGCCGCAGGGTCGGCTGACGGGAGGCGAAGGGTGCCCAGGAACTGGGGGGATGGGGCAGGGAACCGCCCTACGGGGTTTCCCTGGTTGGCGGTACTTTGGAGGGGTGGTGAGTCACATACGGGCGGATCCACCCCTCGGGGAAGAACGGTACACGGGTGACTGATAGCGGGGCGCGGGAGGCAATGAAGGAAATTCAACAGAGGATGCTTGCAGGGCAAGTGAAGGTGAGAATGGGGAGAAGGAGGTCACCGAGTGAATGGGGAAGAGTCAAACAGGTGAGATGATTTTGAGAAGGATGAATGAAGAATGAGTCGGTATGGGATGGGAAAAGTATATTTATTGCATTTATGTACTGTTTTAATAAAGTCTAAATAATTGCAACCTTGTCCTAATAAAATGGCCTTTTACGCTTCAAGTAACAGCGTGGAGTGTGGTTCTTGCGCGATGTGACTGGGTGGAGAAAATGTAAAGTGTGCATGACTGTTTGGCCGGCTCCCGACGGCCGGGCAAACAGTCATGAACACTTAGTGTGCCACCACTCCTCCCCCTGCTCCTCTGTCATCGGAGCAGCCCTGCCCTGCCCTGCCCGCAAAGCTGCCGGAGCAGGAAAAAATAAAACGATACTAACCTCGAGTTTTCCTTTTATTTTTTCTTTATTTCACTGCTGCAAAGCAGTGGGGCGACACTCCTCCGCCTTAGCGGAGGAGCCGCCACTGCGCAACCCTTGACAAAATGTAGTCTGCTGAATGTTACAGGGTGTCTCCGCAGCAAGCACTATTTTCTCCAAAATCAGTATATACTTCAGGTTGAAGGTATACATAATCTGACCACACAACAGCGTCCTCTGGTTCTAAGTGGACGAGGCTTCATATAGAAAGTCTCACTGTCCACACGTGTAGTTATAAAAGGTCTGCAAAGTGCTTTGGATAAACACTTGCCCAGGGGTTAAGAATAAAAAGATCTGTTAAGTGGCAAAGACAGGCGGATTTATAGATGGGAAAAACGGAGTTTCCTTGCAATACTCCAAATATCGGATGCTTACTTAATATTGGCACATTCCAGCCCTCTCTCCTGCGCCAGAGTTCCACTCGCCCAACGTTTGGTATCAGGAGACCAGCTGTGTTTGTTGAAGGGCCTGCACTTCAGGAATTGCCTATGCTATGCAGTTATTGCAGTGAAAGATCATTTGTCCCCTGGTGCCTTGCTGACAGTCTATGAATCTCGCTGGTGACCTAAAAAGAGAAAAGTTGCAATGCAAATATGTGAAGAGGACGCGGACTTGAACAGCTCTTGGCTCCAAGGCCGCTTATGCAAATTGGCGCTCAGCGCGGCCTGAGCTGAAGGGCAAACCTCTGCTAGTCATGCGCGCGCTGAAATGCTGGAACACGCGGGAGCCGCGGGGACGAAAGGACGTCCTCGCTTTACAGGGCTTACAAAAATGTCCGATGCTTCCAAATTTCATTCAAAGGGCGTGATGCCATTCCTGCAGTTTTAGCGTTTTAATAATAACATGTCTTTATGTAGCACCTTTTTGTAGACGAACTTTGTAAGGATGGTTTGGCCTCACCTTGATTTTAATTCATGACCTGCAGATGGTATCGATGTCAGCACTGAACTTCAACTCGCTGAGCCATCTTGCAATCACCATACCACTTGCAACCGGTTATTGACATTCTCAAGTACAGCATGAAGGTCATAGGTCAAAGCAAGTGAATTTTAACATAGAGGAAAATGGCTCCAAGTAAAAACTCCTTTAAAGTGCAGCAGGAATGAATGATACATTCTCTGGTGATCCGCACAGCATTACAGGCCCCAAGTAACGTCAGCGGAATCAAGGTACAAGCCCTGGCTGCACAAATCTCATTGCTACTGGGAAACATCCACTTGTGAATTCCTAAGTTGACTCGCCTCTCCCCGTGGCTAAAATAATTTAGTCAGCCGCTCCAAAAGGTCGAACTGTTAATGTTTCCCCAAAATATGTAAAAAAATAACCATTGAACGAGCAAAAAAGGTTGGGACGGAGGAAAGCGTAGCTGTGGGTCCCCTGGAACAACCAGATAAAAAATGTTTTTGTCGGCCAAGACATGAAGAAGGGAGGGGGACTTGGGCTTTCTTCAGAGTAAATGTAACATAAATCATGCTCAGTGACGTGGTATTGTGAATGCAGCTTCTCGGTGTACCTTGTGGTCATCAGAAGCCTACACTATGTGTAGTCCATAGAATCAGAATGTACCTCTTGTTACTCTCTTGTGGAATGTTGTTATTCGAAGTCACATGGGTGTTGACTGGGAGAGGAGCTGAAGGAAGGAGGCTGTGGTGAAAGATGTAATTTGAATAAAACCTGCCATTGCTTGAAGATACGGTGCGCCCTCATCTTTATATAGGCGACAAGCGGGGAAAAAAACCATCACCCCAACTCATCTGTTGCTCCAAATCTCAACGCAATACTTGAAGCTGCCACTAGATGACCAACAGCTACTGTCTAGACTACTGCGTAACAAACACATTTAGGAGGGCATGGAAGCAAAAGAAAGGCGTGAAAGTAAGAGGATTCAATGTGATTTTACAAGGCTTGAATACTGTGGTTATACCGCAGTGATGGTTGAAGCTGCAAGGAGTGTCGCCTTCATCAGCACCATCACATGAGAAGAGGCCTCGCCTGAGCTTCCTCACCGGAGGAGCCATCACGCGAGAAGAGCTGCAGCACTGGTGGAGCCATCACGTAGGGTGAAGCTTGAGCAGTTCAGTGTCACCGCAGTGTGGAAGGTGGCATCATTGCCAAGTGTTCTGGCGATTGGTGTCAGTCGCTCTGCAGCATGAGCAGTGACGTCACACGTGGCCACGGCCATCTTGATTTGGGGAGTCAGCTCAGTGATGTGCACATCGTACAGCTTTGTTGCGGCTTCTGAAGTGGAAGCACGGAGTGCTGCCGAACGCTTTGGGGAGTCTCTGATATTTGCACGCAGCAATTTCACCAACGCCGATGTGCACAGCTGTTTACAGGTACCGTGCTGATGTGTACAGCTGTTTACAGGTACCATTCAACTCTCAAGGATTGTACGCAGCGGAATTTCCAATGCTGTTGTGCATAGTTCCATTGGATTCGATGCTGATGTGCATATGCAAAGAAAGGGAGAGAATGTTGAAGAGTATATAACCAGGGCTCGAGTCGGGGTACCACGCGGGTGGACGGCGTCCCCCCACTTATTTTACCGGGTGGACGCCGTCCCCCCTGCCCAAAAGATGGAGCCGGTACCCGAGTCTGCACCTGCGCGCGAATGATAGCCTTTCAAATGCACCCGAGGCTCAGACTAATCTCCCCTTCCACCTCGCGCCCTCCCCTTGCCAGCCTTTCTCAGAGCACAGCCGAGGCGCCAAGGCTTCAAGGAGCTGCGCTGTCAACACGCTGAGCATGTCACTTCCAGGGACCCCGACAGATGCCCGTAGTGCCTACGGTCCGAGTCTGTAATAACCGTGTAATCCGAGGAATGGGTCCTGTGTATAGTGTGTTCTTGTGTTTTGAGTGACTGCACTTATTGCAGTATTATTCCTCTACTTGTATCTTGTATGTATTCACACATTTCAGACGGAGACCGGCAAATTTCGTGACGTCACTTCCGGTGACACCACCTAACTTGGAGCGTCCCCCCACTTCTTTTTTTAGGACTTGTGCCCTGTATATAACCATATTGAGAAAACTGGCCTATACATGAAATTTTGGTAGGATTTGTGATGAACGGTTAAGGGACCAATTTATGCTGGGTTGTAACATTGACAAAGCTAAGGAAATTCGGTGGCAAAAGGATAATCCCTCCTTATGTGAAGTTTTAACTTTTGCACAAACATGTGAGCTTAGTCAAACATGTGTGGAGAAACTAAAAAAAGGAGAGGTTGAAAGCAGTAAGGATGAAAACATGCAAGTTGTGCAAACTCACAAGAAGAGTATGGAAAAAGAGTTCTCACAAAAAGAAAAGCAAGGACACTTACAATAGTAAGAATGATAAAAAAAAATTAGAGGAACATGTTACCGAAGCGGTGAGTATGGACATGTGGCTAACAACAATGAATGCATTGGATGGAAGGCTAAATGTAAAAAGTGTGGACACGAAGGCCATGTTTCTAAATGCTGCAGGAGTGGTAAAGTAAAACAAGCATTGAAAATGCAATAGGTCTCACCTTTGATTACGTTAAAGCCATTTGCTTTGCTAATGGAATTGTATAGCAAAGCAAATGGCTTTAAGTTAATGAAAGGCGAGACCTATTGCATTTTTAATGCTTGTTTGTATCTCCTACCCCGGGCTTTAAATGAGCTGGGTCCTGCCGGTGCTCAGCGCCGGCAATTCTAAAAAGCAGGTGCTAAGAGAGCTCCATATCGGGCTCTCCATTTTTTGCCCTCACCCTTGGGTGGAAAAACAATCTTAGCTTTGAAGCAGTCCCACCCTCCACTGCTTTGATGCAACTTCAAAGAGACTGTTCTTTCAGTCTCATCATTTGAGAACTGAAGCATTTTCAATATTCTATACAACGAAGCCATACTTGTTGCTTATTTATCTTATGCAACTAACACCCATTGACAAAGCAATAGTCCTGGCTTGTTGCAGGTGTAATGTTACTTGCATTATATATCTGGATGCAATGACAGGAAAATCAAAACACCAGTCGGGCGTCAAGCAATGAAAAACACACATATTTAGCGTAGGTGTTTTTAAGCTACGCCCTTAATTACATAGGCCACGCCCCTTGGAGAGACCTCACAGCTTTTTCATCCCACTTAAAGCCCTGCTCCTACCACAAAGTACGTGCTAAAAAAACCTCTGCCCGAGAACGGACAGAATGTCACATTTAAATTCACATAGGGTCACGTGAATCAACTCGTGAAAATGAGGGGAATTAATCTCCAATGCGGTCACGTGGACATCCTCATGACTTGCTACGTGTACCCGCAACAGACGTAGAATCGTGGTTTAAGGAAGCATTAGGGAGCGTTTATTGTTCCTTTCACTGACACATATGCCACAAATGCATTTGCTGGCGCTCACGGGTGCAGCAGGTGCAGTGGTTGTAGGTAAAAGAGGTGCGACTAGTGGCGCCCAAAGGTCCTCCAGTTATTGGGCTGGGGTTTACCTGCGGTGGTATTAATTGTAGTGGGTGATGCTTGCAAGCACTCTAGGCGCTATTGGCGCATGCAAGGAACTGCAGGTGGAGTCAAGTGGTGCTTGCCGGTGCCTCGGTACGTGGTGTTGCTCGCAGGAGGGACACTGGTGTCTTAGGGGCTCACGGTTGTTCTAAAAGGTGCCTTGGTTGCAGTTATGGGTGTTAACATGCACTGCAGGGTCAGTTGGTGCTCACAGATACCCCAGGTGCATCTTTTATTGCTCACGGGCACTGCAGGTGCAGTTGGTGGTGTTCGCATGCGCCTTGTTCGCAGCTGCGGTTGATTCTGTTAAGGAGAAAAGAAGAGAGGGTCCCCGAAAGTAGGCATGAAAGTGTGGAGCAAAAAACACTCGAGAGAGAGATGAAGAAGAAAGCTGGGCGAACACAAAGTGAAAAAATAATTAATAGAGAGGAAGCCAGGGAGGAAGCCACTATACGGCAGAGAGGGGTAGGGAGAAGGGAGAGGAAAGAGTTAAACACAGACCAAATGAAAGATAATAGAAAGAAAGAGAAACGCAGAGAAGAGATGACAAAGAGAAATATTTGGTGCGGCAAGGAGAAATAGAAGCGCTCCGATACCCAATACCTTCGGGTGAAGTTCGCGCTATAAAAACAAGGCAGCGTGACGAAGCTTCTGATAAGAAGCTTGGTTGCCATGACAATAGAAAGCTATTGGCACAAGATGGCGTCGGACTGTCCACTGTCCGTACGTACACGCGCCTGCTGTTAGGTTTGGATAAATGGCGAGAGCAGCCATCTTTGTCCAGCCCTACGCGTGCATGTCCACTGTCCGTACGTACACGCGCATGCTGTTAGGTTTGGATAAATGGCGAGAGCAGCCATCTTTGTCCATCCCTACGCGTGCATGTAAGGCTTTCAGAGAATCGATTGCAAAAGGCACTCGCATGGCGAGCGCAGTGCATGTGCTGCTATCGCCAGGCGAGACCTAACAAGGCAGCGTGACGAGTTGCCATGACAATGGAAAGCTTGGAATAAAGATGGCGTCTGACTGTCCACAGTCCCTACGGACACGTGCATGCTGTTTGCTATGGACAAATGGCGAGAGCAGCCATGTTTGTCCATGCAGACGCGTGCATGAAAGCCCTCGGCAGAATTGATTCCAAAAGGTACTCGCAATAGGGAAGAAGATATTGTCTTGCAAATTTCGGATGTAGGTGATAATGGTCCATTTGAGACAGTGCTGATAGAAGAAGTACAGATAAGCATGCTTTTTGATTCTGGAGCGAAGATCACCCATATTCCGAGTGAAGTGTATCTTAAGAGTTTGAAAGATCAGGTGGTTTTACACAGACCAGACATTCGTCCAAAAGGGTTGGGGGGTTCGTGGGGGGGGGAGATTTGTTGGCTGGGGGACCTATCAAGTTAACAGGTTAATTCGAGAGTTGTATTAATTTCAAGGATAGCTGTGTGAATAGGAAGATCTATGTCTCTGAAAGAGGAGACTCTTTGATAAGCTGGATGCATCAAAGGGATCTCAATGTTTATTTGGATCCCAATGAAACACCTGCCGTTCACTTGAAAATTATTGAGTGTAAGGAAAGCAGTGAACAGTTGTGCCAGGTGGTTACATAAAGAACCAGTTATGAGACAGAATTCCCAGAAGTCTTTAGTGTACAGCTGGGATGTTTAAAGGGGAATGTTCACAGAATTAAATTACGAAAGAACGCAACACTGGTAGTTAGCAAGGTCAGAAGGGTTCCCAATAGAGTGGAATGGAAGATGCAGGAGGAGTTACATAATTTGAAAGCTGCTGGCATCATTGAGGAATTGAGGCTACAGAGTGGTTAGCCCTAGTGGTTATGGCACACAAGGCCAATGGGGAGGCCAGGTTATGAACTGACCTGTGAGAATTGAACAAGTGTGCTGTAGTAGACCACTACCCGTTACCAAATATTTCAGAAATATTGTCTTTGTCGGGTGGTGCAAAACAATTTTCGGCTATAGATCTCACTTCTACATATCATATGGTGAAGTTACACCCTGACTCAAGGGATTTGACAGCATTTGTTACCCCGTTTTGTACTATTACATTTCTAATGATGCCTTTCAGGCTTTTTTCTGCAGCTGCAGAATTACAGAGGATGATGGTGAGTATGCTCGGAGGAATGAGTGGGGTTAGAATATGATAAGAGGATATCTTGGTCTTTGGAGAAAGTGCGGAGGAACGCAATTTACATGTTCGGAAAATACTTGAAAAACTGAGGGAGAATGGTCATACACTGAAGGCGAAGAAATGTAAAGTTAACCAGTCGGAGATTTTTTACTTAGGACATAAAATGTTGGCTACATGTATAGAACCCAGGAAGGAATTGGTGGACACTATAGTCAAAATGTCAACACCAGACAGTAAGGACGCGGTGGTAAAGTTTCTGGGGATGTCGCAGTATTATGGTAAATTTGCTCCTAAATTTGCAGAGAAAACGCTTAATATGAGATCGCTGCTGAAGAAGGGAACTAGTTTTGTCTGGAATGAGGAGTGTGTTAGAAAATTCTTGGTACTAAAGAAACATCTGTCTAATGCAGCTTCATTGAGGAGTTTCAAACCCTGTCAGGACACCATTATTATGACTGATGCAAGCGCCACCGAGCTGGGAGCAGTTCTTTTACATAAACAGGGAGGTGAAGAAAGAACTATTTTGTTTATCTCAGCTGTCTAAGAGGAGAGGACCTCAACTATTCAGTTGTGGAGAAAGAGGCGTTGTCCATTTTCTGGACGATAAGGAAATTAAGGACATTTGTGTGGGGTGGTGAGTTTCAGGTCAAAACGAACCACAAACCCTAAAGTCAGATTTTGGAGAAAAAGGGCTTGGATAATGTTTCCTCCAAAATAAGAAAATGGGTGGTTGCCCTACAGGAATTACATTTTCAAGTGGAGTATGTACCTGGTGCAAGAAACAACTTGGCTGATTGTTGCTCATGTCTGGTGGACAAAAACTTGGTAGCAAGACAGAGTGATGAGGACGAGAAATTTTGCGAGGAGGATAACTGTGGTGTATCTCATCGGTGATGGGATAATCAAAGAGGACGAGTGGATTAAAGAAGTGGACAAGGATGAAACTTTGCAGGTGGTGATCAGTGGTGTAAAGGTCAGTTGGGGTAAGGATGCAAAGGTTGAGATGTCGTTGAAAGTTTTTGTAAAAATAAGTGATGAACTTGCGGTGCAAAAAGGTTTGCAGCTACATGGTACGAGACTTATTCTGTCCAGCAGTTTAAGAGAACGCTTGATCGATTTTGCTCATGATGGACACCCAGGTATCTCAAAGACCAAAGCAATTTTGAGGCAGATGTATTGGTGGCCAGGAATGGACATTCACATAGAGCGAGCTATGAGGGAGTGTGTAGAATGTAGCAGGAGTGACAAGGTGTTGAAACCAAGGGTACAACCCATGAACTTAAGGAATCTTTCCAAAGAAGCTTGGGAGGAGGTGGCCATTGACATTCTGGTTCCCATCAAGGTATCAAGTGTGGATGAATACATTATTGTGTTGTTAGACAAGTACTCAAGGTGGCCAGAGGTAGGTTTGACCAATTTCATCGAAACCAAAGATGTTGTAGCATTTCTAGAGCAGATGTTTGAAAAAGAAGGTTTCCCTTTGACCATGTTGCCTGACAATGGAGTCCAGTTTGTCTCTAAAGACATGGAGACATACCTGGGTGATAGGGGCATTGTGCATAGAAGGACATCTCTTTATCACCCAGAAGCCAATATAGTGGTTGAGTGGTTTAAAAGTATTTTGAAGGAAACCTTTCAGAGGGCGCTGGTTAACCAGAAGTGTTGGAAGACTGAGGTACTCAAGAGGGTAAAAATGTACAGCTTCACGCCTCATACGATGACGGGGAAGACCCCATTTGAACTATTCCGGAAAAGAAAGGCAAGTACAATGCTTTGGCCCTTCTGGGTATTAGGTAAAACCCCGGGTCTGGGGAGTGTAAGGGATGATAAACAGAAGGATGGGGTGGAAATGATGAAGATGATCAAGAATAAAGAGAGGTTTAATGTACGCAAAGCGGTCAAGAGAACTGGAGTGGAAGTGGGTGATTTGGTGAAGATAAAATCTCCTCGTAAAGGTTTGTCCCTCGCAGGGTTCCAAATGTTTTAAAGCCAAAGACAGTAATCACAGTTTAAAAAAATGCTATTTGGACGGAAGACCATAGGGTGTGGAACCTTAACAAGGTGGCCAAGCTGACGCATGGAACGAAAAAGGGAGGAAGTGGAGAATTCCACAACAGAACGCCTGTTGATCAGAGTGGGGTGAGCATGAGAATTGAAGTGAGAGTCATGTTCCCTACGTCGAACAGCTTAATGACTGTGTGTATATATTATGAGATTTCTTTTACGGCATTTTGTTTAGGTACCTTTTTGTATGGTAAAGCTGTATGTAGTTCTTAGTTGGGTGTTGTTATGGGAAGGGTGATGTGTTGTATTTTGAAAGCAGTTTCTCTGTGTACCTTGTGGTTGTCAGAAGCCTACACTATGTGTATTCCATAGAATCAGAATGTAGCTCCTGTTACTCTCTTGTGGAATGTTGTTATTCAAAGTGACAAGAGTGTTGACTGGGAGAGGAGCTGAAGGAAGGAGGCTGGAGTGAAAGATGTAACTTTAATAAAATCTGCTATTGCTTGAAGATACGGTGTGCTCCATCTATATATGAAACTTACGTTCTCATAACAAAAACATGGAATGTAAAATGGTGTCGTGCTCCTGAGATGAGGCATGCTAAGGAGAGAACACAGAAGCATATAGGCAAGAGAAAGCAATACCAAGTGGAGGGTGGGGGAGAGAAGCACACGGGTGAGAGAGAGCAGTGCAGGGTCCAGGGAAGAGGAGCACATTACAAGAGAGCAACACTGATTGGGAGGGGTGAGCGAGAAGCACAGGAGGGAGAAAAGCTGGAAAATATATGCACTCTTGTGGAGTTATTAAGCATAAAATTAAAAATGTAGTTCCCAAAAAGCCATCAGTAGAAGGATGCGCGTAAAGAGGATATATATACTCCAGTGGGGGAGGACAAACATAAGATGGGCAAGGCAAGCCACTGAATAAGGAGCAAGCAAATGAGAGACAATAAAGCCAACAACAATGGTAAGCAAAGGGCTTGCTTCAAGCAAGTTCTAAGATGTTGGTCAGCAGGCAATAGTTTTTGCGCTATGTGCTGGCTCGACATAAAATCACTTTATACCCATCCCCCACATTCTTCAGGGTCTGTCCACCAGGGCATTTACAGAAAATGAAAAGTGGCTCCTTTTATCCCTTTCCCACATCCTGCTGGCTTTCATACTATCCTAAAGAAATAATTGCTGGTTTTATATAGCTCTTCATACGAAGGCCTGTAAGCACTCTAAAGAACAGGTCTCACCATCAGCCAATTTAATTAAACGGAATGTACTCACCTTAGAAGGATAAACAGATGAGTAGGCTTTGCATAACGCACAATTCGGCAGTACACTTTTTAACTTACTGAGCTATTCTGTCTACATTTTTTGAAAATAAATGAAAAAAAGCTAATTTTATAGCGTCTAGTCTCCCTCCCCTATCACCAAATGTGCTCACCTGACCCAGACCATCCTCCCAGGACTTTGATGTCCACTCTCAATGCAAGATGGGAGAGCGTGCCCCGTGTTAGCAGCAGCAGATCTGCCCACACAGAGAGATCCTCTGTAGCTTGTGAATCTTCACATACCTGCCTTAGGCAAGGACAGGGGGCGGCGAAGCATGATCCAGCATCCGCCCTCTTCCATCAGGACCGCTGAGACGCAATGGAGGTGAAAGAAGGTTAAAATGGCTGACCCAGGAGAGATGGTGGGTCAGAGCAATAGAACATGAAACTCGTTTTAGGCCGCTCTTACAGGAGAGAAGTGTAAAACTGTTCTGAATCTCTAAGAGCTATTCACAAGTCATTTACACCCGAAGATGTTTGATGACAGATCTTATTAGGACATAAACATTTTATTTAGTTTTAAAATTAAAAAATGCAGTGTGTCTACATTGTTTAAAACAATGTAAATAGGTTTGTGGTTAACTTTTCGACAAGTGTTATTAGAAATATGGAAATATTAAAATGTAACATGTATTGGCCAAAAATTATTAAGTACCCCATCACAGATGGTGGTCCACACCGTCAGAACGGTGGCTTGGAAAGCAGCACACTCTAAGGTTTCTTTTTCCATTGCTGCTCATTTTCCTGTGTGGTCTGTAGCCTGCTTCCAAAAAAGTAACCAACAAGGACATTCTAGCCAATTTAAATATTGAGCATGAAGATGGAACCCACCCATTCCCCCCAGTGTTTTATTTTTATGTTTAATAAGAGAACCAATGAGCCACTGAATATTCAACTGCTTCATTAATTGTAGCTTCACCTTGTAATCAATCAACTGGAGTCTACTAATATTAAACATGATATTTGGTGTAAAAACCTATTGCTGGCTCATACTAGTTGTGCATTTAATACTTAAAATAAATAAGACTACAATCAGATTTAAATATAACCACTTTTTGGCAGGTACTTTCAGCTGCCGTGGTTTGAGACTGGTAATACTCAATGTAATGAAAAATAATATTATGATTCAGTGCAAACAAGCACAGAAGACTCGCTCCTGGGAAATAACAGTCATATCGACGCTCCATCTAACAAGCAACAAACCACAAAAAATCATAACAAACAGATTCCAGTGACAAAATCATATAGGTCTGGTGAAGAGGGCAGTATAAGCGTTGTGGATTGAAAGACACACCTATCAAATGCGTCCTGGGCTGCTAACTGGCTTCATCACACAAAGTAACCTACCAGGTGTACTAACAGAAGAACAATGTACAAATATTCACGAGGAAGAAGCCACCTGTGGCCAACCAGCCTTCATGCAGATTGTGGTTCCCAAAAATGAGTTTTGACAGGAGAGCTTACTTTTAATCAAGCAATGTCTACACAGGAAAGAGTAAGTGACCAATCTGAGCCTAGGATGACAATTTGTTGCAATACAGCACGTGCCATAAATTCAGCTTCCTTGCAAAACAAAATATGCGATTTTAGTACATATGACACTTGCGCTTTTTAAAACTAACAAAACAAAAAACGTACTTTGCATTTAAAAGCCACATGGCGGACTAAAATGACGAACCCAATCGCTCACTCAGGCAAAGGTTGAGTGGTTTGGGTGGCATATACCCAAAGACTCTTATAACATAACCCATTTCTGGATCCTGTTCGATTCAAAATGCATAACTAGCAAATGCAAAAAGCTAGGTTTCTAGATATCAAATACTGCTTCTGACTTTGCGTCCTCTTGGACAGGTTCATATCCCTTTCGGAGACAACCAACTCACAGGGGCCTATACAAGCAAAACCTCTCTCTACATTCAGCACATAAACTTCTAAGGAGGTGACTGGTTTAAAATTAGGCCTAAGACCGCGGCAAGTTTAAAATTAACATATTTTATGCAGGCCACACTTTGCAATAAGTTTGGTCAGCAAGAATTTTTTTTCCAAGTGAAGATTATTGATGTTTATTTTACAAGTAATAGTCTCAAATTTCAAATCTTACCCTTGCAGCAATTTCGCTTGATTTACCTGTTATAAATTGGAGTCATTTTAAAAGGAACCCACATTACAAATATGGAAGTATCTAAACTTAAAACAAATCTGTAAGAAGAATTATGCTCCATATCAACCACTGGAAAGAAGAATGGAGTGACAATTCTTATTTAAAAAACATTTAAAAAAGTCTTGTACCAAAATTCTGGCCCTCATTTGGACTTGAAAGATATTATAATCATGGGCTTACTTGTAGTCAGAGGACATATGTGCAATATTATGCACCTTTTCTGTCCTAATACTGCCTCCCAAAAGGTTTGTGACGACAACTGTCAACAGTTGCCGGCACTTCAAAATGATGCAATACTTTGTGGTGCGGACATAACTTTGTAACTGGCCCTCAACTAAGGCCACCACTCTGAGTGCAAATATAGTTCCTCTAATACAGTAACAGCTCCACCAAACCAAGTAGAAAATGCTATTCGTTTCCCCTTCCCTTTCTGCAACTTTGGTACCTACTGATCTCAGAATACATTACACTGTTGATTCACTATCAAACACAGGCAGACCCTGCAGACCACGCTTTGCTACGAAGACGTGGTCTGCCTTGCGGTCCACGCTCTATCAACTGACCGTGGCATAGATGAATGTACTTCCACAAGCTATAAATGGAGGAATAACTGCTATATTATTGAGAGCCCAGCACATCTCAATGACCAGAACAATGCAATCAACCATGAATTTTCAGTTGACCATACAGACACAAGAATTATTACCGACTGGGAAGTTTCCAAAACAAAAACTGTCAAAGTTCTTTAACATTTTCTGTTAAGTCAAATTACACGTACACTCGTCAAACTAAAAAACATATAAGTATAAACATGTACAAAAGTGAAAGAGCTGGCATTGCTGTCCGCCACAGAGCAGCCCACACTTCGGAAGGAATAAATGGGCATGGTGCATGGCCAGTCCTCTTTCTGGTCACTATGCTAGAAGCCACTGATGTCCTGGCCAGTCCGAGTCATTGATCAACGAAGCAACCCTGCACGGCAACTTTCTCAAGTTCTTTGTTAGTGCCAGGCATACTCAGAGAATATAATCTTAGACAAACTAGGTGTTTGGCTGAGAAACATGATCAAAGGGATTCTAACTATGACAACTTACCTGCGAAGCACAGGGACCGAAACTACTGCTGTTTCGGCAATAAACATGTAATATATGCCACAACATGACCCAAGACTAGGTTATAGAAGGCGCTTGCGCCTCGTGACGTGGAACGTGAGAGGTCTAAATGACCATAGAAAGGTGCGTAAAATTCTGGCATATCTTAAGCGGCAGGAGGTTGACATCGCCCTGCTTCAAGAGACGCATCTCCCTCCTAATTGCCTGATGCTTACAGGGCGTAATCTTTTAAGCTCGGCTCATTTTACCTCGCACTCTAGGGGCGTGCTCACGCGGGTGAACCCTAGATCGGGTCTTCAGCTAGAGAATCGGGCGACAGACCCCACTGGAAGATTTGTTATATCAAGATGCTATGGGAGGGACATTGAGTTCCTAATTGCCAATTCCTACGGGCCGAATTATGATGATCCCCATTTATTACTCAATATTCTCACTTATCAGAAACTGTACTGCACTGCCACTGCTCTGGGGGGGGGGGGGGACTTCAATTGTGTTATGGATCCAGCATTGGATCGCTCGAAGGGTCCACCTAGACCCCCATCGGCTGCTGCCTGACCTGTGGCTGATATAGCTTTACAAATGCACCTGGTTGACGTGTGGAGAGCTAGTTCCTCCGTAAGGGGCGGGTTTATGCACTATTCAGCTTACCACGATATTCATAATCGGATCGATTATTGGTTAATCTCAGGGGCGTTAATACCCAGGGTGCAGGACTGCACAGTCTTGGCTCGCTCTTTCTCAGATCACTCTCCTATAATGTTGACGCTTGAGGTGCCCCCCCGGGGCCCTCCCCCTTTTCAGTGGCGTTTCCCTCCATACTCCCTGCTAGACACGGTTTTTAAAGCCGACTTAGCTGCTGCCATCGAGGAATTTTTTGTAATTAATATCGGGTCGGTTGACTCCTTTGCCACAGTGTGGGAGACTTTCAAGGCCTTCATTCGCAGGGTCGCTATCAGTAAACATGCCGGGGTGCTACGCTCCATTAGAGGCAGACTCGCCCTGCTGGAGGTTCGATTGGGGGAGCTCGAGGCTGCTTTGGTTAATAATAACGACTCACAAATTGTAGAACAACTTAAAACCACACTTGATGAGTACCACGAGGAGGCAGACAGCGAAATCAAACATATGGGGAAATATGCTCTGGCCCGAACCTACGGAGAGGGGGACAGACCGGGCTCGGTACTGGCGATGCTGGCACGCCGCAGATGTGATTCTGGGGACATTGCTGAGGTCCTTGACGAGGATGGCTCCGTCTTAAGAGAATGAAGGGATATAACTAGTCAGTTTTGTAGGTACTATCAGGACTTATACAGTTCTAAAATTGCCTCCGGTGATGAAGATGTATTGAATTACCTGGAATATATCAAGCTACCGTGGTTGACTGATAGTCATCGCGAATTCCTGCTGCGACCCCTTGACGCTGTCGAGATCCGTATTGCGCTGAACTCCATGCGGGACGGGAGCGCCCCGGGACAGGACAGGCTCACGGTGCCCTTTTACAAGGCTTTTAGCGACATGCTGATTCCCCATCTGAGTACACTGTTTCAGGAGATGGGTGAAACTGGTAACATGCCCCCTTCCATGCGCGAGGTGCTGATAGTAACGCTATTAAAACCCGGCAAGGTCCCCCATGAGTGCTCATCCTATAGACCCCTGTCGCTAATAAACGTTGACACTAAAATTTTTGCCAAGATATTGGCTAATCGATTATCCCCTCTTTTACCCCTGCTGGTTGGCCCGGAGCAAGCCGGCTTTATTCCGGGCCGCTCATTATCGGGAAATCTGAGAACAGTCTTTGGCGCTCTTCAACATGTGCGACCAGAGGTTAAGGCGGCTGCGGTGTTTTTGGATGCCGAGAAAGCCTTCGATTCGATCGAGTGGAAATACATGCTGTCGGTTCTGCGACGTCTGGGTATAGGAGAGGTTTTTCTTCAAATGGTATCGGTGCTGTACAATTCACCTACGGCACGAGTGCGCATTGGAGATGTCGTCTCCTCATCTATCCAGATATCCAGGGGCACCAGACAGGGGTGCCCCCTGTCCGGTGCTACTTTATGCGTTAGCAGCTGAACCTTTGTTGAGGGCTCTGCGCGAGTACCACGGCCACAGGGGGTCTCCGTTTTCCCAGCTACAACCCAATTGTCTCTGCGTATGCGGATGACATGCTTCTATATATTCGGAACCCGGACTCTAATCTCTCCCCAATAATCCGTGAAGTGCTGCGATTTGGCGGCCTTTCAGGGCTAAAAATTAATTGGGATAAGTCAATAATTTTCCCACTCACTCGGGCTACAGTACCGACTCCATTGGATTATCCTCTTCAGTGGACATCTGATCCGGTTAGGTACTTGGGAATCCAAGTCCACTCTGAGGCGGAGCAAGTGCTCAGAGCAAACTACGGCAGAGCCATCGCCAAGTTGGCGGATGATATAGATAGGTGGATTCGGCTTCCCCTCTCGCTGGTTGGGCGGGTTTCCTTGATGAAAATGATTGTACTTCCCCGTTTCCTCTTTCTCTTCGTTAATATACCGATAGTGGTACCCCAACACATGTTTAGAGAGCTGCGGACACTGATGTGCAAACTGGCGTGGGCAGGCAAAACTCTGCGTGTTAAGCTAGACCTACTCACTCTGCCCTACCCTGCGGGCGGGCTAGGTGCGCCTGATCTAGAACTATATTACAGGGTGGTGCAAGGTTCGCATGCTCATAGCTGAGTTCATGGGCCACACGATCTCCCGCACCTTCAGATAGAGCGGGTGGCCGCTAGCCCTGACCCTCTCCCACGTTTGCTAACCCAGGAGCCGACCAGGCGCTGCAGAGTTTTGGACTCGGTTAACTCTATAGTCCACGTCTGGCATGTGTTGCTGAAAAAGCAGGCGGGGGCCCAGTTATACTCTCCTCTCTTGCCAGTGAACTGGTGTCAATGGTTCGTTCTCAGCTCGGAGCGCGGTGCACTTTGCTCATTGAATACCCTGGGCATGAGTGTAATGGGCGATTTCTTTAAGGATGGGAGGGTACGCACGTGGGAGGATGTTGTGGCAGGTTTATCAGAACACACTACTTTAACACAATTCCACTGTTTTAGAACTCGCCACGCTCTGAGGGCTCTGCTGGGTGATGAGCTCCAAGAACCTCCAGAGCTGCCTACCTTATCCATTTTCTTGCGCTCAGAGTCCCCTGTTAAACTAATTTCGAAACGTTATGCCTCATCACAAACAACGAATAATACACACTATACTAAAGCGTGACTCGAGTGGCAGCACGATCTGGGTGCACCCCTGGCCGACGATATCTGGAACTATTGCTGCGCCTTTACACAAACGGTCTCACTCAACGGCAGGCATAGATTGGTGCACTTCAAGTTTTTAAATAGAGTCCACTACACGCCACTGAGATTGTTTCGTTATGGGCTAAGGGACACACATCGCTGCGAGAGGTGCAGGATGGATGAGGCTGATTTTCTACATGTTGCATGGGTGTGCCCCCCTGTGGCGGCCTTTTGGAAACACATTTTTCAAGTTTTGAATGACATGATTGGTTTTTCCCTCACTCCTGATCCCCTCCTAGCGCTTTTGGGATACACAAAGCCCCTCAGCAAGAGCGTACGAAAACTGGTATCTATGGGTCGACTATTGGCTAAGCGCCGGATCGCGATGCGATGGATGCATGGTCCTGTCCCAACTATTGCTGAGTGGGAGAGAGATATGTTATATTGTAATACCCAATCTGATGCTTATAATGAGTTGTTGCCCCCTCGCAGTCGACAAAAAACTTCTGGGGATTGTTTGCACAATATCTAGTGACGAAACAGGGGAATGATACTGATAATGCATGAGGATAAGCTGTCCTGTGCCGATGCGGTATACATGAGAAGACGAGCACAAGGATCTTTTTAGGGAATCCAGGCCACCTATAACATTTGTAAGTCGATAAGTCGGAGATTTCTGGTTTGATTAGGTCGTACTATGATTGATTGAAATTGCATCGGTCTGTTGCTAGTTCCTTTCTGGATGTACCTACTGTCGGTATGTTTCATATTAACGATTTTTAACCAAATGCCTGATGACTCATGTGATCCCATAACTGTGATATGTGCGATAATGTGATCCGTTTCCTTTGGGGTTTTTTTTTCTTCTCTGTTACAAAATTGAATAAAAACAAATAAAAAAAAGATAAAAAAACATGTAATATATCCGGATATAATATACCTACCCAATATATTGTCTTTTCATATCTTTTAGGGAACCATCCAAGGGCACAAACCCAGAACTTCCAAAACAAATACACCTCCTGGCTATTAAATTATGTAACTGCCAAGCCAGGGAAATATGTACTTTTATGAGCTGACAGTACAGCTATGATGATTGGATTCTCACTGCAGGACTTTTGTTTCTTCAGCTGTGGATTGGCTTTGGAAGGTGCATGGATTAGAGTGGAAATAGCTCAGTTGTGCTCTGGTGACTCTCGTTAAAGAATCAACTACTTGTGTGGGAGCCATGATTAACCTCCCCCAAAAGGAATGATTCAGACTATTTCTGTGTGTCTGAGTAGCAGAATGGAATTCTATGCCCAAAACAAAATATTCTGTCTGCCAAAAGGCCTAATAACTTTAATTTTGCACCGCCAATCTGACAGAAAAAGACACTTTATCCACCAGGGGAGTACAGGAGGCTTACTAGACTTGAAACAGCTTTCTTCTTGGAAGAATCACAGCCGAGGAACTGCAGTGTTTTATCTTGTGAATTTGACATTCTCTGAATAAAGTGTCTGCCCAGCTAACAGCCCTATTCATTTGGGTGAGTTCCCTTTATTCACTTGAAGGGTATACACTATTCTTAAGCTTCTTTTTCACATGATTTGTTTATGTCAGTTGGATACAGGAAGCACAATTGGAAGACCACAAATGAACTAGAGGTGAATCCAATGTTTTCTACAGTTGCACAGACCCGTACTACATTCCTTGGGGGCTTTTAAGTACACATCAATGTTAGGACCGGATTCAGTACCCAGTGCAAGATTTTGTTCCCACTTTGTGAAATACCCTAGGACAATACAATATACTTACTTGTATATTGTTTCAGTCAGCCCTCTTCATCCATTGGTCTACTGCAGTGTCATTCATATTTTGCATCTGCCCACCAGAGCATACAGTATCGGGCAGAAGCTCAGACCACTTGTGCTATTGATTCCTTTTTGTGTCAGTGATGGCATTCAGCCCAAGCACATGTTGTCCCCCACATAGCAAGTAGCCCCATTGACTGCTAAAGGCTAATGGGCCAATGTGTTTTATATAATAATAAAAAAAAAACGTTTTCCTTCTTTAAATTATTGTTTTTTGTTTTTTTTTTAAGTTTGGGAGGACCCTTAAAATCCCCAGATGCTGCTAGCGAGCCTTCACCACTGCATATGGCACTCATGCACTGCAAGCAGTGTCCACTTTTGTATGGGCCTCCAACCCACTCCAAAACGGACACCTGTGCTTATGCATGCATGGATGGCCTTCCTTGAAACAGTTCCCAACAATTTCAAAGATGGCTGCCCGTGTGTGCTCATGTATGTGTACACACAGTGGCCATCTTTGAATGTTTTTGCAAAACCTTAATACAACATTCCAAGACTGTTGCCAGTGCACATGCGTATGCATACACGAGAGGCCATTTTTAAAAATGTTTTACTAAATAAAGATTTACAAAATATTTAATAAAAATGCGAGACTTATTGGTATTGCCAGTGCTGGACTGTTTTTACTGTTGATTAAGCCACAGAGCATCCCACACTTGGGGAGGAATAAACTTCCTTGGTTAGTCTTCCTTCTGGTCACTATGCTAGGAGCTACCGACTACTGACCAGTCCGAATCATGGATCAACGAAGCAACTCTGAATGGCAACTTTCTCAAGGTCTGTGATAGCTAGCTCCAAGGACACTCAGAGAAGATAATCTTGACCCAACCAGGTATTTGATTGAGACTAGCCCCAGTGACCAAGTCTAGTCCTATTCGCTAATGTCCTTCCTTCTTTTGGCACTTGATTGCGGGCCTTATTGCCCTAGCTCAACCGGCCTTAAGAGGAAATGGACATGTGAGCTTGCCAGGGTGATCAGGATCAAGTCAGCAACTATCTGCCAGAAACCCACAGACAACTGCAACACTTGCTGATAAAACGGAAGAGATAACAACGCTCTCAAACAGCTCGCAACATACTTTTTGGGCAATACCTGGCATTTGGTGGCAAAATATAATGTCAAGATAGGCTTTATGCTAAGGACCAGAATGTTAATCTCACCTACTTTCTGAAAGCTTAAAAAGCTTTTTTTTTTTTTTTAATGCCAACCCATTCCTGCAAGCCTGCTTTCATGTTTTAATCTAAAGGACTTATTCAAAATGTACACTGGTTGTTCTTTTATTCAAAGGTTAGTTGTACTATTTTTTAAGTGGTTCATGGTGCATAAAACACTGTGCACAAGACCTTATCAACTTATTTCTGCCACGTTTAGCAGGCGGTTTTAATAGATTATATATCTATGCTACGTTGGGTCTATTCAGCGGACTAACTTAACTGTTAGTCCGCTAAATCGACTTTTTCATCTCATCATCTTCTGCAAGGACTGCCTTGAGCACTGACATTCACCCAAACAATGGCCGTAAAAGAACCCTTTTGAGTGTGACTACATGCTCCATGACTCTGCGGCAGTTTTAGGTCCATACACATTTACAAAATTCCGAGATTTCTCTGTAACACAGACGCCAGAAATAACACCTTAGGCAAAAAAGCATCCTACGACAATCATAATTAGTGTCTCGCTTGCTGATAGGTAGTCAGAAGTTGGTTTTGTGTAACAGAGACAAGTCAAAATTTCGACCCTACGTGGAGTGGAGGTGTAAGTAGCGTTCCCGCATTAAAAAATGAAACAATTGAGAAGATACTAGGCCATTATTTCCATGAGTATTTCTGCACAATATGCTCATCAAATGAAAAGTAGGAAGTACTAAAAAGTGTCAATGGAACATTAAGGAACTCAAACTGGACTCTTTACGTATTAGCAATTGATCATTTTTGAACTAATTTACAAACAAAGTTGTAATTTTACTCCTAGGTGTTTACTCTTGTTGGAGCAAATTGCTCAATGCAAGAAGCAGTTGTGGGAACCAAAAACTGTTGCAGCTTCCCCAATTTACTGACATGCGTAAACATGTACACATTCAACGGGAAATTATATTATATAAATCAATTTTTGCACTAGCAATTTTCTTTTTTCCTCTGTAAGGAAAACATTTTTCGACGTAGAAAAACGCTTTCGCCACACCTCCACTTTTGGGTGTTTTCCACCATGAAAATTAATTTAACAGCTGCTCTTTCCAGGACTATAGCTCTAAGAACTTTCTTAGAGAAAATCAACCTGAAAAAGTTATGCAAACCATACTTGAATGCCCAAAAAATGCCCCAAAAATGCCCAAAAAATGCTAATGTGGAATTTACTCAAAAGTAAATTTACACTAAACTGGTGCAATTTTAGTATACTAAATCCATTCATAGGTGAAAATCTCACATTATGCGAGTAATAAAGTTGAATTGCACTCTTAAATTCTGCTACTTGTGCACGTACGTGTCAGTTAGGGGTGCAAACACCTTTGTCAATTGGGGCCTTTGGTGCCCTAATTCTTGGAACGCAAAGTCTATCTTCCAGCACTGAAATGCAGCATGAATTCTAGACACATATATATATATATATATATATATATATATATTTTTTTTTTTTTATAATGATAGAAATAGTCATACCCTTCCTGACCAAACTCTCTTGCTTTCTGTTTTTTTACACAGAGCAATGTCTGACATGAAGTGGGAGTGGTACTACACTGAAATCGGCACTATTCCACGAGCAGGATCTTCAGTGGAAGCCATGACGTGCCCTCTGCTGCCTGGTGATAACCCCAGTGTACAGCAGAGTTCGCTTTCTGTGCTCCACCGTACATGCGATCATCTCACACTGAGCGCTTAAGCTCTCAGGCCATATTTCAAGTGTGACACTGGAGTTTTGTACCAGCCTGTACCGGCCAGCTTGTGAACATCACGGAGCTCTTGGAAGTGTTCCTAGCTTGTGCTCAGAAATCCATGGCTTCGCCCCGCTTTCGGAACAGATGATTTTAAATGTATTTTTGTTCCAAAACATCTCTAAGGGTTCTTTTCCGCATCCTGACTTGGCAGCTTGATGTAGAAATAAATAGTCCCTTCCAAGTTTCCACTGAAAGGCAAGAGAGGCCCCGAAATGAACGCAGCCCCTGCGCACTGACTGTGTGGTATAGAGTTCCCCTCAAACGTTTATTTATACCTGTATAAACCACATGCATGGCTTTTAATGTGATGACAATTGTGCATTGTTTCTTTCTAGTTTCTCTGCACACAGCTGTTAGTTTTGTGTCTGAGGGATTTTCACTTGCACATCCTCACCTCTTTTATCGGGTTGTCCTCCCTAAGTGCCTTCTCTCTGCTTTTTGCGGTTTCTTCAACGTTGCTTTCGGCAATGCCTTGCTTTTTAGAATGTAAACTGCTTCTACATATCGAGTAGCCCAATTGCAAGCCTTTTCATGCTATCGCTTGAACCTCGAGTGATGGGTCTACAAAAGAGAGACCACCTCACTCTAGTTCAACATGGACACTATATCCAGTCCTCCAGTCCTGAACTTCTGATCGAGGAATCATTGTTTTCAGGCCTATTAGTCTAATTAGTTCAATAGGAGAGAAAAAAAGACAACACCCAAAATGCTTTAAACTATCACACAAAAGTAAAGTATTGGAAAGTGTCCGCAATTACCTGAAAGGAGGTGGCAATTACAAGCATGAATTGACTGCCTTATAAACAGTGTCGGCTCCACCGCTAAGGCGGAGGAGCGTCGCCCCACTGCTTTTGGCAGTGGAAATAGAGGAAAAATAAAATGATAATAACAACAAGTTATCATTTTATTTGTTGCTGCTGCGGCTTGGTGGGTGGGTTGCTCTGGAACCTGGAGCTGGGAAGGAGTAGTGGCACCCTCCTAAGTGCGCCATGAATGTTTGGCCGGCCCTCTTTGGCCGGCCAAACAGTCATGCACTCTGCATGTTCTCCATGCAGGCTGCATTACAGCCTGTGTTGAGAACATGCCCAGGCCCCCCATTTCCTTGCAGAGTACAGAACCACAGCGCTTAGAGCAACCACAATGCTGCATTGCAGCGTTGTGATTGGTCAGTGGAGCCTGGGTGCTTACCAATCACAACGCTGTCAGGGGAGCCTGGGTGTGCTTCCTGGTTTCTGCAGAGCGGAAGGAAGACGACGAAGAGCGGCAAGGAGGTAAGGTAAGTTTTATTTTTTTTCTTTACTTTACCCCATTCCCCCTCCTCGCCCCTTGCCCTCCGCCCTGCCAAGCCCGATTCGTGCCAGCCACCACTGCTTATAAAAACATTCACCAGTGGGAGTTTAGAAACAAATGTATTTGGCATGGACAATCTACTTTTGTACAAATTTTGGTCTAGTTGCATACTGCCCCGGCCACTTCACACAGCATTAAGAGAACGCCGGCTCAAGAATTAACTTGTGTACAATTTTGCACTAAAATGTACAAGATTGATGTGCACACTGTTATGCCTCTAGGTCATTGTAGTTGTGCACAACCTTTTGCTTACCGGCAAATCTTTAGTGAATCTTTTCCTAAATCTTACTTTTGACAAGAAGCTAAAACAAGAGTTACTAAAATCACCAGAGTATAGAAAAAAGGAGAGCAGTAAAGGAGTCCCCACAGGTGCTGTGTCAATTTACATTACTGCTGGCTACAGGAACCAAGAACAAAAAAAACAAGAATGGGAAGGAGGGCAATGGGAGGGAAATGAAAATGTCAGCGACAGGCGAAACTGCAAAATGGCACCAAGTGCCTGGGTAAGGTGTTTGCCCACCCATGTGCTGCCTGTCTCTCTCGATCTGTCATTAAAAAGGAAAAGGGACCTCTGGGGGAATGAGTGCCCTGGGTCGCGAGCAGTGAGTGGGCGACAATAGATCGCTTGAGGCAGCAGCGTACTTGCCCTTAACTGCCACGGCGTGGACTTCACACCTTCTGGCTCCTGTCAACATGAGGCTGAGTGACGCCGATCTGATGTGAGCTCAGTGGAAGCCCTCGACATAGCAACCATGATGTTACACAAAATGCTTAACAACAGGGACCAGAGTGTTCAGTAAACAGCGATAAAGGAGCGTCACTATAGAGCCGAGAGGATGGAGGTCATGTGACATGCACAACGTTGAGTGGCAAGAGAGATTTACATTTCCAGCAATGAAGAAGACACTGCTTGGGTGGTGAAAGGCGAAGCCCGGTTTAAAGATTTGGCATTGGCACCAGTAGAGTGGGAATTGTAGCAAAATCATAAGTCTTCTTACTGTAGAATCTCACGAAAATTTGTAGGCAGGATTGAAATGAACATGTTTTATCATTTGTAAATAAAGCTCACATCATGAACAAAGGCTCTGCTATCAGATATGTTCCTAACAGGGAAATAAAAATGGCACCTTAGGAATTCCATTCAGAACCCACAGTATACATCTTATATTGTGTTGGATTTGGCCCTCCTTAATTCTGAGACACGTCAACAATTTTACGTTAATAAGTGCATCAATGACACTACCTTGGCATAGCTCAGAATTTCTAACAACATTTAAAACAACACAACTACTGGTGACATATACTTCCAAGTCTACACAGTCTACCCTCCTTCCATGTTTCATTCTAACAGACATAACCCAAAAACCACCCAGATCTACTCTAGCTACTTAGCCTTGGACAAATAACGGATAGCAGTTGGGCTTTCCAAAAGTCATTACTTGTAGCCTCCAAAGCTTGTGTGGAGAAGTTGTTTGACACATACACTCACTTTTCTGAGAATAGTGAGTGGTCCTGTTACTTCGGAATCTCTTCCATTTCCATCAGATGAAGTGCTCTGGGTGTGGGTGTCTATCACTGAAGGATGCTTAATGTAATGCAGTGTTTTTCCCCTGTGGTCTTATAATAGCACTCTGCTTCCCTTACTCAGCCTCACTGGATGTGATTTGTTATGTAAACAGTTCATCTTTTTGATAGCACATCTGTAATTTGTTTAATCCCTTGTTTTCGGCTTCTGATTAATGCCTTTGTTTTGTATTTCTACACATAGAAAAATACAGCATGACATAAAACATATATACAAACCAGCTAAGTGGTACTATGATCTGTATTACTGTTGTTGGCTCTGTTCAGTCTTGGCCTCTCCACACTCTCAACAATGAAAGTAAAGTGCATGTTAGACTTGGGAGAAGTTGTGTGTTTTTCTACTTAATGTGATTGAATTTCTCTACACCGACCTAACCACTAGGATCCTTGTTTCCGGTCCAGGGAAGACCTGGCTTGGCAGTTCGGGCTGGACTGGTCCCATGAGGAACAGGGTCTAGACTGATTTGCCTAGGGCTGGTCTGAACTGGGGTGGCGAAGTGAGAAGAACGATGATGGATTCAACCCAGATCTAATAGTGACTGGGGGGTGACTGTCTGAAACGTTTCTGCGCTCCGTCCATAATCTCCTTGTGCTTACTTTGTTCGTCCTAAGTTGGCAGGGTATGCCCAGACGTGGGTCCCTTGCTCACTTTGACACTGGATTCAAGCTAGCCTGGCTGATGAGGGGTGTTACCCCGAAACCGGTCCCAGGATGCTTTTCCCCGGTCCAGGGAAGACCTGGCTTGGCAATTCAGGCTGGACTGTTCCCATGAGGAACAGGGTCTAGACTGATTTGCATATGGCTGGGTCTGAACTGGGGTGGCGAAGTGCGAAGATTGATGATGAATTCAACCCAGATCTAATCAGACCTGGGGGTGTCTGTCTGAAAAGTTTCTGCGCTCCGTCCATCTCCTTGTGTTTGCTTTAACCACTAGTCTTCTCATTCTGGTTGCATTTGTAACTACTACACAAGAAAGGAGACTGCCATAAACCACACATGCAGATCTACGCGTGCAATACAGCATTTATTATTATATTTGAAGGAGGAGCGGGGCCCATGACCCACTCACTGCTTTGCTTTTCGTGAGCCATGGCGCCTCCCCATACTCAATGGAAATAAATATATTGCATTTTGTGCAGCAGCTAATAAATGATTATGCCTATCTACATTGGTGTGGGTGCTGGAAACACACATACCTTTATAAATAATGACAGTGTGCACATTTCACAATATTTCAAGACATGCCTTCCACATAAGATCTATTTTAAAAACTGCAACACTGAGAATGGGGAACCTAATAACGTACTGAAGTGAAAGATTTATTTCAATGTGGCCTTGAGAGAATCTCACTCTTCTAATGTTCAGTTAGGAGATGAAAATAGAATCATATATGAAATGCAACCAATACAATGAACATATATCAATCGAGCACGTCATTTGTTCCTATCTGAGGCGCTCTTCCACCCACCAGGCCTGGTCCATACTACATAAAACTGCTAAACTAAATAATAGTGAGGGATGTCAAATCTTCTTTGGGGTACAGGTAATGATGTAGCTCTTGAGCTAAAGTCCTGCACTGAAAATGTAGTAGGTGTTACTACTGGCAGACAGGTGAACAGGTGGGTCTTTAGTGCTGTTCTGAAGTGGAGAAGTAATGGTGCAATTTGCACCTTTGTGAGGGTGCTGTCCCAGAGAGCAACAGGATTCAAAAAGAGTTGTTGGTTCAGACTTCTACGATGTACACAGAGATTCGGTAGAGATTGTAAGTGAATACATAGATGTGTTTCTGATGTATAAATTCCTTTTTATTTTTTTCCTAGTACAATCAATGATCATCGGGAGTAAATATACAAACATCTTCATGTTACATTAACTCACTGTTTCGTAAAAATGGGGTTCTTAACCTGTGGCCAGGGGATCCCTGGGGCCTTTGACTCCTTGTCAGGGAGTCCATGAATGCTTAGAAAATTAAATCTTACTAACAAATTACTACTGGCTATATAACTAAAGAAGCAAAATATAAAGTTGAACATTTTAAAACGTACTGTAAATTTGAAGGAATTTGAAATTGGAGTCCACAAATTCAGTTGATATCCTCAAACTGATTTGTGGGAGCGGTGTAAGTGCATCAAACAGAATATTATATGGATGATGGTTGGCCTCAATTTAATTTAGAAAAGCTTCAACCTTCCCAGTGAAATTAAAATGTGATATCTTATATTTGTCAATTAAACAAAATATTTCACCTTTTGTGTAGTTTATTTGCTGATTGGTTTTGTCTGTATTTTGTGTGTATTGTTTTTGCAGTTCTAATCATCAAAATTAATTAGGCCGGCCGGGGTCTTGGTTTTCAGTAATGACTCAGTGGCGTCTCAGGATACCAATAATGATTCAATGGGGGAGGTGGGTCAGTGGATATGAGTAGTGATTAAATGGGGGTCCACAGAAGTCAAAAGGTTTAGAGCCACTGATCTAGGTCTAACAGAAGATAATGACAGTACTTCAAATTGACGGATGAAGTAAGGATTTCAAATGTGTCCACGCAGCCCCGAAACTAGTCCTAGAATGCTTGTTTCCAGTCCAGGGAGGACCTGGCCTGGCAGTTTGGGCTGGACTGCTCCCATTGGGCGCAGGGTCAACACTGATTTGCATATGGCTGGGTTCAAACTGGAATGGCATGGGGGATTTAGGCCCAGATGGATTTAGGCCCAGATCTCTGTACTGGGGGTGAATGTATGGCATTGTTCTGCACATCAGCTGTACTTTTTGCACGCAGCCCTTAGGCAGGGTCTGCAGGGGAGTCAGAGTCCTTCGCTGGATACTCTTATCTATGCGATCTGTGCAGCGGTACTTTATGCACAGAACAGAGATACACTACTTACTGAATTAACACTGTACAGTTCTTTAAAATGAATCACTGGACAAAATCCTCATAAAAATAAAAGTCGATCATCACTAACCATGATGACTACCTGTCACCACTTTAACAACTTTCCCTGTTCTACCTAGGCAGGAAATAACTTCTGCTAAATAAACCAATCTGCTGATTTGCATTTTTACAAATATCTGGACGTTTAGGATCTAATCTATTTTCAAGTCAGATTCTAGTTCGAAAATAGATTACTAGACGTGCCGTGATACCAATCTAAACTCCCATCTAAAGAGCTGTAAACTGTACAACATGCTGTACATATATGCCAGGGCTGTCCATCAAAGGTCCAGGAACATGGCAACATTTTAAGATATCCACTTAAGACGAATTTATATTAAATGAACCTAAATAGTGTTCATTTATATATACAGTAGTTTTCTTGAAACCCTCTCATGGATACGACCCACCTGGGCTTGCTGCTGCAAATTGGGCAAAGCAACATTAATCTTATATCAAGCATTTGTTTAATCGTGGTGTTTTTAAGGTACAAAGATTACCTCAAACGCATCATTTATTAAATGTCCTACTTAGAAATACAGAGGTGTTCAAAGAAAAGATCCTAAAAACATCTATTACAGCAGAAGAGTGCTATCATCTTGTATGCAGAGCGCAGCCATAACCCAAATGTCCTCTGCCAATCCATTTTATGTCAAAACAGAGTTCCCTGCCTTACATTATCAACATTGTATGTTTGTGTATTCTTTTGGCTGCAGAATAAATATTGCGGAGTTTTTGTACTGCATCCTCGCGTCTTTCAAATGAATGTTCCAGAAACTTCCAACAATCAAAGCCCCCTTAGTCCGCCTTAATGACAAACAAAAGCAGCGCACATGAGAAACTCTGCGAAATGGCTTCATTTTAGTTTGTGTTGGTGGTTAAACTGTAAACAAACAAGTAGTGTAGTCTGCGGATTGTTCCTGACAGACTATATCTCATTTCCTGACGCCCATGGCTAGGCTGGAAATTGCAGCCAGAGGAAATGATGGCAGGGGCCTCTGGAAATCGTTGCGCACTTAAGACAAAAAAGTCGATGCCAGGATCTTTCAGAGAAGAAACGAAATACTAATAAGGGAGAATAGAACTGAAAGCTGAATTAATACATCCCTTGTGGAGAGGAACACCGAAAAACGTGTCTGCTGCAGATCGCGCATGTAAAAGGGAACGTTGCTGTTTTAATGCATTGTTTCAATATTTGTCCGTGTTCCTTTGGTCTTATAGAAGGAGATGCAGTGGCGGCTCCTCCGCTTAGGCAGAGGAGCGTCGTCCCACTGCTTCAGCTGCAAGCTGAATACAAAAAATAAAAATGATAACGTTCTTTCTAATCATTTTGTTTTTTTTTAATTCAGCTGGCAGCTGAAGCCAGGTGGGCGGGGCTGGGCTCTCCGCATCACTGGGGGAGGAGTGGTGGCAGCACCTAAAGTGCGCACGACGCTTTGGCCGGCCGTCTCGGGTCGGCCTAAGCGTCATGAGCACTGTGCATGTTCTCCATGCAGGCTGCATTACAGCCTGCGTGGAGATGATGCACAACCTTACAGCCCCTGTCTGAGCACTGAACCATGGAGCTCAGACCAATCACAACGCTGCTAGGGCAGGGCTGTGATTGGTCAGGGGATTCTGGGAGGTTGTGTGCTTCCTGATGAGTGCAGACAGGAGGACGGAGGAAGAAGAGGCGGCGGTAAAAGGTAAGTTCTATTTTTTTAATTTTATTATTTCCCGAACCCCTCGCTCCCTCCCCTCTTCCCCCCGGCTCACCACCCCTGTTCGGTAGCAGCCGCTACTGATCATGGAAGGGGATTCCTGTGACCCGGGCCTCCAGAAAACCGCGTTCTTCCATTAGGAGACCATGTTCTTTAAATCTTGTCAAGACTGAGGATGGCCTCCTCCCTCACTCGATCTCTTTTCAGCCCTATAAAATGTGCCCGCTCATGTCCCGACCCCAAACTACCCCATCATCAGACAGGAAGGTATACCCAAAATAGGGGGTGTAGTTGGGATCAAACTACAATACCTAACACATGCAGGGGTGCCTTGTGCCCAAAATAGAAGCTGAGCATCCCAAGCTCAAAGACTCACCTGCCAGTAGAAATGGCAGCATTTTAAAGGTTTTCACAGGTGCAGCCTTACTTGGGCTGTAGAAGATGTTCATGTGTGTATTCTTCTTCAAGTCTGCACCACACAGAAGATCTACAGAGTGCATATGGTGTTGTGCACGTATATAGCTATTCCGCTGGATTAGCTCCGACTTTAAAGGCACTGAAGTACATTATTCACATTTAAATGGAAATCCTACGATCAGACTAAACGTGGACTGAGTAGATGATTTTTTTTCGTACCGCTTTATAAAATGCAAACTAAACCCAAACGAGCTGCAGAGCACAGTACACTAAAATACAAACACTTGTATACAATAAAAAAAAAAAAAGTGCAGCAATAGTGATCAGTAAGCATTGTTAACACTGCTGGTAGCCCTTCCACACAGAACCGTCAGTATGTGTGTCGATCTGCAGTGAACACATGGCCAGTATTTACAGACATCATTAAACTAAAAAAACTCTGCTGAGCCTAGGTTAGTTTCCATCATGCAAAACCAAAGGGGATGATGGACGGAGTGTTGAACATTGCAAGCACTCACCCCCAGTCAACTGATCTGGGTATAATCCATCATCATTCTTTAGCTCACTCCGCCACCCCAGTTCAGACATTGCCATATGCAAATCAGTCGGACCCTGTGCCTCATGGGAACAGTCCAGCCCGAACTGCCAAGCCATGTCTTCCCTGGACCGGAAACAAGCATCCTGCTACTTACGCCCACAGTTGGTCATTTGAAAAGCATGGCAGCGAGCACATTAACTCTTCTTGTAAGGACATTTACAAGACAACATGAAATGAAGAGTGCCCATCTGGGGTGAGGAACCGTCTCCGACAAAGGAATGTTGACTTTATGTGGGGCCAGTCACTTTGCCAGTATTCTTAAAACTATAATTTAGTAAAGCTGTTCCTATACTGTATTCCTACATAAGGAGTTTGATTTGCTGGGATTAGGTTGCTCTTTTTCTCCTGAGCCCCAATCTATTACTGTAGTCAAAAAGGACTTTAACCCACTTTAACCCAAGCTCTCTGCCCACCTTCCCTTCAAGGAACACACAGAGCTTCCAATTTAATTGTCATGCATTGACCAGGGACACTGCAGGTGAGATAAACAAACTTAAGTTGATTCATATTTACATTCCACATTTAATGGCCTGCTCACAGGCAGCCACAAGCAAACATGAATGGGTTACACTGATTTGGCAATAATCCCACACCGTGTTGACCTTACAGTTCTTAACAGTTTCGTTTGTCCTTAGTTAATGAGAGGCCCGAACCCAGAGTGGGTAGGCTTAACTTGCTACCTTAGTAGTGCACCTGTTTGGCAGTCAGTCCGAAAATGCCGCCTGCGAGGATGTTGTTGGAGACTCACCGATGCTTAAGTCACGCCACGTTGTGGCCCTCACTGGGCAATTCAATTATTGCTTCGTATCTCCATTGGCTAGTGCTTTGCATCCTTGCTTCTGGCTTCACAACACTTCTCCTTGATGTCTTCTGCTTTTCTCCCTTTGTAGCCTGAAATTCCCCCCGCACCCTATCCCACCAAGGCTGCTGAGGGCGCCATTTTATAATTTTTTCATATTGGCAATATCCTTGCACCCATGCTGTGGGTGCCACATCTTCGGGGTCCTCGGCCGAGTTAATGCTCCGGGCCATGATACCCTCTGCATGGGCTGACCTATGTTAGTTAGGGTGGAGGCATAAAGGAAAGTGAACTCACTAATTTGATTGTTTTATATTAATCTCAAAAGCTTGGCTCACATTCCATGGTGGCTAGGGTTAAAGCCACACTCCCAGAGGAAGCCTGCATGTCATTCGGCACACAGTCATATAAGTGGCCACTGGCTTTAAGCCATTCTACACCCGGTGCTCTAACGACTTTATGAATAATACTGTAGTGTTCATGTCTACAAACTCCTCGGGAAAAGACACACTCCAAAGCAGGTAAGAGTGAAAATCCCTCCCAAATATCAAAAGAACAATGTGCTGCTGCTTTATATTCAAAATCAAATAGTTACTATGCGCCTTTTATGACCAGCCCTGCATTATTGGAGTGACCTGCCATTTTTACTATGCCATGCAGTTGAACAGGCACTATGCAGTCCGAACAATCACAGAAAACTATTTACACAAGATTTACCTGGATAAATTATGGATCTCCAAGGTTGAGCAGAATAAAACCCATAAAAAGAAAAAAGTAAAACAAAGAACAGAAAATCTCCTTTGTGGGATGAGAGACTGCAGAGTAAACAGTCTGCGAAACGCTAGGCTTGAGTCTGGCACTATTTAACCAGTGTGAAGTGGTTCTCCTGCACACTCATATCTCTTCTATGTCATGTCACTCATGGTAACACGCATAGAGATGTCTATCGGCTACTTATTGCGCTACACATGGAGGTTTTAGTGGAACGTAATGTACCTCGTCCTTCAGACCTGCAGAAAAGGCCTGGGCTGTTTTGAAACTTTGAAGCACAACCTCAATCCTGTTGGCTTTTAGCATTACAGCAGGAACCAGCTCCCGCGTTCAGGTGATTGATCTACTTCGCTCATTGTTCTGCGGAAAAGCTTCGGGGAGCTAAAATCGAACTGCGTCCCACTGAATGCTATTGACGGGTTCGTATTGTTATTTGACTGCAGGAACCATATGTGGAGGTCAGTGGGAAAAACGGTGTCTTGCCAAGATCATGTTCTCACCTTCGAGCGGAAGATCAGCTTTTTGAGACAATGGCTTGTCTAGAAATAGCAACATCCGAAAACCATAACCGATGACGGAAGCAGGCTGAGAAGTAGGTACTTCCACAAAGAGAAGCCCAACCGCTGGCGAGAAGGGTCTTTATGCATCAACAGTCTAACAGGATGAGCACACTCTCTGTACTTACACAGGGCATCAGTGCACAGGCTGCAGATGAATTCTAAACAGGATAGACATGATACAGGCAGAAGGTCTGGTGGAGCAGGCAGGTAAGAGCGAGGGCATTCTGCTTCACTTGAGAGCCCCCACCGGGACAATTAATACCCTCCTTAATGAACAGCAACAGGACACCAGAAATATGTCAGTGGGAATGAAGTGAAATAACATTATGTTGCGCACCTTTACAAAATGGATTCTGAAGGCATCATCAACTTGGACTTTAGATAGATTACACTGCCTTGCAAGAACTTCTTGGAAATAACGTCCAGCATCCAACAGTGAAGAAGAATGGAGAGCATCGGCGGTGCAAGCTGCAGCTCCAGCAGCTTTGTTGACAGCTGTGGCACATGTTACATCGGAGGATCCGAGGTAGTCCTGGAGAGTTCTAGCAATAACATCCATCTCTAAGCTGTGACTACCGTATTCTACCCAGTGGTGCGCACTGGACACTCCATCCGAAGGTCATTGGTGTATTTTCTGAGAGAGGGTAACAAAGTTTGTAACTTTATTGAGGAATCCACACTCTACCCATGCTGGAATCTTAGTTCCTGGAGGGCGTTAACGGCTGCTGTAAGTCAGTCACACAAAAATGGATGCAATCATGCCATCCTACCTCCCACAGCGTTTTTCTTTGTAAAAATATAGGATGAGAGTCCTGTCACCCTCGTGGTCTTAGAAAGTATGCGTACAAACATGCACATGCAGCAGCATCTAAAAACAAGGGACATCCTTGGCTATGTGATTTGTAGGGTGGAGCACGCATTTTAGCCACAAAGTAAAAAAAGTGAACACAAATTAGTAACTTAAGAGCTGCAATGCTTCTACAACAATTTAACAATCCAGTGTAAGTCTTGTAGCTCGCAACTGTCCAAACTCTGCCAAGTTAACTGATGTTGGTCTAAATGCCCAAGCTTATGCCCGCTACATTTCTACCCACAAATGTTTAATGAAAATAAGCACATTTTGGCAATATAACTCCAAAAGATCATTTTAGTGCAAGAAAAACATTCCAATGCGTTGTTTTGGAATACTAATAATACATGGTCTGGATGCCTACACAACATGACCCTCATCACAAGTTTGAAAAGTTGGCAATTACCGTAAGGAGCTGCAGCAAAACATTCTTTTAGCCAAATCACACAATACAGTACATTTCACAGTTTCGCCTGCGACTTGGAGCACAACATAATTTAAACTCAAACAAAAAGCCACTGCTAAATACCTTATCCTAGTCAATGCACAGACGTGGACAAATGGATACAGTACAGTTCAGACGCAAGAGCTCTGGAACAGCCAGAAAGCTAAACTTCATAAAGGAGCAGGGCGTTAGTATTATAAGAGGTCATATGTATGTAGGAGGGCTAGATAAGATTGGTGCTGTACACTCATACGTACATCAGGGGCGTTGTCAACCACCGCTTTAGCAGCTACATGGGGTTGGGGTTTTTAATGGGCCTCTTCTTTCTGCAGCTCAGCAGACAAAGGCTCATAATTAAGAAAGGGTGGGAAGGTGAGTGAGTGAAAGAATGAAAGGAAGGATCAAAGGAGTAGACAGAAAATTAAAATACCCTCCACTGGGAACCAAAGCTCTTATGGCACTAAGCAAGCAAAGCAAGCCATCAGGACACACCCAGAGGAGCTTGCTTGTCTCTTCCATCCATGCATCTATCCCATTCATCTTTTCATCCTTCCAGCCACCCGCTGATATCCACCATTTCACCTTTACATTCTGTTAATCATTCATCTTTCATCCAACATTCAGTCTGTCACCATTTCGTCCATCCGTCCTCCCATCCATATCAAATCCTAACCATTTATCATCAAACATATCCATCCTTTCACTTATCCATCCCCAGTCATCCATCCATACTTTCACTCATCCATCCACCCTTTCACTCATCCATCCATCTACTCATCCATCCACCCTTTCACTCCATCCATTCACCTTTTCACCCAACCATCCATTCTTTCACTCATCCATCCACCCTTCGACCCATCCATCCATCCACTCATCCATCCATTTACCCTTTCACTCATTCATCCATCTTTTCACTCACTCATCCATCCACCCTTTCACTCTCATCCATCCACCCTTTCACTCTCATCCATCCACCCTTTCACTCACTCATCTTTACATCCTTTCACTCACTCATTCACCCACCCTTTCACTCATCCATCCATCCACTCACC
Source organism: Calotriton arnoldi (assembly GCA_963921515.1). NCBI lineage: Eukaryota > Metazoa > Chordata > Amphibia > Caudata > Salamandridae > Calotriton > Calotriton arnoldi. The sequence goes on from CAWUFW010000407.1 coordinate 4,138,337, forward strand.
CTTTCACTCATCCATCCACACACCCTTTCATTCAGCATCCATCTACCCTCCCTTTCACTCATCATCCATTTTTCCTTCATCCATCCTTACATCCATTCTTCCATCCAGTCATCCATCTTTTCATCACATCCGTCCACCTTTTTAATCAGTGCATCGATCCATCCATCCTTCCACAAATCGATCCACCCATTTACCCTTTTACTCACTCCTCTATCCGTCATTTCTCTCATATTCCAGCCATCCTTTCACTCATCAATAAATCCTTTTACTCAGTCCATCGATCCATCCATCCTTACACTCAATGATCCATCCATTTACCCTTTTACTCATCAATCGATCCTTACACTGACTCATCCATCCTTCCTCTATTCATCCATCCATCCACTTATCCATCCTTTCTCCCTTTCACTCATTCATGCACCTATCCATCCACGTTCTCACTCACCCATCCATTCATCCATCCACCATTTGCTCACACATCCATCCATCCATCCCTTTACCCTTTCACTCATCCATCCAGCCATCCATCCATCCTTCCACTCGTCCATCCACTATTTCTCTCATGCATCTGTTCACTCTTTCATCCAGCCATCCATCATCGCTTTCACTCATTCATTCAATCACCCCTCTTACATCCATCCTTTGACTAACCCATCCATCCTTTCACTCATCTATCCATTCAACATCCTTTTACCCTTTCACTTATCCATCCTTTTACTCACTCATCCATCCATCCTTTCGCACCTCCATCCAGCCTTCCTTTCACTCATCTATCCTTACATCCATCCTTTCACTCATTCACCCATGTTTCTATCAATTCACCCCTTCTCTCACCCATCCATCCACCATTTCACTCACACATCCATCGATCCCTCCATCCATTCATCCCAGGGGCCTTGTCAACCCCCCTTATAGCAGCTACAGCGGGGCTGGGGTTTTTGATGGGCCTCTTCTGTCTGCAACTCAGCAGACAAAGCCTCATAATTAACGGAAAAGGGTGGGAAGGCAAGTGAGTGAAAGGATGGATGGATACATGGGTGAAATGGCGGATGTGAGGGTGAGTGAAAGGGTGGATGGATAGATGCATTGATGAATGAGTGAAAGGATGGATGAAAGGATGGATGTAAGGATGGATGAGTGATAGGGAGGAAGAATGGGTGGATGGGTGATGAAGAAAGGATGGATGAGTGAGAGAAAGGATGGATGATGAGTGAAAGGGTAAGGTGGTGGATGGAATGGAAGGCTGGATGGATAAGTAAGTTGAAAGGGTGGATGGATGAGTGAAAGGATGGATGTGTGAAAGGATGGATGTGTGAAAGGATGGATGTAAAGAGGGATGAGTGAAAGAATGAATTAATGAGTTAAAGTGTGGCTATATAGATGGCTGGATGAAAGGGTGGACAGATGGATGAGTGAAAGGGTAAATGGGTGGATGGATGTGTGAGGAAATGGATGGAGGGGTGAATGAAAAGGTTGATGGATAGATGCATGGATGAGTGAAATGGAGGAAGGATGAATAGATGGATAAGTGGATACGTGGATGGATGAAAGAGTGAAAGGGTGGATGGATGATGAGAGAAAAGATGGATGGATGAGAGTAAAAGGATGGATGATGAGTGAAAGGGTAAATGGATGGATCAATGAGTGGAAGGATGGATCGATGGACTGAGTGAAAGGATTTATGGATGAGTGAAAGGATGAATGGATGGATGGATGATGAGAGAAAGGGCGGATGGGTGAGTGAAAGGGCAAATGGATGGATCAATGAGTGGTAGGATGGATGGATCGATGCACTGAGTTAAACGGTGGATGGATGAGTGAAAAAATGAATGGATAGAAGAATGGATGAGGGGAAAAATTGTATGATGAGTGAAAGGGAGGGCAGATGGATTCTGGATGAAAGGGTGGAAGGATAAGTGAAACGGTAAATGGATGGATGAATGGGGCAAAGGCTGGGTGGATGAGTGAAAGGATGTATGGCTGAGTGAAAAGGTGGATGGATGGAGTGAAAGGATGTATGGATGAGTGAAAGGGTGAATGGATGAGCGAAAGGATGGATGGATGGATGACTGAAAGGATGGATAAATGATGAAGGGGGATGGATAAGTGAAAGGATGGATGATTGCATGAAAGGATGGATATGTTTGATGAATAGGTTTGAAGATAGATGGATAGGTTTGGCTACAGATGGGAGAACAGAATGGTGACAGACTGAATGTTGGATAAAAGACTGAATGGATGACAGAATGTAAAGGTGAAAGAGTGGATATCAGTGGCTGGCTGGAAGGATGAAAAGATGAATGGATAAATGCTTGGATGGAAGAGACAAGCTCTTCTGGGGAGGGTCGCAATGACTTGCTTCACTTGCTTGGTGCCATAAAAGCTTCGGTTCAAAGTGGGAAGTATTTTGATTTTCTGGCTAGTCTTTGTAAAACATGCCCGCCGAATACGTCTCCGCTGCCACCGGCTTCTAGAGCAGAGTAATGAAAAAAAGACATGGGCATTCATCAGAAAAAGCCACGTTCAATGAGGTGCCTTTTGGCTACATTAATGACTGCACTTTGAGTCATCTTCTTAAAATGATTAAAGTACACAAATTGGTTCTGCTGTTTTTTCTGTCTTGGAAAAGTCAATTTTCAGCCTCCTGTCTTGTCCAGCTGTAGACAGGCTAATGCCAGCTAACCAAAGCAATCTGAATCCAAGGGGAGCCGGGATTAGAATAGGAAATTGCACCAGCAAATTAAGAATTAAGAGTGAAATCGGACGGCAGGCTGGGATCAGAGATCCCGCCTCTCCATCCACCGAGCACATTAGCTGCTTAGCAGATAAGAACATGGCCTGGCGGACACCACAGCACACAAAGTATCTGTTCTGTATATTATCCTCTGAAAGGAAAAGATCCTGAAAGGCATCGACAGACATTACATTGAAACCCGTTACCGCCAAGGCCACAGTTGTTTCTTGAAAGACTGCATGCATTGCTAGTGACACACTGTTGCTATGCAAAGCCCCCTCCTCTCCACAACAAAATGTAAACAGAGCACAGCTAAATAAATGTGTCTAGTTTGAAATCCTTCAAAAAAATATATAAACACAAAGAGTACAGGCAATGGTTTGCCAGATTGTTTACTGTATTTGGAAACGCGGGCAATGGACAACCCTATTTTGTTCCTTACTTCTGCACATTTTTACAGCAGTTAATAAATAATCCCTTTATTTCACCTCTATATGACCATTCTCCCGCTGATAGTCGTGTAGTGCCTCTCTCTGTCTCCTCTACATTCCCTTAACCAGTGCAGTCCTCATCCCTCTATCTTTCCTCCCCTTTCATCTCTCTGAACTTATGCTTCTTTCATCCCTCTACCTCATTTCTTTCTACCTCACTAACCCTTGTCGCTTCCTTAGCATCCATCAACCTCCCCGTCTTAGCCTCTACATTTTCTTGCTTCCTCTCTCATCACATTCCTCTATTTGCATTTGTTTCCGTCCACAATCCCTAAAACTAGTTGTGTCTCTGGTGTTCTACAGGAGCTCTGTGTTCGTACATTTCCAGCCCAGTGGCGGTGATTACATGTGGTGGATACCAGCACTCATTTTTGGATACAAGAACTTATTTTTCATCATCAAACTTTAACCCAGATCAAGAGACTGAAGGGAAGAAAAGAAAGTAAGAGGAAGATAGGAAAACAGGGAGAAAGGAGGATGAAAAAGAACGAGCAAGAGAGCGAGTCAGGAAGAATAGGGTAGTGGAAGAAAGAGGCATGAGGTGGAATCAAGAGTAGGCAACCTTGCTATTCAGCAACCCCTGCATTTGGCATCACCTTGACAACATCCCAAGAAAAACTCTGAGGCTGTGATCTAATATATATATATTTTTTTAAATAAACACTGCTTAAGCCTCTTGCCTGGCTTACAGATCCATGGCAAGAGTCGTTGGGTCACAGAAGCTCAGGAGCCAAGGATGATTTCTCTAATCTTTATCATGAATCTAGTAAACCAGCACATACAATTTGCAGGTCAAAGTCATATTTAATTTGGAAAAAACCCACTATTAAATCATTTAAAATACCAAACAGGAGCTGGCAGATCCTAAGAATGAAACCGTCACTGCCGGTCTATGAACACCGAAGTCAATCAAATTTTTATTGCCAAGTCATCTCACTTGGGGACTATCAAGAAAGTTTTCCACATTAAATTCTTTCTTTGCACAGTTGAAAAGTGAAGGGACCTAAATGAAGTCGAGGGATTGTGAGCTCCTGCAAAATGAGTACAAATCCATTAAAGGATAAATTATTGAAAACATTAATAATTGGAGGCACTTAATGAATCCATTAATAAACATAAAAATCAACAGAGATCGGCAAGCTCCAGATGAAATAGGGAGCGCATTAATACTGCAGCGCTCGTCTAAAAGGACGAATGCCGCACCGCGGACGCTTCTGCCGCCACTAAAGATTTACACAACAACATGTGCCGGACCAATGAAATGGATTTGTTTTAATTATTAAAATGCTTGGGTAGTTTAAAACTATGAAGATTCGCCTGTGAATTAAGTGGTTCAATTAGAGTGTGTTGACCCCGCTCCACTTGATTCAGAGCATGGTCATTTCAACTGGCGGATAAAGAATAACGACCTTGTAGAATAGCTTAGGCTGCAATCTACCTGCATTTACTGTGCGGATTCTTCAAATGAATCCCTTAAAGGTCACTTCCTCACCCAATGTCTAAAAAGTAAAAAAAAAAATAATAATAATAATAATAAATAACTAAAATTGTAAGAAACACAGGGGCATATTTACAAGAACTTATCGGCACCAGAACGTCACTTTTTATGACGTTCTGGTGGCGATAAGCCCTTCGCCTTATTTACAAGGCGGCGTTAAGCTACTTAACATGGCTTAACGTCGCCTTGTGAATAAGGTTCCCTTTCACGCAGCACTTAGCATGAAAGGGGAGGGCAATGGGTGTTGCGGTGGGCGTTCTGTCGCAACACACATTGCTTTTTGAGGCTGCCCCATATTTACAAGAGAGGCATAAATATGGAGCAGCGTCAAAAATAAGACCAGGGAAACTTGGTCTTAACCTGGCTAAATGAGGAGAAATTATTAATTTCTCCTCGTTTTTGCCATTTCAAATCACCATTATTGATTGTTTATGTGCAGGAAGGGACACCCTCCTGCACATGAACAATTATTCCCCACAATGCAGGCACCCTTGCACTATGGTGCATGGGTGCCTGCGTTGGCTCTAGGCAGCTAAATTTAGCGCTAGGAGAAACGCAGGGGTGTGCCGCATTCTTGTAAATATGGTGCATCCCTGCGTTTGGAAACTGTTGGAGCGCGGCAATCGCAATCTTGGCTTAACGTTGTGCTCTGAAAGTTTCCTTGTAAATATGCCCGAAGTTTTTTTTCAAGATGAAAATAACAAAATCCCTATTCTCAAGGGGAGGGAGCAGGCAACAACATTACCAATATCTTCAGCAAGCGTGGATCTGTGACCCTACTCATAACAGCCCACCAGCCACCTGCTGTGGTTGAACCAGATCCAGGTCACTCTGCCACGCCCGGAAGGAGGAGAAATCAGAAAGCATAGGCAGTGAGGAAGGCATTGCCCAGTACTGGTGAGCGCTTATTGTCATCGTTTCAGGTAAAGACGCACAACACCTACTCCTAGGAAAAAAGTATAAGTGAAGTATATATTCTCAATCATATCATTTAATTGCAGCAGTGGAACCTAGTTTATGAGAATCCTACATCGATAAGGAGGTGCAATCACAAGCGCAGTCAAAGGTATCTGCAACGCAATACAACGGCGCAGCTGCGGAGTCATCCAAAGGAGAGCTCAACAATGCTGCAGGCTATAGAAGACAGTTGACTGACTCTCTTGGAATGTAGAACTGCACAATTTTCATCTGAAATACATCCAGATCTCCATTTTGACAGACCGGAGTGAGATCGCACTGATTTTACTAGTGTCAGTGAAACTACGAGCAAGGTGTGATCCATTGCAGTCAATGTACATGAGGGCTGAGCAGACAAAATGTAGCATCAACCTTCAGTGAAGTTCAAAAATCGGGGAATTCGTGCTAGGAAATATGTTTCCTCGCATACACATTTCCACCGAAGCAGTGGGAGATCATCTCTGCTCCAGTAGCCCTGGGCTGCTTGTAGATTCGAGTGGTGGGGGGCCTTGGTAGGGGAAACCGGTGATGCCTGGTGCAATGACAGATGGAAATGAAGCAGTCATCACTCCTGGTGCTCTGAGACATAGAAAACTACAATTTGAAAAAGGCAGGCATGAAAAATGACAGGCAAGGCTGCAGAATATTGGTAAATGGAGCAGTAGAGAGCAACCATGTTTTGTTCCCGTCTGCAGTCTTCCCGTACATACAAACCATCACCCCACCTCCAGCCCAAAACGATGCGCACATGCATTCAGCGATAGGCAGAACACTGACCAAGTTACATTTCACGGAAGAGGAAAGTCTTCAAGTGAGCCTTGAAGAGACTTCCATGGGAATAGCTCTGAGGTAAGGAATTCCATAGCCTTGGGGCAAGAAAAGAAGAGGATCTGCCACCCGCTCTGCTTTTATACACTTTAGGAATATGTTATAAATTTAAGTTAGCAAAGCGCAGAACCCTCTGGGGAAAGTATCTGATAACTTTTTCTCGAATATAAAGTGGACCAACTCAATGGAAAGGCTTACAAGTACACAACAGGGCTTCACATTTAATTCTCAGACCAACTGGCAACCAGTTTATTTATTTATTTATTTATATAGCGCTACATTCATCCCAACGGGATATCACGGCGCTAAGGAGGTGGGGTCTGATACTGAAAAGAAGGGCAGGAGGAAGTAAAAGTCTACTTAAGTAGGGAATAAATGTGTTTTTAGTTTTTTCCTGAAGGTATTATAATCATTGATAAGTCGAAGCTCGACTGGCAGCCCATTCCAATGTAAGGCCGCGAGGTGCGAAAAGGTGCGTCCCCGGTCTTAACCTTTTGATCCTTTTTGATTCTGCAAGCGCAAGATGCTGTGACCGTAAGCATCTAGAAGGGATGTAGAATCGGATTTTATCTTGGAGAATTTTAGGGCCAATGCAGTGTAGTGCCTTAAAGGTATGCCCCAAGAGCTTAAATCGTGCTCTTTGGCGCACCGGCAGCCAATGAAGTTGCTTCAGGCATTCAGTAGCTGAGCTTAGTCTGCCCTTATTGCAGACCAGTTTAGCTGCAGCGTTTTGTACCACCTGGAGACGTTTGAACAGGTAGTCCGGCATGCCCACAAACAGGGCATTACCGTAGTCCAATCTGCTAACAAGCAGAGCCTGAGTAACTGTCCTCCTGTCATCCAAAGGGATCCAAGGAAAGAGCCTTTTTAGAAGTTTAAGCAAAGCAAAACTTTTCCCGCAGAGGGTCCGTACGTGATCCTGCATGGATAGTTTGTCATCCATAAGGACACCCAAATTCTTGGCACACCTCTTAGGCTCTGGAGCTTGTCCTAGAGAATGGGGCCACCATGAAGCGTCCCAAATGTGGTGGGCTCCACCGAAAAGCAGGATCTCAGATTTGTCTGCATTGAGCTTGAGACAGTGATCGGACATCCAGGCTGCCATTTCAGTAAGGCAGTCATTAAGCTTAGTCCTTGTGCTCACATGATCATTGCCAATGGCTATTGTTAATTGCGTGTCATCCGCATATGAGCAAATATCAAAGCCCCATTTAGAGCCAATTTTTGCCAGTGGTGAAACATAAGCATTAAAAAGGGTGGGGCTAAGAGAAGCTCCCTGTGGAACACCACAGCTCAAAGTTTTTGGTTTAGAAGAATAAGCACCCAGTTGTACTGTTTGTTTCCTATTGCTGAGGAATGAATTGAGCCATTGGAGTGCTTTGGCGTGTATTCCTTTTCCATAGAGGTTGCGAATTAAAAGCTGATGGGAGACCGTGTCGAATGCTGCCGATAGGTCCAATAGGATCAGGGCTACAACCTTGCCCTGATCCAGAAGTGCTCTTATATTGTCAAACACGGCCAACAAGGTTGTCTCCGTGCTATTTGTGGCCCTGAAGCCTGTTTGAGATGGGTCCAGTAGGCCATTAGATTCCAGATAGACAGACAGCTGTCTGTTAATCACTTTCTCCATTACTTTAGAGAGAAATGGGAGAAGAGATATTGGCCTATAATTTGCTGGATTTGTCACATCTGCACCTGCTTTTTTAAGCAGGGGGGTGACTATTGCATGTTTCCAGGCCTTCGGGAATACTGCTGTCTCAAGTGATCTATTAAAAAGATCCGTAACATAGGGGCAGAGAGTAGGAATAATTTGTGAAAAGATAAAATGTGGGCAGGGGTCGAGGGGAGAGCCAGACTTGATTTCACCCAGTGAAGTTGTTACGGCCTTGTCAGATCGATTGTCTTTTGGGAATGTTCAAGACCAGACATGCCGCTGCATTTTAAATACGCTGCAGACGATTTATCAACTTTTGTGGGGTTCCCAGGTAAAGAACATTGTCATAGTCTAATCGGGGTGTAATCAATGCGTGTTAAATATCTTTTCGGGTGGTAGATGGGAGATACTTCAGAGTCATCTAGAGAGATTTAAGAAGGAGAAAACAGGTGCCCGTGTGCATTAAAAACAATAGAGGTATCCAAATAACCCCCAAGATTCTTAGCAGTGGCGGTCGGTAAAGGGGCATCTACAATTCATTCAGAATCAAGAGGCCCCCTATTTTGTGCCACCCTAGTGGCAAGAAGTTAATAGGAAACTATTTAATGTTACTTTACAGCTTGACTTTATCACGGCCAAGTATGAGGAAGAGTAGACGGAGGGCGCTGCGTGCACTTATTGGCACACCTCGCATCTTTTTCACAAGGACCACTGCAACATTCACAATACTTCTGTGTTCATTAAGTGTTCTGATTAGAAACAATGACCTTTGCAGAAAAGGCCATGTCGGTGGCAGACATTTTGTTAAATGTGTTGTGTGAATGTTGAAATGAGCCAGCGTTCGTGTATTGAAATTCTAATTTATTTCAAGCACTTGCAATCGATAGCTGAGTAACTCAGTCCCACCCTGTAACTTGTACTTACTTTTACAAAGAAATCAGTTGCATTGTGGTGAGACAAAAGCATTCCGGTAAAATAGTCCGCTGCATGAAGTATTTCAGTGGAATGCAAAGAAAATATTTCAAGTCTGAAATTAAAGTCAGTGGGGTGGCTTTAGCGGGTCAGGAGGTGAGACCGTTTGCATTCCATTATTTTATTATGGAGAATAAATATTCCAGCCAAATACAGAGTTATTGGTGCATGTGGAACATTCTAAAATGTTTTCTGACTGTAGGTGTAGTCAACAGTTGTAATCTTTTTTTAAATTTATGTTTTCCGGTTCACAGAATCAAGAGTTAAGTATCACACTTGAATGTCACTGTCATTATTCAGTCTTTGGTACCAACAGTTTTCAGCTACCCGATCAATAAACTATATTTTGGGTGGTCTCAATATCATAGCGAATACCAGGATACATGACTCTCTGTCTTGCAAAGCTTCAAAAATGGCACGAGGTGAAGAAAAGACGAGGGTGTTTCTGTCTTGCTTAGGCACAACTATATAAATAAAACAGAGAAGCTACATTATACTCTTTGTCATGCTCTATTACCCTCCCAAGTTTTAAACAATAACCTGGCTAATAGGATACGCGTGGTCAGGATTATCAACGTGATTATTATTATTTAGGTTTTTGTAGAGCGCAGGGTTACGCAGTAAGAGTGTCCCAACACTAAGGTCCAGTAACCTCAGAGAGATTATTTAAAAAACAACATTGAACAGCCAGGTTTTTAGTCTCCATTTGAAGAAACTCTCGTCTTTGGTGGCCCATAGATGGAGGGGAAGTGCATTCTAGCTAGAGGCGACAAGGGCTGAGAAGGAAGAGCCGCCCCATTTCTTTCTCTTGGTTTTTGGCACAACAGCCAACAAGGTGCCTGAGGAACGCAGGGTTCTCGCTGGAAGACAGTGTGTAAGTCTGCTGGCCAAGAAACAGGGACCAGGCTTGTAAGATGCTCTATGGGCTATCACAAGCCCCTTGAATTGAACTCTTTTGTGCATTGATAGCCAATGCAATCCTTGAGGTGCAGACGAATGTGGCTATATTTCCGAAGACTTAAGAGAAGTTGGGCTGCTACATTCTGCACCAACTGGAGTCTTAAGTTGGTAGGTGGGGAGGCCCCAGTACAACGCATTGGCGAAGTCCAGCCGTGAGGTTATAAGAGTATGAATAACCGTTTTCTGGCAGTGTGAAGCGAGCAAGAATAAGAACTTTAAGGATCCAAGAAGGCCGAAGCATGTTCCTACCAGACTGTGCATCTGGGAACTGAAGGATACCTTATTATCAAATTTGACCCCCAGGTTGCGTACGCCTGAGACAGGGGTAGGGGGAAGGAACAGTATTCCCCTCGCCAGGATGGAGGAGGAGCGTCAAAAACGAATACTACGGTTTTGTTGGTGTTGCATGGCAAATTTCTCAGGTTCATCCACTGAAATACTGCTGAGAGACATGCTACGAATCTGTTCTGAGCACTGGGAGGGTTGCTTTCCCACGTGAAAAGGATTTCTGTATTGTCAGCGTAGGACACCACCTGTACCCCAAACAATCACACCAGAGCTGCCAAAGGAGTCATGTAAACATTAAATAGCATTGGGCTCAGCGGAGAGCCCGGAGGAAAGCCTAATCTTAAAGGTTTAGTGTCAGATGCAAAAGGTGGCATCCAGACTGACTAACTTCTGTCAGATAGAAAAGACCCAAACCATGCCAAGGCAGCACCCTCACCCCACCCCATACTGAAGTTACTCAATCGTTGAAGAAGAATAGGGTGGGAACCCGCATCGAATGCCGCTGACAGAAATAAGAGCAAGAGGGTCATTGGCTTCCCCTGGTCTACTGCTAGCTTGACTCCACCAGTGTTGTCTCTATGCTGTATCCAGGACGGAAGCCCAATTGAGATGGATGCAGCAACTGATTAGAGTCCAAATACTTTGACAGTTGATCAGTTTCTCCAGAATTTTAGAAAATGCTGGCAATAATGAGATACGCCTGTAATTGGTCAGGATAAACTTGTCTGCAGTAATTTTTTTCAAAAGTGGAAGGAGCTTAGCTTTTTTCCAGCAGCTGGGCACCATGGTTTGGAGTAGGGAGTCATTTAGGAGAGAGTTAAGAGTCGGATTCATCACTGCCAGATTGGTCAACAAGATATGAGGAGGGCAAGGATCATCTGGAGAACCCGAATTACAGGATTTCAAGGCTGTGGCAGAGTTCTCCAGAAAGATGGTAGAAAATTGAGTCAAGCAGCAAGATCACGTGGTAGTAGCCATTGATTGCAGGTTCTGTGGCTCCTTAGTATCCAAGATATTACTGGGACCTGAGACTTTCAAGGCCTCCACAATACCATTGATCTTGTTATTAAAGAAGTTAAAGAGTTGCACACATAGTTTGGGGGAGGACTCAAGGGGCTGTGCTAAGGCCTTAGGATTTGAGAGCTTCTTAGCTATCTTGAAGACCTCCCTAGGTTTATTGCTGGACATCGCAATTTCGCTAGCAAAGAATTTGGCTTAGGCTCTCTTTATTTCTTGGTAGTAGACATTTAGCTCCTTTTTGTAGAGATCCTTATAAGCGGGTAGGTAGAGCTTTCTCCGCAACCTTTTGAGTATTTACATTGTAGGTGTTGTTTTTCTTTCTAAGCTCCTCATTAAACTATGGAGCCATGGAGCTTTCTGCAATCAAAGACATATCCATTGTAAAGGAGTTTGTCATCTTGTAAGGTACATTGAAGCTTCCCCTGCCTTTCTTTCACGATGTTTTTTCTTCAAAACGTAAGGTGATTAAATGACACCATTCGTGGAAAAACTGTACACAATGGCATGTTGAGTTCAGCTGAGGGGATAACACAAGACACAGTTCTGGGGGTGATGCAGTGTTTGCTTTTTTAATTCAAAATAAACATCCATTTGATTAATAATACAAACAAGGCTCAACCCACTCACATTAGACTCATTATTAAGCACATAGTCTATGCTCTAAGTGATTCCAGGTAGCATGGTTGTTTGGCCAGCTCAACTAGTAGCAAAGAAAAATGCAAAGTCCCATCAGAAAAATAATTTCTAATTCCACACGTGGATCAAGGAGAACATTGCAAAAAGTAATTACATTGAGCAGATTCACAAAAATGTTCCAATTGTAGGTGGAAATCATGTTTGGAACATACATTACAAAAACATATTATGCTTAATATTGATATGTGGGAGCACACGGGGGTGTCAGCAGTCCCCAGCAGATGCAATTCAAATTAACTAATCACCCACACTATAGTAACTTTTCAGATATCGCAAATTCTTAGATATGCACTTTCCACTCATATTTGAAAACTCTTAATACACATGAATCAGGCTTCTCGTGAGGGGCTGTGCTTCTATGTGCACAGTTTTATAAAATATGTTTAGGTAGGGTGTCACATGTATTTAAAATACTAATGCAGCAAATAATGCAGCGTGGGGAAAATTACACTTTTGGTCTTCTCCAGGCATATGTAATAGACCCATTGCACACAATCGTTAAAATCTACAACAACGTTGTATGTGAATACCACCAGGGCCGGTCCTAGAACGTCTGGGGCCCCGGGCGAGAGGGAAGATGTGAGGCCCCTCTAATTTGCATATAACATCACAAGAAGTGACATCACAGAAAGTGACATCGCAGGACTATTGATCTTATTTGGCATCACTGAAGAGACCTAATGTGGATATTAGTAACATGGACAAAAAGATAAATATACAAGTGAAATAAGTCCATATATTTAAAGACTGTATTAAATTGATTACATTTGTCACATTGGATGGAAAAGCTAGGTGCAGGTCTCAAAAAGATGGATATTTTTTACTCCATGTTTCCAGATTCCATGATTGTTTCCAGATGAGTGCATGATAAAAATTCCAGTTCTGTCTCATAAAGGGGAGAGAATCCTGTTGAGGTAATGAGGGGTGGGATCATTCAAAATATAAAATTAAACAAGACAAAAACCCTCACACCATGGATATAATCGCAAATTTCAAAAGGCTCCACTATCTTTCTGTGCCATTATTGTGCCACCTTAGTATGACATTAATACTTAGTAAGTTGTTTTAACGTAAATCCTCTCACCAGTATCCCACACGCACATGCTAAGACTCGTAGGACAGTCTTTTTTGTGTGTGGGCTCTTTACTCACCAGAATTATGTTAAGTGCAAAAACACAACACATATATTACAAAAATACAAGACACCATTACAAACAAATAAACATTGTACATAAATTTAAAAAAATACTTAGAACCACCGAGACCACTACTAAATCATACATGGACTTGAAGGTTTGCTGCAGATTCAAGGGGTTTTCAAATCAATGTTTTTGATTTAGTGTTGGAACTGTAGGAAGTGGTAGAGGCCAGCTTTAGTGCTGGTGGAGCCCTGTGCGACAATGTTTGTTGGTGCCCCCCCAATGACTCCCACTGCCACAGATTCCCTCAACAGTGCCCATCAAGCCTCCGCAACCACATTCTCGCTCAGATGCATTTAAATTTAATTTGATCTACAGCGCCACTGATACCAGTGTAGGGTGTCAGACCACTTTACATCACACACATTACACAGAGACAATCAATCATCCTTTCCCCCCCTGAACACCATATTGCCCAACTGAGAGAAACTCGCACTGCCTTCAACTACAACCCAATTGAGCCTCGCTTTAAACACCTGGATGTGACACAATTCAAAATTACGATTAATTAAGAGTAATGTGCTGCCTAAAAAAAAAAAAAGTAACAACATCCTGGAAAAAGCAAACACTCATAGGGAATGCAAGATTAAGTAACACATGTGAAATGTAGGAAGGAACAACATGGTTACCTTAACGCTTTTGCACTTATTATTCAGAAATCCTTGAGTGCTTTTGCCTGAAAAGTTAAGGACATGACTACAGGGCCCAGAAGGGCAAACTCTGTAAAGTAGCGCTAATGTGTTTTGGGTGTGAATAAAATCAATCTGGCTACTTTGCGACCCACTCTGTCTTGCTTTATGTAGTTATTTTTCACATTTTGAAACTTTTATTTCTCTCCATCCCGAGGCTGCACTTTGCAATAGAAAAATTTCCCAAAAAGACATTTCCAGCAAAGTGTTGGTTTTTTTGGGTCAATTTCACCGAGGACCAAATAAATGGAAAGAGGGAGTAATGGCTACAAGGCCCAGGGAAGGGGGCCCCCACACCTAGACCTTACAGCTGGCTCCAGCGCTTCGAGGCCCAGGAAAGGGGGGCTCCCCTCCCCTGGGCCTTGAAGCAGTACGAGGCATTTTGCACAACACTGCCCTAGCACCGGCAGTTCTACATACATTTTAAATGCGCATTCACATCAAAGCAATCTTTGCAATGTGTGATGCAAAGATTACAAAAGCCAGTTGATCTGGCTTCTCCCTCCTCCCCTCACCCACCTCTCTTTACCTGTAGCCGGAAACAAAGGGGCCTTCTGTCACCTAGCAACAAAATGCCGAAAGGGCGCTTAGAATGGCCGGTACTTAACAGAGGCGCTGCCACGCCCCTGACACTGAGCCAACATAATTGCTGGCCCAGCTGCTGTACCAGCACCATTCTGTTTGCTCCTTCCCCCCACCCCTGGACCCCCAGGAATGCCACCACGCTTGGGCTAACTGTGAAAGTATGGCCTTTCACAGTGAAGCGGGGGCCCCCTGTTTCTCAGCTGAGCGCGAGGCCCTGGGCAGCTGCCCATGCCTAGCGCCGGCCCTGAATACCACACATATATTATGAAATGCATACGTATGCACAGAAGCATACACACAAAATTGCAAAAAGCAGCAAACCACTATGCATGATATCAACATACGTTGTAAAGCCAGCCATCCATACAAGGTGAAACCTTAGTGGATGAAACAATCCATCAACCCTAATAGGTGAGAAAAAAATAAAATCCTGAGTAATCTCATTCAAAACAAAATTTCCCTACGGGCGACATCAACTGTGAATCACCTCTTGCGACCCATCACAAGACAAGCAGTGCCCCCAAAACCTGCCTTAACATTTGAACTTGGGAATGTCATAACACCCTGAAGAAGGTTTTCAGATACTCAGGTTTCTCTCTTGAACTTTAACAAGTTCCTGATCATCAACAAAGGAAAAGAAAAACTGCTGTTTATGTACACCACTGTCTCCATATGTGGACATATTAAAGATCCTAAAAAACAGAGAAATGGAAGACCTTCCTCACAGAATACCCAACCATTATTGATTCGGTTATTGTAGACGTCCTTCCCATATCTGTTTCTGTCTCAGAAACTGGATGTCCAGAATGAATGCAACCTACTCAGCTTCAGGGCCAGGGCTTCCTGAAGCAACAGAGGTATGTGATGCAGGGGTCATGCCCATATAACCATATCTGATGGCATAGTCTACATGGCCTTGACACTATCCTTGTTTAACAGTTTAGGGATAGACTCTCCCAGTATGAACCTCAACATTTTGTGAGTTGAAAGTAAAATATTTACGCTCTCCATGGGGTATCCCCATATTTGAGTCGAGGTGGAGTTGCAGCCAAGCTCTAGAGTTTTGGATCGCTCGAACATGCTCAGTGCTGGTATATCAGAAATGGCTTTTTATCCTTATCCACCTGATCCTATTGGCTAACCACTTGCTTTTGGGTAAGACTGACTGAAGGAAATATAGATCATATGGTGTAGCACAAAATATAAGAAATAAATCAAACTTTAGACACGTGCCACGTGTTTGGGAAGGTGTCTTACTCCTTAATTAAAAAGGCAACATACTAATTGACATTGAATCATACATTAGTAATGTGGTATACTTTGGGAAATTGGAATGGAGTAATTCTATTAAACAAAAAGCTTGCTATCTCTTTTCTGATTCCCACAACATAATGCAATCCAGTTAGAGCTATAATTTCATTTAAACTCATATCGGGAAAAAACCTGATAAGCATGCATTAACGGGACAAATGAAGGGTGGACAGAGGTGAACAGCTGTGGGTGTTATTTTCAGACGTGGTGTTTGTTCTTGACGAAAATGAAAAGGACAATGAAGTCGGCGAAAAAATGTCGAGCCAGCGTACCGGGGCCTCTGCATAGTGCCAATCTTAGCCAGCCCGCATTTACAGCACATTGTTCCGTTTTGCAGTATTGCTTGGAATTACCAAGCAGTCATATACTGAGAAATGTTAGCACAGTTTAATAGTAACTTCGTGTAAATTCACAGTGTTCATTCTGTACCCTGACTGAAGTCGCTGCACCCACCAATAAAGACTGCACTTTTCAATTATCCCTGTAATAAATGATGGGTGGTCAAGGCTGTCGAAATGTAACGGGTGGAAACCAGCACCTGCAGATTTCGATGCAACAAGCACCTGCACCTACACACATTATGCCTCATTTCTAGGGATTCCATTTGTTAAAGTGTTTGCTATTCATTCCACCTGCTGCATTCCAACCCCCCCCCCTGGTCTGTCTGTTTTAAGGAGTCTGATAAATAGCACACCATCCCCCAAGACACTCCTAGTCAGGACCTTGCAATCTAAATGTGTTCCTGCTCCAAATAAGAACTTGTTTTACCACAAAGTGTGGTGAGTGGGGTCACACGTAAGTTTATAAGCAGTGCATGTCGCGGCGCAAACTGGGATTAGATTACCTACCCATATCTGGCAGATTTTTATGTTGTATTTTGTACTGTGTTCGACAATTATTACTTTTTATGTTTGAGGTCTTATAATAAAAGTTAACCATAGCATCATCTGAACTTTTTTTTTTTCTGTGAATATCTATCTGTCTATCTGAACATTGAGCTACTGTTCTGGCTCAAACTTGGCAAACCGCTGAAATTCACCACTTATGGTTAGTAAAGCACACAACACACACCATAACCTGTGCCAGCCGATATGGTGCCATTCTGTTCTCTTTATCGCTATTTTGTTTGTTTGTGCCCATTTGCCAAATTGGTGTTTTCAGCATGGCGAGTGGCGTAAGTTATGGCTTGTTTTGTGTGGGTTGCCACCATAACTGGCGACTTTCAGTGGTTTTACTAGTTTGAGTCAGAATTTTACTGGATTTCTTTTGATTTACTGAATTTTCCACCCCCACTGCGTATGGCCTCATGCACAGCAGGGACCACAACCAGGCCCTACTCCCTATTCCTTTGGGATATGGCTGCACAATCCACACTATGCATCATATTTGGATGTGAGATGTGGGGGTTGGCTGCAGGGCTAGGCCTTGTGCCCATTCCATATGGCCGCCAAAACCCCACTGTGCACAGCCTTCAGCCGGGCCCTGTTCCCAATCACCTTTAGTTGTGTGCAGCAGGGTTCGGTTGCAGGGTTGGCCTTGCACCAGGTTTAATTTCTAACTGCTAAATTTGCTAGTTTCATAGATGAATTACTAAATGCCTGCCAACTTTGTGAGGATTGCTCAAAGAGTGCCATATTTATTACCAAAGTAACACTTCTTTTACCCCACCCTTTTAAAGCCCCTCCCCCACCACCAACTTAGATGGGCCTGCATGAAACTGAGGAAAGAAAACAGGCTATGTATGTCTCTGTCAAATTGCATACAGATCGAGAGGGGCCAGGTTAGGACGGAGTAGCACTACAGATCCCGAGCAATAGGGATATATAATAGAACTACACAGGAGAGGGCAGGGATACGACATGGAGGCTCCGGCGAAACACCATCACACACATCTCAAGTACAGGGGAGGCGCCTAGCTGGGCTCAATAGAGGCAGTGGGGAGACAGCAGTGCAGGGCGGGAAGGGGAGGGGGGGATCAGTCAGTTGCTGGGAAAGGGGAGGAGGGAGGGGGGAACCATCAATATTGTATGCAGAAGCCTTACCAGACCGAGAATGCGACTGATAAAATCAGGACTCATGATTGTAAGACCAGACAGGATATGCAATGTAATGCATTAGAATGATCATGCTTTGTATTCACTGGTGCGGCGATCAGCGGATTTACTATGCAACATGTAAAAGGCAATAACGTTTGTTTAAAAAGAAAATTGCATACAGATCGAGCAGACCATGACAAAGCTATTGGAACATCAAAAAAATGTTGATGCCCCTCTTTAACTTCTTCCCCTCCCCTCTATTGGATCTACACAAAACCTGGAATATCTGAACTGGGTGTACTTGCTAATTGTCTGCCACATCTGATGTAGAATCATCAAAGAATGGTAACGTTTTTTTAAAAAAAATTGATTACTGCACCCCCTTTAACCTTGCCCCCACCTTGTTGGATTGGCACCAAGCTTGACATACAAATCAAAAGCCAAATCTTCCAAGCTTCTGCTAAACTGTGTGCAGATTCATTACTTGAACTTTTAAAAAAAAGTAAAAGAAGTTGAAAAGTGCTAAGTTCATGCCAAATTACATGAACATCCTTCAAATTGTAACAAAATTGTTAGTAAATCCAAAATATTTTTTGATCACCCCCTTAATTTTGCCCCCCTGTTGGATCATCATGAAACCTAATATACCTGCACTGGGTATCACTTGAGGACTACTTGCCAAACTTGACACAGATTGATCAAACAATACCACAGTTGCAAGCAAATTAAAATGGTATTGAACAACCCTTTTAACTATGTCCCAGTCTTCATGGAATGGCACAAAACTGCATATATCAACAGAACATAAATCATTCCTAGCTCCTGTCAAATTTTGTGCAGAAAAATCTCTTTTGTGCTTTTATTGTACATTACAATATCATAATGTCCAACATCACACACATCTTTTGTGTTAGAGATATGAGCTGCACAAGGATGTGTAGACTCACTTATGTATTACAGCAAACAAATGATGGACGGAATGCTGACAATACAAACATTCTCCCCCAGTCAAAAGATCTGGGTTAAATCCATCGTTCTTTTGCCCACTACGCCACCCCAGTTTGGACCCAGCCATATGCAAATCAGTCTTGACCCTGTGCCCCATGGGAACAGTCCAGACCCAACTGCCAGGCCAGGTCCTCCCTGGACCGGAAACAAGCATCCTGGGACCGGTTTCAGGGTATGTCACCCTTCTTCAGCCAGGCTAGCTTGAATCCAGTAGCGCAGTGAGCAAGGGACCCACGTCTGGGCATACCCATCCCACTTAGGGCGAAAAGTGTTACAGCAAACAAATGATGGACGGAATGCTGACAATGCAAACATTCTTCCCCAGTCAAAAGATCTGGGTTAAATCCATCGTTCTTTTGCCCACTACGCCACCCCAGTTTGGACCCAGCCATATGCAAATCAGTCTTGACCCTGTGCCCCATGGGAACAGTCCAGACCGAACTGCCAAGCCAGGTCTTCCCTGAACCGGAAACAAGCATCCTCGGACCGGTTTCTGGGTAACACCCTTCATCAGCCAGGCTAGCTTGAATCCAGTGGCAAAGTGAGCAAGGGACCCACGTCTGGGCATACCCATCCCACTTAGGGCGAAAAGTGTTACAGCAAACAAATGATGGACGGAATGCTGACAATGCAAACATTCTCCCCCAGTCAAAAGATCTGGGTTAAATCCATCGTTCTTTTGCCCACTACGCCACCCCAGTTTGGACCCAGCCATATGCAAATCAGTCTTGACCCTGTGCCCCATGGGAACAGTCCAGACCGAACTGCCAGGCCAGGTCCTCCCTGGACCGGAAACAAGCATCCTGGGACCGGTTTCAGGGTATGTCACCCTTCTTCAGCCAGGCTAGCTTGAATCCAGTAGCGCAGTGAGCAAGGGACCCACGTCTGGGCATACCCATCCCACTTAGGGCGAAAAGTGTTACAGCAAACAAATGATGGACGGAATGCTGACAATGCAAACATTCTCCCCCAGTCAAAAGATCTGGGTTAAATCCATCGTTCTTAGACTCACTTATGTATCCAGTATTCCTTGTTTGTCTGTAGCAAACAACGATTGGCAATGAGATCAGGCATCACAGATTAAGCAAATGTATCCAGTAACATAAAACTAAAGATCTTCAAAACCATAACACAACGCGTCTCTGAAACATTCAAGGACGTATTGGCTAGTCAAGAGTTTGCAGAAATGTCCATGATAGCGGAGGACGGACTAAGGAGGAGTTGGATTATTCAGCAGCATGCCCCCCTTATGTTGTTCCCCATTGTCTTTCTGTTCTCTCAGTTCGGGGTTCCCAAGGTTTAGTAGGATTTTGTTCCACAGATGATAGTGGCCTCCTGGAAGGGCCTTCCTTTCTCTGGATGCACAGCTAGGATTTCGTATTTGTGCACCTGCAAGGTCCTGCTGCCATTTTTCAATGGGATGGAGTGGCCTAGCATTTTTTTTAGGACATTGCTATGTGGAGCTTAGCTAGGATCAGTGCTGTGTCTATGTATTTGTAGGCTGCTATTTAGGTTTTAGTTTTTAAAAACAGCCCCAACAGGCAGACTTCCTGTGTAGACAGTCCTTCCCTGCCCAGCAGACTCCAGCTGCTCCAAGGTATTTCTCCAGTATATTCATTACTCATTCAATTCATTCTCATTCAATCTTGTTACAGGAACAAACTATATGATAGAAGCCTATGTTTGGGCAATGACACCAGGCAAATCTCAGGTCTCAGTGCCCATCATTAGATAAACTTGACTGGGGTTTATGTTGGTTAAATGTAGATAATTAAATTGGGTGTATTTCTGCCTCATGTTCCTGGAAACCTTTTGCATGTAAGATCGTCACCCACTCCCTGCTGCCTAAGTCTTTACCTAATTCAGCCTCCCGTTCAATCTTAATTTGCAGCAAGTTTGGGTTGGTCATTTCTAACAGGAAACGGTAAAACCAGGTCACTAGACTACGGCTGCACCCAGCCGTGAACAGCAGTACCTCATGAATATCTAGTTCTCTAACATTAGTTTCTCAACAAGTCTTGACCATATTTGCTAGTGACGCATAAGTCAAGAATTGCGAGAGTGCCTCAAGGAATAGCAGCTTCACATTACAATATAAATCAGCAACCATGGTCAGAGCAGCTTCCTACCATCAGGCCAGAGCTTGAAGTCTTAACCTGCCTTTATACTTCGGAAATTCCACTAAGGGGATTGTAGGGGAATCAAGCGATCTGGATACCATTTTACGTACACAGTGCACCCAGCACCTTAGGGAGACAGCTGTCAAAATATTTGTGGAAGCAGGCCTTCCAGGCAGCCTAGGGTTCTGTCAGTCCTAAATTTATAAGCAAACACTTTTTTACCATACTCTTTTTGACTACCACCCCTTTAGGGAAATGCACAATTTTGAAAATACCAATAGTAATCTGGACATACTAAATGGTCGCCAAATTTGAGGCACATTCATCACACAGTGCCAACGTTATAAGCAAATCATTAAATGGCTTTTCAATTGATAAAATATACAAAAGTGTTAACCCCCTGAAACCCACCAGACACTTTTTTTCAATGCCAATATCTCAGAATCTACAGATTTGAACATAATGAAAAACATTTTTTTCCATCAAGTTCTACTTTCATGTGTAAACTGTTCAGCAGTGCTTGCTCTATCTTTCTGCAAAATTTCCATTGGGAGCTAAACTGTGAAATGATACTTTCCCCCACCCCCTTTTAACTTTTTTCCCAAGCATGGATCTTCACAAAACTTATCATTCAGATACTAATCTGAGTTAGATTACCAAATTTTGTGCACATTCACCCTGAGGGTCAAAGGTTATAGGCAAATCAAGAAATGCTTTCCAAATGAAAGTGCAGCTAAACAATAACTACACATTGGTGACCGCCACTGTAATATATAAGGTACAAGTGATGTTATAGTTAGGTGTTGAAATGAGACCAGAATTAACATTAAAGAACCCAATAAACACTTAAATATGCCCGTTTAGTCAATTAACTGTACCCTGAGCCCCATCATGCACTGGTTGTAGCCTCACATATTACCTTGGTGACCATGGTACTCATTAGTAATTTAAACAATACTGTTCTTTAAATCTAATGTGTCATGTTATCAATAACTTCATTTAACATGCCATGCATGATGTAATATGTGAGGTCATAAGCAGTGCAGTTAATTACCTAAACTATAACTGGCACATTTCAGTGTATTTTTTTTATCTTAGTTCTTGTCTCCTTGCAATATTTAACTATAAAGTCAGTTTAACCTTTGTCTTTTTCAGTGGATTTCAGGGTTTTATGATCATATTCTAAATTGGTCCAGTGACCAACCATCCACAAGCACCTAAGCCCCACTGCGCAAGGCCTTAGGCTGTGAGCAGTGTGGGTGGCCCGCAAAGCCTGGCCTCATGGCCAACACTCCATTGACACACAAGCCCCATTGCACACACCCTTTGGCCGTGGTCATCGGAGGTTGCCCACTGGGCCTGCAACTAATCTTTTGTGGACGTTCCTCTGTGGGCACCCAGTCAGAACTGTGCAAGTGGTGGGTAGCAAAGGTTGCTCGTAGGGCTGGGTCTCACAGCCAGGCCCTGAAGTAAGTCTTGCATGGACGGCCAACCCCGCTGTACACAAAATGTGTCTACCAAAATGTTTCCTACTCTAAAATTAGGGACCTCTTAAGCAACTGAGAAGATGTGTTGGATGAGTAAAATTACTAAACCTCCCCATATATTGTTAACCTAGTGGTTTCATACCTGTATTAACATCTCAATGCTCATTTACTTCAGCCGCCTCCTCAGGGAATGGTTAGCATTTAACAGCTTCTATTCCAACAAAATTGCGTTCAGGAGTGTCTCACTTTTGTCATAAATAAAAAATATTAGCATTCTAGTTGTTCATTAGAACTCTTTGGTGAAGCTGCAGTTGACTGACCGACTGCTGCTGGTGTTGGAAGTACATGTTTCAGTCCGCATGTCAGAATGTCTTACATAGTAAATGTGTCCTCATTTTACCTTTCGAGAGCACTGACCATAATTGTTTATAACAAAAAAAAAAAAAACTCATTTTTTTCTTTAACTGCACCATCATCTGTAGGAAATACTTTGTTTTACAGTATTGATTCCAAAAAGATGGCATTCAGGTGCACCACACTTTTGTCACAAATGCAGAACATTAGTGCTCTAGTTGTTCATTAGAACATTGCGGTGAAGCTGCAGTAGAGCACTGGGGGGGGGGATCAACTGACGGGCTGCTGACGTTGTTGGACGTTTCACTCCACATATCAGACTTTGCTAAATTTATGAGGAAGATATTTGACAATTTGTTGAAAATGTTTCCTCATTTTAGCTTGTAGAGTACCTTCCATAACTAAATCATAAGAGAAAACAGTTCTCTCAAACATGGTTCATCAAATGCTACCAGAGAATCAGAAGCACAATCACATTGGAGCACATCAAAATTCCTCAAATTAGTATGGTACTACCAACAAAAGATTTATATTGTTAGACAACTGCGATAGATGTGGGAGCCCGGGGGCTGACTTCTTACATTTAGCCTGGGGTTGCCCCAAAGTGTGTGATTACTGGGCACAGGTTTTTACAGCCCTGCGGCAGATGGTCCATTTGCCATTAGAAGGCAAGCCCTTGATTGCACTTCTGGGATATACGACGCAAGACCCTAAGGCTCATCGAAAATTCATAGACACAGCACTACTGTTGGCTAAGCGGAGAGTGGCTTGCAGGTGGGGTAGAGGGCGAGCGCCGAAGTTTAAGGAATGGCTAGATGACTTGATCTATTGTCAGGACCAAATGAGGATTTATGCCGAGCAGCTGCCCAGGGCATCCAGACCGAGAGACATCTGGAGCCCACTGCAGTCATACCTGCTTGCCCAAGCGGCAGGGGCCCAGCCGAGTGAGCCTGAGGTGACGTAATACAAAAGGGACTCACATTGTTGACCTACACTGGCTATCAGGATCCAGCTATGGGCAGGTAACCTTAAAGGGAGGGAGGGAGGTTACGGCGAGGGCTTATGTTGTTAATAACTATGCTACCTATTACTACCTGATTGACTGCGCATTACGAGGGCACTGAAGATTCGGCTTCCAAGTACATGGCCGGGGGAGGTTTCATTATGTGAGAAACGTTCTTGGGAGACCGGGAGGGCTCGAGATTGTAGGGACACGAGGGGAAAGTTATACATCAATGTGCAGAAGGGATGTGGATCGGTGTAATGAGATGTATGTACTATACTAGTCATCCGGGATGCCGAGAGACCAGAATAGGTTGCCTGCAGGTTCGCTCCGATACCAAATCCGTAGATAGGAGCGAACTCCTCCCTAGCCCCGATCAGCTAAACACTCTCATAGTGTTTTATACTATATACGTGTCCGTAAGTACGTTGACACACAGTCCACACACCTTAGCGCGTGTGTAGGTACTATTTTCTAAGCACTTTTTCACGTGGCAACCCTTCTTTTTTGCCACTCACGTTACGTGCACGGTCCTGACGAAAGCCCCTCTTACTTCTCTGTGCGGGCTGAAACATGTAGACCCAACACACAGTCAACTATAAGATAATTAACTCTTTCCTAGTTGCATCACTTATTTTTAATGATATCCTGAGCCGCCATAAAATAAATATAAATGAGGCAAGGATTCTCAGAGATATTTTTAATTCACATCACACTTTTGCACTACACCAGCTCCGCTGTAATCAGGCGTCGTAGCACAACCAGGGGGCATTCGGCCACCTGGTTGGGACCCTAATGATGAAGCATGACACCAACCAGGTTGGTGTGTGAGGGGTCTTTTTACCAACCTAGTGGGTTCTAACACTGCCTCCCAGTGATGGTGCCTCACATAGACAGGGTTCGTCCATAGTTGTTTAAAAATTTACTATACTAGTCACTGTTAGACTGTTGCTGTATATATTACATGTTCCTACTGTTATTGTGCCATTGTGCCCAATGGCTGACATTACGGGAAGGATTACTCTTCCGATTGTATTGGCCTGAGTGTGTTACATAATGGAAAAATCAATAAAGAAAGTTAATAAAAAAAAAGATTTATATTGTGACTAAATTCTAACACAGCACCCTTCGCATGTGTTTCTTTTTGTGACCCTTCAAAAAAAGCTCACTTCAATGCATTTCAATGGGGACAATTTGCAAGATTCCTTTAATGGCTGCCACAACATGTTATTCATGTTGTGGTAAGCCAATGAAAAAGGGGCCATTTGGACCCCCACCTTACATAATGCTGGGGGGTCAGAGTTTGCTCACCCTGAACTTTATATGGTTTTCAAATTCACTTTCAGGACTCTGGGAGCATGTCTCCGAGTCCTGCAATGGTTGCCACAGCATATTGTTCATGTTGTGGCCAGCCATGTTGGACTGACCAATCAGAATAGACGGTCGAGATATCACTAACGTTTTATGGTGGTTAAACCTTTCATGCCGACCCGAGCACTTTAAAAAAAAAAAAAAAAAAAAACATTAAGTCCTCAAAAACTACTGAACAGATTTACAGACGATGGGGTCCCTAGAGTCAATTATTGGGTGAGGGGGCACAGACAGGCCTCTCCTCCCCAATAAGGAATACGTTTTTTGGCCACAGGGGGATGGGGTCCCCGAGACCCATACTGGCTCAGGGAGGGATGTCCTAGCATGCCACCCTTCCTAAATCTGAAAAAAATTAAATAAACAAGTGCCGACCCCCTCACCCCAATCTGGCCCTTGACCAGTCCAAGAGGCTCTTAATTCAAAAGGGCAGGAGTATATCCATGGTACCATTTAAGAAAATTAAATTTTTTACTCCATAGCTTTCTGCTGAATTTGGGGTAATTCTGTTCAGCGCTTTTTGCGGCATAGCTGTTTAATTTCCAGAAGGAAAATTGCATTATGAAAACGTGTCTTGGGGCACCCCATCTTTTTTATTGGCCCCTGCTTGACTGATCACCCAAAACTTTCCAGAAAGGAGCTAAAGTGGATGAGTCTTTTTTTTTTCATTTTTTTTTCATGAAGATTCGCCAAACAGCATCAAAGTAATTGACAGACCAAAAATGCATTTCCAATGGAAATTGAAATCCTAACTATAACTACTCATTGGCAACTATGCATATAGGTTAAAAAAAAAAAAAAAAAAAAAAAAAGAAGGATATATACACACACATTTATCGACATTGAGCACAAACAGGAACAACCACGCTAAGCTAATTAACATGAAAACAGGTCTACGTTCACTATTACTAGAATGTCATGCCAAAGTCATGTCACACAAGTGCCAGAAATCACTATTATGATTAAATATTATTATTATTTTTTTAAAGCAGAAACACTCAGTAAATCCAATATAGCAATTAACTGAACGTGTTGGCAAGTAGGCCTGAAACTCTGCGAGCTCATATTTTGAAAATACGAAAACCAGACATGGTTTTCCCAGCCACAGCCCCAAGGAAACGACATTTGCAAACTACTCTCCTTCAATTCAGGGGGCAGCTAAACCAAACAGGCCCGTTCAGAGACTGCCAAGTGAGCGTATATATTTATGAAAGGGAATAAAAACCAAAGAATTAATTGGACGAATAATGTTATTGAAGACTGAGCAATAAAAAGAAAAGGAGGATTAAAAAGAAGTCTGCAATTAAGTGGTATTTTATGCCGTGACACGCCTTGCATTGAATCCAGGTTCTGTGCCAACTGGGCAATGTTTGCATCTGGGTCCAGGGTTCCTTACAGACCAGAACCCGACCTGCCTTATGAAGATGTATTCTTTGCATTGTGTTCGAGTCTATATGCAAGACTGTGATGTGTCCAGCGTAGAATATGTATGCTGAATATTGTGTTTCATCCACGACCACACGTCATGTTACATGGCTGAGAGATCATGCCTTATTCGTTGAGCTGGGATTCATGTTATTAGTGGGGAAGGGATGTGTTTATAGTGCTTTAACATGTGCTTACACATCTGCCACAACTGTGGCATTGCCACTGCACGCAGTTCCAGGCCTTCCGTGCTTGGTGTTTCCAGCTGCATGGCTTGTCGACACTTGTGTGCTGTCCGGTATAGTTTGTGTGGTGTTCTGTATAGTGTGTGTATTGTTCTGTATAGTGTGTGTATGTGCTTTTGTTTGTTGTGTTGGCAAATAAGTTTCTAAGTGATGTGATAAACGAGGCAGCAGTGCCTCTGCTGTACTGAATGTGGGTGATGTTTTGTCGAACACAATCAACTGTGTTAAGTGAGTGAAGGCTCTAAAATGTGTTGGTGTTCTGGGCGGTAGGGAGTGTCTTCCTTCGAAATAAGCTTGGTTCGCTTT
The DNA here is from genome assembly GCA_963921515.1 of Calotriton arnoldi. Lineage (NCBI taxonomy): Eukaryota > Metazoa > Chordata > Amphibia > Caudata > Salamandridae > Calotriton > Calotriton arnoldi. The sequence goes on from CAWUFW010000407.1 coordinate 4,165,571, forward strand.
GCGGTCACTGGCGTGGTGTATTTCATGGACATCTTGATCTCATGTCATCGGCCAAGTTAGAACAGCCAAGTACATGTGACTGCCAACATATTCAGAGCTACATGTGGTTCCTATCACTAGAGCCAAATGGTAAAATAACAGAACTGGGCCATACTGACTTTTGTTTCCCTAACTTGGCTCTTTAATAGAAAATTCATAAGGGAATTCAGTGGTGCATTGAAAAGCAACAATTAGTCGATAGAGAACAATGTTCCAGATATTTCAGAAAGCTCTGCTCAGGCAAAATGGTTCTTGGCATCAGTGGTTAACATGCTGAGCGGCAAAACCATCAAATCAACTTTTTTTTTCCTGTGAACATGTGGCTGTTCAACGACTTAAATACTCTTATGTCGGCAATTAGCAGCAGCAGTGTTTCATTAATCCGTCAGATTTCTGAGGCGGCACACTCTAAGGCCCAGAGATAATATAAAATCATTTATCTAAACCTAAGGATTATCCGCGGATCCGCCTCGCGGTAGACTGCCATTTACAGCTTGGGTGTCAGAGTAACAGATTGAGGCAGGACGCGGCAGGTGGCGGTGACCGACAGGACCCCGCAACTGTGGGTGCCCATCCATCCACGCTGCTAAGCGGCTCAATTAGGAAGTGAACACGATTGGACGTCAATGCTGTGGTAGATAATTAGAACATGATTTCTGATCGACAGGGCAGCTATTTTGTAGCAGTAATGCATTAACCCAAGTTTCTTGGGGCGAAGTCATATTAAAAGTAATATTTAAAAGCTGCCAGTATTTGACAATCGTATTTAAACAGTTTAATTTCGTCCAGCTGGGCCCTGTATGCACTAGAGGGTGGCTGGGAGTGAATGGCATTAAAAAATACAGATCCTCCCTATAGCATACTGATAGCAGCTTTGTACCATACAGATGAGGACTCACTTAGAGGAGAAATGGGGATATTTCCTATTAGAGCACAGTGTCTGAAAAGGCAGTACAGCTGAGCAGAGCCAGCATATAATTAAGCAAATCATACTCCTGTGACCACCTCTGTCCACGCCCATCCAGATTTTCCCAGTCCCTAGTATACTGCAAAGCATCATAATGGCCAATAAAGACCCTCCTGTAACTCGATCACAAAAGACCTGTGTGTTTTGCATAATTCACTTTGGCAACTCTTTGAGTTGCAGCTCAAGATGTTGGCGGGTGCTAGCGCTCCTCATGTCTTCGTGCCCCCCTGTACATGCCTAGCCTACTTTGATATAAACACACAGAAGGCCAGAGGAGATTTACCGACCAGCAGGGGGCGACTCCCCTTCACTAAGAACTAACAACACAAAACAGCCACCCTGGGTCAAGACAAAGAAAGGGGGAGGAGTGCGGGGGATTTCCTTTTATAGGACGAATTCCCTCACCCACCCGTGGGTGGCATGCTTCATCATCGGGAACCTCCTCGCACTACAAACCTGGTTGCAGTGCGGGCTACAACCCCCTCTCTACGAGGGAGGAGCTCAGGGATGTTTTAGTTGTAGATGACTAGAGGTATACTAAAACCTTCAGATGAGCCGGGTGTAGAGGGAGTGTGTGAAAGAAAGGGTCTGTGAAGTTAAATTGGACTACCTGGTATGTTGAAACTCAATTTTAATAGAACATCCAGGGGTCTGGGTTAAAGACAGTGAATATATCATGCCTGGAGAATTCAACCTAGCATGGTAAGGTGTAGTCATAGGGTCGACATGTTTCAGCCGTAGTGTCCTCCATAGAGGTGCCGTGTCTTTCTTCAGGACCAAATGAGAGGTGTACGAGACAGTGACACCATGCCAACTTAGGTCAGTGTTAGAAAAGGATACAACAACTGGCGGAAAGGAACGTCAGTCGTTAGTTAGCTGATGTTCAGCGGCGTCCCTGTCAATTGCGGGGAGCTAGTGGCAACTCATCCTCGGCGCACTCGAGGAGGGTTCCAAAAAACCTATGCCAAAGGGACAGCGTACCGCAGCAGCGCGTCTGAGGTGAGGACTGGATGTTCTATTAAAATTGAATTTCAACATACCAGGTAGTTAGTTTTAACTTCACAGACACTTTCTTTCACACACACCCTCTACACCCGGCTCATCTGAAGGTTTTAGTATACCTCTAGTCATCTACAACTAAAAAATCCCTGAGCTCCTCCCTCAAAGAGAGGGGGTTGTAGCCCGCACTGCAACCAGGTTTGCAGTGCGAGGAGGTTCCCGATGATGAAGCATGCCACCCACGGGTGGGTGAGGGAATTCGTCCTATAAAAGGGAATTCCCCACATTCCTCCCCCTTTCTTTGTCTTACCCAGGGTGGCTGTTTTGTGTTGTTAGCCTACTTTGATCACACGTTTTTTCCACAAGACCACGTCAGACACTTGTACCTGCACACAACTCGAATGTGCACTTGTTCAAATGCCTGCAGAGCACTACACCGCTTTTTTGCAACGCACTTTCAGAAATGCGGATGAAAAGCAAAAAGGTGGAGCTTATGCATTTTATGAATGAACCTGCCCTCACATATGTCTTGCAACTCACTTTCAATCACCCTGGAGGAAAATAACGAGACTATACCAATGGGGGAAAAGTGGTCCTTATATTTCAGCATCAGTTTCACATTTATAAAAGTAGTAGAAAAAAACATACTGCAATTGCCAAGCCATTAACTTTTGGACCTGAAGCATTTTTTTTTTAATGTTATATATGGTTCCATCATTCTCATTTTAGGAAGCGTCATAAAATGCAGTGGCGTAGATTAGAGTGTTGTATAGTAGAGTGTTGTATAGTAGAGTGTTGTATAGTAGAGTGTAGCATAGTAGAGTGTAGCATAGTAGAGTGTAGCATAGTAGAGTGTAGCATAGTAGAGTGTAGCATAGTAGAGTGTAGCATAGTAGAGTGTAGCATAGTAGAGTGTAGCATAGTAGAGTGTAGCATAGTAGAGTGTAGCATAGTAGAGTGTAGCATAGTAGAGTGTAGCATAGTAGAGCGTAGCATAGTAGAGCGTTGCATAGTAGAGCGTTGCATAGTAGAGCGTTGCATAGTAGAGCGTTGCATAGTAGAGCGTTGCATAGGAGAGCGTTGCATAGGAGAGCGTTGCATAGGAGAGCGTTGCATAGGAGAGCGTTGCATAGGAGAGCGTTGCATAGGAGAGCGTTGCATAGGAGAGTGGCGTTGAGTGGCTTAGAGTTGAGTGGTGCAGAGAGCAGTGGCGCAGAGCAGAGTGCAGTGGTGTAGAGTAACAGAGTGGTGCAGAGTAAAGTATAGTGAAGTAGAGTGCAGCGGCATAGAGCGCAGTGGCATAGAGTGGAGACACAGAGTGGAGTAGTGCAGAGTAGAGTGGTGTAGAGTAGGGTGGTGTAGAGTAGGGTGGTGTAGAGTGCAGTGGTGTAGAGTGCAGTAGAGTGGCGTAGAGTGCAGTAGAGTGGCGTAGAGAGCAGTGGTGTAGAGTACAGTGATGTAGAGTAGAGTGCAGTGGCATAGAGTGCCATGACAGAGTACAGTTGTGTAGAGTGCATTGGCGTAAAGTGCAGTAGTTAAGAGTAGAGTGGTGTAGAGTGCAGTGGCATAGAGTGCATCAGCATAGAGTATAGTGGTGCAGAGTACATTAGAGTGGCGTACAGTGAATTGGCGTAAAGTTCAGGGGCATAGAGTTGAGTGTTACAGAGGAAAGTGCAGTGGCGTAGAGTGCAGTGGCGTAGAGTGCAGTGGCGTAGAGTGGAGCTGTGCCCAGTAGATTGGTTTGGCCTAGACTGGAGTGGTGTAGAGTGCAGTGTCCAAGAGTGCAATGCTGTAGAGTGGCGAAGAGTACATTGGCGTAGAGTGGTACAGAGTAGAGTGGAGTGGTGCAGAGTAGAGTGCAGTGGTGTAGAGTGGGGTGGAGTGGCACAGAGCGAAGTATGCATGGTCTGGTAGCGCACTGCCATAACAGATAAAACATCTTCAGTTGAAATTACCATTACGTTTGCACAGACATACAGTTTTACTAATAAAACTATACAGTGCACAAATGAAAATGTGTGGAAATTGCATCACCTAGTGTAATGATTTGTTCTGATCATATTAATTATTTTTTTCCAACACACTTCAGAAATAACAAAATGTGCTTCATCTGAGTTCCTAATTCGGATATATTCTTCTAAAATAATTGCAGTTTATTTAAATGTTGTTGTGCGCTAGAAAAAAACTCTTTCCTAGCCCAGTACCCAGCAAGAGTGTCAAATAAATCCTCTCACTTTGAAGTCAGAGAAAGAAAAGTAAACAAGCGCTCTAGAAGACAGCACCTGAGATTTGACCTCGATCTTTCAATACACAGCAAATGTGACAAGATAAGAACAAGATTTAAAGGCCTGTTTATAGAAAGGGAGTTAGTGGAAGAATACAGTAAGCAAGCTTTAGGCAACCGGAGGGACGAACTAAACCTGGAGAGCCTACGGGAGTTACAAACCACAAAGTCAATGGTAATCAACAGGCGGAATGCATTCCTAGGCCAACTAGTTCCCAAGATGTCTTTAGCAAACCATGCTGTCTGGTAGGCGCGACCTAAAAATTAGGTAGAGCTTGAGGGTGAGGAACCACGAATGTTGGATCTATACTGCACTACAAGCAGTTTATATTATGGAGAAATAACAACTTGGCCTCTCATAAACCAACCTGATTTTAGATATGGCTGCATGAGCCTCAGTTACACACAGTAACATGGAACTCTAACCAGGCGGTCTATGCATGTCAAAGATAAATCTTCAATCTTTTTTACTTCCACAATCAGTCCAAAATGTGTGTTTTCAACCACTAACATTCCTGCTCGTCTGGAAAACATTTCTTGGGACAAATGTAGGTCATGTTGCAAACTACTATAAAAACTCATTCACTGTTTGCAATAATGAATGCTTGTTTACAAGGCGAATCCCACTAGGTTCTTAAGCAGGAGACGTAGACCATAATTTTCAGGACTAGGGTAAACGCTGCCATCAGACTGGATTCCATTCAAAAGTGTCCTGTTTGTATTCATCCTTTAAAAAAGCTTTTTTTCCTTTACCATGCTCCCTACTGCAGCAAAAAGATCGGACACTATTTACATTAAATGATAACAAGGGATATAGTAAGAACCCCAGTGGTGTGAGAGGAAAGCAAACACTTTCTATCACAATATTTCGTAGTATGGATCAGAGCATTCTGAAAAACTCATTACATGGATACAAAAGAAGTGAATAAAATGTAAAATTCATTTTTAAAGCACAACACAAGATTTTTAGATTTTAATTAGCGACAGCAACTGTTATAATGCATTAAAGAATTGTAGATGGATAGATGTGAACGGTACATTTGTTTTACACACAGTGTTCCGAGTGACTTATTTATTATGTTGTTTTGTAAAGCACAGCAGGTGTCCTTTTAGTCGGGGTGGACATCTTAAGGATTTTTGGGGCCCTGGGCCAGATGGATTTTGGGGGACCCTGTTCTGAATAGTTTTCAATTAATTATCCAATTTCAACTCTATCATGCCCTCTTTGCCAGGTCACTGACAGTGCACAGGCGACATTTTCAGCATAAACCACCAAAAAAAATGCATCCGACACTAAGCTTGTCCATGGTTAAAATCAAGTCATAAAAGTTTGTAAATCTTACACAGAGGCAGCGCTCCCCATCCCACAGTCGTTCCAGTGAAAGCTACCCTCTGCCTCCTGTCTGTGTGAAAAATCTGCCTTTTAGGACATGCCTGAACCCCACCCTTGCAATGTCAACCTTATTTCTAGTTAAAAAAAATACTGTGTGCTGCATTCAACATAGCTGCCATTTTAAAAGCATAATGGAAAAAAATGTTGACAGCTGAGGCAAGGGTGAGATTCTCAATGAATGATTTTTGTAAAATACTTTGGATGACAAAAGGCCATCACCACTTTTAAAAGAGAATCTTCTAATAACACTTTCTATTCCCTAACTCTCGACCAACACAGTTTTAGGGCCTGGGCTGGTCTTGGCATCGCCTAAATGAATCAAACTATTGGTCTCCCTTGAAAACGTGCTTTGAAGTGATTGGGTTCACAGTCTGCCAAAGAGCTCACATATTTTCTCTTTCAAACTCCCCCACTCTGACAGGTACAATATTGAGGGCACAGCAGATTAGCTGCTGCAGCTACACCAAGTCTGACCTGATGGCCATCAAACTGGGTATCAGTAAGATCTGTATGTAGGGCAGAGGTGTCCAGAGAAGGGTTCGGGTAGCTGCCACTTCTCCCCACTGTCTTTGGGGAAATGGCCCACTGAGAACGACTGTGGACTACCTACAAACCTATGAAACTAAAAGTTTGTTTAAGAGGTGGCATCATTAGTTTGTTCCACAAACAAGTAGCGTGGGAAGCTGGTTGATGTGTTACAAGACTACACCCTAGTGACTGGTCTCCGTGAGTTACTTTGAACCCCTCCCATATGGAGGACGCACAGGTCAGTAGTAAATGAAGGGGATCCTGTAAGCTCTGACTAGCGAGCAATGGCATAACTAGAGAGTGGGGGCATCCAGCTTTACCAATAGCAAGCGACCATGACATGCTGATTTGAGCCTTCTCAAAAAGCATGTGCAAATGAACATGATTCAGTCTTTCTCGCTCTTATTTTAAGAAGAGCCAATGGCAACAGCTGCATTATTCCAATCAAAGAGTCTTTAACTCTTAGATTTTACTAGTGTTAGTGTCGATACATGCTTACAAATCAACACTTTGCCTCTATGTGTTTAACTAGCCTTCCCCTAATTCGCCAGGTGCCTGGCTCATAACCATCCCTATGTAGTGCTTGAAATGGAAAAACAGAAGTGCAGGTACCCTATACCAAAGTACGTACTTGCCTCTCAGAAGTGCCAGTACTCTCCATTTAAAAATATTGCACCTCCGCTGCAAGAGGCTGGTACTCGGTGCCCAAAAGTACAGGTCCATTTAAAACACTGTCCCGCGCCTCTCTGTACACGGATAAACTGTCCCCTGGGCCGCGCTCGGGCGGAAGCGGCGGGGTTTCTTCTGGTGTTAAACCTGCTGCGAATGGAGCTTTTAGATGCTCGCCACACTCTCGCGCGCATCCAGACATTCTCGCCGGCCTGAATTATTTATTCCCCAGTCGCGGCGCGGGTCCCCGGGCGCCGATGAGCGCGACGCTCCGTCTTCGCGAGAGGCCGAGGAGGCCGTAAAGCAACCCCGGCGCTTAGGCCCCGCCGCGGCGCCACCATTAGCAGGGAAGGGCCGCAGAGTAAATCCTGGGAGAGACCGCGGACTGGTTCATGCTTGACTGCAACTGTTTAAGAGTTTGACAAGCAAACTGGTTCTGCTTAATGTTTTCCCCAAGGTGAAAAGAATTATAGGTTAACATATGCTTGTGCGCTGCTACATTTCAGCACACGACCCCCTGGCCCCACACCCACGACTGCCTGCCAAGGACTGCATGCACCCCCCCCACACACACACACACACACACACACACAACTGCCTGCCAAGGATTGCATGCAATCAGGTCTGTGTTTCGCGGCCTCTGACTCGCGACTTAATAGGATTGGCAGGTCTCCTGCAGGTGATGAATTTCGGTGAAACAATGTTAAACAAAGAGGGCATTAGTGAACAAGGCATGTCTACTATATGTATCTACTGACCTACACGTTCCTGGAATGTTCCGTGCGAGAAATCTGCGTCGGAGCGCTAAAGGAAAGCGCCACAATGACATTTTAAAAAGTCACACGAAATAACGGTTTTAAAAATCTCATCATACATTCAGTGGTAATTTCCTTTCTTTGAACGATCAGTGTGGTCTAATTCACTGCCCACTTAATGTCATTAAACGCGTATTGGAAAGACATATACCAATTTCTAATGTCTGATTATCAAGGGCGGTTCCTCCGTTTGAGCGGTGGAGCGTTGCTCCACTTAAAATACCCCCAAAGCCCCAGAGATTAAATATAAAATGGTAACTCATTACCATTTTATTTTTCTTCCCCATCCCGAACAGAGCTTTAGGACAGGGCTGCTGCTGAGTGACAGCAGCTGGGAGGAGGGTGGACAGACCGTGCATTGTTTAAAGTGCGCTTGTCTTTTTGGCTGACCGTCTTGAGACGGGCAGCCACACATGCAGGGTTGGATTGGGATTAAAAATGCACGAATTAGTTTACATTGGTGAAGCACACCTGAAAACAAGTGAGGCCACTTCTGCTCAGGCCCCCTGCCCCCGCTCCATATGCACACATTAATGGGCCGGCCCAGCAGGAGAAAGGGAGTGACACCTCTGCCCCTTGTAAAAGGGAGGTAATGGACGCCCATCTGCCTCCAGAAAGGCTACTCAGGCACCCACTGGCGGCATCGAACAAAGAAGAAACCGCCCAAATCGGCCCCCCAGACTGCTCAAAAAAGCAGCCCACAGCTGGAACTTGGACACCGGTGTCTCACATTTGCACGACTGCTTGACTAAGGATGTGTTTTAAATAGCTGAATGGCGAGTAGATGGAGAGCCTACGGCCTTTTGAGCCCCATCTCTCTGGAACTTTTCAATCTGGTTCTCCTTCCTTGGCCAAAAGCCAGACCCTGGCCCTCATGTGAAAAAACAGTGCAATAAATTTGCATGCTTAGCCAAATCAGTACTGTTATCAGTACTTGTTTTTTCCAACTTTGCACTCTAAAATGAATCCTGTATTAGTTTTTTTCCTCCACAAAAGTGCAAATTCTGAATGCTTTTATTGCAAAGGTCTAGACCGTTATTATTGAGTCTACCTGGATCTGCGCAATTTACTATGAATAAGCTACAAATGGTGCAATATTTTGCTGCCAAGATAGCAATTTGTCTAAAGAAATGGGTTTATATTTCTTCCTCCTTTTCTTCCTTACATTGGATGCCTCTTAAGGAACAGGTTGTGTTTAAGTTGTTCTGTCTGGTGCACAAGGCTTTATGCACTAACCAACATTCCCCCTTTTCAGTGGCACAATCTCAGTTGTACGTTGAGATCCAGAGGTGACCATCTCCTTGAAGTTCCCAAATTCTATAAGAAGTTTCTGTCTGGCGGGCCTTCCTTGTGGCGGCTGCACTATAATGGAATTCTTTTTTACTTACAATATGCCTAGACCCAAATCTGCTGAAGTTGATGAAGGCTTTTCTCTTCCCACTTGCTAATCTTTCCAGCCGTCGCAACTGGGTTTTGCTATTTTGAGTATTAATTTTATTTTCACCACCAAGATATTCCTAGAGTGAACATCTGTACTTTATAAAAGTATATTCTAACCTGCTAAGGACTGAATGGTTATCTTATGTAGCCAGGTCAGGCCATTCATTTGCAAAGTAAGGATAGGAAATGGAAGCTAAATTAGATAAACTAATTTCAGACATCCGATGGTTCTTGACTGATAAAAATACCATAAATGCTTCTCAATTACTATTAGTCCTTTTTGTGTTTACGGTGCTGGAGTTGACCATGGAATCAGTCACAAGCATAGCCATCAGGCTTTGAAGAAGCCACAGCTTGTGGTTGGCCATCATTAAGGCCACAAGTTCCTGCAAAACACTCCAACACCTTGTGGTCTCCAGAAAAAACTGTGGAGATGGTTTAACATCACTAACCTGAGTCATCGCCCTTCCAGTGATAGCACCTGAGATGTATAACATGCCCATGCCCTTTTTCTGAGCCATCAATCACCAGATCGTTTTGAAACTCGTCAGATTGCCATCAACACCCCGGTTGAACCAGGAGTGCATTGGCCCTCCAATTTTGTCAATGTCCAATGTTCTGTTTTTCATGCAGAGACATGCAGGCCACAATAATGGCTGTTTTGGCAGAGCATTTCTTCCAAAAAATCCTGCCAATGTAAACAAATGGGGTGCTTCCACAACAGCTTTCAACTTGTTTATACAGAATTAGTAGTTTAGCTTGGCCAAAAAAAGAACTTTAGTTAAACATCTGATATGTTAGAAGCTGTGCAACAGATCTAGAAGCAGTATGCACTATATGAACATGAGACAGTGCATACTTGAATAATAGTCGGGGTTCAGTCACATGGGTCTCTTCATGGGCCACACGAAACGATGGCCATATTAAATTATAGTATATAGGGCAATCAGGCTTGGTGTTGCTGGGACAAAGCCCAATCAGAACGATGTTCCAAGTGTACTGCCAAATGTTGTTCTGTGAAAGTCACCTATTAGGTGAACTATAACAAAAAAGAACTTATCGCAAAGTCGTAGATCTGTGTCTGATTTTTTTAATTTTTTTTTTTTAGAAAAAATCACTAAATAAGGCATGTTCACACGCATTACTCTATTGTAAACAGCTGACATCCTGCTTGCCTGGTTGGATTTCATACTTAAAGGAAAAACCTACAGCAACCGGCACACTAGCTAACACTTCATTTGACCACAGAAGCAAAGTGTTTCAGGAGTCAAAGCACCAATTATCATAGACATAACCATTGCCATACCCATGGCATGAAATATGTTGTCTGATCCATGAAAAAATAAGAAGTTATGGTGACAACAGGAATAAATTGTCTTATTTTATCAAATAATACCTTTCCACCTTTTTATTTTTGCAAACATGAAAAACGAAAGGCGGCGGATTGATGATTTATTCTAATGCAGCTGAAGTGTGTTTCACCTACACTGGAACTGTTCTCAGCAGTTAGACCTGGCATTGGCGTGGTTTCCCCTGTCTTTTTGCCGCTGACCTCCTGTTTTTGACTGTGTGCTGGATTTTGTTTTGGCTGACTTTAGGACCCTGGGCACTTTACCACTGTTGACCAGTGCTAAAGTGCAAGTGTTCCCTGTCTAAAATGTAATGGTAATTGGTTTCTCCATGATTGGCCTATTTGATTTACTAGTAAGTCTCTAGTACAGTACACCAGGTGTGCCCAGGGCCTGCAAGTCAAATGCTACTAGTGGGCCTGCAGCACTGATTGTGCCACCCACATGAGTAGCCCTGCAAACAGGTCTCAGGCCTGCCACTGCAATGTCTGTGTGAGCAGTTTCAAACTGCCATTATGATCTGGCAAATGCAGCCACTTGCCAGGCCCAAACCTTCCCTTTCAATACATATAAAGCACCCCTATGGTAGGTCCAAGGTATCCCCGTGGCCAGGGTGCAGTGCATATAAAAGGTAGGACATGTACTGTTGTGATTTACATGTCCTAGTAGTGAAATACTGCTAATTTAGTTTTTCCACTACAGCAAGGCCCATCTCTCCCACAGGTTAGCACTGGAGCTGCCTTGTATCATCTTGCAAGTGTATTTTCCAATTGGGAGCTGAACAAAAATTGGAGTTTGGTGTCTCTGGACTCACAATTTAAAAACACACATTTTAGTTTAGTTGGTTTTTGAATTGCAGGTCTGAAAATGCCACTTTTAGAAAGTTGGCATTTTCATACTTTAACCATTCTGTGCCTCTGCCTGTCTCTGAATACACGTCTGGGTTAGGATGACAGTTGGACTGTTTGTGCATTCCCTCTAGTCACACAAAGGGAGCGGAGGTGTGCTGATGGGTCTTCCTAAGCTTGAGTGGTGGGAGGAGTTGACACGGACACCTGACTAGGGCTGTGCCTGTCCCCACACAAACAAGTCTCCACCCCCTGTAGTGCACCTGGAGCCAGGGCAAGGAAGGGTCATGTGCACTACAAAAACCTTTCTTTGAAGTTTGCCTACTTCAAAGGTTGAAATGGGTATCAGTACTGGACCTCTGACACCATATACTCAAAACACTTCTGGATTGAGGGCATTATGCCAGGAAGAAGAGCTGTGTTGCTGTCAGGAGGGACTGCCACTTTGCTGTAAGCTTTTCTGTGCTGGCCTGCTGCTGCTGCTTCGGTCCTGGGAGTAAAAGGACTGGACTTTGCTTTCTACATCCTGCTTTCAAAGTTTCTCCAAGGGCTTGAGTTGAGCTTGACTCCTATTGGTAGTCTCAGGAACATCAAAGACTTCACTTGCAACATCTGGGCTTTTCTGCTGATAGCATCACTTAGCCAAGTGGTACCAAATCCAGTTCCGGGGTCCTTGGAAGTGTTTGCGGTGTAGAACAAGAAGAAAGCAGCACATGGACTTCGAGTGTGACTTTGGAGCCGGCGTCGCTCTTCGAAACTGTGCCGCTGCCTGCACCAGAGCCGTGGTCCTCGCTCAACGCAAGGACCACGACTTGCAATGCAGGCCCGACACGGCAGCAGTGCCTCAGAAGAACTGCCACAGAGGAAGTCACAAGAATCGGGTCTTCGAAGTCCATGCTGCCAGACTCCACTGCGAAATCAATGCTGCATGGCTTGATTCTCAACACTTCAACTTCACTGCACTGCCAACGGAACTGACGCCTTGCAACCAACGCCACATCACCTCCCCTGTACCTTGAAACGCCCCGAGCACCAATGTGCCAATGGCCTGCACCAACAGTAAGGAACAGCACCGGCCCCTAGCAACACCTCACCTCCCCAGCGCCTCGCAACAACTTGTTTTGTCATTGTTTCCAAGGTACTATAACTGGGGTCTGTACTACTCCATAGCCAGCACACACTTTCCACTGTGGTCGGCCCCAAACTTTGAGATTCAACTCCGTCCAGCACACTGTTATAGCCCCAGCTACTGTGTTTCTAAGCACAATAACTGCATTTAATCTTTGAGAATTCGTAATTTGAAGGTCCTGGGGGATGGGGTCTTCAAGGCCCCAAGAAGGTGGGGGAGGGTGGACGCACAACCCCCACCCTTCATTATAAAAAAAGCACTAGGACCGGGCCACGGGTGGGTAAAGGCTGGGGGGGGGTGCACACACAGCCCTCCCCTTAATAAAAGGCTTTGTGAAGAGGATAGCACGCCCCCTTTCCTTTTGCCTGAGTGCGACCAGGCCTTGCAACCAAACGCCCTGCGCGGGGGGTGGGGTTGCTTGCCTACAAGGGATTGAGCCAAACCCCACTGCACAAAGCCAAAGCCGGTGTCTGGTAAGGGGTTGGGCTTACACATGGTAATAAAAATATTAATCTTTGTGAAAAACAACTAGAAACTCACAGAAAAAATGAAAGGTTAAAGTGATGTTATAGTTAGGTGAAAATGTTAGAGACAACAAAACGTTATAAACTAAAAAAACACTGACATTAACTATATCGCTAGTAACTATATCTCGTGCCCCCGCTATGCACAGTTTTGTAATCAATTATGTAATTTCCAATGTTGCAGTGATGTTATCAATGATGTCACAGAACATGTCATGAGTGATGTAATATGGGAGGTAATTAGCTGTGCATGGCGAGGAAGCGAGTTATAGTTACCTTAGGACACGAGCTATGGTTACTACAGGTGACTATAACTGTTGAATTTCGGTGTTTTGTTTTTGTTTAAAACATTAAGTTTTCACTGAAATTTTCACCCAACTAGAACATCACTTTAACCTGTGGTTAAATAGAAGTTTTGGTTAATGTTACATTGGATGATGTTACAGTAGGCAGCTGCAAAGTTATAGCAAGGTGAGGGTATTGCACAAGTCAGTGTGAAAAGTACGGCAATACATAATCTTAAGAATGGTAGTCATCCCCCAACCCAGTGGCCTCGGATCTAAGTTCATGGTTCTCTCCACCAAGGATTTACCATTTCATACCTTCTGTCAAGTGGGTCCACAAAAGATTCACAGGCCTAGCTTCCGCTGGTCAGCAGGTGCAGCGGCACCGGGACACCAAGGCCTGAGGGACCCACCAAACCAGAATTGTTGCTGTATTTCAACGTTCAAACAGCAGCCAGGGGCCCATTTCCTTCCTTGCACAAGGGTCCATGAGACACTGATTACGCCACTGAGAAAATTCAGTCATAGAACCAACAGGTTTTACCTGCATCTGTCTGATGAAATGGACAGCTCCTATACTGGGCACTTTCCTTTGTTGAGGCAGAACTACAACACAGCCTTCAAATATAGGACCAGGAATTACAACACGGGCAACAACACTGCTGCACTAGCTATACCAACATGTTTTACCCACCCTCCTGCAAAGCACTCCACTGCAACCATCAACTCTGGGCAACGCTTCACAAAAACAAAAAAAGTAAAGAAGTGAAATATTTTATCGTTTAAATCTTTTTATTCACATGTATCAAGAGAGTAGTACAGCGTGTAAACGACAGAGCTCATAGCTCACAACACATATCTGACTCAAAACAAAGTGAGTCGCAGCGCTCAACATGTGGGTTTCAAAAACAAAGGTAAAATTATAATTGAGAACTAACCCAAAATCCCCCCCTTCCTTCCCCCAGTACTCGTAGAGGAAATGCGGAACTTCTCAGCTGTGAAGTGTGGTATTTCGGCCTCCCAACCTTCACTTGTGGCTAGGCCTGAGACAATTCAGTGAGTCGAAGGGTATGCAGGTATTTAGGGCAGGTAAGTTCTCGGTATTCAGTGGATAAGATAGCAAGATATGGGCGCCATACTTCTTGGAAGGAGGTCTAAGAGGTCGTGAGGGTGGCAGACATCCGCTCCATCCCCAGGATGTACCATAGTCTATTTAGCCAACTGAAGTGAAATATTTTAAACAAAATCATTGAGACTAGTCAAGGTCTGTAATGTGCCTTGGCATTCCCTTCACACACACAAACAAGCATGATTAGCAACTTTCTTTCTCATATGGTTAATTGGTGTAAACTTAACATCCCTTTCTCTGATATTCATTTGCAACAAACATGGATGTTTTCCAAGCAGCGGACTAATGAGCCCCGGCTCTGCCAGCCCACTGCCATTTTGAAAGACTTCTGCCTTTTCCACAAACTTCAGCTCAATTAACTGTGTGGCCACCCTCATTACTGTCATTTATAATGCACCTTTCAGAGGAGAGTCACTGTGCGCCACCTCTACCGAGGAATGCGTCTGACTAATCAAACGAAGTATCAATACGAAAGGAAAAAGTCTTGAAAATGTAGTCCTAAAATGGCACCTCAGCTTTGTACAACTTTAGTCCCTGGTCTATTTTCTTTGTTCCCTGAATGGGCCACCCCCCGTAAAGTGGTATGTGCAGCCTAAGGTCCAAAAGGTACAACTTTTAACATATATTCTTTGAAAGAATACAACATTTACAATGACGGAAACAGCTGCTATCCTTTAGAGAAGGTCAGACGCACAGGGTGGAACACGAGCAATGTTTTTGCAGAAACAAACCTGCCTAATCGCACTCTTACATAAGAAAGGAGCTCACCACATTGTCACGCGCTGAGAAACACCCAGTGACAGCATTTCTTTACAAACATAAAGCTAGGAATATTCGCGTTGTCATTGCTTGCCTCAGCCAATTCCCACTTTGAAACAAAAAACGGGACCGTGCGTTCCAGGCCGGGTCACCGCGTGACAGAGGCTGCGTTCTCAAATCCGTATTCAAGACCGCTACAATTTAGCTTGGAGTATATATCAACTTGATATGTTTAATTGCAAATCCCCCGCATTCTACTCGGAAGACCTCCTTGAAAGCAGTGCTATAAGTAGGCCGGTACGGAGTACCAGCACTTTTTTATTTTGAGAGGGAGAGTGCCGGCACTTTTTTTTATTTTGTATGGGAGACTACCGGCACTTTTCAGAAACAAGCAGGTACTCTGATACAGCGTAAGCAGGTACTATGGCACAGAGTGCCCGCACTTCTATTTTTCCATTTCAAACACTGCTGGAAAGAGTTGTAAAGTTCTTAAAGTGTATGTCTGAAAATAGCCAAAAGATTTGACAATGCCAACACCTTTATCCCGTACACCTAATGTATACTGTATACATAGGTTTGGAGGAGGTAAGATTACTACCGGCTACCTTCATTACATTTACTCTTTCTCGTCGCCACAGTCCTTACTGTAAGGAGAGGCAGTAAGAAGCGGGCAGAGTGGTAAACGGTCCTAAAAAAACACGAGAAAGGCCGTCATTGTTTCGTTAATTGCTGCGCATATCGTCCCCTAATCAAGACTTAACGGAGTGCCATCATTTACGTTTAATTAGAGTAAATTGAAGGTCCCGAAGCAGAAAGGCCGGGCGGGAGATATTGTCGTGGCCTTCAGGAAACGGATGTCTCTCCCAATTAAAAGTGCGCCAGCGCCAGCTAGGCCCGAGGTGTGTGCGGAACTATCTGTATTGCAAGACCGGCGGATTTACGGCAAGATTCACGAGCTCTCCGTCAGCAGTTCCTGTCAGTATGCTAATAAGGAATGATCGCGCTATTGGATAAGCAATAAATACTGGCCATTAAGCGGCGCGCGCTTGGAAAACGCGCAGGAGAGCGAGAACCAAAATGACGTGATTTAATGTACAGAAATTAGATCTTCTGCAGGGCCTGTTCCCAGAAGACTATTTTTCTTTTCTTTAAAAAAAAGAATATATATTTATATATATAAATCACAGCCCTATCAGTAATAATGTGAACCTTTTGCTGAACTTCACACATTTAGAAGCGTGCAACGGAATGTCATTTATGTGTGCATCGATAGTCTAAGTACATCTAATTTATGGCTAGTTGGGTAATCAAAAACAGAAGTCAAAACGCCCAACACTGGATAAAATATGCATAATGATAGACAGGGAAAAGAGCAGATGTGGTCTGATGGCGAATTTGAGGAGATGCTGGCTCTAATACCTGCCTACCCCACTGTGTGTTATAGATGGAAAATCGATTTGAGTGTGCTAAACAGAACACTGTTTAGGCTAATTTATAGAAAAAGTTTGGAGTAGTTTTCTCACTCATGCAGATCCACAGGTATCTGGTGGGTAATCCCAGGAAATCAATGACAGAGGAATATTTTCAAACTTGCTTGCAGATATTTCACTCTATGGGAAATACATGAGAAAAACCTTACAGAAATGTATATTTCCACAATCCCTTATCTCCTACAGGGGAAAAAATCCCCCCCGAGGAGAAACCATTTCCACTATGTTGATGAAATATAATTTGAGCCGGTGGTTTCCCGTGCTCGGCACCAGCACTTAACGCCACCTTGTGGCAGATTACCATAACTAATTTAGAGACGATCACAACAAAAATGGTTTGTTAATTTAATATATCTTTAAAAAATGACTAATACCTGCCTCCCAAGTCATTCCTATAGCTTTGGGGGCCGGGAATAGTCTGAACTGTCACACTTGGAGGAGTGCGACAGTTAGTAGTTGTGTAGGTACTGTCACTGACTGTGCTGGCAGGGGCAATGGGAGATGCAAGCTGCAGTGGCCTCCTGACACTTACTTTTTCCCAAATTAAGCACTGGTGACCCTTTTCTCCCACGGAAGGAGTCACATGCCTTTAAGAGGAGTATTACATGCATATCCATGGTTCAAAACAAATTGCCAGATAAAAGTTTGTAGCTATCCCAAATTTATAGATTTGTGGGGGGATCATTTTGTTTTGCACAGGTTTCCTCACACCTGTAGCACCTGATTCTTCCCCTTACCCACAGATTTTCTGTCATGGTTGGAGAACTTTGTGCTTCTAAATTCAACTATTCTTTAAATCAAGATGTCGATTTAATTGCTTTAAGTGCCTAAGGGTAACGCAGGTGTACAGAAACTATTATAAACCAGGCTCTTCGCCCCCCTGTGTTCAGATCCCATTGCTATAGAAAGAAGAATTTGTTGGACTTTAATCACCACTGTGGTCAGCTCTGGCCAAGGACTGAACCCCAGCAACCAGCACCTAACTGGCTTGAGGACTGCCTGAATTGAATTCACCATGGAAGCTGGTCTTCGAGAACAACATGGTATAATTGTTTCTGAAAATTGAACTCAAGTTTAAGTAAACTGCAGTTGAAGGTGATGAATCCCACATAAAAATTTGGAGGAGTTGTCACATTCCTTGGCGTCTCTTAAACCATCCAACCATTTCAGTGATCCACTTCCCGCTAAGTTGCTCAAAGACTTCAACGTGGCCATTCTGCCTCTCTGGTCCAGGATCATCCAACAATCTCTCTTACAGGGGAGGATTCCCGACTGCCTTAAAATGGGGCAAGTCACACCCATCCCCAAGAAGCCTAATGCAGTCCCAATAACTTCCGGCCGATCACCAGCATCATGTCTTTAGCGAAATTGCTCAAGAAATGCGTTCACACACAGCTTTGCGACCACATCGAGAAATTTCAGCTCCTAGACCGACACCAGTCAGGCTTTAGAATAGGTCATAGTACAGAAACAGCTCTAACTCACATTGTTGATGACGCTTTGAGAGCTCTTGACCAAGATGCACCTTGTCTTCTAATTCTTCTGGACTTGTCCTCTGCTTTTGACACTATCAAACATGATAACTTGATTACCCTTCTTCAATATAGGATGACGTTATCTGGCCCTGTCTTAAATTGGTTCACCTCTTTCCTGCATAACCGAACCCAAAGAATCAAAGTCAACCAATCTTTGGCTGCCAGCACCACGGTCTCTATTGGGGTACCTCAAGGATCTGCACTCTCGCCCACGCTCTTCAATCTCTTCATGGAACCTCTAACTGCTATTCTGAACGGTGCTGACATTCAGTACCATAAGTACGTGGATGACACTCAACTGTATTTGAAGATCTCCTCTCCAGATGACATTAAAACTCTTAATGGGGCGCTTCAAAAAACTCAACAATGGTTAACGCATAATCATCTGTTACTAAATACCCTCAAAACAGAATTTCTCCCGATTACCCCCCGCAACCACGCGGCCCCTACAGAAAACTGGATCAAAAAAATCTCAGCACTCAACTGCACCCCTCATATGGTGGACTCTGCTTGTTCTTTAGGTGTCTCCCTGGACAAATTCCTAAACATGCAAGGTCACATCAGTGCCACCATTAGGAGTGCCAATCATCAGCTCAACACTCTTAGGAAAATCAAACCTTTCCTACCTCCCGAGGACATGCAGTCCAATCCCCAGTTATCTCACGAGTGGAATATGGCTTGGTGACCCTAGCTGGGCTTCCTAAATCTAGGTTAGCTCCGCTAAGAGCTACTCTGAACGCCTCTGCCAGACTAATCACAGGCTCCAGAAAGCATGAGCATATTACACCCGACTTAATTCAACTTAACTGGCTTCCCATTGAAGCAAGGATCCGCTTCAAGATAGCCTGTCTGTCACATAAAGCTATACACTTCAATAGCCGCATTTACCTGGCAATAAAACTCGAGCTCTCCGGTTCCAGTCGAAACTTAGGAAGCTCCAATACCCTACTACTGAAACCATCTAAATTCAACGAAAAAAGAACTTACAATCGCACCTTCTCAGGGCTGGCTCCAAGAATTTGGAATGCCCTTCCGACGGAGATCAGAACCAACCCCTCGACTGCTTCATTAAAAAAACAGGTCAAATGGCTACTTTTGGATGAACTTCATCAGCAATAGCCTCTATGTCATTTGCTAGACACTTTCTTCTCTTGCTTGACAATCATTTTTACTTTGTGTTTTGAAATGTATGCTTGACAATCATTTTGTACTTTTTTTTTTTAAATGTATTTCATCGTTCTTTTGACTTAGTGCGCTGCTAAAACTGCACAGCCCTGTCTAGTAGGGCTATTACCTGTTTGATCACGTGCTACCTCGTCTTCCCCTAGCACCCACATTTACTTTTTATGTTCCAGGTTCCTCTTATGTTGCCTTATTGTATTGTACTCATACTGTTTCTTCATGTCAACGTTAGTTTCTTTTTGTACAGCGCTCTGATACCCATCTGGGTCTTGTTCGCGCTTTATAAAACTTTTCAAATAAATAAATAAAATAAATAAAAATGTACGTGCTGTACCTGCGCAGAGTGGCCGGTTGTCCCCCGTCGCCCCCCCCAAAAAAAAAAAATCACTTTGAGGATATAACCTGGCCTGGTGAGACAGTAAAAGTGCTAAGCTTAACTTCCAGCAGAAGCATTCCCCCAGACAGAGAATGCACGAGGCACTGAAGAGCAGTTTCCCATCCAAGTCAAGCCCTGCAGATAAGCTTTCAATCGGGGGAATGGAGGGCAGGATGAGGTTCACTGCCCTGCATACCATCTTCCTGCATTATCAGCCGCTGGCCCTGGCCAAGGCCCTCGTCTTAAGTGACTGCCAGGATGATCACTGAATGGAATGCTGATGAGACCAGGGACCCGTGGCACTGCCCAGTCTAACTCAAGATGGTGTCGTTGGAAAAAAAAAAAAAAAGGGGCTTATTATCGTCATTTGTCTCCTATCCATTTGGTGAACTCTTGTTGCAGTACAGCTTACCCAAGCACTCTTCCCCTAAAAGATCCGTGCATTGCTTTGCTGTCACAACCCCTGCCTGGTCCCAAAGAAGCCCGACAACTGGGAAACTGTACAACTCCCCTAAGGTTTGCACACCCTATGTTGTTCATCATCCAACCTGCATGGCATTTAAGCACCGAATACCCTGCTCGAAGAATACAGGCTCCTTAAGAGTCAGCCTAACCAGAGTACGGTCCCACCCACTGCGCCTCCCTTTCCTGCGCCCTGCCAAGACAAAGAACTTGACCGTGTGCATCATAAGCATGGGCTGCCACACAAAGCTATGCACCCACACAGAGAACTTGACAACTGGACCACGTGCATCAGAGCACATACGGCCACTCTGAAAACTTATGATCACAGGCTTTAGAAGCACCTGCAGCACATAAAAAGACGAAAGAGCAGCCACACACCCCAAAAGGTACGGTAAGACTGGTCATTATTGTCCGCACAGAGAACGACTTGACGTAACCTCGCAGATCAGGTTTCACATTTCTGGGACGCCGCTAATCTACCCATGTCCTCACGGTGCAGTTAGAGTAAAGGCATGCATTCATTCTTATGTGGAAAAACCAGACTGTTCTAGGAAAAAGAGTTCAAGAACTTACAAACTGGCAAAAATTAAAACATCCTATTAATGAATCATTTATCCTCTAAGTAGTACACTTTTATTAAGTTTTACCACTGCATGGGCAATATATTTATTGAGCAGCATTCATGTGTAATCATTCCATATATTCATATATGCATTTCACCCTGCACCCCACTTCCAGAGTAGGCCTAGACTCTTCGCCATTGCAAACCCCACAGGGGCGAAGCCTAAAAAGAAGGCTCCTAATTTCAGTCCGCTTGCACCACCATCTCGCTCCTGAGGTTCCAGCGACAACAGGCAGTATAGGCCTGGCACATACTTCTGCAGGTAGGAACGAATGCCCACAAATTCGAAGTTTGAAATTGAGGAAATTTCATCATACTGGTGGAATCTTTGTAGCCAAAAATGTCATTTGCACAGGTAAAATTCCTATTGTCCCATTTCATATTAAAAATGGGATTTCACCCATCAGTTCCATTTTTGGGAGCACCTAACTAAAACTTATGTTCGCAAAAACCTTAGCGGACTGGAATCTTTGTTTTGTTTTACACAGCACTTGATAAATCTATTTGTCATATTGTTGTAAATAGCAGCTGTTGCTCCTATGCAATTTAATGGTTCTCAGTGAACTACATTAATTATCTTTGCTATCTTCAGCACATCAGTGTCATGTCTTATGAAAGAAGATCTCTCCACCAACGTCAGATTAGCCACCGCTAATGTTCAGCCTTCTGTTTTCACTCAATGCTGAGAATGAATTTTTTTTACTGTGCTGTTGCAAAATATTTTTAAGTAAAACATTACCTTACTTCGGAAAAGATTTAGACGGCCTTCCCTATTACAGACTATGGTGCTTCTTTCCAAGCCCCTGATGCCACCGGTACTTCACTTTTTTCCAGATTAAAAGTGACGCACGGGTGACACAACGCTCTTGTAAATAAGCCCCTATAAATCTTGGTTCAGTAACTGATTCCACAGAAGTGGGTCTCACCCTAGGTATTGAGCCCATTTTATAATTAAACATCTTTCAGTAGAATAGACAACTCCATGAACAGCTGCAGTGAGATAGAGGGAGTCTAATTTACAAGCTGCTGGGATTTAATGCCAGTTTACCTTTTTGACACATCGTGTGACCCTGAGCAGAAACCGTTGTACCTTAGCTAACAGTGCAAGTGCTCATAATGGGGCCCACAGGGAGTAAAGGCAATGTCTACAAGCGGGACATTAAAATATTAGGTGCTAATATGACATTGTGTTAGGGCTACAACAATGCGAGTATGAACTGCAACCGACATCTACCAACCACGCTACAAAGGGAGCCACTTGCTTCCATGAGGGCTTATTTCAATTACAGAAGCAGCACTGTGAGGAACAGATGTCTCCTTCAGAGGCAGCTCTTGGAATTCCCAGTTGCCAGAGCTGAGGCGTGGCAGCTTAGAGCGAGAGAAGCCATGCCATCACAAAGATCTGGGAGAGTGTCAGGCTGCATGAAAACGAACATATTAGACAAAATCTATTCAACCCCCCAGAGTCTTCGGTATAAAGGCGTGCGAGAAGCAGAAGGCACCAGATAGAGGCTTGGCGCAGTGCTTGTTTGAGCAGGATACTAAACACACTAAATCGGTTATGTTAATGACACTAGCCATATACACAATGTCCAGAATGAGGAGAGACACCAAAGCTAGAACACCATATGCCCCACAGTTGCCTATATGGGCACCACCAACTTTCACACCATTACTAGGATGCTAGACATTGGACAGCTGGGAAATCTAACAGACAGCACATTTTATACCCTTAAAACAGGGTTCTCCAATGTTGGTCCTGGAGGGCCGGATCCATGCCAGATTTTTAAGATAACTGCATTTGTCTGAATGTGGACATGCCTTAAAATGCTTGGGGATGCTACTGCAGTAGGTGTAGGGCAGTTTCTTTCATCCATTGCAATACTAGAGGTGATACAGAAAAGCTGGGGCTCTAGGACTGATCTCCAGACAGTATACATAGCATTGGATGCTGTACCTACGCTAGGTACATTGCGCAAGGCAGTGCCCAAGATCTATAAGGAATTGGAGGAAATTAAAAAAATGCTTTGGGGCGCTCCGAGGGGCCTGGACAGAAGATATATACGATTAAATATCTGATGGGGAATGGAACATAATAGTTGCCTATGCAAGTGTAGTTGCGTGAAATGATCGATTTAAGTTTACAATGTAATATTTTACACCATACATATTTAACCCCGAACAGACTGCACAGGATATTTAGGAATTCCCTGGACACATGTCCCAGATCTAAAGCACCTGATGCAGACCTTCTGAACATGTTTTGGTCATGCCCGAGCCTTATGGTACGTTGGACCAAGGTTTTCGATCATATTTGTGAGATCATTAATCTTAATTTGGTGCATGCCTTAAAATATCCATGTCGTGCTTTTTAGCCTAGGTCCAAAAGACAGCGTATACATTGGCAGATCTAGCCATACTGTTGGACAAAGACAAATAGCGATACAGTGGAAAAATGACGACACCCCCCCCCCCCCATTAGTAGGACGGTATTCAGAATTACATAAATGGATGATGGTGAAAATTGCTGCTCTGAACCTACTGGCCAATGACGCTAAAACTAGACAGTGATATGATGAATGTGTCGTAATTTTAAGAAAACTGCTGGATTTCTTTTTATACTGGACTTCCATACGATTACTGATGGACTGGTTCGCTCACTTTGAAGGAGAACAATAGACTGTGAAATGTAATGATATCAGAGAGTTGTAGAGGAGTTGTTCCTAGTGTGGATGGTGGGTGGCCACACCTCAATAAACGTAAGCTAATAATCAGTTGATGTAGAATGCAGACATGCCCACTTGCTATACTATAACACATTATCTGCAAGCCATTTACTGTAGTAGCGCATCCGCTGTTGCATATCAGATTTCTGGGTGCGTTGATCTGTGCGAGACCAGACTCTCTTACATATATGCATGTTTGTTTCTTGTTCTGCCTATAAATTACTGCTAATGAAACAAAACAAAAATAGAAAAAAAGAGGCCCCATCAACAGCTCCCACAGACTCCATTCTAATAATGGTAGCGACATCTAATCTAGAATTATACCAACCAGTCCTGAGGCCAAAAATGGACAGTGCTAAATCACCTCATTTCTCAACACATAAATCTTCCTTGTGCATTCAGTAAAAGCAGATTGGACATGCCAAGTCACGTGCCCAGTCCTGCCAGCTCAGAAACTCGTTATTGGCATGGTGCGCAACAAAGTCATCTATAAAAAGTACTTGTGGAACATTCAGCTTTGTACTGCCCCTACTTCCAGAATCTATGAGTGGTATCAGAACAACTTTCATCCCTTCTTGTGATGTGGACACAGTGAGCACTGCTCATATCTGACAATGACTTGATGAGTGTGATTTGTGCAGGATGAGCCTAGCTGCCAACAGTCGCGGCCGGCATTAATCGTGGATGGCTGTGGTGGTCGGGGTGGGATGGTGGGGTTGTGGGGGGGGAGTAAATTTAATAAATAAATAAACGTACCTGTCCGCAGGCCGGGTCCCGCGTTTTCTCGGCCCCTGCTCCAGCTCTCCTGCCTTCGGCAGGAACAGGAAGCAGGCAGCCTCCCTCCCCTAAGCCAATTACAACGCTGCAATGGCAGCGTTGTGATTGGTGGGAATGCCGCCCAGCCAGGGGCTTACAGGGAGGCCATTTTCTCCATGTAGGCTGCATTGCAGCCTGCATGGAGAAAGGGCAGAGGGCACATGACTGGTATGGGCGGCCCCAGAGGGCCGACCAAACAGTCATGGCGCCCTCAGGAGTGGGCACACCACTCCTACCCAGCCCTGCTCACAGAGCAGCCCCGCCTACCTGCAACCAAACCCTTCTGCTTTCTCGCAGTGCGAGAAGCAGAAACATAAAATGGTAGTTACCATTTTATGCTTCTGCTTCTCGCACTGCGAGAAAGCAGTGGGGCAACGCTTCTCCGCTCTAGTGGAGGAGCCGCCCCTGGCTGTCAATCAAGATGGCACAGCACAAGAGCACGGTATTACAAAGAGACTGTACACATGTTGTCTCCAAACCATGCAGGTGCAGAACCTGGAAACAAAGAAGGCGGTAATTCCCTGCTAGTTAATTTGCTGCCAGAATAAGAGACCATTTTTACATCAAAGCTGCAATAAAAAAAGATAATCCTGGCCTTCAGCTCATCGTTGCTATCGTGCATGATAAAAACTAATGTATAATATTTTCATTAAAGCTTATGAAGGTATTGAATATTTATCGACAAGGATGTGAAATCGAAAGGGCATCATAAGCAATTTAAAAGTCTTTTCAATATATTAGTATTAAGTTGTCATGGTAGGAGCTGCGATCAAAGGCCTTAACCGTAATAAAGCGCCCGGCCTCGATGGCCTACCTATAGAATTTTATGCAACTTATTCAGAAGCCTTGGTCCCCAAACTGGAGGAAGTCTGTAGGACAGCATTGGAGATCGGCCACTTGCCACAATCCACCATGCAGGCACTGGTCGTCTCACTACTTAAGCCGGGTCGCAATAGTACTGATATCTCAAATTATAGGCCTTTATCTTTATTAGCAACTGAATACAAAATCCTGAGCAAGGCCCTAGCAAACCGCATACAGCCATACTTAACCACCCTCATACATCGGGATCAATGCGGATTCTTACCGAATCGCAGCACGTCCCTCAACACAAGACGATTGCATTATATCATGTCGGCCACCCCGGCGGAATATCCGGAAGCAGGTTGTCTGGCATTAGACTTACGCCAGGCCTTTGATTCCATAACATGGGAATATATGTTCGCGGCGCTGCAGCGCTTTGGCCTCCCTAGCGACTATCTCAAATGGGTACGGCTACATTACACCTCCCCAATGGCTAGAGCACGCACTGGCCACCACATCTCTGGTGAATACACGGTACACAGGGGGACACGGCAGGGATGCCCGTTGTCCCCCTGCTGTTCGTATTAGCGCTGGAACCTCTAGCGATAGCCCTGAGACAGTCAGCAGAACAGCTAGGAATACCCATTGATGGCACTACACAATTAATTTCCATATATGCAGACGATATCCTGCTTTATTTACTGGATTTGACTGCCGATGCTGCACCTCTCCCCACTATAATTTCTACATTTGAAAAAATTTCGGGCCTTGCCGTCAATACACGGAAATCTAATGCCTTTTATTTCCATGACGGAATTCACCCAGATATGACACATTTTGGCACTTACTCTTTACCTGTAGCACACACTACATTCAAGTATTTAGGGATACAAGTATACAGGGCACAGGTGGATCAACTAGAAGGTAACCTGTTAAAGGCCATTGCCGCTCTCCGTTCGAGTGTGACATTCTGGATCTCCCTACCGCTCTCAGTGATGGGACGAATTGCTATATCAAAGATGGTGGTGCTTCCCCGTTTATTGTACTTTTGTGAATTTACCACTGGTGGTCCCGCACTCCATCTTCTGCACCTTGAACACTATCCTCATAGAACTTATATGGGGTAAGGGCCGCCGGAGAATAAGCCTTCGGAACCTTCAACTAGACTCCAATAGGGGAGATCTGGGAGTCCCTGACTTTAGAGCCTATTACTATGCCTGTCAACTTCAATGGCTGTACTACTGGACAGCGGGCAGGAATTTGCAAGAAATAGGATATACACCCCGGGACATAGATCGGGGCAACCTACATTCCTTACTTCAACCAAAAGCCAAAACCCCATCAGGGGGACCCCCATTACTTACGACCGCACTACAATGCTGGAAGAAGGCTATGCTTTACACCTCAGGAGCAACACCATATGCGACTAACATCCCATTACTGGGCATTCCTGTCCCTGGAGGTGTGCTAACAAAGGCCAGACTACAAGCCTGGACTGAGACTGGCGTGGAGGAGGTGGGGCGGTTCTTTGGGGACGGCAACCTTCTTGATCATGACATATTCGTCCAGACCACTGGGGCACCAGACCGCTTATATCGGACACGCTGCAGTATCACACTATATTAGGAAAGCATGGGCGCCACAACGCAGGGAACCTCCACAACATGAACTGGTTAATTTACTCTACTATATGGGGGAAGGAGGCCATCTAGTCAAATGGTTATACACGGGTATTAGAGCGCAAGCATCCATCGCTCTTACTGGTCTTAGAACACAATGGGAGGCGGATGCACACACTGAAATTACCGACAAAGCCTGGGCGAGCATGCTCGAACATCCCAAACGGGTATCCCGTAATGCTAAGCTTAAATTTATTCAAACAATGATATTACATAGATCTTATTTAACCCCACAGAGAATTCACCGTATGTTTCCAGAGGCCCAACACTGCTGCCCCCGATGTAAGGGAGACGAAGCAGACTTTGTTCATATGTTGTGGGCGTGCCCACGTCTATATGATTATTGGGACGGAATAAGGCAGTCACTCCGAGAGGTGACGCATCTACCTGTCCAAGAAAATATACTAGAGTGCCTTGTGGGTCTCCGCAAACGCACTACTGCACAAAAGGTACAGTTGAGGTTTATAGACCTCGCCCTTATACTGGCTGTGAGAGCAATTACCATGAGGTGGAAATCCCCTATAAGTCAATTACTGACTATATGGCAGGAAGACGTGATACAATGGGGCAGTGCCGAAAGTGCGGCAATTAGAAGGGAAGAGGAAAGGGGTTTACGGAAACACCCTATTTCTATGGACTGGGACATCACGATGGAAAACTTTAAACAGCTAGACTTCATACCTGCACTTAACAGCCCCACACAATAGTCACGATTCCATTCTACAGAAGCGGTATAGAGCAAACACTGACATGTGGATAATACTAACAGACCAAAAAACGTACTAGAAATGGCAGACCAGGAGGGTGGGTAGAGGGTGGGGTGTTGTTTTACAAGTTAAAATGTTAAGGTTTATAATTGAAACATACTACATGTAGCTACTGTGGGTGTACAAATGCAATTCTAGTTTATGAACAACCAAGTTATGGTCACAGGGGCAGATTTATGTCCACCAATTAACTGCAATTGAACTGTTTGATCAACATGCTGTTATGTCTTCTAAACAATAAGGACATCAACAAAAGGAAAAAGCTGTGTATACTACAGTTATTTCAGTGCAATGTCATTCTAGCTACCAATAAAGTGTGTTTTTAAAAAAAAAAAAAGTTGTCATGGTAATGGTCTCTCCAGGATAATTAGCGCCGCCAACAATAAAAAAAAATCATGTTCCCATTGTCCTGGGCAGGCAGAATCATCACTCCCCACGGTTTACAATTAGGATTCTGCTTTATGGACAGGAACAGCGAAGATTTGTGGCAAAATTATCACAATTTTAAAGTGAATTCTCCTGACAGTGTCTTGAGCACCCTAAATATCTGCTAACCTGTTTCCCAGCAAAAGTTGTGTTCTTTAAGATCCATTTAGCTGCCATCTTGTTTTATCAGATCTGTAAGTTTGACAGGCAAACACTTAAGAAACTCACCAACTTCGGGTTTTACTTTGGAACTTGTAGTCTGGTTTAACATATTGAAAATCAATAGGCCCAAGTCAGAGAATAAATAGAAAAGAACGTGGACCAGAAGAGCCACTTTGGTATATACCCGAGAAACTTGAAAGCTCTGTTTAGGAAATGATTTGGTTCGTAGAGTACTCAGCAAAAGAGCATTTGCAAAGTATACATAATGCCAACTCACTTACTGCGCTGGATCCAGCTCTACCCATCACGCTTGACGTTCACTCACTTAAACTATGGGTGGAAGTGTTCATTTCTCTTGATATCCCACGTCTCATCCTTTGTAGAGAAGAGAATGCATGTGAAGCACAAAGAAGAAAAGGCAGAGGTTTCCAGAAACCAACGTTATCGTAATCCAGTTTGGGTCAAATAACTTGCGGAGCATTCATGTGTCAGCCGTGGGCACGCCACTCAGCGTTTCAGTCCTTAAGGACAAGAAAGAGCGATTTTGCAGGGTAATCCATTTGAAATCAATGGAACTGAAGGATGTTTTGGGGAGATTGTCAGAGTAGGTGATGCCTTCGGAGTCTATGGGAACTCCTTCCTTGTTTGGAGACTATAGTGGGCTCCAACAAGGTGTCACCTTCCAAACAAGGGCGAGTTGAGTGGTATGGCACTGGAGCAAGCTGCAAGCGTTGAAAGACTAGAAACTAGTTGTTTAGCACGTCTTAAAGACAATAAACTCATAAAATATCAGGCTTTCCATGCATAAAGGCAGACACTTCAAGCAAGTGTTTTTTAAAGACACAACTAGTACCAGAAAAAACATTTTTTTAATATATTTACGATACAAGATGTTTTTATGAATCCACTACATACTGCAAGGAGTTAATGTAGCTTATGTCAATGTAAGCGATCTTGTGAATTAATTAAAAATTATAGACAGGGCCACTGGAATTATGCGATTGTGCGGCCACAGTGAATTCCGCATACATATAGATTTGCCGCATTTGCCACTTCATCCATCATCTGCCGCATAATCTGCAGATTTAAACAAAAAAAAAATAGTTTCTAGCTCAAACGGTTCAAAGGTTAATAAAAATGCAGCAACACGTGTTGCAGCACAGTGGACTGGTCATCCTTTTGTTGCATATTGCTATATTTCGGTGTTAAAGTGGTATTAATGAGGTGCAACTAATGCCCAGACAGTGTTATCAAGTTTAAAAATGATGCAATAATGAAGTAATACTATTACAAATTTGCTGCAGTAAACCGCATAATTTGCCTTTTCTTGCCGCATAATTTTCTCACCCCTGACAAATAACTTGGCCCTCTCCTGCCACATAATTCCAGTGGCCTTGATTGTAGAACATCTGAACCAGAGCACACTGTGCGCGTGCACTTTGTGAATCTACTTCAAGGATAGCCTTTCCATGCAGATGGACAGACACACGGGTGGCTCGTGCACTAACAGCTGGTGAATGCATTCCATGCCCTGTCCTGCGGAGCACTCGCCGCTCAGGCCCCAGTTGTCGGAAGAGACACCCTGTTCTCGTCCTTCAGCGGTCCCCGTGATCTCGGCGCCCTGCCCAGCGAGTACTGGTCCAGCCCCACTTCACTTTCTGGCCAATCGAGGCGTTCCCTCGCTTGCCCGACATGAACTTTAGCATTTAAACATCCAGAGACACAGTTAATAGAAATATATTCTCCAGATAAATAGAAGAAAGGCTGATGTGTGTGGCGCACAGTTTAGGGCACAGAATTATTTTACATCTGACTTTCAGGAGGGCAGGAAAATAAAAGAAAATGAAAGCAATATGACGACTTCCTATTCTGAGGAAGGGCTTCAACTGTAATGTACGTATTGAAAAATGTAAAGTAAAGGCAAAGTATAGAGTTGTAGTGTCTTGGTCTTTTAGTTAGGTGTCTGGCTGCAAGCCGAGCTCTCTTGTGTTAGGTGAGTCGTCTTCACCAACCCAGGACCATCTCTCCTTCAGGAAGCAGCTCAAGACCTGGCTGTTCGAGCAGTAACTTACCCCCTCCCCCAGCGCCTTGAGACCCTCCCGGGTGAGTAGCGCGCTCTATAAATGCCGTGATTGATTGATTGATTCACTAGAAAAATACCAGATATTGAAAGAAAGTGCAGTAAAAGCTGCATTCGGTCAGAATTTTGCAGCATACTTGAAGCACTTGCTTCTGTAGTGGAGTTGTTTGGCTGAACCTCGAGAATCCAAAAGCAGCCTTTTGTAAGTTGGGGCGAGTACTCTTGATTCAGAGCACGAGAAATTGGGGGTGGGGTGTTAGGTGTGCTGGACAGTGCTACATTTGTAAAATAATTAAGTAAAAAATATATTTTAAAAAATTGACTCCAGAGGGCCTCTGGTTTTTTTTTTTTTGTCCGTGATGGCACTGCAGATTCCCGGGGGTTGCCCGATACCAAAGTTGCCGAGTCCTGATTCCACCTCATACCTTTTTCTTCCACCACCCTACACTTCTGGTCTCTTTATGTCACTCTTTTGGTTTCTTTCTCATCCCCGCCATCTCTATCAGTTACTGTTTATCCTCCTGCTTTCACTCTCTTGCTGTTGGGCAAAGTCTGACAATGGAAAATAAAGTCCCAGTCTACAAAGAGGAGTGCTGGCGCGTCCCACCTGCGACCACAGCACAAATTAAACACTAAGGCTGAGGCATTCAGAGCTTGCAAGGGGGCTCGACTGACTCTTTTCTTTCAGAGTTTTCTATAGCGCGAACTTGACCCGAAGGTCTCAGAGCGATTTACATGAGCACCAGTTGCGTTACACAAGGACACATTCATTTTGATAAGCACGGGGAGATTAAGTGATTTGCCCAGAATCACAGGATGTTGAGCGTCATTGCGGGGTCTCGAACCCGGTTTCCCAGATTTGAGCTCGACCACCCTAGCTCCTAGGCCACACCCCTCTCCTTGTTAACCAGAATTTATTTGTGAGTTGAGGGTTGAGCTTGCTTCACGAAGACACGACTCAATCATCTTGGGGCACTGTTTCCTTTCTTAGCGTCAACAGCAGAAATAGAGGATACATGTATTTATGATTTGTTTAAATAACTTCCCCATAGGCAAACTCGGACTTAAGCATTTGCCAGTACCACGTAACTCATGGAATTGAACATTGTAAGAGATCCCTGAAGACAGATTTTGATTTTTTTGTACTTCTCTTAGTTTTGGGATAGTTTCTTCTGCATGGAGCGCTTACTCTACGTTCTTGGTGTACACTTTTGTTGGGAGGGCTCAGCTCTCAGTTTGGGGAGGGTAAGGACTCTTGAAATAATCAAAAACTGTAGGGTTATTTTTTTTTCTGTCATTGCCTACCTGCAAACTACTGATTTCCCTTAATTCTGAGGAAGTTTGATGTGTTTTGCATCAAATCCTACTAGATCTGCTTTTGAGATAGTCCTCAAAAGAAAGAGGAAACATCAACGCCAAGGAGGCTTGAAACAGAGGATACGGTATAGAAAAGATATATATATATATTTTTTTTTAAAGTGCTATTTGCGTTTTCATACTGGATGTGGAAAACTGAGTCCTAAATGGAAAAGAGAAAAATAATGCTCCGGTTCAAATCTAATCACAGGACGTCTACAATCTAGAGACATCGCTACTTGACTTTCATCTTAATTATTAACATGTGTCTACCACCGGCTTCGGCCGTGGCACTGTATGAGGCAGCTGCAACTGCTCTAAAAATAAATAACATCTCCTGAACAGTATTGGCCCATTGTAAGCCGCTGATGGCCTCACAACAGCATCCTGAAAAAAACGTGCAAAGTCACAAAAGCCACAGTGCTGGAAACTACACACCCGACAAAGAATTGTTAAAGGGAAGTTGTTACCAGCAGCCTGAAGTTCAGAACACTGCCTCAACATGCAAGAAGCACGAGGAACTAGAAACTCAATACCAATATGCAATCAATCAATCAATTCAGGATTTTCTTGAGTTCGTCGCCAATCGTCTTGCTCCCGAGGTTGAAAATGTGGTAGGGACTGGGGTCCGTGGGTGCCCCTGAGTGAACAGAGTTGATGATGGAGATTGTGGCTTGCGTTGTGAGAGGGTCCCGCCCTTCAGTCTTTACGTGTGCACACAAACATACCTAACTAGGGCACACTAACCCTGTGACTGTACATTTGGAAATCAGAGCTGCTCAGAACTTAAATCACATGAGCAAAACGTAGAAGCTTGACCCATGGCATGAGTTTTAACATCAGTCTGTGGAGGCCCACACTGACAGCAGTTTATTGCCTGTAAGGTTTGCGGGAGTTCAAGTGAAGTGAAGGCTACTGCTAAAAGCAGCCCCTAGAACCTCAGCTTTTGTGCCTCCGAGGTGGCAGTGTGTTTGCGCGCGGAGACTTGTCAACATTGAGCCTCTTCGCAACTTTGACTTTGCTCCAGTTGTAGCTGGGGTGAAATTTTGAGCAGGGCACCAGAGGGCAGAAATTCGATTTCACCTCCACAGTCCACCCTGATATTTTATTTCAGTCACACATTGGCCTCACTTTTACACAGCATTAGTATACACGATAATTCAAAAGTGCAACCACACCGACCTTAAGGAAACCCACAGCCAACAAATCTTGGTGTTTTTCCTCTCTTTTGACTGTTAAAAGCATTTGAAGCACAAAAACAAAGTAATGACCATGGTGTTAGTCATCTGTGGAGAGCTATGAATTCAAGATCAATAATCTGAGAAAGAGGGGTGCAAGGGAGGGTCCGGCTGACTTGCGCCTCTTTGCAGTTGTTGAAGTGGGACTGACCTTTTCACACTTGGCAGGCACGTGGCAGCTCAAAATGTGACACTCGTTTCCTAGACGATAGCACAGTGAATGCACATCTCCCTGATAGTACCATCTGGGCACCATTAAAATGTTTAGCTTTGCTGCTTTAAACTGCTGCACATTATATTTTTCGCAAGGGCAGACAAGGGCCAAGCGACAGACACAATCTGCAGTGGTGCAGAAAACAGGGCTGTTTATTTCCCCTGAGCAGAGGCTGCCTCTAATGTCTCTGCTTCTGATGGGGTTTGCTTTTCAATACTATGGACTATGATTTCAGTGTAGCGCAAGCGCAGCCACTTTGGAACTTAACCATGTGCTTCCGCGGTCAGTGCAGGGACGGGAAGGCTGTAGACGCAGCTGCCACGGGCCCGAGGAGTATCGCACCAATTTCTGGTACAACCCCAGCTGTATCACTATCCTCTGGCCAGAGGTGGTGATAGCAGTGATCACCAGTTGAGCCCTATGGATCACCACAGAAGGTCCGGGGAGGGATTTCAATTTCCATATCAGTGCAGATTTGCAGGATGTCCCCCAAGAACTGGACTTTTGTTGGTTTGCTATGCTGGCGAACGGCCAGTTTAAAATGAATGGAGTAGAAAGGCAATCCCATTTCAGAAAAGGAGCTTCTCCATTTTCATGAGACAGGACAAGACTGAAGGTGGAAAAGTATGGAGGTGGGGGATGGAGGATCCCAAATGCTATGAAACCCAATAATGTGGTTTGTGTGCTCAAAACCATATATAAATTCACTTGAAGGTCAGAAAACTGAAGTCCACAAGATTTGTATTGCACCGGGTTGAATGAAGCATCACTGATGGAAGTGATCCATTCCAATCTTAATGATACAGCATCTGTACTGCGCTTTGAATTGGTGTGAACTATGACTGGATACTTGTTTTTGATCAATCAACCTCTGAAGGGCAAGGAACTGGGATGACCTAGTGAGAACTGAAGCCATGGCTCACTCAGAAACGCTGGTGCTCCAAAAAAAAAAATGAAGGCAAACTGTAAAGCGACACTCGGGCACCTGATAGTAACTTACTAAACTCGATTTAGTTGCTTCCTAGCAGTATGGAGCATTGTCGTCTGTCTCTCTCAAGTTATAGAGCCTTCATTCACCCATGATCTGCTGCACTACTGACCTAAGCCTCATAGAAGAAAATAGAGCACAATGACAAGAGGTGATATGCAGAGAGAAGTAAGGAGATGCATGGAAGCTCTCAAGAAAGAACAAACTCACAGTGAAAGATACTATGGCCCAAAGTACTGTTCTTGTAATAAGGAACCTGTTACGTTCACTGACCAAGCATCGCAGGTAGACTGCTTGAAATTTCTTTAATCAGGTTACAGGTATATAGACCACCAGCCCTCCTGTCTC